>ML685869.1:9465707-9719155 GCA_007922175.1 Pelusios castaneus
ATAAAAACAAAAACAATATATTACATGTTGGATGTTGGTTATCTCTGTAGCTATTGCTGTAAAAGACTTGTCCCTGATGGTCTTCTCTTTTGATTGCATCTGATCATCCTCTAAATATACTAAAAATACCTAGTATATCTATAAAAGCATCTACTGCTCAAAATACTTGTACTTCTATTTTTTCTAGTTTATAGTCCCTTTCACAGACTCTCATGATAAATAATGAAGTCTAGAAAATAAACTATAACTTGGTTTTGTAAAAATAAAGCTTTAATTTTCCCTAATGTTTCTAGAATAACCCCCAACTCAGTGAAAACATGTATTTTTCAAATTGCCCTGTGATCATCTGCCCAAAACTACTCTTTACTTTTTAAAACTTCTCATTAACTCCACCTACTTCTGACAACTGTTTGCATCAGTACAAATCTGAATAGTGAACATATTTTACCTTGTTATTGAAAGCGATCATTTTAGCAATAATATTTTTGTCGATGGCAGGAAACAGGGTATTCCCAATGAACTCCATATCTGCAGCTGAAAGTGGATCAACATATACCTGCAGGATGAAAAACACATGGAGGAGTTTATAGTGTCCCTGTGGGTTTAGATCATTAGAAGGTAAAAGGATCAAAGGCATAGCCTGAAACAACACATGACTTGCCTGGGTAAATCTATTAAGAAAGGACTTGGGCAGACCCTTTCTTCCACCTCCTTGCCTGTATGGATTCTGGCATCCAAAGATCTTCGTCTTCTTGTGTTGCACATGAAAACTCATCCCTAATTCAGGGATGTAAATTTCGGCTCGATGATCAAAACAGGCATTTAGCCCTTCTAATACAGACTGGGAAGCCAGATTCAACTATTTGAAAAAAAGGCAAAAGATAAAATAATGTATCTCAAAAGAACATTTCCCATGGCCTCTCGTTTAATAGGCTGTAACTTAAACAGAAATGTGATTCAACTTTCATAGACTCAAAGACTCTGAGGTCAGAAGGGATCAACATGATCATCTAGTCTGGCCCGCTGCACAATGCAGGCCACAGAACCTCACTTACTTACTCCTGTTATAAACTTCTAACCTATGACTGAGTTATTAAAGTCCTCAGATCATCATTTAAAGACTTGAAGATACAGAGAATCCACCAGCAAGTGAGCCATTCCCCATGCTACATGTCCAAACATGGTCATACATAACTATCCACAGTTTACAAGTTCCATATTATGGCACTGAAGCAGTGGTAATGTTTTTCTGTTCCATTTAAAAATTCTTCTGTTATGCCATCACCAAGGTATCTGAGCATCACTGCCTTATAAATCTCTATTTTCAAGCATTCTTTTTTCCTTTTGAACTATTTTCAAGCTACTTCTAATCCACAGATTGAATGTTTTGTCAAATTAAGTAAATCAGTTGAGATATCTAAGTTACACAAGTGATTTAAAATTGTGTTTTGCACAACAAAGTTCATTTGTTTGTTTTTTAAATACACGAACAGCTAAAGGCAGTTTCCTTTCAAACTCCATACTTAATATATTTGTAGCCCAGATCTCCACCAAGAATGCATACCTTGCTACATACAAAACATTTAAAAAAAAAAAAAAAAACCTTGCATTCAGAGTTTAAGGATTGCACTTTCAAGACTGCTAAACAATTTAGGAGTTTACGTCCATTTTCAAAAGTGACTGGAGGCATTCAGGACCTTAAATCTCATTGAAGGTCAGTGGAATTAGAACCCTAAGTCTCATTTTCAAATTAGGCACTTACAATCTTGTGATTTAAATGTTTGTAAAATTTTTTACCCTAAACATCACCATTTCCCTTTTCCTAAATACTCCTATTTTATTAGTATTCCAGATTTGCATTCACCTCATCTAATACAATCCAGTGTCCAGCCCTTAATGCTGCAAGCAGGGGTCCATCACGCCAGGCAAATTCTCCTCCCTTTCCGCCTTCCACAGGCAAGTCTGTCCCAAACAAATCTGTCACATCCTTTGAGAAGAAGTAGAAGAAAGCAAAGATTTAAGAAATACATAAAATGTTACCAGATTTCAAAAGGACTTTTGCTAAGATTGCTAATATTTTTTAAAAGCTAAATACAAAGCTAAGATCTATATATGCCTTTGGTGAGAGTTCAAAGGTACTCTATGCTTTCCACACTGGGCCTGCAGAGACAAAATACAGTATTCAACAAAACAATGCAAGAACATGAATGGCAGCTTGTAATGAAGTCTTTCAAGCAACTCTGCAGGAATAAAGCTATACTCAGCGTACATGACAATTTGCACATGGTAACCAGACTAGCACACCGTTTCTGGAAATAACAGAAGCTCTCCACTTTCTCATCAATTTAATCTCAAGACTGATAAGGGAATCTGGACACTTACAACTCAGCATCTGAGTTGACAAGTGTAACTGCTCATGCTTTACAAAACAAAAACCCAAAATAATATTTTACATGATCTACTTTAAAAAAAAAATCAGTTACTAGGATAACATTTTACTTTACCGTTTGCTCAGAGAGGTTGATTCGAACAAGGCAATTTCCTGAAGCCTTTGCCAAGGCTGCTACTAGGCTGGTCTTGCCCACACCTGGAGACCCCTCTAACAGAATGGGTTTGTTAAGCTGTAAGGCTCTTAACAGCCTTTGTGCATTCAGTGCTGTTGTTCCTGCATTTAAAGCATAATCTGAAATGCTGCTCCTTTGAAAAACAGGGCCTAAAATGAAGAGAAAGAGAAAAAAAATTCACAGACTAAATATTACAGATATTTAGCATTTTTAGTATATTTTTATATTTTCTAAATACTTAAGTTCCCTACTAATTTTTCACCCTACTACAGTGCATGATGCAATATAGACCAATTATATATCAAACATTTTTTACCACAAATCAGGCAGATACACTATTGTTTGACAGTCGGTTCAATGTCAACCCAATCTCTATTTGTTTACGCACAGTTTTGCCCATATATACAAACACCTGCACATGCAGTCTGCAATGCAATTTGGACATGGAATTTTAAAAATCTGTAGATGTTCATGAACCAAAGTGGAGGTTAGGGTCTGAAAAATTGAGTCTATAAAAATGCTCCGTTTGGCTTGCAACTGGCTACAGTTGTAAAATTAGAGACAGCTTTTTAAGGGAATAGTTTATTAATCTGTTCACACATTGCCAGTTTTATGAAGCCAAAATTCAGTGCCCTGTCACCCAAGCATTTTCTTTACTCTGATTAAAGAGCACAATCTGGAGAAAACATTGAGCTTCTTGCCCATCAGATACCTCCACCCTCAGAGCTTAAGGACATTGCTCACTGTAAATTCAACAGCAAAACAGCATTTTTCATATATGCATCGTGTTCGTCCCTATCCTTTAAAGATTTTGATATTTTTTCCTAGGAAAATAGGGTTTTCCCCTTTTGGGGCTCATTTTCCAGCTAGAAAGTAAACAATGTACAACTTTGTATGCAATTACGTTATTATACATATTTTTAAGAGCCTGTTACCATTGTTTTGGATGCTCCAAGTTAGGCTCTAGATAGAATACTAAAGACATGCTCTAAGCTGTGCCATGCTGTTATAAAATAAGTTAACCAAAAGAATTAGGAGTCAGCACTCTTACTCCCACCTCTTTCTTCCACCGCAGATCATCCATTTCTCCTTACATATAAACACTCAAAACAATCCATCCGTCCAGTGTGCATTATATGACAAACTTATTTAGATCTCTTCCTTTTCTTCTTATATTAGACCACTCCATTTGCCTAAACATTTATCTTTGTTTAAATAAAATTCACATGCCTGTTGCCTAAGAGATTTTACATCAGTAAAAACACATCAAAATGCCTTTTCCTGCCCGTAACTGGCTCTATCAAAAGGACAATCTTGAAAGGTACAACTCCCATGATGCCACACTAGAGAGCAGATGTGCCAAGGTAACATCTGTCCACTTCTCTTACCAATCGTTAAAAACATAAACACCCAACACATTTTTAACTCAGGCAGAAGCTTTCTCCAAAAAGCTGGCAACACCTTACTTGTCAAGTGGCCTCAAGTGAAACACCCTGCCTATGGTCTTCAAATCTTGCTACAGAAACATTGCATCTAATCTCATCAGCAATGAGGGTATGACAAGCGAGCGAGCTCTTATATAACCATGACCTAGACTACACACAGAGCGGCATAAAAGCCAACACCTTCATTTCATCTGGACACAGATTTGCCCCTGTAGCACAAAGGTGCAGCACGCTCAGCATAGCTAAACAGGTACATTCTACACTATCCAAATATATTTGGTGGTCTTCAGAGGTGCATCAGAATCACCCAATCTAGAACATGACAAGAACTGCATCAGGAACCACAAGTCACAACTTCCTGGCCAGGTGTAGATGGAAAAAAAATAGACATTTGGCTCAAAGATCATAGGAGCAGACATGGGTCCAAAATAATCCCAGTGCTGCAGACCTCTGATAAAGGGAAGACAATGTTTCTTAGAAAATAACCCTTTCCTAACCACAAATCAGTTCTTCCAAAACCCACCAGCATCACCTCCCTCATTTCTGGGTTGAACTTCAGCCCTTTTATCTTGATACAGGCTTCTCAAGCGGACATTGGAAAAGTAGAGAGACTGCAGTGCCTGTATCTGATGAAACACCTAAATCTTAGCTATTAGTGCAGTGATGATACATACTGTAGTCCCAGTCCCTTAATGTGATTTTATAGGACATCACAATACACCTCCCACTTGATGTATTTATGTGGCCTGCATGACACATTCAGACCATGCAGAACCTCTGCTTTTATTTTTTTTAAAAGGGTTTCCAGCCCCCATGGCAGCAGAGATAATATTTCGAACATGAACAGAGTGTAACTGATGCCATCATGTCTGTCAAGTCAGATGGCTTGAAACAATGGCTCCAGGATATGAACTTTATTGTCCACTATTAATCTCACTAGAGTTGTCAACTTTAATGCACAATGACCACACTTCAATGTCAACATTAAACTATAACAATGCTGATTATTTTAGCAAAGGGAACAGCGAAAGGATGGGAGTAAAGGCCTCTGGGGAAAGGGAATTAGGCACTCTTTCAGAAAAGGAAGTGCACAGAGAAAAACACAGAAGATATGCAGAGGGAAGAAGACGACTGAAAGAGAAAGGAAGATAAAGGAAAAAGAAAAACAAAGGACAGAAGCAATTATGGCCTAAAGAGGAGCAAATTTCCTTCATAAGTGATACAGAATACGCCAATGAGGCATTGAATAAACAATAGATACAAGTTCAGTTACTAAACAAAGGCTGTGTTTTTCCCCTTGATCTTTGTGCAAACACCCCTCTGATCTTAATGGCATCACCTGTGCTGTGAACTGATGGGATCATAATGTGCTGAATTCAAATCATATCCCTCAGAATTAAATATGGAATCCAGCCTTCTCCCTTGAATCAGTTTGAACAGGGGACAGACAAAAGAGAAGATGACAAGATGAAACCCTACAAGGTCTCATATGAAAACTCTATAGGATGACAAAGGAATTTCCCCAACACTATTGTTGTTGGACTTCTCAGAAAGGAGGGGAGAGATGTTAAATGACCCCATCCACTCATTTCACGGTTCTTCACAGACAGCTTAGTATCACCCTGCAGTAAAGAGCAGGAAGAGATTCATAAGCCAAGAAAACCCAAGCAAACAAACACTTGCTTTCTTGGGATCAAGGAAATCACAAGTTTCAAAACAATACTAGAGCTGCTTCCTCAAAACCTACTCAATCTTCACCTACAAAAAAGGCTCAAAATCTGAAGGTAATTTGCATGACTACCAGTGTCAAGCAGCGGTTTCTCATACACAGGTCTGATGACCGCTTGTTTGACAGAAGCTGTCTAGATAAAACAGTTTCACTCAACAACTGACCCAAACTGCTAGCTTGCAGCAGAAACAAGACACTTGGTAAGTGGCCTTGGTATTCCTAGTCCCTCCGTAAACAGACACTAATCATCCCTGATGTAGCAAATTTTTCATCTACTTTGTGGATGGAATCTTTCATATGAGCCTCCTGTATCTAAACAAAGTAAATACAATACACCAAGTAGTCCAATGCTAAAAAAAAAAAAAATATCTGGTGGTCTAGATTTTCTAGATGCTATGGTGGTGGGAAGAGGCGGCAGTTAAAAATAAAGTTTTTAGACTTCATTATAGCCGCAGCAGAAGACTGCAGAAACTATGCCACAATCAAATCCAGAGGCATTCATGTCACCAGTACTATAGCATCCCTCCAATTCACGTGTGTGCCGATGGAACACTACAACAACATGGGGATGGGAGGGGAAGTCTGACTGCTTTGTATCAGTGTTTGAGAAGAAAATAGCTCTTATTGTTCTAACCAGCCCATGAGCAGTCTGATGCAAATATTGCACAGTACAAATATTTTGGTTCTTATACCACATTCAGCAATGCAGTCCCAGATACTCTCCCTTGGAATTCTAGGACTGCAATGTGTCAGGTGGTTAAGACTCAAACTGTGGAGCAATGAGAGGTTTCCAGGCCTTGAGAGGTGGAAGGATGAGCACTGACCTTGGCCAAAAGCTGGCAGTGATCTATCTATGAAAAGTGAGATATAATTACACACTGAAATTGTGGTGAGATGAAGTGATATGCCTGAAGCAACCTCTCACAGTTTTATTAAAAAATAAAATAAAATAAATAGTTGCTTACAGATGTGGCTTTCTAAGAAGGGAGGAACAGTTATATTAATATGCTTGCAGATCTCTGCAGTACTTTTATAGAAAGAAAAGAGGCTGTTCTTTACAACTTTCACTATATTTTTAGAACACATTATGAATTAGTCTAGTTTCCACACATCAAATACTACTCCTAGTCAAGATAAGTCATTAAAAACAAAACATGGGATGCATGTCACTCACAATCCCACCAAAAAACTCCAAAAAAACCCCCCACTTGCCTCTTGGTATTAAAAATGGATGGATTCCCATGAAGTTTTCCCTCCATATAAACTCTCTCTCCTTTGTTCTGTCATAAATCCTCAGTTCATTCTTCTGATATTCAGTAAGCTCAACAATTCTGCCAAGTTTTTCACATAAGAATTTTAGACATTTTTCACGAGCTGACAAAGCTGCATCAGCCGAGCAAGATGTTGCACCTATATGAAAGGAAACAAACAGAGGCAAAGTAAGATTCCCAACTACAGCCAGATGTGTTAATTTCAAAATTCAGACACACACCAACATCCATCAATGCAGAAAGTTCAGTACAGTAAGCTCAAGTGAACGCAATGTGTTGAGCTCCAAATTGTTAGTAAATTAAATACATATTTATACAGCACAGATCTACAGATACAGTAATATTGTTTTACAGAAACACAAGGTACTTCATGTCACATCACAATTGCATTGCTATCTTGAACTAAAAATAAAAAAGGTGATGGTTGATCACAACCTACTGTAATATAGGTGGGCTGATTGCTCTACCAATTATTAAAGTTGCCTGACTCTTCCCATTGCATAATCATGTTTTTAGCTGTTTAAAGTATGCAAAACTTCAACTACTTAGGCTGAAATTTACCACACCAGATGTCAGCATTAGGCAGGTTTTTTTTTTTGGTTTTTTTTTTTTTTGAGAAATTCATGTGCTTTTGTTCATCAGCTTTTGAGTCTGGGGCGAGGAGGGGAAGATCCTACAATGGACTAGAAGATGGGAGAAGGGGGAACTGACTGGACAGGAAGATTCAGACTAGGATTCAGAGATTGGGAAGCACGGAAAGAAGAGAGAGATCCAGCAAAAACTGGGGTGCATAGGAAAAACTGGTAAGATTTATTGCATGAGAAGCCCAGCAAGGAAGCTTGAAAGCTGGTGGGTGGAAAGGAAGCACAAATCAGGTAAGGACTTGGGGGGTAGGATTGGGACTGGCTGAGCAAGGACTCTGGGACTGGAACAAGAAAACTGAGAAATGGGAACAATGGGTGAGGCCAGGGTTGGGGGAAGAGTCAGGACTGGGCCAGATAGGTTAGAGAGAGCAGGGCAAAAGGGGCAAAAGCTTGGTGGAGGGGGGAAAAAAGAGAAGCAGAAGAGTCTGTACCCACTAGAGAACACTTTCCACTAGATCCTAGAACAGAAGCTACATCTGCCACGTGAGTCTTACAACTCCTCTGCTGTCACCAAATATCTGTGGAAACCCCCTGGAAAGTAAGAGCCTCATCCCCATTAGGTGTGGTCAACACAGAGGATTACCACCTTCTAATTGCAATCAGTTCTTCTATTAGTACCAGTGGCAAAGGTCTGCGCCATGGACGTAACGATTCTAACCCTGTTGATGACTCATGTGAGTGTCAATACGATGCCATGATAGAATTTCTGTTTTCTCAGTTTGCATTTCTAAAGCCGAGAAAGTTAGTCAAAAACACTATGCTGAAAGAACATTAAAGGTTGCAAACTCAGGTATTCAAAAGTTAGGAAATGCCAGAATTAAGTTTGCCTGTGTAACCTTAATTCAGACTTGCTATGTATATGAATTATAATCCAGTCTTTATTTACACCCTCATACTTTTTTTTTCCACAAGACCCATCCCCGAATCAGTGCACAGGATAGACCTGTTCCTGGGATGAATCAGGGTTGTGTAATGAAGGAGGACTCTACTGTCTGTAGGACCTCTCCCTCATTTATTGCAGAAGTTAGAATGTATGTAGTGAATGAGGGAGGGAACTGCAGGAAGAGAGGTTTCTTGGTTAAGGAACTTGGTTATGTCTACACTTATTAATTTAAGTCAACTTAGCATGTCCCCACTCAAATTTTAAGTTGACTTAGATGGGACCCTACAAAATCGACTTAGAGCATCCACACTGGATGCCTAGGTCGACTTGTAGGGGCTAGGTGGACCTGGGGCAGGTCCACGGTGGCAGGGGGGGCACCCCTTGCCAAATGCCAGGGGGCTCAGCCTTTGCTCCATTGTACCTGGGTACAATGGGGCAAAGGGGGACAGGGACCCTGGCAGGACATAGGGGCAGGGCTCTGCCCTGCCCTTTGGGGGGGCACGCCAGGCTGTGGCTGTGTCAGCCACCCTGGCAGGGAGGGCAGTGGGAAGCCCTGGAGCCCCCTAAGTTGACTTAAAGTTGACTTAGGGCTACTCCACGTCCACACTGGCTAAGTCGACTTAGCCAGCAAAGTCGACTTAAAACTAGGTTTTATAAAGTCGACTTAATTTTTCCCTTAAGTTGACTTAAGCAGTTGCTTAAGTCGACTTAAGTGTAGTGTAGACGCAGAGTAAATTAAGTCGACTTAAGCAAGCTTAAGTCGACTTAATTTACAAGTGTAGACGCACCCACTTGAATGGTGCACTGAAGAACCAAATTCTATCCCTTCTCTGTCAAAGAGCTCCTGTGTGATGTTAGGCAAATCACTTAAACTAAACTTTTCCAGATGAGGTGACTAATTGCATGTTTCTCCTTTTCTCCTGACTTGATATTGTGAGGTCTGATTTACAGAAGATCTGAGTGCGGCAACGGAGGCCAACTAGAACATGTAAAGTTGCCATATAATGCTAAGGACACTGATGGGGCACTCAAAATTTGTGGTTATTCTCTTCATTTCAGCACCACATCTGTAAAACGGAGATGATGCCTTCCCACCTTACAGGAGTATTATGAAGGTAAATTAATATTTCTGAAGTGTTGACAGTATTACAATGAGGAGTCCCAAAGAAAAGCTCATGAGAAAATGAATAATTCTGTCTTCAGACCAGGGCTTGAATAGCGTGCAGTAAGTCAAGTCGTGGGCCATACACTGAATGAGGTGGATAAAGTAATATTAAATTAGCTATTCATTTACTGAGGACTGCCCATACTGTGCACTGAATGAGCCAGGGGTCCTATGAAAAAAATAGTATGTGAGCATGCAACTAAAGATTGCATCACAAGAAATATACATATGGGGACGGTGCTTGACTTTGCAACTTAAATTTTCTTTTAATGTAGTTTTGTGTATGTATAGCAGGTAGCACTTTAGCTTGCTGAACCATTCAAGAAGTCCTTGCTGTTAAAAGTGGCAAGCGAAAATATGTGATGTTAAAGATACTGTCAACTGGAAGCAAATATATGTGCCTTCATTTTAACCAAACTAAAACACTGGGATATCAATCAAATGTGATAAGAAAAATAAGGGGAAAAAAATGGAAAGAGTTAAATATATTCACCTCTTCTCTGATAAGCACTGATGACCTACCTGAACCTATTCCGTCAATGTACACCAGGCATGCAGCATGGACAAAAGAGAACACTGGAGAAATGTAAAATAGGCTGTTCTCATCTGATGAGCCTGACACACTGTCTTGTACCATGACATTCATAAAGTTAACCCATGATAAGACATCCCGGACACTGAGAATACACTGACGCCCAAATTCCTGGTTGGTTAGCCATTCAATGAAGTCCATCATCAGCTCAGCTATATCTGTCCCTAAAAGACAAAAAAAGAGATGAGGCAATTATAAACTGAGTTCACTCGTAGCACAAAGCTGTATAATTGGAACCCTGAAATACAGAAAAATCAAATCCTTCAGAATAGTTTTAAAAAATATTTGCATTGAAGTGTGGAGCTTTCAATCTTGTGAGTGCTCATGAAAGGTGGAGAAGAGAATACATTTACAATCCAAAGCAACATACTTTAAAAACTTCCACAAGATTCATCATATGCATTTTATATATAGCTCGGGGCAAAAAAGTCATGCTGATATCAGGAACTAACAAGATTTAATTTCAGGAATCTAAATTCCTTCAGTAAAACAAGTAAACTCCTTTCTTTGGGAATGGTTCCCAGATATAAAATTATGAGCAACAGATGTATTGGGTATTCAGAGCAAAATGGACTGTTAAAACACAAAAGTACAACTGCTGTCACTTCTACAGTACTGCAATTCAACAAATGTAATTTGGAGTAAGTAGCCCTTCTTCCAAAAGGCTGTTTTAATTGTACAGAAGAACTTCTTCATATTCTTTGAAGGTTTACTTTGAAACAAAAATTATGGATTTGATGCAAAAAAGTGGCTGCTATTCTATGGGCTGCGTTATGTATGAAGTCAGGCTAGATGATCAAGTTCCTTCTTGTCTTAAATTCTATGAATGCCCCTACCCTAATAGTGTCTCTCCCTCCCTCCCTCCCACCTACCTACACACAGCTTAACAGATGTTGCCTGAAAATTTATGATCTACCACAAACAAGGTGGATGTGGACAATTTCATTTCGAACTGGAAGTTATGAAATGGGTCAACGCTCTACAGACCCCCAAAAACCTCTGATTCCTTCTTTCTTGGGGCTACAAACTATATGAAGTAATCTTCAAAACTTGTTCCTAACCAGGCACGTCAGATTATATTCAGAAAAAGGTCTCCCTGATCTTGGAAAAGGCAAAGAAAGAAAAGACATCCAGGGAAAGGAATAAGATTCAGGAGTTGGAAATGACTTTCCACTGCGATGAAGAGAGAAAGATCCTCCCACACAAGTCAAGCATTAAGGAAAATGGTAGATAACCCCAAATATTTGTACCTTTGCTTGGGGACTGAGGAGGAAGGTTTGGGTTCACTTTGAGGCTTTATAATAAAGAAATAGTTACACTGATTTCTAAAAATTAAATTAGTCTTATGTTTCAGAGGGAAATTCCTGACAAATGAATGACTCCACACCCTAGAAAGATTTGGCAAAAAGTACTAGCTGACCTCAGGAGAGGTGCAGTGTTGTCTACATGATCTGCTGATGAGTCGGACTGGCTGGGAAGGCATTTTGCGAAAAACAGGCCACAGCAAGAATTATCAAGCTGCCTGAGATCCTTGTAATGGGGCCTGTGGCTCAGCTCTAAAGACACTTCTCCCTATTTTGAATTGTGGATGCACGAGAGCAGTCATGAAAACTCAAAGGAAAAGACAGCACCAGCAGCTTCGCGGAGAATCTGGAAACATGGAGGAATGCTGAGAGTATCCCTGGGGGGCCAAGATTAAAGACTTCTGGAAAGATTTAGCAGGCAAAAATGACTCACTAATCCACTAGCTAGGTAAAGGGTGTGGGAGGCGGTATTTGCCAATGAAAGTCCTTCATCCCATGGAAAACTGAAAGCACCTCTTCAGAATTTGAGACTACCATGGAAAGAGCTGCCGTTCCTCACAAGTAAGCTCCTTGCCCTATTTTACAGGATGTTTTGCTTTTTTAATTTATCCAAAAAGCTGCTTACACTGATGCCTCTGGGAGAACTTCAGCTCCCCATGGAAACTCCCCAAAATTCAGCACTACTGCATTACGCAGAGACAACACGTTCACCTGCTCCCCAAACCTATTCTTTGGCCTTCTCTGGTAGAACCACATACGATGCCAGATGTGTCCATGGAGGTCACCATCCTGCATGCTGTTCTGAGTAAGGCAGGTATCAAAACTACAGCAAAGAAAGGAACACTTCAGTGAGAAAACTGTGGCTGACAAATGGTCATCCTCCTACACCTGCTAGATCAACTGAAGAGGAGGAACCCAGTACTTGCACCATCACAGACTGAATCACCTGAAAGTTAAGATATAAAGGGACAGGAAAGAGCTCAGTAAATTGAACCAATAGCTGAGCTGCTGGTAGTGTCGGAGGTGAGAATTCTGGTTCTGGTCCTTTGTTCCTCCCCAATACCTGGGAAATAAGGCAAGAGGACAGAATTCAGCTGGCGAGGAGGTGACCTCTGCATTGCTTTGCTATCAGCTTTTGGTCAGTCAAACGGGACTGGGATACTGTGAAGGGAGAAACAGAGGCCATTACATCAGAGTATGTCTGCAAGGGTAGCTGCATTTATGGCGGGAAAGAGCATCGTGTGAATCCTTGCCAAAGCCACGACAATCTTCAAGTTTTGTTCTCTCTCCACTGTAGAGTTTAAACTTGACACAACACTAAATTATCCTTACCTTGATGGTTTATTCTGTCCAGAGAGAGTCCTGGATGAAGATTGTGCTTTACAATCTGTATTAAATCCTCACGACAGTTGCTCTGTGGACACCATATCTCTGTAAATCTGTTGCGCAGTGCAGGAGAAAGCTGCAGGCAATAAATATAACAATATGGACATTATCAGCATACGTCACACCTACTACTGACCTACATTACTTAAGTTTGCATTTAAACTTCCATGGGGGAGTGGCTCTCGGATGTGTGAATTATTAAAACAGTAAATTAACTGATGCCTCTTCCAAATAATTTAGTATTCTTTCTAGTAATAATAGGGTGTTTATAGCTATCACTAAGAGAAAACCTGGTGTTTTGTTTTGTTTTTTTTAAAGTGTAAGACCAATCAAACACACCAACTGTTCATTTGAAATGCTGAAATAGAAGAGGAGAGAAAATGAGTTAGCTTGCAAGAATCAGATCGAGATGGAACTTTAGAGAGGCAGTCTATCAAATAAGGGCTGTACCATCTCATCTGCCCTCTTGGCCTTTGAAAGAAAGGCCATTCTACAGCTACAGGGTTGAATTAGAATGTCTTTCCTTAATTTCTTCCCAGTGCTGAATTATAAAGAGGCATCATCAACCCACACATACAGAAGTAAAGAGGCGATTCCCCTTTGATAACCGAACATGAGGCTTTCTGGTGAGCATGCTAGAAATGACTGATTTATCTATTTTCTTAATGGACACTCATTTCCCTAGGAGTAAAAGAGCTGAAGATTTCTGAGGTCAAATGTCTCTCATTCCTTAAAAGGTCTTGAAGTTACTTTTAAAACACCATAAGTGGTTAACGGAGAACTGGGGGCAGGGGGCAGTATTTGGGTGGTAAATCTTGCTCAAACTGGAATGTTTGTCCATTTTTTGGAAACCGTAGATGACTGTCACTGCATCCCCACACCATTATCATAAAGACCTCACTGCAAGAACTGGATTTGGATTTAGTCTCCTTTGTGAGTTACACTTCATTTGAAACGCTCTACATATCAAGTCTCTTATGTGATTTAGTGTCCGCATTTTCCTTTGCTGCTATTTTGTTTAGTATTCATTTATATTGAAAAAATAACAGTACACAGGTGGCAGAAGAGAGAGACACTTTACTCCTCCTTTAGCCACGAGACAGATATCAATATGCAGCACTGCATGTTGGGACCTATACCATGGACATGCTTCACATTCTCATCATAATTCCAGTGGCCTCTTAGAATTTACCTCTTTTTTTCCAAAGTCACCTCCTGGGTTCATGGTTGCTAGGATACGAAATTTCTTTCCTGCAATCAGCAGTTCTACTTCATTATCCTCATCTTCTTGACTACCTTTTTCAGCAAGTACCAGTGTCTTCTCAGCTTCAAGAACACTAAAAACCAGGTTTAAAAAACAAACAAACAAAAAACCCTGCTCAAATACTTGCTGCAGCCACACCAATTCACAAACCAAGTGGGCTGGAACAGCAGCTTAACCCTAAATGTGACACTATATTACTCTGGGTCTTTTATATTTAAACAGGAATGGAGCAACTGGAAAAAAGGACCATTGACTAAAATGAACAATTTGAAACTAACTGATATTTATGATAAACACAGGCAGGTGGAGGGCTGTTTGACACTGCACACTTTTAGAATGCATACCTGTTAAGCCTTTCCAACACAGAATCATCAGCTAATGAAATCTCATCCAGGAGAAAAAAGCCATCTTCCTTCATCGCTAAAACAAGAGGTCCATCGTGCCATTCAAAGAGCCTAGAATTGTCAAACTCGTCCTAGACAATGGGAAAGAAAAAGACAACTCAGCATGGATTTGTTATTCTCCAGTCTCCTGACCACACTCACACACAGTGACAGGAGTCACCCGTCATCGTGAAACCGACCTTGTCTTTCGATCTCTGTCTGACTGGCCGTAGTCCTCCCAGGAAGTCTGATGTCTCCATATGCAAGTGGCAGTTCACGGAATGTAATTTCTGATTTGCCAAGGCTGCAAATATCTGACAAATAGTAGTTTTGCCACACCTGTAATGTGACCAAAGAAAACCAATGGAGTCAGCTCAGAACAAAAACAGAAGGTGTCCACAATCACTTCCTGGCCCACTTCAGCAACAAAGCAGGTCAAGTTGGATTTCCTCACAACCCTGCAGGGCAATGGCCCCACCATGGCCCCTCTTTCTCCCATGTATTCCATTCTCTGAAAGTTGATCCACCTTACAAAAATTAAATAAATTGCATCAACTTCTGGCAAGAGACTGTTGCTGAATTGCCACCATACGTCATTAAAACATGAGTGAGGCACCTGCAGCAGAATCAGATTTTACTTGGACTTTAGAAAGATAACAAAATTCACATACCCAAACTGCCTCTGAATGATACATAATGCATCAATGATTAGGGCACCATAACACATCAGAAGGATCAAGGGGGAAAGTGTTGACTTCTCATCTAAGATTACTAACCAGTAAATTCAATTCTCTAGATGTATTGCCTTTTGCAGATCCATATTGTAGGAGTCATATGACATGTTTACAAGCCATAAAATCATTAGCAGAAACTGCAATACCTTGACATACACAATTCTAGGAGCTCCTACAAGTTTGCCCGCCTCCTCCGCACCACTCCCGCCTCCTGGGCCCAATCCGGGACCCTGGGCCTGATCCAGCTCCACGGACGGGGCCCAGATCGGGCTCCTACCACCGCCAGTCCAGCCTGGGTCAGGGACCACACCAGATTGGGCCGCCACTGTCGGCCAGGCCTGGGTCAGATCCTGCTGCCACCAGGCCCCGTATCCCAGGGCCGGGGCCAATGCCGGATCATGCAGCTGCTGACTGGGCACTGGGTCGGGCAGCCCTCCCGGCAGCCAGATTTGGCAACTGATCAGGCAGCCCCCAACAGCTGATGCCCAGGCCAGATCACACAGCAGCCAGGCCCTGGGTCAGGCAGCCCCTGGTGCCTGGGGTCTGGGTCCCTGGCTGGGGATCGGGCCCAGCGCCAGATCAGGTGGCCCCTGCCGGCTAGGCCCCAGGTTCCCGCTGGACTCGGGGCTCATGCCCCGTGTGCTCAGTGCCAGCGACACCACTGGGTTTATTACTAACTTTTCTAGGTTTCATGAGACAGGTATAACAAACAAGGAATACAGCGGCACTCTAAAGACTAACGCATTTAGCAAAATGAGCTTTTATGGGAGAAAATCCCACTTCGTCAGACACACTAAGATGGAGAAGTACAGATGACTGGGAGGAAAATAAATGCAGGAAAGTGCAAGTCATAGGATCAGGTCAGACTGTTACAGCAAATCAAAACAGTTACTCTTACAATGGGTTTCTACAGAGACAATTCATGAAGAAGAAATCACACCCTCTTCTCTCCAGCTCAGTTTCAATACATTCCTTACAGGATTATTTGACACTGTTGTACAAATTAGATAAAATAAAGGAAAAATACAAGAGATACTTTTAATACTTTATGCTAAAACAGGTGCACTCCAACACAACCCTATGAACTTAACTCTCTACTACAGAAGCCACAAGGCTGTAATGACATTTGAAACAGATTTAAATTCACAAAGACCCTGAACCAGCAAAGCACTTAAGCAAAGTCCCTCTTTAAGACTAAGTAGTTTCACTGACTTCAGCAAGGTTACACACGTATTTAAATGTAGGTATGCAGTAAAGGAACTTTCTGAATCGGGCTCTGGGGGGTTTTCGCCTTCCTCTGTAGCACAGGGCACGGTTCACCTACTGGTGAATTCTCTGTATCTTAAAGTCCTTAAATCATGATTTAAGGAGGTAAATAACTCAGTCATAGGTTGGTGGCCTATTGCTGGAGTGGGTGGGTGAGGTCTTGAGGCCTGCATTTTGCAGAAGGTCAGACTAGATGATCGTACTGATCCCTTCTGACCTTAAAGTCTATGAGTCAAACAGAACAATTCATTCCCGTAACAGAAAAACAAGTTACCCAGTGTCTCCCACCAGCAGCGTTGGTTCACCAAACTCCAGGGCTCGTCCTACCAGAACTGCCAGCCTCCTCATCCCTTGAGTCCAGACAACATGACTAAACTCACTGTCCATCACTGACGTCTGTGCTGATGATTTAACTGCCCAACACAGAACAAGTCGATTAGCTTTAATTACACAAATCAAGCTTCTGATTTAGTCTTTTATGCAAACTCACCCAACAGCTTTCTAACACTTTCCTCTGAGAAGAGAGAGTGGGGATGCAATTTCTTCTTAAAATGCTTTTCGAGAACGCTCTGAATAACATCCACCTCTTCCTGTTTCCTCACTCTACCCGCCAGAAGCATGAAACCTGTAAATAAGGCAAGAGAAATCAGTATGTGTGCTTTGATTTTTCAAGCGGAACGTATGACATATGAGGGTACAATCCAGAGTAATGAATAGCTGTGGCACCCCTGCCCTGCAACCCAGGGTATGCTTGACAATGCTTTTCTGCTGGTAGCTTCTACTGCTGACAAACTCAAGCATGTAAGTTACTTTGAAAATAGATTTTAGAGTGTCATTGAATCTTTCATCCAAAACATGTTTCTGGGTGACATGAAGTAGCCTTTATTTATGTCGCCCTGCAAGTTCCATAAGTTATCTGAATAGTTAAGGCATGAAATTTGACACACGGTTAAATAATATCTCTTTAGGGAAATCCTCTCTGCTAGAGAAAGGGAAATATGAAATCATGTGCCAACAATGCCCCTCTGCCTTATACACTGGACAAACTGAACAGTCTCTGTGCAAAAGAATTAAAAAAACCATAGGGGAACATTTCAATTTTCCTGCTCACTCTGCAAATGATATGTTAATTGCTGTCCTTAAGCAGGTTAATTACAAATCAAAGCTTCAAAGAGAAATAACAGAGAAAGAATTCATAAGCAAATTTGATACCATTACCTTGGATTTGAATAGAAATATCATTTGGCTTTCTTATTACCAAGGGTAATTTTGCCCCCTCGCTCTACCTCCCCTCCTTGTAATATGCTGTTCCACACTGACACTGTTTGAATCCAAACAACTATTTTGATTTACTGTAATAGTTTGACCTGATCCTATGACTTACTCTTCCCTGCATTTATTTTTCCTCCCTTTCTGTAAGTTCTCCACTTCCAAGCGGCTGATGAAGTGGGATTTTCTCCCACAAAAGCTCATGCAATAAACAAATGTGTTAGTCTTTAAAAGTGCCCAAAGACTGCTTGCTTGTTTTGCGGAACTAGCTTAACAGAGCTACCCCTTTGGAACTCTGCTAAAGATAGTTATAAGGGCTCTTCCCACAAGATTCTGCCTCAATGCTAGTCAGAGGCCCTGCTTCAGGATATCTAATGGCAAAATTCACTACCACCAAGACATATTTCCTCCCCCTTCAAGAAAGACGTTGCTTAGGACTCACAATGCCCATTGCTACCCCCAGAAATGCCCTTACATTACAGGCAAGGGGCATAGGGGAACTTTATGGGGGTCCTGCAGGTTTTTTCCCCTATTTTTGACACAATTCACAAAACCTGCAACAATGCCCCAGATCATTCTGTATTCCCGGCCAGTAGAAATGTTTCTTTTATCTGTCACAGGTTCTCTGCGTCCCCAAGTGACCAGCAAAAGGACAACCCTCTGCTAGCAATGTTAGCTCCTCACAGTGCCAGGTGGACACAACCAACTGCTTATAAGGGTTGTCCAGGGCTTTTGTTTTGTTCTCCCCCCCCCCATCATAGCCTCCCATCTTCAAAAACCCTCTCTCCATTCTCCTTGCCTGGGACTCCCTCTAGGACATGCTCATGCTGTCTAGAGAGGAATCTGTCCTTTGTTCAACTGCAAAATGCTGGCAACTGATATCTGGGGCAAGTGCTTTAGCCACAGAGATCATCTCCTCCCCACCAGACCCAGAGGACAGGCTGCTTTTCTCTGCCATGTATGAGCCAGCCCTTTCCACACCCGGGAACAGAGTTAATCAGGTACAGAAGACATAGCCAAACCTTTGCACACCCCACACCACTCCCCCCCCCAGCATACAGCATAGCAGCTCCTGGGGCTTTACTGCTCCCGTCTGGGCTCCTAACACAATATTCCCATTGACAAGCCATTACCACATTAATGGCTTTAGCCTAGGCCTGGATTAAGGGGCCTTGGGCTGCCTCCTCCACCCCCCACCCTCAACCTGGGGCCCATATTTAAAAATTGTATTTTTTGTATTTGTAATTTGTATTTGTATTTTAAAAAGGGGTTGGAAATTATTTTACATTAGTTCATTATAAAAACTAAATCATCATAAACAGGAGCGAAGACCCACCATCGTTTGCTAAATGCTGAAGCCAGTCATAATTCTTCTCTGTCTGTTCTGCCAATCTGTATCTTTCAGCCCATCGAAACAGATCTCGAAGAGTAATGAAACCATGCTTCCCAGCAAACACTGTTGAACCTCTGCGATAAGACTACCAAGTGAGCAAAAAGGAAGGTTAATTTTAATTTAATATGTATTACTTATTCAAACAAACTTTGGTGCAACTAAAACCTAACAAATTCCTAATTCCTGCTTTATACTTTCTCTCATTTAATAGCCAGAATAACTGAATTCATGATTTGGATTCCACATTAAAGTATGTTATTAGTTTGTGAGTTTTGCTTTATTCCAACACAGTAAAAAGGGCTACGCACATGCAAATCTAGACAGAAGGAGGAACCGCCAAATTTGTATTACTGAGTTTATTTTTAAAAAAGAAACATCTCTTGGTAAGTAGCCAGTATTAAGTGGGTGTTAAAGAGAAAAAAAGATTGAGGCCAAGGAGCTTCCAGAAATTCTTTTTTTAAATTATAATACATGTTCTTACATAGCAGCCAAAGAAATCAATACGAATCCATTTCAGGACTTAAATTCTAGAAAAATGAAAGAGCATAATATTTTTTAAAGACTTTAAAAAAAAAAATTCAAAAATGAGGCACTGGTAGCTATTGGACTTGTCTTTGCTCTTGAACACCACCACAAACAAAAGGTTCACTTGAGCCTGAAAACTCTGATATTTTAGATAAGAGATTTCTCCACTGTAAAAACCTAAGATTTTTTTAAAACGCCTTAATTTTATATCTAATACGAGAAGGAAAAAAGATTCCAGTACCTGCAGATCCAGCATGACTTTGATGAGTTTATTGCAATAAGAAGGCGGCAGACTACATCGCTTGTGAAGGATTGTTTCTAGCTCAGCACTTGGCAGTTCATCAAAATGTAGCTCCACAAAACGATTCCTGAAGGCTCTGGACAACACCTAAAAGGTACGTTTGGGATCGGTATTTCTGAATTTTGCTTTATTCTTTTAATCTGTGTAAACTACATACCACACGTACAGTCAAAGGAAACTGATCTACTCCGATAGTTTAGGTTCCAAAAGAGTAGCTGTGTTAGTCTAGTTCAGCAAAACACACAAGGGCTCTTCTGGCACTTTTAAAGACTGAGATGATTATCTGATGAAGTGAGATTTTCTCCCATGAAAGCTCATGCAATAAATAAATTAGTCTTTAGAAGTGCCACCGGACTCCTTGTTTGTTCTGATTGTTTAGTGGTTAAAATCTGATGGGAGAAGGAATTGAGAGGAGAGAGAGAGCTAAAACTTCCAAAAGGGACATTAAAGATTCAAAGGGCCTATTCTCCAGCAGTCTGAGACCACCAAATAACCAGTCAGGGAAATGACTCTGAGCCAGCAAAGTGCTTAAAAGTATGCTTAATATTTTTGCTGAACTGGAGCTTTAACATCCACCAGAGAAACTACTGACCTGCTCTTAAGAATTCTTGCTGCATTCCCTCGTTGACAAGTCTGAGCAAAGACAAACTCCTACCTCACTTCTCTTGTAAAAGCCACCAGATAGAAGAAGAAGTAGATTATTTGCCTATTCACTCTGAGACTTTGCCAAATTCCTTTCTGGCACCTCCCCAGCCAACTGCACCCAATACTGAACTTCAGACAAAGTGCACACATATGTGCTGTTCATCAAATGCATTAGTTGATAGGTTTCATTTACAAAGAAAAGAAAGGAAGCTAGTGTTCTGATACTCACCCACAAGTGAGATGTGCTAGTCCGGTAAGGCAATGGTTCTCCAAATTATTTGATTGTGGCCCCCCCTTTTTTGAGTTTTTATAGTAGTTTACATGACCGCTCCCCACTCCAGCACAAAAGTACATATACCGATGCGTATACTCTGCTCTGCCTTCAGAGCTGGGCGGCAGCAGAAGGGTGGCTGCTGGCCAGGCACCCAGCTCTGAAGGCCATGTCACTGCCAGTAGAACCATACTATGCCACTCTCTGCTCTACCTTCAAAGTTGGCTGGCTGCTTCTCACACCCCTCCTCAGAATATAGCGTGTACCCCCTAGTCTGAGAACCTCTGAGTCAAGGTACTCAGAATGTTTAAGAATAGATCGTATCAGAGTATGGTCTCTGAGACAGACATACCCAGTTATTTTTTTTTTAAATTAAAAACAATTGGAACTATTGCAAATTCTTGTTGGGGAAACCTCAAAAATCATAGAAGTTCTTTCTGCCCAGGCTGGCAGGCTAGATCTCTCTCTCTCTCTCTCTCTAGAGCACACATCTGTTTTCTTTAAATATAGGCCAAGAGAGACGAAAGGTATGTCTACACTGCAGCTGGAACTTGCAGACAGACTCACACTAGCTCAGCTCCAGCTAGCTGCCCAAGCTTGGACACAGGTCCAAGGCATCTACCCTGAGGCACCACCCATGCTACAATGTCCACACTACAATTTTTAGCACACTACTTTGAGCTGAGCTTGTGCACATCTGTCCATTGGTGTTAGAAATCACACCTCCAGATGCAGTGTAATTATAGCCTTAGTGACTTGCCCAAGCTCACATAACCAGGCAGTCCAGTGCCTTGGTTACAATTACAAGACCATCTTCCTCTCTACTGCTCCTTTACATTTTCATATTGTTCTCTGATATGTACTGGAAAATCTCTGTGCCACAGATCTATGTATCCCTGAAAGAATAATATGGGGAAGCTTTCTTCCTAATGTAATAACCAAAAGCAAGAGGAAAAAAAGACTGACTGACAAACCTTTCTGCCCCCATATTGTCCTGGTGGATTCTGTGTAGCAAAGAGCATAAACCGAGGGTGTGCCCTGACAACTTCTTGCGTCTCTGTTATGAACAGCTCTCTATTATCATCCAGCAGTCTGTTGAGTGCCTCCAGAACATCCGTAGGAGCCAAATTCAGTTCATCGAGGATAATCCAGTAGCCCTTTCTCATAGCATCAACAAGTACACCTGAGTGAGGGATCACAAAAAGTTCTAGTTAACACTTAAGGTCCTCTACGCTGAAATGTAGAAAAAACTGTAAAAGCAAGTAATCTGTGCAGTATTTTTATCTCAGTATAAAACAAATGAACCCATAGTAAGATATGCAGCAACACTGAAGCTGTTAAACCCTTTACCTTCCCCCTCTATCAATGCAATGGAAAAAAAGATGGAAGAACAAAGGAAACCCTTTAACATGGTAACCGGAGACCTTCACAACTGAGCCAAATGCATGAAAGCTCATATTTGCATTGAAGCAACTGTGACCGCAGAAAGGAGACGCTTTTTTCTTCTCTGTGTTACATGTAAACTAGAAGGGAAGTAGAGGTGAACATGATAAATAATAACCTTACCTTCCTTAAACATCAGCTTTCCGCAAGTATCTGATGTATAACAGCCAATGTACTCCTGGATGTCAGTATGTTCATGATTGTTAATCCGCACACAGTGGTTCCCACTAGCTGCAGCCAACCACCGAATTAAACTGGTTTTACCAACTGAAGTCTCTCCTTGAATCAGCACTGGATGAGTCCTTCAAGGATTAGCAAAGACAATATTTTAGGTTGCCTTAGCAAAATATCCTGTACATATAGGAGAAGGAAAGAATGCATCGTACTGTTTGAAATTTTCAGAGCCTAGTGTAACAGATTATCAAGATGATGAATTCACCTCTCACTGTCTCATTTATGCTAAGGAATTCACCTCAAGTCACTCAACCAGTCTGTTGTCACTTGAGACATTTGAGGCTGATCTAAATCAGCAGTGATAAACTGTTTTTATACCATGTTTTGAAGGGTGCAGGTAGGAATGTATGTGACAAAATTTAAGATGTTTAAGGACAATGAAAGAAAAGTTGATTTCATATCCACTCACATAGGCAGATAACTGGACAACTTTACGCTCTTGACTTAGAATGCTTGAGACATGTGACACACCCACACACCAGCTACTGGTCAAAAGTCATTCCTGCAATGCAGTTTCTACAGGGGGCTTTGTGCAGGCCACATCATGAAGGAGAATTATTCCTCTCATGTCAGATTGGGTTTTATTTTAATATATTTAGATTTAAGGAGCAACATTAAGACTAAGTGGGTGATAGAAATGTAAGAGACGTATAGAAATATAATAGAGGTAGACAATCTCTTTATACATCAACCTGAATTATAGAATGGTACATTGTCTTTTTAATTTTTTATTTTAACACAAAAACAAACAAACATACCCAGCAGACACAACTCTAACAATGTCTTTCAGGTTAAGCTTAACAGAAGACGTTAGTACATAACTCTCATCTATCATTGGTTCCTTTTCCCCCACTGAAATCCAGTAACCTTCTATCTGTACAGCTCTCCCTCCTTGGGGCGCTGGGAGTGGCTGAAAAACATTACAGAAATAAAGGTTATACAAATGTGTTTCATATAGTTTCCTAACAACAGGGGTTTTTGCACTTCTATAGTAACTTCCTTAAATAGTGCTTTACAGACATTAAACTGATCCTCAACACTCCCATGAGGCTGGTATTATCTCCATTTTACAGATGCTGAATCCAAGGAAAAGTAAATGACGAATCCCAAGTCTGTGGCAGAGCTGTGAACAAAATCTCAGGTCTCCTGACTCCCAGTTCTAGGCTTCAAAGCAAAGTGCTACTCTGAAAAGTGACTTGCAGAAATTTCTGGAACTGAGGGGTTCCAGAAATTTAGGCAGTAAACATGGAAAAAACATGCTCCACTTACAAGTTGTTGTTTCTTTCCTGTCAGGCCTGCAAGCTCCCAGAGTCAACCTGGGTTCTCCCTCTTGAAGATTACATTTTTTGTTTCATTCAAGCATATGCCTTTTCCATACCAGTGTACTGCCCCTCATGTTAAAAAGATTACAAGTTCCTCCTCCACATCCCCTGCCACTACTTCAGAATTAAAGTCACCACTAGTGCACTCAGTGCAGACAGTCTTAAATTTGGCGAAGGAGTCAGTCATATGCAAGTGAGAGAAGACATTGGCTAAGAAAACTTCATGATTAACTAACGTAGTTCAAATTCCAAAGGGATAGCCGTGTTAGTCTATTGTAGAAAGACAACAGAGTCTTTTGGCACTTTTAAAGACTAACAGATTTATTAATCGCATGAGCTTTCGTGGGAGAAAATCCCACTTCGTCAGACGCTTTGAAGATAGGAAAGTTACAGAGTGGGAGGAAATTAAATGCAGGGGAGTGTATGACATAGCATCAGGTCAGGCTGTAACAGCAAATCAAAATAGGTGTTAGGATTCAAAACACTGGGGAACAGCACATAGAGGAGGGGGAGGTCAATTCACTTGATGTAATGCGAGAAAAATCCATAGTCCCTGTTTAACCCCAAGACAACTGAGTCAAAATCTGACATCAGAAATTGCAACACTGCAAAACCTGTAGGGGAACACTTCAATCTCCCTGCTCACTCCCTTAACGACTTGTTAATAGCTGTGTTGAAACAGATGAATAACAAATCACAGCTTCAAAGAGAGTCTGCAGAACTCGAACTTATATGCAAATTTGACTCAGTTGTCTTGGGGTTAAACAGGGACTATGGATTTTTCTCCCATTACATCAAGTGAATTGACCTCCCCCTCCTCTATGTGCTGTTCCCCAGTGTTTTGAATCCTAACACCTATTTTGATTTGCTGTTACAGCCTGACCTGATGCTATGTCATACACTCCCCTGCATTTAATTTCCTCCCACTCTGTAACTTTCCTATCTTCAAAGCGTCTGACGAAGTGGGATTTTCTCCCATGAAAGCTCATGCGATTAATAAATCTGTTAGTCTTTAAAAGTGCCAAAAGACTCTGTTGTCTAACGTAGTTCAAGTTAAATGAAAACCATTTTTTAATCGGAAATTACTAAACTGTGTGATCAACATGGGAAAATGTATTTTTAAAGCAATTTTTGTGATAATACTAAAACACCCCAAAATATTCAGAAGTTCCTACCTGCTTAAGGAGGCTTTTGATGTTGCCAGAGAGAATATGTTGGCAAATTAGCTTCTGAACTATCGGATGAGAAACTCTGTCAAGCTGCGTCAAGAAGCCCAAGCAAAAGCCCTACAAAAATAAAGTTATTTTCTATTATGAAGTGAAAATGTGTTTAAATGTCATTTTTAAGGCATTTGTTTGCTGTCTGATGCCCTTAGAAAATATGATGTTCCTTGTATTCCTTACCCAAGTAGATTTTGTAGTGAACATAAACACAACAACAAAACCACAACTAAAGATCGTTACCTCATACAGTGAACGCTGTATGTTGTTACATGGATTAGATGCTGCAAATCTCAAAGCCCTGCAAAGTGTACGAAGGCTATAGTGAGGTCTATGGCTAGTCCCATCTACCAATTTTGTTTCCGACTCCTTTCTCACCGATAAATAGAAGCTACAAAATAAACAATTAAACCAGTTACTTATTTTTATTTCAAAATTACTGGAGAGTTAATGATTTCTAGCATCAAAAGTCTGCTTTGCTAAGGGATTTAACCTCTCACCACCTTCCTCAGAAGTTCTAAACTGAAGGCAGCATGTAGTGCTGCAATATGGCATGGGTCGGCAGCCTGTGCCAACCCCCGTGTCAGCCGCCCTCCTCCCCAACCCTCAGCCGGTGCTGGTGGCCCCCTAGGCCTAAGAAAAGCAGCAGCTGTCTGAAAATTTGACAGTGGATACAGCTGGAGCAGGGGGTATAGGGGGTGGCTTCCAAGGCACAGCTCCTCTTGGTAGCTGCCTAGGGACGGTGGTTTCCAGGGATGCTGTGGAAAGAAGTTGCCCGGAGTGACTCCTCTTGGGGGTCCCCAAGTACACTACAGAAAGATGCTGCCCAGAGTGGCTCCTTTAGCCAGCAGCATGCCATGGAGAGGAACTGCTCTGGCAGGCTTCTTTTCATGGCATGGGTACGGCAGGAACCTCCACAAACTCCAGCTGTCCCCAAAAATAGCTGCCTGAAGTAGCTTTCAGTGGCAGGAGTGGCAATTTCCGTGGTGCCGCAGAGGAAGCTGCGTGGTGCTCTGAATGGACTCACGTGCCAGGGGCTGCCTACCCCTACAATAGGGTCTACTCTACAGGAACTGAGGCCCAAAAAGTCAAAAAAGAACTATTAACATTTTAAATTACAATATAATCTGGCATGCCATAGGATCACTGGGAATTCAGAAAGTCCTTTGAGTAGATAACTTTAGACTGCCTCAAAAAACTACTGTGGAAATTTAGCATATTGGAGGCAACATGCCTGCTCTAGAGGAAAGGGTTTTTGTGGTAAGCCAGCAAACCATCCCCTTAACTGACTTGCAGAGGCATTCTGAAGTAGCCACCCCTCTAGCCACCCAGCTGGAGAAAAGGATTGCAGCAATAATGCTTTCTAACTGGAAATGTCAATAAGCTACTTTTTGGGACGTGGATGGAGAAAGGAAAACAGTAACAAAAGATAACATGCATGTAGCCCTAAAATAAGGAGGCAAGTTCAAGAACTTAGGGCAGAGGAGACTAATATAAAACAGAAAATGAACTGTAGGCTGTAATTACGTATTTTCATTTGCAACTTATTCCACTGAGGCATTATAAAACATAAATATAACTTACTTCATGATTCCTTGTACTGTATTTTTGCTCACATTCAAGCCTTTCAGATAGTCCATGATAAGAATTAACAAATCTCCTTCATTCTGCAGTTCTTCTACATAAAGTTCAGTAAACCTAGAAGAAAAATTAAGCTACAACACTTAAGACATATGCCTGCTGATGATAAAAGACACTCTGAAATTTCATTAAATCCCCGTTAATCTCACACAAAAATACAATGCTCAATAGTATAAATAGCAAATTAGATATTGACTTGTTTGTCAACATCAAGGTTTGCTGACTTGATATACAAATGCTGACTGAACAGAAGTGGAGAGTAATATGTAGTTACATGCTAAGTATGACACTGCTTAAATTCAAAATATCAGTATCTATATTGTTTTATACAGTCTACCAAGTTAAACTCACTCTACAAGAAGCATGTTTTGAAAATGAGCATGTGATACAGAGCTCCAGACAGCAGTTACTGAATATTAAATAAAGCATTGGCATACTGAGAGTGCTTTTAAAAACAGCTTGTCTATATTAGTCACTCAATTGCTTTGAAACATACCACACAACCAACATTTGTACTGTCAAGCTTCCCTCTTTTCATGAATTTCTAATGGGGGAACCATTGAAAAAAGAGAAAAACAACATGGCAAGATGCAAAGGAAATTAGCCAGGTACATTAGCAGTGAAATACGTACTTTAAATTTAGCTACTGAAATGGAGTAGCTCCAAGCCACTCCAAACATGGCAGTAATGGAATTTCATGTTCACGGTCTCCTTGACTCCACATCAATTGTACTTAGCACACATAAAAAATAGCATTTTTCACTGTTAGACCTGGAAACTCATCCTGGGATCTGAACGGCAAACTGAGTTCTTTCCACCTCATGCAATTGGAGTTGCAGCTAGCAAGAGATGTGAAGGATAACAGAAAGGGGTTCTATAAGTATGTCAGCAACAAGAAAAGAATCAGAGGTAGTGTAGGTCCCTTACTGAATGGGGCAGGCATCCTCGTGGTGGATGATGCGGAAAAGGCTGAAGTACTCAATGCTTTTTTTACTTCAGTCTTCACAGGGCGGGCCAGCTCCCAGGCTACTACACGGGGTAATGCAGAATGGAGAAAAGAGCGGCCCTCGGTGATGGAAAGTCAGGTTAGGGAACACTTAAAGAAATTGGATGTGCACAAGTCCATGGGGCCGGATGAACTGCATCTGAGGGTGTTGAGGGAGTTGGCGGAAGTGATTGCAGAGCGGCTGGCCATTATCTTTGAGAACTCGTGGCGAACGGGGGAGGTCCCAGAGGATTGGAAAAAGGCAAATATAGTACCTATCTTCAAGAAAGGGAAAAAGGAGGATCCGGGGAACTACAGACCGGTTAGCCTCACCTCAATCCCTGAGAAAATCATGGAGCAGGTCCTCAAGGAATCCATCCTGAAACACTTGGAGGAAAATAGAGTGATCAGGAACAGTCAACATGGATTCACCAAGGGCAAATCGTGCTTGACCAACCTGATTTCCTTCTAAGATGAGATGACTGTATTTATGGATGCGGGAAGAGCCATTGACGTGGTATACCTTGCCTTTAGCAAGGCTTTTGATACTGTTTGCCACGGCATTCTCGTCAGCAAGTTAAGGAAGTATGGGTTGGATGAGTGGACCGTACGGTGGATAGAAAACTGGTTAGGTCAACAGGCTGAGCGGGTAGGAATCAATGGCTCGATGTCTGGTTGGCAACTGGTAACGAGTGGAGTGCCCCAGGGGTCGGTCCTGGGACCGGTTCTATTCAACATCTTCATTAATGATCTTGATGATGGAATAGACTGCGTGCTTAGTAAGTTCGCAGATGACACCAAGTTTGGGGGGAATGGTAGATACTCTGGAGGGCAGGGACAGGATCCAGGGAGACTTTGACAAATTGGAACACTGGGCCGAAAGAAACCTCATGAGGTTCAACAAAGACAAGTGCAAAGTCCTGCACTTAGGACGGAAAAATCCCATGCACTGCTACAGGCTGGGGACCGATCGGCTAAGTAGCAGTGCTGTAGAAAAGGACCTGGGGGTTATGGTGGACGGGAAGATGAATATGAGCCAACAGTGTGACCTTGTTGCCAAAAAGGCCAATGGCATATTAGGCTGCATCAGTAGGAGTATTGCCAGCAGATCGAGGGATGTGATAATTCCCCTCTATTCCACACTGGTCAGGCTGCATCTGGAATACTGTGTCCAGTTTTGGGCTCCCCACTACAGAAAGGATGTGGACAAGTTAGAAAGAGTCCAGCGGAGGGCAACAAAAATGATTAGGGGGCTGGGGCACATGACTTATGAGGAGAGACTGAAGGAACTAGGCTTATTTAGTCTACAGAAGAGAAGACTGAGGGGAGATTTGATAGCAACCTTCAACTACTTGAAGGGTTGCTCCAAAGAGGAGGGAGCTAGGCTGTTCTCGAGGGTAACAGAGGACAGAACAAGGAGCAATGGTTTCAAATTACAGCTGGGGAGGTAAAGGTTGGATATTAGGAAAAGCTTTCTCACTAGGAGGGTGGTGAAGCATTGGAATGGGCTATCTAGGGAGGTGGTAGAATCTCCATCTTTGGAGATTTTTAAGGCTCGGTTAGACAAAACCCTGGCTGGGGTGATTTAGGGGGAGTGGTCCTGCTTTTTAGCAGGGGGTTGGACTAGATGACTTAGTGAGGTCCCTTCCAACCCTATTGTTCTATGATTCCAGCACCATTGTTAACAAAGGTTCTGCAGGCCAAACTAGACATGTTACACTTGTAAGGTTTCATTTCTTTTGGTGGATTTTGGACAAACATAATTTATTGTAACTTTAGCATCATTATCAGAATTGCTTAAGAGGGAATTTACTCCCGCTCTCTCCCTCTTCACCTTGTTTTTGTCACTAATGACAGCAGATAACTAACTCTATACAGTGAATAGATCTAATGCCTGAATAAGCAGCGAAGATTTTCACATGGTCACTTTCCAGAATAGCATAAATTTTGTGCAAGTTTCCTAACAGTCAGCAGGGAAATTGCATGAGAGATAAACAAAAGATCCAGAATTTAGAGCTCACAGGTGGTATTAGTGGTTTACACTAAAGAAAGAAATTCTCAGACCAATTCTCCCCAGCCAATGTTCCTCTGAGTACCAAATATTTCAAGTTCCAAAGGGGTAGCCATATTAGTCTAGTTCAGCAAAACAAACAAGAAGTCTTGTGGCACTTTTAAAGACAAGCAAACAGACAGACAAATGTATTAGTTTTCAAAAATGCCACAAGACTCCTTGCTTGTTTTGCCAAATATTCCAGCTATCAGGCATCCATTCCCACGCCCAACTAACCTTCTCTGAATTGTAAAAGACTAACTTTGTGTCTTTCTACAGCCCAACAACACTGCTAAGTTATCAACAAAGGCTGCTGAAGGAACATGAAGTACTTGCCTTTGTTATTCCAAAAAGGCACAGAGCATGTGCTGCAGCAACATTCCTCACCTCTGAGGGCTCTTTAGGTTCTGCATTTTCAGAATAGTACTCTCAGAGAAAGTTAGCTTAAGTTTCATGCCTATCTCCTGGGGCTTCAAACAAGAGTGTGTCATACTTGTTCATGTTGTATCACAAAGCTAGTCAAATTCCAAAAGAGACAATGACTAACTATTTTACAACCCATTCATTTTTTCTACCTGTTTCTTATTCCTGGAGGTAGATTTCTTTTTCCAACATCTGTAGCCGGATTCATACAGGCAAACAAACGAAAACCAGGGTGACGCTCCAGCGGTTCTAAAAAGAAAAATAAAGATGGTTCACTTCTATTCACAAACCCAGAAACACTATGATGTAAACCAAAAACATTTCCTGGTTAATCCAACAGAGTCCTGTGGCACTTCTCAAGACTAACACATTTATTTATCGCATGAGCTTTTGTGGGAGAAAATCCCACTTCATCAGATGCTTTGAAGATTTAAAAGTGCCACAGGACTCTGCTGTTTTCCTGCAATAAACTAACACAGCAACCCCTTTGGAACTTGACTACATGGTTAATCCAAGACAGTAAGGCCATCCACTGGTCGACTTCTCTGTTGTTACTCCACATTCTCTTTTAGCTACAGTGAACTTTAATCATTCACCTAGTCTGGTGAATTAGGGAATATCTACAACACTGGATGAGCAAAGTGGGGGTATGATATATGAAGTGCACTAATGTGCTGTGTATTAATTAGTCCATGTAGACCCTAGAGGTGCGCACTTCAAGTTCCAGAGTGCACTTTAACCTAGTACTTTTAGTGCCCAATAACAGCATCCACATAGGTAGGGAAGTTACTTGCCCGAAGTCACCCAAAATCAGGGCCCGGAAGTGAACCCAGGTCATCTGCGTGCAGTCTAGTACCCTATACACTACAGATTGTCTACCCAATGTACAGAATTCCTTCTGCATTACCTTTAGAAATATGAAATACCTATTCAGGGATGCATCAGGCTTCTTTTCAAAAGAGAAGCTAACATGCAAGAGCAACAGCAATTCCTGCAGATATTGGGGTCTTTATGAAAATACATTAAAACAAACAAGGAATCTGGTGGCACTTTTAGGCTATGTCTACAATGGCAAATTAATTCGAATTAAGGAAGCTTAATTCGAACTAACTAAAGCCATGGCTACACTAGACTTTAATTAGTTCGAATGAAGGGCTTCCTTAATTCGAACTAATCACTTCGAATAGAGTATTAGAAGTAAGGGTTAATTTGAACTAGTTAGTTCAAATTAACCAATGTGGCCATGTTAGTTCGAATTTCTTAGTTCAAACTAACCAGCCCATTGAAATCAATGGAAATCGCTAATTCTAACTAAGCAAGTGCCATGAATGGCACTTGCTTAGTTTGAACTAATTTTTTCTAGTTCGAATTAAGTTAATTCAAGCTAACTAAAATTAGTTCAAATTAGTTAGTTCGAACTAACTAATTCGAACTAATTTTAGTAAGTGTAGACATAGCCTTAAAGACTAACAAATTTATTTATCACACAAGCTTTCATGGGAGAAAGTCTATGGCCATGTACACACTACATACTTGTCTGCAATAAAGCTGTTGCGGGACAAGGTCCCCTGTCCACACAGCCCTTGTTGTAACGAAAAGGAGCGTTCACACACGTATCCCACCATGCACTGTCATAGCCAGGGTTCCAGTCTGCCAATGGAGCTTCTGCCACCAGGGCTGCCGGCTCTCTGAGGCAGTGGGCTCCAGCTGCCACGGTTCCCCAGCAGCTGGAGCGCCAATGCCACCAGGGAGCTGGCAACCCCGGTGCCTGAAGCCCCACTGCTGCAGAGGAACCCCGGCAGCTGGAGCTCTGATGCTGTCCAGAAGCCAGCAACCCTGGCAGCTAGAGCCCCGATGCCACAGGGGGGTAGCACAAGTAGGGGGGACAGAGGATTCCCATCAGGGCAGCAGCCTCCCCATGTCAATTTCACTGCTGCAGCAGAGCAGTAAAATTGACATATTCCATTACTTGTCACTTTTCCTGCTCTGTTAGAGCAGGGAAATTAACAACTATGAGTATTCTAGAGTGGCCTTGACTACCACTCTGGGACATTTCCGGAGGCCCGTTAACACAGAATAAAAGTTACTCACCGTACATAAGGTTTTCCACAAAAGAGCTTATTCCTCTCATTTAGGTTTTATTATTGTGTAATGCAATAAGCAGCTTTCTATTGTGTACGGTGGTGTTCTTATTGTGCAATAAAACCCTAGTGTGTACAAGGCCTATGACGTACACTTCCCTGCATTTATTTTGCTTCCATTCTGTAAGATCCCATCTTCAAGTGTCTGATGCAGTGGGATTTTCTCCCACAAAAGCACATGTGATAAATACATTTGTTAGTCTTTAAAAGTGCCACAGGACTCCGTTTGTTTTGCTGAACTAAACTAAGATGGTTACCCCTTTAGAATATGAAAGTACATTGTTCTTCCCTTATCACATAAAGAGGTAAACCCATATTTTACCACTGCATTTTTCTTTCACTCCTTATGGGGGAGAGGTTCTGAAGCGGTTATTTTAAGTCATATGAGAGGAGCAATTGACCAATTCATAGGACTCTTGCTACAGAACAGTAAAAAAACCCAAACTGTTAAGTAAACTGGCAGCTGCATGAGTTGATGTTTTTGTGGTGTATCTTGAAGACCATGCAAACAGCACCCTGCAATCCAGAGGTGAAATAACTTTAACCGTGCACCACACTTTAGGAAAGGTGTTGTCAAACTGGAGAGAGTCCAGGAAAGAGCAACAAAAATGATAAAATTCATGAGGAGTCTGGCAACCAAAACTGCATGCAGTATCCATTTATATAGTGGCTTTCTGACATTTCCTGTCTTCTTATTCCTTTCCTAATGATTCTTAACAGTCTGTTAGCTTTTCGTGACTGCCACTGCACCTTGAGCAGGTGTTTTTATAGAACTATTAATAGTGACTTCAAGATCTCTTTCTTGAGTGCCAACTAATTTAGACTCCATCATTTTGTTTGTAGAGTTGGGATTATGTTCCCCAATATGCACTACTTCGCATTTATCAACACTGAATTTCATCTGCCATTTTGTTGTCTATTTTGAGAGATCACTTCCTGACTTTCGTCGGCTTTGGCCTTAACTGTCTTGAGTAATTTTCTATTATTTGCAAACTTTGCCACCTCACAGTTTACCCCTTTTTCCAGATCATTTATGAATGTTTTGAACAACATTAATCCCAATATGGATCCTTGACTCCACTTTTTACCTCTCTCCCTTCTGAAAACTGACCATTTATTCCTATTCTGTGAAAGGACCTTGGTTTTTATCCCATTGCTTCTAATATGTGCAACTTTGGCAAGACAATGCACAACTTTGTCTTAAGCAGCCAGTATCAGCTCGTCAGTGAAACAGATGGAAAAAAGCATTTGTGGATTTTGCTACTATCTGAATATTCTGAAACAGTCGGTAACACAAACACAACAAAACAGGACCATAATGTTGCAAATCAAAGTAACGAAAGACATGGGGTACTCGTTTACCTCCAATACCACTTTTGACATCTTCTCATTTAAGTCCTGACATTACCTAGACACTTGTTGCAGTTAAGCTTCACTACCAACCAGACAAGGAGCCTCGCGGCACTTGTAAAGACTAACAAATTTATTTAACACATGAGCGTTCATGGTCATAATCCCACTTAAACTGTGTTTGTTTTCCAGGACTAGAACAGGGCTATCCCCCTGGAACTACCAACCAGGTATGACAAAAGAGAGCTATGTGTCATCAGTGTTCAGGTGCCACTGTCATCCAAACAATCTCACATGTTCCTCTAATTGCCTTGCATATACATTTATGAGTTTTAACACACTTGCCAGACATTAAAGTACAGCACAAACAAACATATAATAGTACCTGTGTCCCCTCTGTCTAGTAACACTAGTGAGCCATATGATCCTTCTAGTAAGCCGCTCAGGCATTCTAAAGTCTCTGCTGCAGCCAAATTAATCTCATCCAGCAAAATCCATTCTCCTTTCTTCACCGCTTGTGCTAAAGCACCCTAAAAGTGGAACCGATTCAATGTTGGTTATTTTACCATTGAGGAAACGAAAATTAAACACCTTGTGAAGCTATAAACACGAATTAAAATCTATTGTGTAATGTATGGATTGACTAGATGAATGGAAAAAATCAAATTCCACCTCAGTGAGAGTTGTACCTCCCTCTCTGGGCCGGCAGACAGTATGCAAGCAGGGGGGGGGAGGGCAGGAAATCAGACAACTGTTTTTTTCACTCTCCACTATTAGACATCACTTTATTCTCAATCTTTCGAAAAGTTACCGAATTTGCTCTTGCACACATTTCTAGCAGAGTTAAATTTCCTGGTTGATGCACCAGCATTAATTATTTTTCAGTGCACTCATTACTGTGGCTCCTAAGCACCAACATCAGCATTGCGGAAGGAATAAGCCAGGTCAATCTTGACTGTGATGCCAACCTCAGAAACACTCTGGTCATTTGTTTCTCAGCCAGAATTATGCACTGTTTATTGAAAACTTACTTAGACCACTTGGAACATCTTTCGGTAAGATTTTCTTTTTTCTTTTCTTTCTTTTTCTTTTTTTTTTAAATTAAATGACTGGTCAAGAATTGACACAATATAAATATATTTTGAATATATACTGTTAATAAAATGACAAGGAACCACCATTTAAAATATCAACTAGAATTCAGGAAGTTATAACAATTAAAAGTCTAATACAATTTACTTGAACCATTTATCTAAGTTTTTGTATATATTTTAATATAAAAATACAAAATTATGATTGTTTAGGAATTCTGTTGGAGAATTTAGGATAGCCCTATTATCCTACTGAACCTGAATTTTCTGCTCAAGTTTACCCAAAGCTGCTCTTTAACACTGTGACCTAGAATGACATATGGCATTATTGATATTCTTGTGTCAAAGCATGGATAGCTTTCATCAGACCATCAATGTTTCTTTACAACCAAATAAACAATTATCTCAAGCCATCCCAGTCTCAAGGAAAAATTGTGCATGTAAATCTATACTACCACTGTCTATAAAGTTTTACTTCATAAAATGATTTGTCAGTAAACCTAATTACCTTATGATATTGGGTAAAGCATTCTTGTAATCATGACTACTTCTCCCACTTTCGTATGCCAATATCAAAACTGAAAAATCTAAATACCTCTACAAATGCAAACACAAGAGAATTTTCTGTCATTTTCATCTGTTGATGGGCATGATTCAGTCTCAGACCAAATGCTTCCCACTTTTCTTTCAGTGGTGAGCCTACAAGAAAAACAAATTCAAAAGTATCAGAAAAACATAAGTTTCCAATCAAGTGAGACAATAACTGGCCCTGCAGGAAACAATGAAAACTACAAAACCTATTTTGGGATGAAGGAAATTGAGAACTAACATTCCTAAAATTGAAAAGGGTCCACAAACTAGGCTTTTGATGATATTCCAATACTGTTGCTAATCTGTCATATTTTTTTGATCAAGTTACTGCCTGAAGTAAGAATGCTACTTGGCTAGCTTTCTAAGTTTATTTTCTATTGAGCATTACTTTTCATTTGTATTGAGACTTCAATCACTTTTCGTTTTTTGCTTTTGAAGATTATTAAAAATGGCCTTTAGAATCCACAAAAAGAATCCTCACCACTGTGTAGGATAGACCTTTTTTAACTACCTGCACACCTGAACAGAACCAGCTACAGAAGGAAGAATAAAATGTACATAATGAATTTAGCTTGACCCAAAAATGGTCCATTTCCCAAAAAGCTCACAATCAAAATGTAAGACAAGAAGAAATAGATGGATACACAAACTGACAGACATGGGGAGCAAAGGGAAACCATAAGACACTCCAGCATGACAGGCTGTGGTCTCAACACATGAGTGGCCTAGCTGTGATTTTTTTTGTAAGCAGCACAGCAAAGGAAAGTTTCAAGGAAGGATTTGTTGGTGGACAATAAGGTAACCTTGGAGATGTTCATGAGGAGGTCCTCTGAAGTATAAGAGGCTGCATGGGAGAAAGCATGAAGGTGCTTGCTTGAAAATGTAGTAAGTAGGTGATAGAAGCTGGCACCATGGGCTGATCGGCACCAGGAGTCTACATCTTGATAGCACCTGACAGATGACAGGTCTGATGGGAGAGGCTGTGAAGGACACTGAAAGTGAAGAAAAGCAGCCTATGTTTGATGCCTTTTGAGAAGAGAGAGCCAGTGGAGGGATGCAAAGACGTGAGTGGATCTGGTCAAAGTGACAGGCTTGGTAAATAACTGCCATAGCAGCATTTTTGTAGGGCTAAACATGAATTAATATCGTAGAATTGCTTCCAACAATATTTTCTAACTGGTAATTTATAAAAACGCCATGCTCATTCATTCACTTGTTCTTTAACATCATAATCAAAGTCTGTTGTGACTCCACATTGTAACCAAAACTGCATTTTCAATTGTTTACTCTATCTTGTATTGCCCAGCCTAAGTTTTACTGAAACTTCATTTGAATGTCTGAACATAGTTTGGATGCCTGAAAGAAGGGTGTGAGCGTGATGGAATCAGTCTCCAGTGCCAGGCCATCCTGATGATGAACTGCCAGTACCACCAAAATGGCGGAAGAACAATACAGACAAACCCTGCAAAGGGAAGAAGAACCCACCCTAGAAAAAGCTCCAACACGAACAAGATCAAAGTCACATCTGCCATCAACTGATGACTCACGGTCATACAGTATCCTAAGGCAGTGGGACACTGCAAGATCCATGACTAAAAGATATAAAAAGATGGATGAGACTGCATAGCTTTGGGTTACGTTCTGCATAGCATCCAAGAGTGTCGGTACACAGCTGTGCGCCTGACAGAGACCCAGCTCTTCCTCATGCCTGACTTCCCTGGCCAGGTATCCGCCACGAGCTGCAAACACCAGCCATGAACTCAAGCTGAGATCAGAAGCAACGATCAGGACTGGTAACTACACATGACCAACAACAGAACGTGTGTGTGCGCGCATGCGCTACATGTCAGCTATTTTAAAATTGTGGGGTTTTTCCTAATAAACGTGGCATATTGCCTTGTCCCCCTGAATAAGATCCTGCTAGTCTTTTCATTTTCTATCTGCAACATTTTGAATGGATAAAAGAGGGGCAAGATTGCATTTGTCAAGTCCAGAGAAGAGGATGTTGTAGAAATCAGGAAACAAGGAACTGACCACCACTATTTTTATGTTTCGCAACAGTTAGCTATTAATGATGAGTGCTTGCTTAGGCTGAATCCTTACCTGATGTGTTTTCTTTTGCTTCCTTATTAATGGCCGATTTGTGAACATGCTGCATTAATTTGAGTAGATCATGCCAACGTTTCTGCCTGTAACATGTCTGGATATGACCCAAGAAAGTTTGGTTTTGCTTCCTGGAAAAAGTCTGAGAGAAGAGTTCCTCAAAAGATTCTCGTAAGGGCAGCCAAATCAGTTTGTTATCCACCGGCTTATAACTGTGCAGAACAAACAGAGAAATTAGTTATTTGTTGCATGACCAAATGCCAACTCCCATCTACTCTTGTTAAGTTTGACAAAATTTGTGTCCCTGAACCGAAGATGTTATGAGGTCATGTAGAAATCCAGAAAAAAAAATCTTTATAACTTAAAGTTTTATTTGCTTATTAGATTTGAAATGGCATATGCATGCACGCTCCTTAGAAAATGATTTTATATGACCCTACAGCTCTAATAGGCAATCCATCCTTGTTCTTACCAGACAAAAATGTCTATAGAATATTTCAATATCTGTATATACTGGGTAATTGGTTTTTTTTTATTATTATTTTGGCATCAGTGGGTTGCACACTTGTACACAGAGCTTAAGTCATTTAACAGTACAGTACAAGCTCTTGAACGCTTGTAGTGATAGCAGGGTTCCTGTTCACTGAAAGACTACCCGCTTACCCATTTTTGTATTACTTTATAATTCAGTTGTATCTATATCAAATTTTCTTGAATGAAAGCTGGCTTTAGTACATGTTCAGTCCACGCTATAGCAAATAACTCAATGACTCACCCCCCAAGAAGATCTGCAGTGTCACTCTGTTGGTTCATATTGATAACCCTCAAACGGTTTCCTTGGAACAAAATAAGAAAAGTCATCATTCATGTACCTTCTATTGCCTTTGTACAAGGTGGAATGTTTATACTGTATTTTACCTGTAACATGAGCAAGATATTGGACAGTTGAGGTTTTGCCGGTTCCTGTTTCACCCACCAACAGCACAGGCTCTCCTTTGTCAACGCAAACAGCAAGCTGTTCAATCAGTATTGAAGATGGGCGTGTGGCAGCAAAGGTCTGCTTCTCCCTGCCAATCCAGAAAAGACAGCTGTTAAGGACAGGATACCTCAAGAAGCTCTCGCTTCAATTTTATTTAGAGTTATAACTAAAGGTTTGACTTTTAAACAAGAAAATATCTCGAACCAAAGGGTAGCTGTGTCAGTCTAGTTCAGCAAAAACAAACAAGGAGTCCCGTGGCATTTTTAAAGACTAACAAATTTAGTTTATGAGAGAAATAAATTTGTTAGCCTTTAAAAGTGTCACAAGACCTCTTGTTTCTTTAGCTCCAAGATGTGTGTTAAAGTACCCAATTAGATACCTGCTAGTTTATTCTATTTACAGCTCAGAAATGTAGGCTTTTTTTTTTTGCTTTTTATAAAGAAATCTGGGCTTTTCAGAGGAATGCTTGTTTTTTTTATCCTTCTTCCTTCTCTACTGCCTGCGTTTACTGCCACCAAAACAGTTTCCAGTGCTGCATCCTGAAAACACTCCCTTCACCAACTCAGTCAGAGTTGCTACTGTCACTGTCCAATGCCCAAAACCTTCCCACAGTATTTACAACTCCAGTGTGATTACAGGACATACTAATTTAAAAGATGCAGAGAACCTCCACCCTTGATTTGTTCACAATGCCAAGCCAACATCTCAATCCTGACACAAGATCCTGATATTAAAACAAAACCTCATTCCGTTGCTTAAAATGTTACTAGACTACCTTACATGCAGCTTTTACACTTCAGCTTTCTTTTTATTCAACTCCAACACAAAATACACTGCTGCCAGAGAAAAAAGGTACAGGAAGGGTGAGCTACAATCATCTTTACCTTTGTATAAGAAGCGCCTGCATTTGCTTCCGCAAGAGCCGCACTCTTCCCACAGAGACTTCATGTTCCCCTATTAGAATTTCTGGTTTATGAAGTTGACAATAGAACTCTGCCTGTATAGAAAGTATCATTACTCCCATTGTGTATCATAATTCTGCCTTCTACGTTATGCAAAGAATATATCCTGTACATTTTCTATTCCTCTAGTATGATTGTACAACAAACTCATTTGCTCAAGAACACACTTTGGTTTTTTTGAGTCCTCATCACTTAATAGACTTTAGAATCTTCGAAGTTCCACCCTATCCAAAGACCATTCTAAACATCAGTAGAAGAGCAGGGAAAAAAGGAAATTTTAAAATTTTGGTCTAAGAAGTCTCAGGCCTTGCTATTCTTAAACTAGCCATTTTCAAAAAAATTAAATACACCATCTGTCCTTTTAAGAAATATTTTTAAAATTAATATTACTTTACTATGTAGATTCAGAAGTATTCTTAATACACGTGCTTTTTCAAACTGCACTTGTGCTAAAAAACTAAAGAAGCATCTGTGTCAATGTTTTGCTACACATGACTGATCAGTTTTACTTATGCCTGTACTGAAATTAAACAGTCTCATCCAGGCATATTTCACCTTTCGTTTACTGAACAATTTAGAATATTTTAAATCACGATCACACTAATTGCTTCTCAATATACCTTTTTCTTGGAAATATTTAGTTTGCTTCCAATGATTTCTGCCATCTTCTGTCTGCTCCCTTGCTTGGACATCATAGCTGTGAAACAGTCTAATGCCTGTTAACGGAAAAAACATCTCATCTTCAGTTACTATGATGTAACTTGTCAGAAACCACTACTTCAGGTACTCTGGCGGTCTGATCCAGATCTCACTGAAGTCAGTGAAATTCTTTTCAATGATGTCAGTAGACTTTGGATCTGGCCCCATGAGTCCAACCATACAAAGTTGAGAAGGAACCATTAAAAAAAGTAATTTCTTAAAATAACATTTCGCTATCTTAGTGTCGCAGTTTTAAAATCTTCCTAGGAGATAAGCCTCTCCTCATGGGTCATGAGATACCACACCTTAAAAATACCCCAAGGCCGCATTGGCCAATACCAGTTCTCCACTAAAAGCTAGGGAAATATGTAGGAGTGGAAGTTCCACATTTGGCGAAAGGCAATCATTTTTAATCATCTGCCAAAAAAACAAAAGACATTTGAAATGGCTGAGGGATTTGGAATGTTAAGAGTAAGTCTCGTAAGGAGTGGAGTACAAGTGGGGAAAGCACAGAAGAGGTTCAAAGGTGAACAACATATATCATCACCTCATAAATGTAATAGACCTGCGGTTTTCAACTGATGTAGCATGAGAACTGCCTAAGTGTGCCATGAAATTTTGTACAAAGGTAATGAAAATCAATGTAAAAACAAACATTGTTTCATCGTCAACAATATTCTATCCAACCAAAATGACAACACAAAACTCATGAAAATTAATCATCAAATTAAAAGCGAGGTTATCAGTCTTTCGATTCTAAAATATGAACATTCTAAATGCAGGTGGCCAAAAGGCAAAATTGAGATAACGTGTTTTTTTTTCTGGCGGATTTGAAATATTAATGCATTCGATCCTTCTTTAGCTTGTTTCATGCACTATGTTGCAAACCTCTCTAGTAAGACTGTAACCATAGTAAATGTAAGTAAATTTGACTTTTCTGAGCAGTCAATTCATCTGGAAAAAGTGGGTGTGCCGTGGAATTGTTTGTCTCATTGAAGTGTGTTGTGTTCCTGAAAAGGTTGGGAACCACTGTACTAGACCTCTGAAATAAAGTCACAATAGGCCTCTTTTGTATCATCTGCCCACAAATCCATCTCCCACGGATTTATTCTAATATTGCAAATCTCTTGGCAGCTTCAAAGAGCAATTAATTTTTTTTTTAAATGAGACAGGAAATACGTCTTTGCCATACCAAGCATATAATCCACCACCACACCAGGCCAAGACCATGTAGTATCAAAATTCTGTCCTGAGTTGGCCAGTACACCTTCTACTTTTAAAGTTCCAAAGGGGTAGCTATGTTAGTCTAGGTCAGCAAAAACAAACAAGGAGTCCTGTGGCACTTTTAAAGACTAATGAATTTATTTATTGCATGAGCTTTCATGGGAGAAAATCCCACTTGGTCAGATGTCTGACGAAGTGGGATTTTCTCCCACGAAAGCTCATGAGATAAATACATTTGTTAGTCTTTAAAAGTGCCACAGGACTCCTTGTTTGTTTTTCTACTTTCAGTAAACTTTAAGCATCACAACTTTAAAAAGTCACTTCAGTGCTGAAAACAGAACCCTGTCATCATGGGAGCAGGAAGGTCAACCTTTTCCTGATGAGCTTAGCCCTGAGGGCACCCCAGGCTACCAGACTTTAAAACAACATTTTTTGTTTAAAAGCTGCCTTGGGAGGTATTTTACATTTATTCATTTAAATTTCTTCCTTCCTCTGAGACCACAGTTGGATTTAGTTTAGCTAAAGGCATCTGGATCATAGGTGGAGAATACAATATTTCCATTTTTTTAAAAAAGATATTAAAATATTCCTACAGTTGTTTATTTGTAGTACACAGGATGCACAAATGGCAAGCACTTGGGAAGATATGCATAACACATAGCTTTGCCACACACAAGTATATGTGCCATCCCAAAGTATCACCATTAACACTTACGTCACACACACCATCATGTATTTTATATTTCAGTAAGTTGGTGAGAGTGACATTCAGTGTGTTACTACACACATATCTTTCCCAGGTCTGAGGTGTCTAAGCCCACAGGAATGCCTCTAGCATGATCTGTTATTGCATCAATCACTCCCACCAGAATCTGTCCAAGGCAACACTCTTTTTTAAAAAAAAACTGAATTTTATTTTATGCTTTAAGGGCTAATGCCAAAAACTTCACTGAACAACTGTAAAATAGACTGAGTCTTACTATACCTCTTGAAAAATGTTCATTGCAGTAGCTGAGGAAGAGCTGTCGAAGTTGTAGGCAATCCTGCTGCACCAATTCAATAAATCTCTAAGACAAAAGAGAGGAAGCCATGTATTGGGACAGCTGAGTGATAATCCAAAGCTCTTCTTTCCTGTTATTCAATTCAGTAAAATTACCCTGCCTGTTGGTAACTAGATTTTATTTTCATTCAGATTTTGTTTTACTTCTTAAATGAACAAATGAAATTATCACATAAATGGGATGTGCACAATAAACCCTAAATGACTACTTAACATGCCACAATGCCCATCTTGAAGTACTACAAAGTATCAGAAACAGTCAGACATGCATACCACATTAACAATTCTAGATAGATAACATTATTGAGAAAGACAACAGAGTCCTGTGGCACTTTTAAAGACTAACAGATTTATTTATCGCATGAGCTTTCGTGGAAGAAAATCCCACTTCGTCAGACGAAGTGGGATTTCTTAAATCTGTTAGTCTTTAAAAGTGCCACAGGACTCTGTTGTCTTTCTACAATAGACTAACACAGCTACCCCTTTGGATTATTGAAAAAGGCATGCTCTCTTTCTTGAATAATTTAGAAGGAAAAATGTTTTAAAGCTGAGATTACTTGTCAAAACCTCATTCCTTCTGAACTTTAGAATAAAACAAACATTTTTTATGAGAAAGTTTATGCCCAATATTAAGTGCACAACTCCCATTGCTGGAAGACAGGATACTGGGCTAGAAGGACCATTGTTCTGATACAGTATGGCCATTCTTATGTCACAAAAAGTCATAAAATAATTGTATGCTATAGAATTGGTTATTCTGAGCAAACTATAGATTAGAATGCCATAACTGCTTAGCAACGAAATTCACTAATCTGATGTGCAAATAAAGACTATGACAAATGAAAAAGTATTTATTAGTTACCACTTAATCTCATTTGTGTTCCAGTTCTACAAGAAGTTTTAATAGTGATTACCAAATCTTATCTACTAGACGATACACTTTTCGCTAAAAAGGCACAGAGATATCTCTGTGGCTTTATATTAATGTTTTATTCCTAACTCCATGATGTCCTTGACCCCAGAGCTGCTCAAACAATTCAGGATATTTTACATTTTCATCAAAATTATACAATTTTCCATAATAGTTATATTCCATACTACACAAGAAAGTGAAGTCCTAACATTTCAATTCAGAGTTCTAAGGGGCTAAAAAGCATTAAAAATTACTTTAAAATGAACAAAAAGAATGACAGAACTTTCCAAGCTCATTATTTAAAACTGGGGTTACCTAATTTTTACTCTCTCACCCAATAAAAAACCCATAAACCAAGCCAAGATGTACTGTAAACTATCATCAGTTGGCTAAATATTCTCTGAATAAATGTGTAAGGGAAAGACCTACCTCAGAGATAGTTCTCTTCCCTCCAGACTTGGCCTTTTCTTTTCTTTTCTCAGGTCTGATGCATCTTCCACTTGTTGCTCACAGCCAGAAAAACTGATATCCAATGTCTGATGCTTGTCTCCAGTAAGCTGAATATAAATGTCTAGTAGACGATCGGTCACAGCAGCAAGGTTAGGGTATCTGCCCTGAAGAATCTAAGAAACAAAAATTGTAATCTGTAAAATCTCAGAAGCTAACTGCTGGCCATGCAAGTTTATTATGATATACTATATTACTATTTACTATGATACTACATTATGATTATTTCTCTCCAAGGAGGGCAGTTACAAAGACAGAATTATTGCCTAATAAGGCGATCCAGTCTTAAAAATTTAAGTACTTCTGTAGCCTATAAAAACTGATGCTTGCTTATGTTATATAGAACTGTTTTGAAACGTCAGTACAATAGATACTGCTTAACAGCAACCTGAATTATAATAACTTCCAGTTATTTGCTAGGAGCCAAACCCATCTCATTGATTTTATTTAATGTTAATGGGGTTTGATATTGGCAACAGCACATGGCTTATTAAGCATATGTTTACAAGGAAGAATTCACCTACAGGCAAGTTTGCAGGGCTGCAGCACCAGAAAGAAGCACTGGGATGGGCCAAGCACCCCTTGCACACAGGCTTGTGGAAGAAAGTGCTGGGACCTGAATTGACGACTACAGCAGCACAAACCTATTTGGGCTGGTGATCAGTCAGTCCCTGCCCTTCCTTCTGGAAGGGCAGCCTGGAAACCTGCCTGTGCACAGGGGCCATGCAGGAGGTATGGGACGGTGGGCAGAATGGAGGATTTGGGGGGTCAAGAGCTGCAGTCTTGATGTTAAAGCTGCACAGTACGTCTATCAGTGCCCACGCTCTCCCAACTGCACCCCACCAGAGCACTCCATATCAGAAAGGAAGTGCTGGGACATGTTGAACTCCTTTACCCAGGGATGGGAAGAGGTACTGCGTAGCTCCGTGCGCCTCGGCATCCCTATTCTCTGGCAAGCCCTGACATTCAAGCTGTTGCTGCTTGCTCCTTGCTGCTGTCCTGTCAACAAGCAGGTCTGTGGGCTACATCCAGGGAAGGCACGTCACAGCGCTTCTTTCCCGGGCTGCTGCCTCAGAAACCTGCTTTCTGTTTATTGGCAACTGTGGAATAGCAACTTTTTGCTGGCACCCAACAGGCTGCAAATATATGGAATCAACTATGGGCCCAAAAATCTGTTTCCTAAAAACGGGCGTGACTATAGTCAAGCAAGACCTGGTAAAGGATGAGGAAAGTGAAATGAGACAATTCAGAGGCAAGCTAGAGATAAGTTAGGGCATAACTTCAGGTCATGTTATGACTGTAATGCAGGGAACCCAAGCCCAAATGTCTAAATTGTCATTTTACAGCCCTACAAGCCTGAGTCACCTGACACAGGCCAGCCACGGGTGTTTTAACAGCAATATAGACATATCCTAAGAATTAAAAGAGTTAACATGCCCCCTCTAGTCTTTTGATTGGGGTGGAGGGAGAGTGGGCAAAACACCAAAATACTCTTTACCTATTGACAACCCTTTTTCATACTACTTTGAGCAATATATCTGCAAAGAAAAGGGCTAGAGAATTATTTTTCTTTTACTTTTCTTCTCCAGCAGTCATTTGATGTACTATACCAACTTCAACTGAAATAAACATTCACTAGGGACATTAAAGAAAATATGAATGACTTTTTATATCAACTAACTTTGAACTTGAGCACTAGAGCACTGCCAGGAGTCCAGTAAATTGATTTTCTCTTTTGCTTACTACTAAGTGGCAAAAACAATTTGGATTCGGAATTGTGTTAAACCATTCTGTTTTGGAGTTGACCAAATCTCTGTCCGATTTGTAGGAGAAAGTAAAATGCTAAAATAAAAAAGACAAGTAGAAACGATCAGGAATGAGACCTAAGGTCTAGCGAAATAAATCAAAGCAGGAAGCCTGAGTTGGATAACTAGCTAACTCGACAGGACTCGAGCTAAAGCAGGCTGACCTCACAGAAATTGGCAAGGAGTAAGCTGCAGCTGTAGTAAGAGTGGAAAATGACCTTGAAGGAGTCCAGTTGGCCTAGTGCCAAGGAGATAGGAAGAGATACTGTGAATGATCTTTGAACTCTCCAGCGACAGCTTGATAGATGGAGATGTTCAATGATGGGTGGACCTATCACATTAATAGGCAGCATCAAAAAAGGGGTATTGGGACCAATCAAGGTAAAAATGGACACCAAAGGGGGCCGAGCCAAAAGGTCCAAGCAAGGTATAAAATCAGGAGCCTGAGAGCACAGATTTTGTGCACGCGAGGGGGCGATAAAGAGTCCTGCCATCAGTTGAGCTGTTCTGTTGCACTGAGTGCATGAATGCTGCCAGCAGCTCTGTCGATATAGGTTGTTTGCCGTTGTGCTATGTTGCAATAAAGCCTAGCCTGGCACCTTCCTTTCTACAAAGATCCATGGTTGTGTTGGTTTCTTCGATGAGTGTTGCCTCGGTTTACCTCTTGCACACCGGGTACGCCTAGGCTCCAAACCACTGAGCTAACAAAGTCCTCACTAAAGATTGGAGCCAAAGGTAACTCAAAGCGTTAACCAAAGGAACACCTCGGTTTAGGATCATCAGGCTAACTAAGTTCCTGCTTAATGATCCATGCCAGGCTCTAGATAATTGGGCTAACCGAGTCCTCAGCTAGAGATCTGAGCCAGGGGTAATCCTAAGGAAACACGCATACAAGAGACTCACACACGCAGCCAAACAGACATCTGTGACAGACGCAGAACAACACTGAGAAGAATACCTTCTACCCAGCATACCACACAATTCACTTCCAAATTTTACAGAACAAGCAATTCCTTTGCCTCAGACCTAACTTATCAATTTTGAAGCCAATATAATTATTCAGAGGATTTTGGACAACGAAAACAAGAAACAGGCATCTTTAATTTCAGTTTGTAACCTTAACGATGGAGAAATGTCTGGAACTCATGATGACAGTACCCCACATACCTCTTTAAGTTCTGCTTTGCTCATGTTATCCACCTGAATTTTAGTCCAATACTTGTCCAGAAGAGTAGCATGGCTGTTTTGATGTCGGTACCAACCACCACCACAGCTGAAGACTCTAAATTAAACAAACGCACCCAATACAGAATATTTCTTGTTGTTTACTGAAGACTGGAACATTCCATTGTGTTCTATAATAGGATTATTCCAACCTTACTATACTTAGCACGGTGTCTTGAAGTAATTTGCATGCACATGGCTCCCAGGGTCTATAGCAGAAGCCCCATGTCATCCTGTCTCTTTTCCATATCACCCATTCCTTATTGGTGTATATTTTTCCTCATGGCCCAAACGGCCTCTTCCCACAGAGAACATGCAGAAGGGAGGGAGCCAGGGTAACAGCAAACTACCCTGGAGCTTTCCCTTACCAAGTCTTCTGTATGTTGCCTATCAAGAGAGGGCTTGGAATGAGCATCTCCTCACTTCCCATATTCTCTCCAGATCTCAACTCCCCCCAGATTGCTGCTGCATCTATCCTGACTCAGAGTTCTGTGCTGACTCCCTCTGCTCCTGCAGGAGAAACTATAACTCTCAGGTCTTGACCAAACAGTGTCATGGGGCAAATTGCTCTTCCCTGCGGCTCCGCCCTCAATAGCCATAGAGCTCATTCAGACATAGCACCAGGGACAGGACTTCTGCAGGGAGTTTGGGCAGAGGAAGACGGTTATTTCCTGTTGCAGAGAGCTCATTGCACTACAGGAAAGGACACTCTCCTTATCTCTAATCTCTGCCTGGTTTCAAAGAATGTTGCAAACAGTTAATGTGCTCACCAATATCCCTTTAAATAGTGCCCTGTGTATACTTTGGTATACTTCCAATTTCCATAAGCACTATAATAATGTGAGAATCAAATATTTTACATAGTGGTTTTAATAACATGAAAATAACTGCATATTACCATCCTGAGCCAAAAACACTTTCCACAAAGGAAAAGAAAAGGCCACCCAATCTGAATATTTATTGACTTTTTTTTAACCTACAAAGCCTTCAATTTTACTGACATAACATTTACATAAGATGCTACAGTCTAGAACCCATCCAACTGTAAAGCTGTACAATATTTAATGCATTCCTTTTATCATTAATGAAGACTTATGTATTGCATTCTAGCAGGTTGATGGCTGTCTGACTTCCCTGCTATGACTGCTTTCAGCTTAAAAGCAGCTAATTAATGCTCTTGTGTTCATTTACATGCCTACCTTCTGGTTGCAAAGAACTGGAATCCAGGAGCCACTTTTAAACACTCCCCACGACCAGGAATCAATAATTCTCCATTTTCCAGAAGAGGAATCAGCGCAGAGATCTGAAGAAGAGAAAGAACACTAGCCTTGGAAACAGAGCAATATTCACCCAGACTGCATTTGTTTCACAAATCAACAGCCCACTTACACTGGACTACCTTAATATGCAAGCCAACAGGTACTTTATCTGGATGTACTTGTTTCTAAGGCTGCGCCACTGTAACGCCCGTGGAGCTGCTCTATGCCGAGAGGAAAGAGCTCTCCTGTCAACCATACTGAAAGAGCAGCAGTAATGACGTCAATAAGTTCCAGGAGGTAGCTGTGTTAGTATGTATATAGCAAAAACAAAGAAAGTCCTGAGGCATCTAAAAGAATAATTGTTGTGAATAGGTCTTATCTACCCTAACTGAATTGACTTTGTTAGCACTTGTCCTCCCCACTGTAACGTTTCTCATCTTTGCTGGTGTATATATACACACCTGCTAACTGTAGTGTCCACTTCATGTATCAGACAAAGTGGATTTCAGCCCACAAAAGCTTATGCTTGAAGAAATTTGAGTCTTTAAAGTGCCACAGGACTTTTATAGTAATTATGTCAATGGGAAATCCAGCTGACTTAGCACTATCCAAACGGGTGCTTCTGTTATTACGTTGCTCAGAGATGTGCTTTTCACCCCCTCCCCCACCAAAAGACTCAAGTTATACAAACAAAAGTGGCCTAAGTGACACTGATAATTGAGTTAACAGTCCCAGGTAACATCATTCAGCAGCAAGTTCCATAAGTAAAAGCACATTATTACACTCTCTCTTATTCACATTTTAATGCAGAATGGATAGAAAAATAACCATCATTATTTTCCTTTTCATCTTTTTTCACCCTGGCAACTATGGTATCCCCATTTTTAGACTGTATTTGATAAGTCAAAAATCTTGTTTTTTGATAGTCCAATGGACTAAGGTAGTTTCACCCTTGCATATGTTTTAAAGCCTTGACTTTTCAATTGGCCAAGCAAAGTTTGTCTCTAGATCAGTGGTTTTCAAACTTAGGGTCCAGACCCAGTACTGGGTTGCAGACCCTCAGGCACTGAGTTGCAGCACCGCCGCCAAAAGACTGGAATGTGCTGCTCAAAGATGTAATTGTTGGCTCGCAGGCATAAATGTTTTTTTTCAACTGGGTTCCAAGAAAAAAAGTTTGAAAACCACTGCCCTGATCGAAGACCTTTTTTATAGCAACTTCCATCATAACAAAATCCCCATATCCCATCATCCCAATAGTATGTAATGTTGACGCCCTGAATAACTTACCTCTCAAACAGAAAAGAAATAATGGGTTGGTGGAAGGGTCAGGGTTGTGGGGAAGGTGCCATGGAAGGAGCTAGTTGGGGTAGGGGGAGAGGGAAGGATGGCAGGATGCAAGGAGTCTGATGCATATAATGAGCTTGACTTACAGAAATGAGGAGGTATCCAACCCTCTAATGGTAAAAGACTCAAACATAGTCAAGGTGTTTATATAGGAAAGCATGGATTATAAAGTAGAAATATATCCATCTTAAAAATTCAGACTAACTTAGACTAAATTAAACTCTAGTTTACTTTTTAAAATAGGACACTTCAGAATACTTTAAGTAACCCCATAAAACTGCTTAAGACCTAAATTCCTATGGAGACTATGTACTGGTTTTGTTACAGGATCCCTATGCTTTGAAATCTGCATCCCAATAAATAAAACTAGCAGCAGTTAGTTCCAGAAAGGATTCTTAACGGAACTACGAAAAAATAAGTGTATTCAAAAAGAATTTGAATTTTGCAAAATGCCCAGGAGACCTGCAATGCACAATATTTCTATGAGATCCCTCCTAGTGGAGTATTGCAGTCACCAGCATCAGGATAAGCTTTCTCTAATGAACACTATTTCTGAAACTGACTATTAGGAATCAATTCTCATAGAAAGAGAGACTCATAGACTCACAGACTTTAAGGTCAGAAGGGACTAGTACGATCATCTAGTCCAGGGGTCCTCAAACTATGGCCCGCGGGCCGCATACGGCCCGCCAAGGTTCTTTACCCGGCCCCCGCCCCTGCTGCGGCCTGCCCCATGTGTCCGGGGCAGCGGGGTGGCCGCGGCCAGGGCAGGCTGCCGGTCTCCCACCCACCGGCCGCCTTGACTTCCTGGCCCAGAGCCGACCCCACCCCGCTCTCCCGACAGCGTCGGCCTCCCGGCACGGGGCCAGAATCAGGCTCCGTTGCCGGGGTCTGTCTGCCCTGCCGGGGCCGCGTTCAGTCCCCGCCGGTGCTCCCTCCCAGCTGTGAGGGCTGCGGCCGGGCTGGGGAGATTCAAATCTCCCGCCCTGAGCATGCGCAGATACAGCGTGCTCAGGGCGGGAGCGGCCTGGCCGGCAAGCAGCTCTGCCTGCCATCGCTGTAGTTCCCAGCCCCCGGCCAGGTAAGGGGGCTGGAGGGAGGCCTGGAGAGGGGTGGGGACAAGGAGACGGGCCGGGTTAGAGGGGTGGGGGTGGGGACAAGGAGGGACCCCCGCGCAGGCCGGCAGCCCCCACCGCCCCCTCCAGACCCCCGGGGCTGCTTCCTTTCTCTTTTTTCTCTTCCTCTTCCTTTCCTTCCTTTCCTTTTTTTTCCCTCTTCTTTGTCTTCCTCTCCCCTGCCTTCCTTCCTCTCCCCTGCCTTCCTTCCTCTTCTTTCTTCCTTTCCTTTTTTTCTTTTTCTCTTCTTTGTCTTCCTCTTCCCTGCCTTCCTTTCTCTTCTTTTCTTCCTCTCCCCTGCCTTCCTTTCTCTTCCCCGCCTTCCTTTCTCTTCTTTCTTCCTTTCCTTTTTTCTTTTTCTCTTCTTTGTCTTCCTTCCTTCCTGCTCTTTCTGTCTTTGCTTCCTTCCTTTCTTTCTTTTTTTCTTTTTCTCCTCCTTCCTTCTCTTTTTTCTTTCTCTCCCTTCTTTTTTAAAACTTTTTAAAAATTAATTTTAAATAAAAACCTTTCTTAAAATTAGATATCAATTCCAATTTCAGTCCATTTAATTAATTTAAATACAATTAATTAATTAATTCTATTTACAATCACTTTATCTTCAATTAATGCCTATAATTTCTGTCTTGTGAGTTTTCCCCAAAAATTTATTCTGAAAAAGTTTTTCACACGGCTTGAAAATTTTGCACACAAGCCACCAAACCTAGAGGGAACATTGGCTACTAGTTGCGTACACAACAGCAGGCCAGCAGGCTAACATCGGTCAGTCCCACACTCTGGGCCTGGCCGGAGCCCACAGCACCAACAAAAAGTGTGTGGATGCATTACTGCCTGCCACCCAGTACCCAGAAACACAGGCCAGCAGCAGACGTGATAGCTACGCATTCACGTTTTTTTCTAATTATAATATGGCCCCCCAACAGTCTGAGGGACCGTGAACTGGCCCCCTATTTAAAAAGTTTGAGGACCCCTGATCTAGTCTGACCTCCTGCAAAATGCAGGCCTCAAGACCTCACCCACCCACTCCTGCAATAGGCCACCAACCTATGACTGAGTTATTTACCTCCTTAAATCATGATTTAAGGACTTTAAGATACAGAGAATTCACCGGTAGGTGAACCATGCCCTGTGCTACAGAGGAAGGCCAAAAACCCCCAGAGCCCAGGCCAATCAGCCCTGCGGGAAAATTCCTTCCCGACCTCAAATATGGCGATCAGTTAAACCCTGAGCACATGGACAAGTCTCAACAGCCAGTTATCCAAGAAACAATTCTCTGTAATAACTCAGAACCCACCCCACGTACTCTCCCCTCTTAGGCCACTTGTAAATCCACCACACGTAGCCAAATATCAGTCAATTTCCAAAATAAGCTAATCATACCATCCCCTCCATAAATTTAGCAAGCTCAGATTTGAAAGCAGTTATGGTTTTTGCCCGCACAACTCCCCTTGGAAGGTTATTCCAGAACTTTACACCTCTAATGGTTAGAAACCTGCGTCTAATTTCAAGCCTAAATTTCTTGATGGACAGTTTATAACCATTTGTTCTGGTGTCCACATTGGTGCTGTACTCAAATAATTCGTCTCCCTCCCTGATGTTAATCCCTCTGATGTATTTATAGAGAGCAATCATATCCCCCCTCAGCCTTCTTTTGGTTAAGCTAAACAAGCCAAACTTCTTGAGTCTCCACTCATAGGGCAGGTTTTTCACTCCACAGACCATCCTTGAAGCCCTTCTCTGCACCTGTTCCAATTTGAATTCATCCTTTTTAAACACCGGGGAGCAGAACTGCACACAATATTCCAGATAGGGTCTCACCAGTGCCTTGTACAGTGGCACTAACACCTCCCTGTCTCTACTTGAAATACCTCTCCTGATACAATTAAGGTAAATCTCTTAGTACTTATTCCAGATTGTAACATGGTATAACCTTCTATATTGTCCAAGCTGGGATAAGGAGGGATGAGTGAAAAAGAATGAATGCAACACTTGGCAGTTTCACCATGAGTGGGACTCTAAACCTGGAAATAAAATAATCCTATTATTCTAATTGGTCAATTCAGGTAACCTAATTGATTATCCTTTTCTTCCCAATTCCCCCTCCAGCAACACATCAGATTCAAGAGGTCAGAATGCTACCACTGATTGGGCATTAGCTTGCTACTAGCAGCATGCCTCTAACTACCACATGCTTATTTTACAACCGTTGCCTATAAGAGAAGGTAAATTACATACCACATCCAGAGGAGCATAGTCAATATCTTCCAGCAGTATCCAATGCCCTTTAGTGACAGCTTGCGTCAAGGTTCCAGGCTGCCACACAAACTCCCCTGGCACATCTGTACAACGATACATACCCAATAATGTCTGCAAAAAAGAGAGTTAGCAATAACTAATTAATATGCTTTGATACGCTCAGACATATTATAAAAGTTATTTATGTGATGTCAGCATTAAGTCATTTAGATAGCTTGCCCATTACTAAATGTTACCCCATCATCATCATCATCAGCTAGATATTTTTTGTATGTATTACACTCATTTTAATGTTCAAAGAAAAAATGCTACCATCCACATTCCCGAAATACATCCATTTGTCCTCTTAATAATTAGATGAACTAGACTCCAAACTAATCTGTAGCTAGACTCAGTCCTCTTAGGAAAAGTGGGTAATACTGGAAATGTCAGGAATACCACAATTTTTATTAAATTAATTACTTCCTATGGTTTAATGACTCCTTGTTAGTGAAACATATCCCAGCTCTTTGTGCCTTTTCCATCAAGATGAAGCATGCAGTTACTAGTCTTATAATAGAAATACTATTCCTATAATAGAAAGTTTACAACAGCTAATTGCATCCACTCAAACAAGATCTCACACACCTGTATTAAACACAAGCTTTATTTTCAAAAAAGGAGATGCCAAGTTCAAATGTAGCCTATTTTAAATAAAGAGAAAGTAGATACAAGTTCCATCTGTCCCTAGATACCCCAATAGATTGTAGTTTTATATCCATGTTTTTCTACTTCTAAAAATGATTCCCACCCTCCCCATCCCTGTATGAAAAACCCATAACTAAGATGGTGCCAAGTTTGGAGAAACAATTAAATTGAACTGTAGACAAATACATAAAGCATAAATAAGAAGCATTTTAACATAAAAAGCTCTTTCTAGAAACCCTCCAGAAATTCTTTTAAGCACTTCTTCTAAGCACTGTTTAAAATGTTCCAGTTAAATATTTAATATTTTGTATCCAGACCTAGGGACGAATGCCCGCAGGGTCCCCTGGTGGTGGTGGGTGGGGGAGGAGCCTGATGACTGGAACCGCACGGGGATAGCCAAAGAGCCACATGTGCAGACCCCTCAACTAGACCTTTCTTAACAGGTATTTGTTACACCAGTTCAAACTCATTAGGACATGCGTGAACTACTTCAAGAGCATGCAATTATTTTCACTAAAGCCTTGGAAACATGACAAAGCTGCATCAATTTAACTTAAATAAGTTTTAAAATCTATTTAGTTACCAGTTCAAACCCTACGTAGGCACTCATATCAGTTTAAAGGTAACTTATTTCAGTGTAACTTAAACCTGTCCCCAGGTATCTCGAGATAAACAGAAAACAAAAACAAAAACCTTGGTATAAAACTGCAATAAGAGTGTCCACACGACTTATACACCAATTTAAACTAAATACATTTAGAATCACTCCTTCAATCACTCAGAACAGCTCTTTCCTGCAGAGAAGTCCTAAGAAACTTTGTAACTTAAAAAAACCAACAAAAATGAATCAATATGATGTAGTTTTGAGATGAATTTAAAACTTACTGAGCCCTCATCTTGATGTTTCTTATCTTCACATTTTCCAGTTTCAATTAGGAATCTGGACTTGTAGATTAATGCTTCATATCAAAATTTAAGCAATGCAAGTTCAGGTATAAGGATAGGGTTTAGGTGACAAGCATAGATGAGGTTACCCATCCCCACATAGCAGAAATATATTTCCATTACCTTACTGTCTGTCTGATCTCCAAGCTGAACTTTCAGAATATGAGGGGGCTTCATTCTTCCTGTAATAGCAGCTAAATACTCAATTAAAGATGTTTTGCCACATCCTATTGGTCCCTCTAGTAATACAGGATTCTGGAAAGCTACTGCCATAGCAAGGTTTTGAAGATTCATGCAGGTAGATTCAACCAGCACAAAATGGTTAATGGTACTTTCCTGTTAAGGTAGAGAACCTGAGTTACCATGCTGAAGTGTTTAGGCGTAGATAAGTTGTGCACAGTATTAATGGAATCTTCCAATGCTGCATTCATAAAAATGAGTCTGAATACTAGAAAATGCTGCCTATGTAGCTCTAACTATGTGCTCATACCAAATGATATAATGGGTCACTGAGAATGATAACCAAAGAAACCACACAATGGTTAATATTAAAATACAGACAACACAATAAAATCTATAAGAAAAAACATACAATGTATAAAGTGTATGTACGAGCCAATTTGCTCTCAAAATCCAGTCAGACTGCAGTTGCAATAACGGTACAGTGATGAGTTCCGTGTCGCACCAACAGCTGGGACTTACCTTTAAAAAAAAAAAACAAAAAAAAAAAAAGCCATTTGCTATATGGAGCGGATGAAGCCAACAGAGGACTGCTCTATTACAGGATAAAACCTTACAATTGCTGTTGGATTTTAGTATACAGATAACCTTACTCGTGATATTAAAGTGCTGAATCTGTTCAGATTTGCATACAGAAAAAATCTGGAGCCACTATATTCACTGATTTATGAAAATTTAAAAGTTTACAAAACATTCGACGTTATTTTTACTCAAATTATTTTAGTGCATTTAGACTTTAAAGGGTATTTTCTAATTAATGTGTAAGATGATGAATCATTAAGAGATTCTTAACAGATCTTAACTTTTCTACAGATGTGAATATTCAGTTTATTACATGGGAGGTTGCCATTCTCCTGATAAGCAAGGAGAGAGGAGTTAGAACAAAAAAAATGCAACTCATCCTTCACTGAAAAACATGAAGAGATCTGTATTTTCAATCTTCTTTTAAACAAGTTTCAATTTCTTCCAAAAACTGATAAATAGTAAATACAGTTTTATTTTGCTTGTAATTTTATTGCTAGAGTGTGTCCAGGAATTTCAGAAGTTGAAAATCCTTTCTCCTGGATTTCCACACTTCTTAAGTACCAAAAAATTGGTGCTTTCCATGCTTTTAAATTAAACAACTTGTGCTACAGCTGAATAGATTCAGGAGGTGAGCTCAGGTTAGGGAAGAAGTAGAAGGGTAGTTTGGGAAATGGTTTGGTCTGAGAGACTGACAAGCTACAAAAGGGAAAAACAGGTTAGAGGCAGACAGTTTATGCAGAACTTGGACATAATTTCTCAGTTTGTCAATCTGTACCTCATTTGCCTCAACACAATTTATAAAAAGAAATAAGTTTTAAAAAATTGTTTAGGTGAACATTTTTAAAACATAATTTTTAAACCTACCTAAAAAGTACAGAGTTCGATTTAAAGGTAGAATTTTTTTCCTGTCCCTATTTTTTCATTTTCTGCCTATTAGCAGGAAAGTGGCAACCTCTATACAGTAGATTTTATTTCATTTTAAATACCCATTACAGAATGTGTTATTTTGGGAGCAACTGCTGGCAAAGAAAGGGTATAAACACATGTGGCATAAAAATAAATTTTCATGAAGTACAAATGACTGCTCTAGATGCCTTGCTGGCCAGGCCACAATTCTACATTCTTGAAGAAGCCTCTAGATTTGTAAAGAAGATACTATGTAGCATTGGAAAAGTGGTTGCTGAACATTCTCTTAGAGTCAGCTTACAAGAACTAGTATGCAGAAACAGAACAAATCGCTGCTAACTAACCCGAGCACTGTTTCATCCCAGTACATAGCTCCAGTCTGACATGCTAACATACCACTTCAGTGTGCATGGGACAGCGTGAAATAAAATTTGCCCCGACTACTACAACCATTCAACATCACTTCTACCACCAAAGGTAAATTACTTCTAAGCATTTACATTTTAATAATTAGTTCACAACCTACCTGTCCTTCAGGCATGAATTGTTGTCTTGGTAGTACAACTCCACATACTGCTATTACATTTGCAGAGAGGTCACCTGATACAATTTCTCCTTGTGTATATTGCAGCCCTTTCTCTCTGTGCCAAAGAGATGCGTCTGGATTAGCCAAAACAAGGGCTCTCTCCACATTTTGCATCTGTGACTCTTCCAGTAGCCTGTCAAATTAGTGGTTACATTCATTATTGCAGTTGGATGTTGTTTACACAATTATACTTAATCCTGCAAAGTATTCAATGTGAAGGTTCATCTTACTTTAGTCTGAAATGTATTAATTCATCTGAATTGAAGATCTTCTTAAGGAAAGATAATTTATGCTCATCGTTCATGCATGTAACCAACGCAAGGCAATTTGAAGTGTACCTGCAAAGATTTAGCACAAAGTATGTTTTAAAAGAGTCTTAAGAAACCTAGTTTTGTGACTGATTCAGAAATTAAGACACAAAATTATAAAACAATCTTGTACATCTTCTCTCCTCCCCCTTCTCCCCGAGGTGTTGGTAGAGAGAAAGCCTCCCCCAATTGCAGTTTAGCTATAGATCAAGAATGTGTTGTCCGACTCAGTAGAAAAGAAACATCTTCTGGCATGTAAATGATAGGGACAATGAATTTCGTGTTGTAAGCTATCAAAGTTTGCTACCAAGGCATATATGTTGTACCATAGGACAATGATTTGCTGCTTCCTGATTCTTATTTTAGTGCTTCATTTAACTGAATGTTCTTTAAATATCTTTTCTGACAGTATAATAATCTGACATATTTCTATAGAGAAAACTGAGTCAAGTCACAGTATACTGAAACAAAATGCCTCACAATGTAACAAACCTTTCGATAAGGACACATAATTGCTGCAAACGTAATAATTAGGTATGCTTTTTAAATATAAACATCTTTGAAATCTTCACCTTAAGTGGAGGATGTGGCTTTCTATAATATTCAGCTTTCTTCTAATTCTGAAGTTAGACTGGTCATAGTACAAAGAGATCAAGGTATTAGCTCAAGGCTCAGTGCCAACAGAATCCTGAAACCACTTCAAATATTTTTACTTCATTATTAGATACAGCTGCCTCTTCAAATAACGAATGCACACTTCAAAAGTAGTAAGTACAAAATCTGATGGGCAAATACATTTTTCACTGGGTGTAGTGAGTTCTCATTTTCTGACCACCATTATCATTCACCGAGACTGAAAAAGGACAGCTGCCAAAAGGAGAGTGTCTCAGTACAAATTTAAAATGAGTTTGTTTCTCCCTTCCAAAATTACTGTGAAAAAGCCATGTAAACCTGTTCTGGTAAATGAACCAGTAACTCTAAAATGATCGTAACTCTTGTAGAGAAAGGTGCCAAATCTCTAAAAAGCATTTCAGTATGAGAACCTTAAAACACATGGAGAGAGATTTGATGATACTCTTACCTCCATCCCTCCGGAACTATCAATCTTAGGCTATGTACGCACGACAAACTTGTCCCGCAATAAGCTATTGCGGGACAAGGAAATTGCTATAAATATAGCGCTTTTGTGCATACACATGTGCTTCTTGTATCGCAAAGGAGCATTCACCCGTGTGAATGCTCCTTTGCGATACAAGGAGCAGTGCATCGTGGGCACCTGTCCCACCATGCACTGCCCACAGCCAGCCTTTTGGCTGGCAGTGGGCTACCCCAGTGGTACACTGGGCTAGGGGACTGGCCGCAGCCCCCGCTGCCTCCCGGAACCCCAGGGCTGAGCTAAGGGGCTGGCCCGAACCGGCGAGGGCAGCTGGTTTAGGTCAGCCCCTTAGCTCAGCCCCGGGGCTTCTGGTTGTGGGGGGGGCTGCACGCTTAAGCGCCGCAGCCCCAGCCGCCACCCGAACCTCTGCAGCTGGACTCGGGATCTGGCCTGAACCGGCGAGAGCAGCTGGTTTGGGTCAGCCCCCTAGCTCAGCCCTGGGGCTTGGGTGGCTCCAATAATAGTCAATTTCACTGCTCTGCTAGAGCAGTGAAATTGACATATTTGACAGCTCCAGTGTCCCAGAGTGGCCTGGCTTGGCACTCTGGGACATTTCCGGAGGCTGTCTAATGCGCAAAATCTGTGCAGATGAGCACTACCGCAGAACAGCTGTTCCATGGTAAGCCTAACCACTCTCGACTTGAGTGGTTTAACTGTTGCAGGTTGCTTGGGTGATCCTAACTGCACTTTATCATAATTTACAAAGTTTGGTAGGGCTTTTTTCCTCCATTTTGCAATAGAAACTTTAATGTTTTTAGAATTTTAGGGTTTCGGTTTTAAATGAAACTTAAGGCTTTTGTCCTGAGGGAGGTCGGTGGATAAGTATGGAATCTGTACTCTAGTGTAACACATTCTTTGTCTGGTATTGTTGCAGGTTTCTCTCACTTTACCCCTTAAAAGTAAAGGCTGCTAGGAGAAATTCAGACTCCTTGAATGAAAAAGATTTTGGGATTTAAACTTACCAACGGACCAAAGTATCATGACTCCTTAGCAATGGAACACACACGCTCCAGTCCCAGAGCTCCCGGAACACTGACTGCTCTTGTTTTAGGAATCGGTAAGCAGCCTCCATGAGATCCCGTAACTTCATCCGTCTGCGCCCATATCGGACTGTGCTCGTATCTGAACTTTCCAGGAAAAGTCTCTGGAACACGGGTGAAGTATCCTTAAAATATCTCAAAGCAAACCTTCAAGAGATATAAATGGACAATTAAACTAGGCAAATGTGTATATCCAAGTCACAGCACAGAAAAAATTCTACAGAAGAGTTCTAATCAACAGGAGGTCCTGAAACAGTAATTGTTGAAATAATGCAAACCAAACAACTGGAAATAGTACCATTTTAGCAGAGGCAAGGTGAGTGATGTAATATCCTTTACTGAACCAACTTGTGTTGGTGAAACAAGTTTTCAAGCTATACAAAGCTATTCTTCAGGTCTGGGAAAGGATCCCAGAGCATCACAAATAAATATAAGCGGGAACAGACTGTTTAGTTTAAGTAGTTCAGACGTAGTTTCACAAAAGCTATAGCTACACTTAAAATGCTACAGAGACACAGCTGCACCACTGTAGTGCTTCACTATAGACACTACAGCAGCGGTTCTCAATTACTGGGTCACCAGACAACAGTAAGAGTGTTGCAGAGTCGAGGAGATGGCTGGATTTGTCCTGATGGGGTGGGCTGGTGTGTCCTGTATGCTTGTGACAAGCCACCAAGTATGTCACGATCTGCAAAATGTTGAGAAACACTGTACTACAACAATAGGACGCGTTCCCATCACTGGAGTTAATTCACTTCCCTAAGTTGTGGTAGCTAGCTCGATGGAAGAGCTCTTCCAACCACCTAACACTGTTGTCACGGGGGGTCAGGTCAACACAGCTATATCATACGGGCTGTGGATTTTTCATACCTCTGACAGATGTAGCTATGCTGAGGTGAGTTTCCAGGGTAGACCAGCTCTGATTACCCTTCCTGAACCTGAAGAAGAGTTCTGTGCAGCTCAAAAGCTTCTCTCTCTCACCAACAGAAGATGGTCCAATAAAAGATATCACCTCACCCACCTGGTCTCTCTAATATCCTGAGACCAACACTACAAACACCACTTTTAGAAGACATTTGTTAGCAGTCCGTTTAGCTGACTAGTGCGGATTATATCGATAAGGACAAACAGTAGTCAACACCAGTTCCACTAACCCAGAGGTCTTCAATCTGTGGGGGGAGAGGAACGTTTGAGGTGGGGAGGGACCGCCACCCAGCCATACTCCACCCCAAACTCTGCTCTGGCCCAGTTGCCCAGCTGGTTGCCTAGTCTCAGCACCCAGCTATAGCACCAGTGCCCTGCTATGGAGCCCAAACCCTAACCTCCTCCCACCCCTCAGCCACACTGCCCAACCTCACCTCCCAAAAGTGCCCAGTCTCAACCTCAGCCCATGGCTTCAACCCCTATCTCCCAGCCGCCGGGGCCCAACAGAGTCCCTCAGCCGAGGCTCCAATCCCAGGCCCAGCGGGGGGGAAGGGGCAGGGTCAAAAAGTGTAAGGACCACTACACTAACCAGTGTTAAGCCCTCGTCAGTTGACGGTTGATTCCAATTTGCTGAACCAGTACTGACCTCTTTTACTTAGGTCTAAATCTGGATTTAGGAGCCTAATTTTAGATGGACAGTTCTGAAAGCTTTGACCAATGAATAATTTTCACATAACTCTCTACCATGTGTGCCTGATATTTTTGTATTTCGCTTCAAATCATGGAAAAAGATGCATACCATGTGAGACATTGCCAGATATTCACTTAAACATTTCCTTTCACTTAAAACCTTGGGTTTCCTCAGACATAATTTCACTTCAAGAAATGTTCATTAACAGGGCAATAAAACATGTATGTAAATAGCTGCTCTTGCCTCGATCTACTGACCAGCCAGCACTACCTATCATACAGCAAACAAATTCAAACATCACACAAGCAGCCAGCACATCACTTACGGCAGTACGTCAGGATGGTCACCAATGAGCTTGCTCATTGCTACACACAGCCTTTCATGCAGATCGTGATTGATTTGACCACTGGCATTAATGGCTTCTGCATTTCTTTCCAGTAAATCCAGCAGGATTGGTCGAAACTGACGACCAATCAGTAGAGTACATTCTTTATCCAATAATAACTGTGCTAAGGCGTTGAGGATACACTGGCGATCCTGCCGGGTCCAGATCTAAAGAAGAAAGAGGAAAAGGACAATTAAAAACTCAGGATCAGCAGAAATGACTTATCACATTTCAGCTACCTACACTGCCAGTCAGTAAGAGACTCAACCAGGAATTTTAAGCAGAAAGCAAGCAGCACAACAGATAAGTAGCAGTGGCGGAGTTAATAGATGGCAGGGAAGGATAGGAAGGTGACACTCCCTTCCTTTCCCCCCTCCCACAGCAGATTTTAGGGGGGGGGTGCCTTTCCAAGCATGTTAGGCAACTGGCAAAAGGAGGTACGAAGTTTCACATAGTGCTGGAGATAATGGAATGGAGGGCAGAACAAACAAAATGGCTCTAACACTCCATATGCCAACTCGCAACACACGAAGTGGAGAGCCAAAAACCCAGCCCTGCAGAACAGGAGCCGCCACTGCTTGGTCAGTGGCCCTGTTCCGGTCCATAACAACCGATCGTGCTTCCCCAGTTGCAAAACCTGGGTCACCACTGATACCCAATATATACAGATAATTGCTAGTCTTTCAGGGCACCCTGTGCAATGACACCCTTGCCAATGAATATCAATGAGGAGCTGCGTCCATGACAAAGCCTGAAAATCATTTATAACAGTTACAAAGAAAACCGCATGACAACCTTGAGTTATGTATCTGTTTATTATTTTTTTTAAAAACACTAAACCTTTAAAGAATGTCATTTCCACATTTCTGACAGTGTTTAAAATACACAACACTTTTGAGAGGAAATCTATCTGCAGTTTGGAAAAATATTTTCAAAATGTCATGTCCAAAGGACCATTGACATAAAAATGTATCCCAAATTCTACAAAAGAGAATTATGATAAGAACCAGATTCACTGCCTATACCAGTTCCTTCCCGTTTGCTTTATGTAAAAATAGCCTTTTTTCATATCTATACCACCAATCAGACCAGTTGTTCTGCAGCTTAGCCTTAGTGCTATTATCTTCCAGACATACAACAGTTTTTGTAGAAACTTATCTCCCTCCTTGCTTAATGCTTCTGGGTAACCAAAGGTAAAACAGTATAAACGCATGCATGCAACACTCTTACCCCTCATCAGACAACATTTTACCAGCTCCTCACATATCATCTGTTTTGTTTTTGTGAAACCCGATACTAAGTTTCCATCACTTCCTTTCAGCTCTCACATTAGAAAAAACCAAGGGAAAACATACTCTTCTCTGACACCAACTTAGAGTCACCTGTTTTTATTTTGCAAATTTGGTTGAACTAATTGTTTTCTGTTCATCAGGGACAGAGAAGAGTCTGTTCACTGCAGAATTTAAGACAGATTATGCACAGCAAAACAATTCTATTATTTTTAATTGTTGTAATGATTGATAAGTAGTACAAAGAGAATACAGAATATAGAAGTAAGTCTGCATAATAAAATCTAAAGCTAACACTGCACATACCCAATTTTGCCTACTTTGTTTTGTGTATTAATTTTCTTACTTGTGGAAGATGAGACTAAAGTCCTCTATTCATTCATAAGACATACAAGACGGAGACACCACCTGCAAAAGGATTCTTAATGAATCTGTACCATATGACTGCAGAATGGCTAATATAGTTCCTATTTTAAGTAAGGGTGAAAAAGTAATCTAGATAATTACAGCTTTTTAGTTTGTCCTCAGTAATATGAAGTGTGTTGGAAACATTTTTGAAAGAAAAAATAGAAAAAGCCATTGAGGTTAACAGTAGCTGGAACAAAATACAACATGGTTTTACAAAAGGTAGATCATACCAGACTAACCCAATCTCCTTTTCTGAGAAAGAGATTGAAGTGGATCTAGTTTACCTCCATTTCAGTAAGGCATTTGATATGGTTCCATATGGAGAATTATTAGTTAAATTGGAAAAGATGGGGATTAATATGAGAATTGAAAGGAGGACAAGGAACTGGTTAAAGGTGAAACAACAGCAGATCATACTGAAAGGTGAGCTATCACGCTGGAGGGAGGTTATTAGTAGAGTTCCTCAGGGATTGGTTTTAGGACCAATTTTATTTAATTTTTTCTTTACTGATTTTGGCACAAAAAGTGGGAGTGTGCTAATAGTTTGTGGATGACAAAATCGGGAGGTATTGCCAATACAGAGAAAGACCAGGATATTATATAACAAGATCTGGATGACCTTGTAAACTGGAGTAATTGAAATATGATGAAATATAATAATAAAAAGTGCAAGGTCATGCACTTAGGGACTCCTAAACTAACCGCACACTCTTGCTCCAAGTCTACGAAGCAGATTAAGAATTGAGCAGCAAGGAGGGCTGCATATCCTTGAGCAAAACAGACTTTGGCAAAGCAGTGGTGGAAAAGAAAGCAGCAGAATTACAACTGGTGGCAGATTGCAAACACACCCACAGCTTGTTTTCTGTTCTCCACACTGTGCCAACCCCACATGAAACAACATAACCTTTGCATGCACACTGGATGGCAACTGACTCAACTGACAAAAAAGAAATGCTTGATGGATGGAACATTTCAGTTCATTTCTTAACCACTCTTCCAACATCCCTGAAGAAGCAATGAATGCTCTTCCACAACACCCAAGATCGTGCACTAGCCCCTATCTCATACCAGACTGCAGTCAAGCAAATGTCACAAAGGAAATCACCTGGATCAGATGCCATTACAGAACAGCTCACCAAGCAGGATGGCTACCCATAGAATCATAGGGATGGAAGAGACCTCACGAGGTCATCTAGTCCAACCCCCTGCTAAAAAGCAGGACCACTCCCACTAAGTCACCCCAGCCAGGGTTTTGTCTAACCGAGCCTTAAAAATCTCCAAAGATGGAGATTCCACCACCTCCCTAGGTAGCCCATTCCAATGCGTCACCACCCTCCTAGTGAGAAAGTTTTTCCTAATATCCAACCTTGACCACCCCAGCTGTAATTTGAAACCATTGCTCCTTGTTCTGTCCTCTGTTACCATCGAGAACAGCCTAGCTCCCTCCTCTTTGGAGCACCCCTTCAAGTAGTTGAAGGTTGCTATCAAATCTCCCCTCAGTCTTCTCTTCCGTAGACTAAATAAACCTAGTTCCTTCAGTCTCTCCTCATAAGTCATGTGCCCCAGCCCCCTTATCATTTTTGTTGCCCTCCGCTGGACTCTTTCTAATTTGTCCACATCCTTTCTGTAGTGGGGAGCCCAAAACTGGACACAGTATTCCAGATGCGGCCTGACCAGTGTCGAATAGAGGGAAATTATCACATCCCTCGATCTGCTGGCAATACTCCCTACTGATGCAGCCTAATATGCCATTGGCCATATTGAAAGGTACTTTACAGCAGCGGTTTTCAACCACTGTGTCGACACACATCACTATGTCGCCACAGAGAGCTGGGGAGATGGCTGGATTTGGCCTGGGAGGGGTGGGCTGGTGTGTTCTATAGCGTCACAACATGCCACCAAGTGTGTTGCGACCTGCAAAAGGTTGAGAACCTCTGCCTTACAGGGCTCTTCCACATTATCTGGAAGCAAGAGTCAGTGCCACAGGATTGCAAGGATGCCAACACTGTTCACCTTTATCAGTTTGTCCAATTACCCTCAAGGTTTTAATTATCTCAGCATTTCCCTACCTTCTGCTACTGCGGTATACCAAACAGAATTAACACCTATTTTGTGGAAACCATCTTCCTTGTGTCTGACTATGGATTTTGGTCTAAATGGGGAACTATAGTCATGCTCTTCACAACCCCTCAGCTCCTGGAAAAATGCTAGGAGCAAAACTGTGGCCGTCAAATGATGTTCATCAACTTAACCAAGGCTTTGATTCTGTAACTCTAATCTGTAAATGCATGATTCTATAAATGTGATTCTGTAAATCAGTGGCCTGGCAGACATGAAGGTTAAAAGCAAAAAGGAAGAGTTTACTCTTCTGGGATTGTCCCAGCTCCCACTACAGTGACCAGAAGAGGAAAAGGAGGAACTATGGAGATTCAGTAGAAAACGCACTTTGTCCTTTCCCCGTTCCACAGGAGCAGATAGAGCTGAAAATGGGCTGCAGGCTGGGACCCAGCAGGAAACAAAGGTGTGCGTGAGGAGAAGAGAGGAGGGGACAGCACAGGATGCAGCACGCGGCTGCCGCCGTGGCAGTGGCTTTCCAAGCTGAGGAGGGGGCCACATCTTTGGAGCGGAAAGTTCTTGCTAGGGAAGCGGAGAGGGGTGTTTCCGGGGAAGGGGGACCGGCTCCCTCGTTCTCATCAGCGGATAGCAGGAAGGGGAAGTTCCCTCGCTCCCGTTCAGACCCATCCCGGGCAGAAGCGCTCACTCACCTGCTTGGCTAGGAACCTGCTCAGCTCGCCGCCGCTCTTCTCGTTCCGCAGCGCCACCAGCTGCAGCGGGCCGGACAGGCGGAGCCGCAGGGCCTCCATGCCCCGCGCCGCAAACTCCGCCGCGAGCTCCGCGGATCTCACGGGGGGAGGCGCGCCACGCACCCCTTTGGAAATGCCGATACTCCGCAGCAAACACGTGGGGGGATAAGGGAGACACGCGCAGCCAGGCAGCTCGTGCGACCGCTGACTCTGTTTCCGGCCCGCTCCCAGACGTCATCAGCCAGCGACGCTATGGGAAAGGAAGAATCCCCCTCCCCTAGCCGCACAGTCCCTGGAAAACTACGTGTCCCAGCATGCAGCGCCCCCAGTTTTAGCCGTGCGGCCGCACGGGAGGTCGAGCGTTGCATGCCGGAATCAGTAGTTTCCAACGGGCCTCAAGAGCCCTCCCGGGAATGAGACCTGCCGGCAGCACCGCCCTGTCCCGCCTCTAGATGCTCGGGGCGGAAGCTGCGGGAAGCAAAGCGCGAGGGTCTCTCAGGGGTGGGTGGAGCTTCGAGCGCACAGCTGAAGCGGGCGGAGCGCGAGTGGGGGGGCGGGGCTGCCGGAGACGTTCACTTTGGCGCCAACTGTTTCTTCCTTGAGGCGGGAACTAGTGACGCCTCTATCGTTACGTGCTCTGCGTCCTTGTTAATTCGCCGGCCGCTTGTCAGACTTCCCGCCCCCCTCCCCCCGGCCCGGCCTGCGGCGACAACAGCGGCCCTGGCCTGGGGCCCGGGTCCCTGAGGAGCCGCCGTGGCGAGGGAGAGACGGCAACCGGTTGGTGAAGGGGCGGGACAGGGGGCGCCAGATGGATGCGCGCAGGCGGGGAGTGGGAAAGGGGTCCCTGCCTCCAGCCTGACACAGCCCTTTCCCCGGGCTGGCCGGGCACTGCCCCCTTCCCCGCGCCCAGCCCCACACCGGGCCTGCACAGCCCCACACACCATTCTGCACCGAGAACAGCCCCTCCCCCCTCACCTACTCCTGCCTGGCACAGCCCCCCTCCCCCCTCACCTACTCCTGCCTGGCACAGACCCCCTCACCTACTCCTGCCTGGCACAGACCCCCTCCCCCTTCACCTACTGCTGCCTGGCATAGCCCCCCTCCCCCATCACCTACTGCTGCCTGGCACAGCCCCTCCCCCGTCACCTTCCCCTGCCTGCCACAGCCCTCCCTCCCCCGTCACCTTCCCCTGCCTGCCACAGCCCTCCCTCCCCCGTCACCTTCCCCTGCCTGCCACAGCCCACTCTTCCTAACCACCACCACCATCACCAGTCTGGGAGGGCCACCACTGGCCCCAGCCTGGCACAGCTGCACCTTCCTAGCTGCTGCCCAGCACAAGCCCCCCACACAGTACAAGTCGTCCCACTGCCATCCTCAGCCTGGCATTACTTTCTATCTCCAGGCCTAACTGCTGCCACCTGCAGATTGACATGCCCCCTGGCCTGGAGATAGGAAGTAATGCCAGGCTGGGGATGGCCACCTATCTCAACGTGGCATAGCCCCCTTCCGCCCTCCCAGTTTCAGCCATCTCTGGCTAGACATGAACCCAACCCCCTTCTTCTCCCATCCCGAGCCTGGCCCTGTTCTACCCCTGCACCTCTTGCCATCCCCAACATAATGTAATCCCTGTTCTTCTCCCTGCCGTGGTGTAACATACTAAATGAGAAATGATTGCCTAGAAAGGATTATTACAGAAAAGGATCTGAGGATTCAACTACATCATAAATTAAATAGGAGTCAACAGTATACTACTGTTGGTGGGGGAAAGCAAACACCATTCTGGGATTTATATTAGCAGAAATGTTGTAAGCAAAACTCAAGAAATAACTCACCCCCTTGCCATCCACAGCCTACTGCCCCTTGGTATGCCCCTTTCAACCAACCCTAGCCTGTTGTCCCCAGTATTAATCCTGCCTTTTCTCTCCACCTTGTCAGCACGATGTCCCTTCATACAAACCGCACCGTCCATCTCCAGCGTGGTATTACCCCCAGCCCTTCCCTCCTAACCCTAGCCTAGTGCCTCCAGTACAAATTCCCACATATACCCACTTCTTTTGTCCCATGCCTGTTGCCTTCTGGTATAATTTTCTCCCTGAACATGGTACTTTCCTGATTAATAAGGGCATCTTTAATATTCCTACTCTGGCACACTTTACCATACTCCTCATCTGATGCATATTAGGCTCAGTCTTCATCCCTCACCTCCACTCTTGTCATTTCTGCAGCAGGGGGATGAAAACTGGGGTAATGGGTGTAGTTCAGCTGCTGCCCTTTGTGTATAACCTTTTGAGTTTACATTTTACTGGTAAAGATTTCACAGCATACCAACTTGAGCTGGTGTCCAGATATCTTAGTGTCCCGTTTTCTGCATTGCATCATTTGATATTCACTAGGCTGCCACCCTCACTTCAGAGATGGTTGCATGTCTATGGGGTGGAAAGGGTGAAATGATTGTACACCAGCTGGAATCTGTATGCCTAGGCAAGCTATTGAATCCATTGGCAGAAAAAATGTCACATAAATGTGCAATGTTTTATAGGTTGCTGCTTTGGTGTATAAATGTAATAGGACTTTACTTTTAAATTCCAGGCAGGAATGGGAATTGGATTATTTTCATTAATTTGTTTAGAGATACACTAAGTAGACCTATTATTTTAAGGCATGTAAACTGAATTGACTGCATTAAAAAGTTTTCTTCATATGATGATTATTTAGCAAAACTAAATAAGATAGAGATAAATATAACTTTTATGTCTTGCTTAAGAATACCTCTGATTCTGCATGAAGTTGTCCTTTATTTATATAATAGAGGGTTGTTTATTTTGCCAGACTACAAATCTAACTTCCGTAACCTCGTATCAAAAATCCATGTAGCTCTTTACTTTGGCGGTTGGTAAGTCTCAAAGGACCAAATTCAAAACTGGTGTAAATGAGTGATATTTCAAGATGCTTTTAATTCGTGATAGTTTTGAAAATATTGGTTTATCTAACAGTTTTGCTTTTTTATTGTACATACACAGATGGGGAAGCTGTAAGGAATTAGTATAATGGCAACAGATGAAGATGGACTGACATTATTTGATATCCCGTATAGTGGTAAGACCTTCCTTAAATAGGTTGATAATTTTTTATTTTGCAAGATGAGAACAGAGCCTCAACGCAACGTGTGTATTAACACCATGATGGGTGAAGATAAAAGAACTTGTTTTTAAAAATCCTTTAAATCTAATTTGAGACTGCAAATACTAAAATACAGTAATCATATAGTTATGGCATGGTGTCAGTTCCGACCAGAGTTAAGGTTGTGTGGTACCTTAATGTGTGTAATTAACTGCAACTTTATCTCTGAATTTCCTGTGTTTTATAATGCATGATTTTGAGATAAGTACAACATCCCTGTAATGTTTCTTGCCTTTATATTGCTAATATATACCCTCAACCTGAACTCCATTTTAGTTGTTTTTTATGTGGGAACATTATAGCCAGTATACTAGTTTGGTCTGCTGTATGTTCATGACTACATTTACTTTCATTTAGTATTGTACAAGCAATCAAGATACTGTAAACATTATTTTCCTAACCAGGAGAAAAATCAAAACAAGGCATACAAGACCAGATTATAAATTTCAGATGCACTGGGCATACTGATATCTTCTGCAGCAATAACTACTTGTTGCAGAATTGGAGGGGTTCAAAGAAAAGCAGTGAGAATGAGTAGGGACATGAGAAGAAGTCTGTTATGAAAAGATTGAGATTGTTAACCTGAGAAGTAAAAAAAAAAATAAAAGGGGTTGTTGCATTTAAACCTGACTGAAATTTCTGAATTTCTCTACTTCATAAGACACTTTAAATTCTGAGAATTTTTCTTTTGGAAACACTGAAACATGGTGTCCCTAAAATGAAATATGCTCTTTGATACCCAACAACAGCTTAGTGAAATTGACTTGATTCACATCAGTTTCACTGCTGCCCACCACTGAATAGCCACAATGAAACTGATGTGAACTGTTTCTTCAGCAGCTCTAGATTTAGGAGTCTGTGCCTGTGGGGCAGCCCCACCATGCAGATTGCTGGGGACTTCATTGCTTCTAAATGCTCAGACCAGCTGGCCGACTCCTACAGGCTGGAGAGCTAGATCGGAGAGTCAGGCAGCCTAGAGAGCCAGCTGGCTGGGGGTCTGGCTCAGTGTCAGGGAGACTGACAGCTCCAGATTCATCTAGGGCTTTAAGACTCCCTTCTTTAGTGTTGGGAGCTTAAATGCTAAGAGCCAAGTATGCCATGCTCCCAGCTGTGTGGCAGGGAGCCTGAAAGCCCGCATAGCCATGGCTCCCAGTGCTCTCTGATTCTCAGCTCAAGCCAGAGTCTTCAGGGATTCCAGGTTCCTCGCTCTGCTTGAGGAAGCCTGCGGTCTGTGGCCCAAGGCAGTCTGCATGTTCAGGCTTCTTGGAGACTGCCAGATAAGCTGGTAGGGACCCCTCATATGATTCAGAGAAGAGCCTCCTTCAGAACTCTGCAAGCCTGAAATTTCACATGAAAGAAGAACCAGCTTTTTCTGATGAATTCTAGTTATATTAAAATATCAATAAACTTTCATTGTATAAATAAGCTATTTGAATTAAACACAGGTTACATAAACAGATTGCCATATTACATTTCTTAAAGTACAATGAGGAGATTTTAAATATAGTAGTATTTTTCTGTCACTGGGTGTTGTGATGCTTTTATCTAACTTCCAGAGTGATCTAAGCTTTGGATGTGAAGTGCCCTTGGACTAAGGTTTTAAATTTCAACATGGCTGACTTAGTGCTTACAGTTTATGTGTAGATCTTCTGATTAAGACTTTGGTAACCAGTGATCTATCTTCTCATTACTGACACTAAATAGCCTTTTTCAAAGGAGTAGAAACTTGGTGTCCTTGGCCAAAATGCCCCGATTTCCGACCAAGGCATAGCCTCTGCCTGTCCTTTGTTATCCCAGAGGTGGCTGTATTTCATTAACAGTCCATGTACTGAGTTATAAAGTATTTGGTGATGATAGGTGCTATACAAATTTTAAAGATTTGTAATTAATACATTAGTGTTAATTGCAGTTCTGTGAAATGACAGTGGACATTTACATAGAAAGAGTAAAGCGTGAAAGTTTAAAAAGTTTTTTTTGGCTCTTACTTTATTATTTATTTGCAGCTTCCCCTTTTAGGAATGATGATGAGAGTTCTGTGGATATCTACGATGGGTTGGACAGCACTTCGATTGTTTCAGGTACCTTGGTAGTAAACTGCTGCATTTTCTTACTCAGTTTGATCTACTGTGTGATGATTCTTGATGCTGCTCAGGCCAGTTGCAAGCAAGTTTGTTTAGTGTAAATTGTGACTGAGTTGTACTGTATGTGCTTCTCACTGAGTTATTAGTTTAAATTCAAGATGTGATATAACTGAGCATTCTTAAATCTATTAACTGAGCTATAATAAGAGAGGATTTATCCTTGGCACTGACTATTTTAACAAAGATGTGGTGTGTCTGAGCACTGAACCCCTGCAGAGAGCCTACAGGCTTCTCCAAAATCACTTGCTGTTAGTACAATACATTATTTAATAACCTCGTGCTAACGTGAATTAGTTCAGCAGTTCCCAAACTGTGGTATGCAGGCCACCTCCCAAAGGTACATGACCACCAACTAATTAAGGCCTGGTCACTTACCATGAAATTCAGCAGTAGTCAATGAGAGACACCCAAGCTACTCTCCATAGCTTCCTAATTTCCAGATCTTCTTCCACTGGAAATATTTCTAAAACTGAAGCTGGCTAGATATGGAATGCATAGCAAGACACACTTTGTTCTGGCTTTCCATTAATTACTGGCTCTGGAATCCTGGAAACTTGACCTACTGTCTAGATTTAGCCCCTTTCCACACTTCTGAATTACAATGGTTTGTGAGGCATTTGCTCTCTGTTTTGATTGGAAGCAGTATTAACCAATGGGGATGGCTGTCCTATGAATCAGTAACAACAATAAAAAACGGAAACAAAATATCTGCAAGTAGGTTTTAAAACTTAATTTCATTCATTTTTATGTTACAATGCAAATTAGGCCATTTAATTGTCAAATAAAATAAAAGTAGTGTAGATATTGAAGTGGCAGGGGGTGGGAGGGAACCTCTTTATGCCTGTGACTGTCTCATTGAAGAATGTGAGCAGACATGTTTAAAAGGCCTCTCCTCTGTCTGCTCACTGCATAACACAAACTACTTACATGATATTTTCGCTTTACCTAATGGGTATTTCTCATTTCAGATAATCCTGCTCAAAACTCTACACCAACCAGAAACTGCTTAAACTTATTTGATGAGATCCTGATTGAAGAAGGAACTGCAAAGGAAGCAACTTACAATGATGTGGGTATTAATATTATTACAGCTAATATTGAAAAAATAGTCACATGCACTAGCAGACTATAAAAACTGTTTTCAAATACTACTACTCATTAAATCATAGAAGAAAAAGAAAATTTTAATGTACTAAATCTATGCATTAAACAATTTTATCTTAATTTCAAGGGTTGTGTAAGGGAATGGGGCTCATGTTTTAATTATGGCACTATCTATTGTCATGTTAATGCCTGAACTGTCATGATGAGATTATAGCCTTTAGTATTTCAGCCTTCCTCCCAATTATATTATGAAACAACTCTTGCACTGATTTTGGAGAGAGAGTCTGTATGCTTAAAGAGTATGATTAAGCTTATCAGAAAACTAGGCCTTGTCTAGACTGAAAAAACTGCATCCATTCTCACGGATCGATGCAGTGGGATCGATTGAATGGGCAGCGTAGACCCGCTCAATCGATCCCGGAAGCGTTCTCTGATCGATGCAGTAACTCCACGCCTTCAAGTGGAGTAAGGCTGTAAGGAGGACGCCTCAAGTTGATAGAGCCTAGCGAAGATGCTGCAGTGAGTAGGAGTATTTAAGTCGACTTACCCCGCCAGTGTAGACTAGGCCCTAATCTTGAAACTGCCCCGGTTTTACAAAATTTAAACTACTTTACCTGAAGCCTTTTAATTGTGGTTCCCTAATAAAGAGAAGAAAATGTTTTGGAAGTATGATAAGTATGACTGTTTGGAAAATTGCATGTTCCTTTTATAAAAGTTTCCTAACTTCTGGATCATTCAAAAAAAAAAAAAACAACTTAGAAACTCTAAAACTTCATTTATTCTGTTGACATTAACAAGAACGTGGTCCTTTGACTGTTTTTGGAAAGTTTGGGTTTTAGCATTTTTCATTCTATTTGTTTTTAACTATTGAGTGCTCTGCATTTTATAAAGCCGCGGAATCCTTGATAGGGACTTGTATTTTGCAAAACCAGAGAAAGGTGCAGAACTTGCTCTGCCCACAGAGCTCTTAAAGGTTGTAAGAGAAAGAATGCATGCAGAATTGCTGCTTAGCACAATTTTTAAACTAAATACCCCATTTCTGCAGAAGCTTGTTCTATGACCCTAAATAAGCTCATGTTCATCTCCCAGTGACTTAATTTCCTATAGCTCTCCAGCTTGCTATTACTGTGCATATGCAGTTTGCTCTGTTAATGTGCAAGTCTGAGGTTTTTAGTAACTTTAACACCTAAACTGGGGAAATTATTTTATACACCAACATGCATAGGCTAACTTGATTTAAAAAAAAAAAAAAAAAATCCTACAGCTTTTTAGGCAAGTTAATATTGTAAAGTGAGAATGGTATTGGGAAGAAATGTCGTTTATAAGCTGTGTTCTTAACTAAAGAACGGTTTTCAGATACAAATCTTAGAACGATTAACTCAGCCAACTTTTGCCTGAATGTCAACTTCTATAAAGTGAAAACTCCTTTATTTTACAGTTGAAGACAGAGTATGGAAAATGTCAGCAGCAGATTAAAGAATTGATGAAGAAGTTTAAGGAAGTACAGGCACAGGTACTTTGTGCTAATAAGTATTTTCAAAACTTATCAATGAGAATTCAGTTTGCTTTAAGTACACTTACAAAGCATCAGATATATACTGCTTTGCGAGAGAATAACACAACTAATTAAATATTGAATCTTTCTGGTAGGTATCTACTGTGATAACTTCTCCAGGAATCTCTAAAGCAAATGGCAATCACTTGTTGCCCCTCTGTAGGATGACAGTACATTTAGTAGATTGCTAGATAAATACAGTTCTGTTTCTAAAATTGAATATAATAATGTAAGCTAGCCTCTTCGGAACAACTATATACTTTTTTTTTTTTTAAATGCTGACTGGCTGCTTCTACGAGTTATTTAATTCTTTTGTTGATAATATCTATTTAATTTATAATGTCAGTCTCAGCAGCCATTCAGAGTAGTTAATCTTGAGGAAAGGAAGCTTGAAAGCAAAAAATGAAGACTAGATGCTGAACGCCTTTAACTCCCACTGATACCAGTGAGAACTGAAGGTGCTCAGAACCTCAGAATTTGTTCTTGTATAATTTTATTTTGTCCTGCTTTGCTGAGATGAATTTGATGCAGATTATCAACCACAGTAGGCCCTGTTGTGGACACTAATGGTGCCAGAAGAATGGGGTTATTATGGGAATGGGTGGAATGGTTTTAGAAAAAAAACTCTAGAAATTTTATAGGACCCCAAAGCATCTTTTATAAGGTGTGTAAGACAGAAAATTACAATCCCTGCCCTATAAAGCTCATAAGCTAACTTGTACACTTGACAGAATGAGAGTGAGAGCAACAAATAATAGAGAGGGCCTGTCTCAAGGAAGGACGTGGATTACACAGTACAGTATTCTGTATAAAATATGCTTACATTTTGGTGAGGGCTATCTTTTTAATGTATCAAAGATATAAGGAACCTAAGTCAGAGTGAAGATTTTTTACTCATGTAGAGACCATTCATTTACTGCCTTTAACATAATAGTTGCAATACATTTTGTAGTCTGTTTTGATAGGAGTGTCTATTTTTCTAATTGCTATCCTCTGTTTTTACCCTCATACGTGCATAAAAACTTCATTTAGTATTTGAAGCTAATTCTCCATGCATTTTTTTTTCAATAGAACTCCATTCTACAAAATGAAAATCAGGCCCTTAAAAAGAATATTTCAGCACTTATCAAAACTGCTAGAGTGGAAATTAATCGCAAGGATGAGGAAATCAGTAATCTCTACCAAAGGTACAAATAGACAAATCTCGTATATTATTTATTTTTGGCTGGAAAATGATTATATCCTTCTAATAGAAACCTTTTTATGTATTTTAAGTGTAAGTGAACACATGAAAATCACTGTTTAGTAAATGGTTGTCCATAGCTAATCTTAATATCTTTTTTTTTTTTTTTTAAACCTGGAAGGACTGACCTGAACTTGCTGGGTTCTATCCAGAGATCAGTGAGAATTCCCAAAAGACTGATCACATGCTTTACCTTATCTTTGAGCCTGGTTTGAACATCTATTCCTGTTGGGTAGTTTACTTTTCCCCTTTATGCATTTGAGTGTAGACTTTTTATCCATGTTTCTGCTCCAGAGCTAGTCTTCTCTATGGTCTCAAATTGATAAACCCAATAGATGTTTGCATACTTCTTGCTGGCTCTTCTAGATGGGTGTTTAAAAGCTCTTCCTCCACTGTTACAGAGAGCACCCTGTCATATTCTAGCTGTCCTAGGCCAGGGAGTTCAAGGCACAGGTGTGTAGACTAGAGAGGATTGGCTCTTTGGTTCCTGGACTTCTGAGACTGAGGTACTGGACTGGGACTCAGGACATCTAGCTTAAATTCTCAGCTCTGTCACTCACTTCCAGGGTGACCCCAGGCAAGTCACTTAGTTTATTTATGCCTCAGTTTATCCATCAGTAAAATGGAAATAAACATTTCTCTACCTTATCAAGGGGTGTTGTGAGGATAAACATATTGCTTGTGAGATAATCAGAAGGTCCTCGGTCCTAAGCACCTAGATTGCATGAAATTTTGTAGAGATGATTGTCAGGAGTGCTGTGACTGAGGTCAAAAGATGTTAATTTATCATTAAGCGTAATAGTCCTGAGGTACTGTCAAAATTAATGAATTTGAATAGTATGCAGTCTGATTAACACACACTGACTTGCCCTATTAGTTCTTTCAACATATTGCTGTGACAAGTTACCTGTTTTCTTCACAGCCCTGAGTTCACCATTCCAGAGCTCAAAACTGTTGTTTTCTTTCAAAATCTTAATTTATTTTGAAAGGCATTTTCAAATTACATTGCTATAAATCTCCAAAGACTATGAGACAATTATAAGCTACTTTGGAGGTGTCCATCATGTATTATAGGCTACTTGAATATAGTATAAGTCGTAACACTGATGAGTTTTAAAAAATCATAGTCTGTCATCCCTTCAGGACAGTGTTGTAGGAAATGACTGGGTCAAGGGCTGTTTTAGCCAGTGTCATTGGCAGTCTCATAGCAATCCTGACAAGCAGATTTTGGGCACATTTTTCATAATAAACTTAATCATCATTGTGACTGAAATCTTTTTGTAAATAAAAGGTGCCATGTTGTTTTGAGGTTTTGCTGATGCTAGAAAGTATTATATGCTCAGATACAGTGGTACTGGGCATAGTATAAGAACCTAATAAGAACCTCTGTAACTTTCCTATCTTCAAAGCGTCTGACGAAGTGGGATTTTCTCCCACGAAAGCTCATGCGATTAATAAATCTGTTAGTCTTTAAAAGTGCCACAAGACTCTGTTGTCTTTCTAATAGAGTACAATATGCTGGAACTCAAACAATGGAACGCAGTCTTGGCCCCTATGTCCAAAACCTTATACACAGCAAATGCAAATTTGTGAAAGATTAAATATCTCTGGGTCTTAAAGAGACAAAGCTGTAGAAAAATCAGACTTATCTACTTCACTTTTGATGCTTTGATACAACACAGTGGCCTAATGATAAAGAAGCATGTATACAGATTGTCAATCTGCTTAAACCACTTTACACAGAAGTAGAGTGGGGGGGGGGGGAAATGGTAATTTCAAAAATTACTTAAATACCATCAAGTTCACAACAAATGCAAGTACTCCTGTGCTTTTAACCGTCAGGCTGTCTGCCTTTCCTGGCCTGTTACTCTTGATGGAAATACTGTTCTCCTTGTATTGTTGCACTTAGATGCCAGAACATGAGTTTTCCACAATTAGCATAATCAAAACAAGCCCATGCACTTATTCAGCAAAGCCCACAAGATTTGATACAGATGTTGGTGAATAGCTCCAGTGTAGATGCTTCTAGCCATATCAAGCTACTCTCTCTTAGTGTTAAAAGGAACCAGGATTAAACCATCTTGGTGAACACAGTCACAATGAACTGGTAAAGTCAAGCTGTTCTGTCTGATCAGATTTAGATTTCAAACCTAATTAACATAATACCTAAATAACACTAAGGAGTAGAATTTTTACTTACCTTGAAATGAGTTATCACATCGACTCAGACTAATGAGGACAGTGGGTTTTTTAGTGTATCTAGTAAATTGAGGGCAAAATTAAACATTAATACTAAATGAAAGTCGGGCTCACTAAAAAGGAATAAAAATGTGAGAGAGTTTAGAACAAGCAGAGTGTAGGGTAATAGCTTTAGGCGGTCACAGCTGCAATGGTATTTAATTGACTTGAAAGCGTGAGACCAAAAATAGGAACAACCGCATTTTTCATTCATAGGCAAATTGCATATTTGGCTGATAAGTGGCAGCAAATCATGTTTCTCTGCTTGGGACTGACATGTGATTGTCGCTTTTGCCCTGTAGTTCCTTATATGTTTGTTCTTGACTTTGAAGGTACATATGGATTCAGTTTAGAAGTTGTAACTATCAGAGCTATCTCTTCTCTGTCTCTGAAAACACCCACTTATACAACTTCTATATGTTGTCATATGCAAGTCTTACTTTGTTTCTTGAATTATGGACTGGCATTCCTTTAGAGTTGGTCATAATAAGGTAAAAAAAAAAATAGCCTTGTTTCCAACCATGCCCTTTCCTTGGATGCTGCGTGTGGGGCGTGGCACAAAAGTGAACCTTTTCTATTCTACAAAACAAACAAGGAGTCCCGTGGCATTTTTAAAGACTAACAAATTTATTTATCGCATGAGCTTTCGAGGGAGAAAATCCCACTTCGTTAGACCATCTTCAAAGTGTCTAACGAAGTGGGCTTTTCCTCTCACGAAAGCTCATGCGATAAATAAATTTGTTAGTCTCTCAAAGTGCCACGGGACTCCTTGTTTGTTTTGCTGACCTAGACTAACACGGCTCCCTCTTTGGAACTTTTCTGTTCTAGTTAGGGGTTTTTTTGCATGCCCCTCACTATCTGCATAATCTGTGCCCTTTTTTTCTTTTCCTGTGATGACCTTGCAGCAGTAGCACCAGGCCTTGAGGAAGCTTCATTATCATAATTTACTTGTTTTCCTTTGTTTGCAGCAAATTCAACACACTAGCCTATTTTTAATTGATTTGATCATATTACACCTAATCTTTTCACTGCCTGTCTACATAACAGCAAGTTTGCTGTTTGAGGTAGCGTGGTTGATTTTTATAATCCCTAGTGACATAAACCCTGATTTTATCTGAGACCACCCCGAGCCTTGTGCTGATGGTTAGAGATTTTTCACTGCTTGGCAATGTAATAGTAAGATAAAATAATAAAAACTGATATGTGGAATAGGCATTTATCATCTTTTTTGCATGGTGGTTCCTCACGTTTGTTTTTGGAATATTACACCACAAATGTTACTTTTTTTTTTTCAAATTAGTTGTGATATAGGATCAAGTGAATTGATTGTCAGTTTTTTAATTTCTAGGTCTACTGTTTAAAAAAAACCAAAACTTTAATTTTTAAATTATTCATCTCTTTCTTCAAACTGGTAATGTAGAAAAAAATATGAAAAACGCTGAATGTAAATAGTGAAAAAGCAAGCTACTTAATCTTAACCAGCAGCTTTTGCTCTGTAGAATTTCACCTGGAAAAGCTGCAAACTTGAAAATTTTAGGATAAATACTTGTATTATAAGCTTTGCTTGTCCTTTAATCAGTTTAAGAAAGAACCCAGGTTTTCATAGAATTTTAGCTTTAGTTAAATTTTTAAAAAAGTCACCTAGACTTACCATGATTCTTCTATCTGTTTACAATAGGTTATCAGAATTTCCCAATCATCGAAATAACTACACAAGAACATATCATCCAGGATCAACTAATATAAGATGCTCCGAGACAAGTAAAACAAAAGATCCTAAATTCAGACTTGCTTGTGTAGTAGATAGTACAAAGACAGATCATAGTCTGAAAACGGTCGGTTCCAAAGATGTACATCACAGTTATTCATCTCACAATATTGAGGATGGAAAATTGCATTCAGAAAGAAGAAACTCTCCATATGTACTCAGATATCCTCCTGAACAGCTTTGTAATGACAGTGCCCGTACTGGTTGCTCAAACTTTGACCACTCTTCCAACAAGAGTAACAGGAGGGGAAGAGAAATGAAAAATAGTGACCATCATAGCAGGGCAAATGACAGCAGATACAAAAGAGATGCAAATCAGAGCACTGGCAATAGTACAGATAGTGAACAGGGAAACACAGACTCTTCTCAAAAATTGCCAATATATTCAGAAAAATCTGGCAAAATTGAGTTGCAGCAAGAAAGGAAGAGCAAAAAGTTGAAATGTAGCTCACCTGTGGAAAATAGAACTGATAGGTGCATTTCTACCTGGGATAGTGAAACAATCACTAAGGAGAGATCACAAATAACAGTTGAATCTCTTGGTGATGAAAAGGGTGAAAGGTCACAAACCATAAACAGAAAGGACATTGAAACACATGATAAAGATGAGGGGAATTTTGCACAGAGAAACAAATCAACTGAAAAGCAACAAGAGCAACCAAGATGGTCTGGCCGAATGAATAGTCAGTATTCAAAGAATGAAACTCCGAGGAGTCCACACAAATCACAAAAGTGCCCTGTTGAAGAGTCTAGAAGAGAAAAAGACAGAGATTGCAAGAGGGATAGGGGAGCAAGTGATCATAGTTTCCGAGAGGCAAGATCTTTACCATCTACTTTCAGCAGCAGAGAGCACAAACATACACGCTCCAAGGAAAGTAGCAGCAGATATGAATTGGAAACTACATATTCAAAATCAGAGAGACACAGAACTGAAGAAAAAAGGAAAAGAGAGAAAGAAAATCAGGAAGAAAGTAGGCATTCTAGAAATGAAAGGAAAGAAATTACACACCAGACTGCAAAAGAATCCAAGAAAGTTACAAATGCTACAAAAAGTGTGAGAAGCAAATCGAGTAAACCAGAAGAAATGTCCGGAATGGCAGATGGTTTAAAAGAGCATAAAGATAGAAAAACCACTGATGATCAAAATGGAACAAAAAGGAAAGATCTAAAACTAAGCTTTATGGAAAAGCTAAATTTAACTCTTTCTCCGGCTAAAACAAAGCCTCCCTGTCAAAATAATGGACTTGAAACAGATTCCAAAAAAGCCAATGGAGAAAGTAGTACAGACACCACAGGGCACACAGAAATGTTAATGCCTGCTCAGTCTATTAGTATTGGTTCAGTAGAGCAAAGCACATCTGCGTTGCCGTTTCCGGTTCAAACAAACTTGGAACAAAAGACACCCGATTCTGAGAGCAAAAGTAAAACTGAAAATGAAGTTTTGGCAGAAACTCTGAACGTAGTGCAGCCTGAAGTTTTAGCAGAAACAGTGGATGTACTGCAACCTGAACTGGCTAATGATAACACAGTGTCCCTTCCTGAGGCTGGAATAGAGATAGAAGAGGGAGACAAGACGTTCACAGCTCCTGAGTTAACGAGTTCTATGAATCATGACAAAACTTGGAACGTTGGCTTTGATGACTTGGAGACCATTAGTTCTGATGATTTTGAGTCCCATAGTGTTGCAGATGATATTAGAGAAATGAAGTCAGACTCATTAGTGCAAGTGGTGGATACCAATGATGGTGCATCAGGAGAAAGTTTTAAGTGTCCTGCCAAGGAAAACAGTATTTCAAAAACTGGATCTTGCAAGGATGACATGCCTACATCTGAGTCAACTGAAAGGAATATACCATCTGATGGGGGTGTATCAGTAGTTTCCCAAAACACTTGTAATTCAGAGCCGAACTTGTCAGTACCAGAAATCAATGTAGTAACACTCTCTCAAAGTGAGAAAACAGATCCTAGAATTAAAGCAAGAGAAAGTAACCCGGTTCCTGCTGATGATGACAATTCAATATTAAGCATTGATCTCAATCACTTGAGGTACATTCCAAAGATTATCAGCCCACTGAACAGTCCAATGCGACCCTTAGCTAAAGCACTTAGGATGGAGAGCCCTTGCAAAGGTCTTGTGAAGAGCTGTAACAAAGGTATTGATGTACATTTTAACCTAGTTTTTTCTTCTGTTTACATAGCTTTCCAAATATGCATTAGTGAAAAGATCTCTTTGAGATTTTAAACCCAGAGAATGCAATTTTGCTTTTAGTTTATGCCATTGCTTACTCTTTCCTATTCCCATTTATATGTGTGCTTCATTGTGGGGAGGTCACTGATTGCATGATTACATTACAGTGGGCAACTGGATATTAGTGTTTTGTGATTCACATACACATTAAATTGGATTTAAGGTAGTTGAATCATTTTGTATTATCCCTATGCAGAATAAACATACACAACTTTGCCATTTTAACAACTTAGTCATTATAAAAATGGACCGACCATGTAAGTATATGTTACCCTAGAGTTTATGCATTCAGTTAGGATTGAGTCATGAAAATTCATCTTATATAGTTCACTGATGACCTTAGCTAAACTCTTCCAACATACAAAGCAGTAATTGTATTTGTTGGCTTGTATATACCTGTTTTTCAAAAGGATTTAGACCCTACGTTAAATGGAGAAACTGAAAGTAGCCTAAACTATTGCATCATGACGGACACCTCCATGATATTTTGCATTTCTGTGGGAAAGGATCTCACTGCTCTACAAATATTAGCAAAGTAAGGTTTCCAACATCCATGTAGAGCAGAAAGTAGAAGTATATCTGACTGAGAAACAGTTTTGATTGAAAACATTCAAGCAGAAGACTGGGGGTTTGTTTAAATGAATTGCTTTTCAAAAAGTGTGATTTTCTGTGGAAAACTTAGATTTTTGTTGAAATAAGGAATGCTCGCAAACCAAAATATTTCATTAAATATTGTGATTTTGAAATGTTGCTGCCGTATCTCATGGGAGTTGCAGCTATCGTGCTTCATGGTCCTTTTCTCTTCTAAGAGCTTAGCTCTACAAATGAACTTTATCTTCCATGATGCACGTTGGCTTCTCTCCGTGAAAGAAAACTGGTACAGGATGGGAGATGTCCAACCAGAAAGCTCAACTTAGAATGGAAGCAGGAGACATTACAGTGGCATTTCAAATACAGTATCAGCTGAAACCAAAATATTAAAATTCTCCAAACATTGAAAATTATCTATTGAGGTGGGGTAGGAAGGAACACTTTTTCAGATGACCTCTAGTGATATTCCTGGTTACAGATGGGAGAGTGGGATCAGAGAGGGTGAATTTTTAAAGGTATTGAGAGATCTAAAGAAGCAGGTCAGTGCTTAACTCTAGTGATTGCAATGGAAGTTAGATGCCTGGGTGCTTTTGAAAATCCCACTAGATGTCTATCGCATCTTTAGATGCCTAAGTACCTTTAAAAAGCTGGCCCCAAATGACTTGCATGGGAAAGATGAGAATTGGAGCTGGATCTCCTGACTTCCAGGGGTATGCATTAGCCACCAGACCAATTTCCCCTCAGTTAAATGACTTTGACTGTCTAAATACGTTTTACAAATAAGAGCTAGTCAGGATGACAGTAGAGGAAAATCTCATCTTTAAATTTTAAACCATTAGACTATATTATAAATGGACAAAAAGGCTGTTCTTTCAAGTATACTTCAGATTAGAGCTCTGCAAATCCATGGATATCCTCTTTATATCTGCAGATGCGATGCAGATATCTGTGGATCATTTCTTGCAGATTGCCATCAGATGGTCACAGCTGTTAGGCTGCTAGTAGCTCAGCAGCTGATCAGCTGTTAGGTGGGAGTCCAATAAAAGATGGACCCACCTTGCCTCTCTAATATCATGGGACCAGTACATCTATAGCATACATTGTGCATATCGCAAAGAAGTAATTTTTATCTTTAAATTAAGCTTCCTATTAATAATAGCCATTACATCTGTTTTTGACAGGCAAGGTTATATCTCTTAGTTCTGAAATTCAATAATATAACTCCTGCTTAGTCGTCCCAGGACACACTTTATGCCTATACTGGGTGCTTTATTTTGACACCCTTTACTTTTGCTTTAGGTTTATTAGAAGTTTGGGTAGGTGAAGAGTTCAGGGAAGTTATTGTATAAAGAAAGCTAAAGAATATTGTTCAATATCAGTAAAAGTTGCAAAACCTGGAGAAGATAGTTAAATGTTATATAACCCTCAACTATCTTTGTCTCATCTCCATTCCTTACCAAAAATCTTTCATGGAATAATATGTTTACTGCTACAGAAGATACATAAAATGAACGTCCAAGAACACTGACTTCAAAGTGGTGGCCACAGGAGAATGTGTATGGAAAGCAGTTATTCTGAATATTTTTTTCTCTTGTTTTTGACACTAAATGTTATTTGAGATATCAGTGACAAAAAGAATATCTAATACCTATGTAATTTAAAAAAATGGGTGTCCAACAAGGAGATCCAAACAGAAAATACTATTTACTTAATAAAATAGTATTTACCACTTTTAATTACACATATATAGGGTTTTTTCAACTGGGGAGCCATAATCTGTCTAATGTATTGCACTTTATATTGCACTAAGCCTATCCAATGCACTTTAAAAAAGAAAACTCCCAGTGAGTTGGTTTTAAAGGAAAATATTAAAAATGGAAAGATCAAACAACTGGTAAACTTGGCTGTGAAGGGGGAAAATAAAGCAATTTTTTAGCTAGGGGTGTAAAAAACAAAAATATTCACCTTTCCCCTTGCCTCCCCCATTCACCCCAAAATTAATAGGAGGAAGGATCTCTTACGCTGTGGAGTTCTTAAAGTTATCAGCAACTGAAATGAGCTTATATCTGTAGAGCCTAGTGTGATAGGGCCCAATCCCTGCTTAGTAGGCTCATAGATTTTAAAGACAGACTGGAGTATTGGATTGCTCTTGGTAGTCCTGGTGCAGATAAATGAAGGCAAAAGTAAATAAGTGATTTATGCTACATATTTTGATCTTATTATGAAACCAGTAAGGAAAACCAGAATTCATTTGTAAATCTTGTAAAGCGTCATGGTGTCATAGTTGGACTCTAACACCAGGGCCTTTTGTATAGTGTTATAACAAAATAACTTAATAGACTAATGGCTAAAATAGTGAAGACTTTCAAGTATTATTTTTTTTCAACCAAAGACTTTTTGTGCAGATCATAACATTTTCACCAAAGAAAATTTGCATAAACCATACTTAATCATTTTAAAGACTGAAAATATCCTACTGACATCAGCAGGAGCAGGATGAGAAACTTATATTTATCATAGCTACCAGAGTTTAAAATCATATGTACTGAGTAGATGATGACAGTTTTAAGCTGCCAGTTCTAAACAGTTAAGTACTCATTTCTAATAAAAAGGTAAAGCACTGTCTCTTCCAGGTTTTTCCTAAAATGTTTGCTTTGTGTAGACTTTGTGTGTTTATGCATGGCTAACAAACTATTTCTCTTTATAGATTTAACTCCTGAAAGCACAGTTGTCTGTCCATCAAAGACTTTGTCAAATGAGGTGAATAAAGAAAATCAAAAGCCAGTTTGCACACCTGACAAACACCTAGAGGTGGAATCCCAGCTGAGCATATCTTCAGATGAATTAGAAGAAGGAGAAATTGTAAGTGATGATGAAACATCTACATCAAAAAGAAACTGTGAGAATAGTAAAATATCAAGGGGGAGAGCTTCTCCTGAAACACACAATTTGATCAGCAGTCCACATAAACAAATGAAAAAAACTGCATCTTTTGAAGATGGTGGAAAGTTAGTTTATGTAAAAGTCAGTGCAAACAAGAATAGAGACAAACCCAAAACTGGAGCTACCAGATCAAAGGAAAGAAAGAAAAATAAATCTGTGAGCATTGCTTGCCTTGAAAAAATAGTTCAAATTATTCTTGAACCATCTACAGTACAAGAAATTATGCAGATGTTAAAAGCTATACGAAAGCAGATAAGGAAAAATTATATGAAATTCAAGATACATTTCCCAGTTCAGCATTTTCACAGAATTATAGAATCGGCAATTTTGAATTTTACATCACTGATAAAGTACCTAGACTTTTCCAAGATGTCTAAATTAAGTGAGTCTTTAAAACTGACTCTCTGTGAAACTATAGAGTCTAAACTTAGGCATGTTAAAAAGAATGCAACAGTGAAACAGCTTTTTGAACAACAGCTCTCAGATATGAAAAAACAGTTGTGGAAATATGTGGATGAACAGCTTGATTACTTATTTGAAAAAATAAAGAAAATTCTGGTAAAACTGTGTGATTTAGTAAGCCTGGGAAATGAGAGTGATGAAGGAAAGCTTGAAATTGTAACTACACGAAAAGAGAAATGCACAACTGGTCATAAATCAGATGTACAGAAATCCAGGAAAAAGTCCCTAAAAGTCAAATCTCAAAAGGCTGAAGAATTTGTCCTCTCTAAGCCAGTGGTAAATCAGCAACCATTTAACAAGAATCAGCATGACAAAAATAAAACAGATGCAGCAAAAAATGGGATTACAAAATGTCTAAATTCCATTGATAATACAAGGAACTCCCAAACAAAAGGGCTGCCCTCTAAGGAAAATAATGTACAGGGTACCCTCTCTCCACTGAAAAGTGTGAGATATGAAAAGGAAGGATTTCACATAGCCAGAGATGCTCACAAGTCTGATTTTAATTATGAGCTTCTCACAGAACAGCAAACATCTAGCCTTACGTTTAACCTAGTGAGTGATGCGCAAATGGGTGAAATATTCAAAAGTTTGTTACAAGGCTCTGATCTTTTAGAAAAAAGCATTAGCAGCATTGATACCGATCAGTGGGAGTTCAGGACGCCGGAAAAACAGATTCCGGAAAGTCAGAAATGCAGAAATAATGCTGCTTCAGTTATAGAAGAGACTGTCCCAAAAGATGCCTGCGTGACATCTAGACCAATAGAGGATATTAACTGGCCTGCAGTTTCACCTGAAAGACTCTCATCTTTATCATCTAGACTTCAGATGCCAGTCGATCCAGATATTCTGGATGAAAGCTGCATGTTTGAAGTTCCACCAAGTGCAGCTTCAAGCAAAGATGATGAATGCAGTTTACAAAAGAGTAAGTCACTTGTTTCTTCTATACTCCTTGAAGATCTAGCAGTTTCTTTAACTATTCCATCGCCTTTGAAATCAGATGCTCACCTTAGTTTTTTGAAACCTGAAAACACATCCAGTTCAACTCCCGAGGGAGTTCTTAGTGCACATTATAGTGAAGATGCTCTTCTTGAAGAAGAGGATGCCACAGAGCAAGACATTCATTTAGCATTAGAATCTGATAATTCAAGTAGTAGATCAAGTTCTTCATGGACAAGTCGGCCTGTTGCTCCTGGTTTCCATTGTGACCCCAACCTACCAATGCAAGCAGTGATCATGGAGAAATCCAATGATCATTTCATTGTTAAAATAAGGCGTACAGTGCCATCTACTTCACCAATCCTTGATCAGCTTACTCAGGCAGAGGAATCGCTTGTATCCTTAACCACAGAAGAAATGGAAGAAATCATACCTGCCCAAATAGAGAGAGAGAATCTGGGTACTGCAGGCACAACTGTTGAAGAAAAAGATTCTGAGAGAGATCTGAATATCACTGATTCCACTAATGAGCTGTGCAATATCAGTGCTAGACAAGAACAAGCTCATGATTTGCCTAAGCCCCTGAAGGAGCCAGGTCATGCCACTGGAAAAGAAGATGCTCCTCCCTCCTATAAGCCTGTTTTGGATACATCAAACAAAAATAGCCATGATAGTGAAAAGACATGTGAAAACTTTAAGTTGCCTCAGATGCATGAATTAAAAGTGCCTGAAAACAAGAGGGAAATATTTAACACTGAAGTAGACAGTCCTGTTAAAGCTGAAGTTGCTTTTCCTTCTGAATGCAGTGTTGATGCATGTGTAGATTTGACAGAAGATATTGCCAATGAAAGTGAACTAGATTTATGTAATCTTCCAGTGCAATCGACTTTGAATGTTACAGATCAGAAAAGTCATTCAGGAAATTTAGATAAAGGCGATACAAAGGAAGAACCTATGAAGTGTAGTGTTAGTGTATATATCGATTTAACAGAAGAGCTTTCTAACGAGGTTAATGCAGATGAGTGCAATTCTAAAACAAAATCCACTTTAAATGTTGATTTGGGATGCCAGATGAGTCCTGCTAAAGCTAGCAAAAAGAGAAAAAAGGAGTCTTTAGCAGACAATACCAAGTCAAAAAGACAAAAAAATGAAACAGAATCAGCTAATGAAAGAAATGATAAAAGTAGTAAGAAAGAAATAGAGAGGGGTTTAGCTTCCAAAAGATCTTCCACCAAGAGCAGCGAATTGCCTGAGAACAAAGATCTTTCAACTTCTTCCACATCGCCACGTAGCCTGTATGCCAAAAACATCATTAAAAGGAAAGGAGAAGTAGTAGTTTCTTGGACAAGGTAAGAGTATTGACAGTACACTATTTTTGGTGGGGAGAGGGCAGGGAGACAGGTGTGAAATATGGTGTTAAAAATCAATTTGATTTGGTGACTGAAATTCTATAGTTCTACAAAATAAAGAATTGTTGCTCTAAGTCAGGGGTCTGCAACCTGTGGCTCTGGAGCCGCATGTGGCTCTTTGGCTGCCCCCTTGCGGCTCTGGGCTCCCCCAACCACCGGGGTACCCTGCAGGAGGCCCATGCCTGGCTCTGGGCTTCCCCCAGCCACCAGGGACCCCACGGGCAGCCCATGCCAAGCTCCAGGCTTCCCCTCCCCCCTCTCCCCCCGCATAAGGGGACCCTGCAGCAGAAATCCTGGCTCACCTCCCTGCACTCCCACCAGGAGGCTACACCCATTGTGGCTCTCAAAACACTTTGTTATTGAAGGAATTTTCAAAAATGGCTCTTCTTATCTTTTGGGTTGCAGACCCCTGCTCTAAGTTGAGCCTCCTTCAACCTTGTTCAGGAAGGACCTCGTAGGCTGTGAGAGTGACCTAGTCTCCAAATCCATTTAGTACTTGTTCTCTCTTCTAAGGATGCCATTAAGGACAGGAATTGCTGTGTGTTTACTATATTGACATCTGTCCCCTGGGAACTGGGCTGAGACACTAACTCATTCACAATCCACTGAAGAGATGTTGGAAGATAGTGATTTTCAGTCACTTTGTGGGTGGAATCGGACAGATATCCTAAAGGAGAAGGATTCCATGTCTCAATTTCTGATTTATTCAGGTTCCCAGTGGTGGATTTTATTTTTAATATTTAGAATTACAGAAGAAATTCAGTGTTGATCTATGCAAAGTAATGCATGTTGGAAAATGTAATACATACAAAACACTGGGGGTCTAAATTGGCTGTTACTGTTCAAGAAAGATCTTGGAGACATTGTGGATAATTCTCTGAAAACATCTGCTCAATGTGCAACAGCATTCAGAAAAAGCTGACAATGGTAGGAACCATTTGGAAAGATAGATAATAAGAATATATCATAATGCCACTATATAAATCCATGGTACACCCACACTTTGAATATTACACGCAGTTCTGGTCACCCTATCTCTAAAAGGTACATTAGAAATGGAAAAGGTACAGATAAGTGCAATGAAAATTATTAAGATTATGGAATAGCTTCTATATGGAGAGAGAGTAAAAATAGCAGATTGTTCAGCTTGGTAAGGAGACAACAATATAACAGAGGTCTATAAAATTGTGAATGGTGTGAAAAAAGTAAATAAGGAAGTGTTGTTTGCCCCCTTCACATGCTAAAAGAACCAGGGGTACACCAATGAAATTAATAGGCAGCAGGATTAAAACAAACAGAAGGAAGTACTACTTCACACAGCACACACTCAATTTGCAGAACTCATTGCCATGGATATTGTGAAAAGCCAGAACTACCTCCTAAAAAGACTATGAAGAATTCCTTTAAATAAGCTAGTAATCACATAAGTTATTTTATATACTTTGAGCTCCTGTGCAATTTCTAAATAGCATACTGTGTACTTACTGGTATATAGCACATTCTATCTAAAGATTTCACAAACAAACTATTAATTCCTCACAACCACTCTGTGAAGGTGCTATATATGCCCATTTTACAGATGACTAAACAGGCATGGAGAGGTTGTGACCTGTCCAAATGTCACACAGTGAATCAGTGGCAAATTTGGGAATAGAATCCTAACTCTTCTGCTTTGATCAGTAAATTCCTATGTAAGTAATAGGAGTGCGGGGAAATGAAATAACTGGTACTCTTAAGAGTAGCACATTTGTTGATATTTTGAGTCTGGAACATTCAAAATGGTGGGCTCTTTGGGTTCTGCACATGATAGAAAACTAGGGGTTAATTTGATATTACAGTGCACTGTAAAATGAGAACACCGTTGCTTTGACCGCTATAGACCTAGGTTCTAAGTCTCTAGGCTGAGTAAATGTCAGTGTCCTTTGGTATTGTATAGCTACAGAGAGACAGTGAGACATTCTGAAAATTTAGTTTCCCTATATATCTACATTAACAGGTGCTTTTATGAAACAACATTGCTGTTAGCTTTACATCAGTAAGCGGGAGGGCCAACCATCAGTCTCATAGCACTATTTTAATTGATGTTTCATAGTTTGGGACTAGTGGGATTGTTTGTGTCAAAGTAATGTTCAGAAATTAATTTAATCTTGTATTTTTGTCATAGAAATGATGACCGAGAAATTCTATTGGAATGTCAGAAAAATGGACCATCAGGGAAAACGTTTATTTCCATAGCTGCCAGGCTAAACAAAAGCCCAGATCAGGTATATATATTTACTCTACCTGGATAAACTACTCTGTTGCTACATTTCTGATTCCACTGTCCTGGAACAGTATTGCTACAAAGTACGTAAGGGGAGAGATGTGAGACTTCCCCAGTTAGGAATTATTTTTGGTCTTGTATATGTAGCTGGGGATTGGAAGAAGGGGAAATCTCTCAGTAGAGCCCTGCACGGTTACAAAAATGTGGATCTGGATCCGATCCACATCTGCTCAATGTTAGTCTCTATGCGATCCGCATGCCATGTTTTATATGTATTGGTAACTGCATCCGCAACCGAGCTTGGGCTCACAGTCAGCCTTTTAGCCTTTGATTGGCTCATTCCCCACATGGGTCCCACCCACTTTTTCCTTTTCTTGTTTGCAGTTTGTACACTGTGCTGTCAATCAGTTTTCCTTGGCCACCAAGGAAACGTGATTGACAGCATGGCATTGCAAACAAGAAGAAGTGGGCGGGGAAGGCATGGAGAATGAACCAATCAAAGACCAGCATGCTGGCTGACTGACTGACAATGAGCAATGGTCTCCAAACCCCAGACTGCTGTGACTGAGACTCTGATTGGCTGGCAGACCACAATCAGAGCTGAGGTGGGATTGGCTGGAGCGTTTCCTTATATCCCTATGTGCTGCTAAGGCAGATCATAGCAGCAGCTGCAGCAATGGTTTGCACACGGGGCAGATAAAAATAGAATCCGCATCCCAGGGCCAATCCGCATGAATGGGGCTGTGGATATCCGCACCCGCACCCGCAGAAGCGGATACCCGCGGATCTGCAGGGCTCTGTCTCTCAGACTCTCTTGGGTTTTATTAATTTGAATTAAAAGTATTCATTTTTTGTATGTCTCAAGTCCTTGTCAGAAATACTATGATGAAGATAAAGTAGTGCTGGGCTCCAGATGTTTTGAATCTCAGTAATTATGATAGAGAATGAAGATTTCAAACACTGGAAGTGTAAAGTGGGATTTACTGAATCCGATAAGTGCTTTCGGAGAAAAAGCCTCACTGTCGTGTTCCTAACTTCTTTGGGCACTTTTGAAAATCTCCTCGTAAAATGCATAAAATAAACCAATGGGTGCAGCGAGAGAAGAAAGAACAAAAGACTCTAGCCAGTCAGGTTTCCTCTAGAAATTCCAATACTGGAGGATTAATTTAAACTGGTAGATGTTGAAATCCAGAACACTAATAATGTGTTGTGTTTTTTTTTTTCTCCCCATAGGTTTCAGAAAGATTCAAGCAGTTAATGAAGTTGTTCAAAAAGTCGAAGTGCAAGTAGCTAATAAGCAAGCTGCTGTTGCGATACAGGGTTTAGCTGTCATCAGCAATAACATACTACTCCAAGCACACACTTAACGGTGATACTATGGGAAGTATCCAAGTCAGAACACCTAGTTCAGTAAGCTGGTGTAGTCATTTATTAGCCCACTCTTCTCAGTTAAAATGCTTTATCTCGGCTCAAATAGCAACAAGCATTCAGTCTTTTATCCTCTTAGTAGTACGTTAGCCATGTGTGGAGGAAAACAAAAACCAAACAAAATCAACAGGCTGAATGAAGGAGAAAATTTCTGTATGAATGGAACTGTATAAATTCAAAACTATGGAGACTCCGGTTGTTGGTGAAACATGTTGCATAGCTGAGGAAATCTGCTCAGTCAAATGAATCTAGTGATAACTTGTGAAACTGGTGCTTCGACTTTGTGTGAGACAATGTGAAACATGGGTTTTATAAACCTAAATAAGTTCTGGGAGTCCAATTGCTAGGAAATCTTGGATGTGTAAAACATCAAAATACTTTTTTTTCTTTAAAAAGAATGACTTTAAAGTAGTACAGTTCATAATAGGAATAATCCTAAAGTCAGTTGTTCTAGTAAGATTGTCACATTATGAGATAGTTGATCCTTTCCTCCTGCATGAATTGCTGATAGTGGAATTCATGTTGTGGGGAAAATCCAACACTGTGTCAAGGAGTTAAACCAGTCATTAATTCAATAGACAGTTTTCAGATGACTGCTTATCTTCTGAGATAGACTACTATGGAATATTCCTGTACCAAGGGCTATTTTGAAGGTGAAAAAGTGTCTGTTCAGACTCAATGTCAATTAGCCTTATCTGATAAATGTTGAACAGCTGAATTTTTCAGAAGAAATGTATAAGTAATACAGGTTTACAAAAAGTTCATGTCATTTTGCCAAAAGTTTTTACTCTCTAAATAGTATGTTAGAAATGGCCATTTATTTAAATAGTATCCATCAGTAGTGTTTTGTGGTGGTGTTTTGGCACTAAAATTTCCATATGCATTAATCATGTTAATTTAAATGGTTTTGAAATGTGGACTTGTGTAATTGCCTTGCAAAAGGCAATTTCATATTTACACCTAGGGGGAAAATCCTTGTCTAAACAGCCCCTGAAAGCCTATGTCCATTTAATTTACTTTGGCAATCTTCAAAAGTTTCCTGGCATAAGATGTCTGTGTGTTTAATTCTTTAATATCTTAGAAATTATCTTTACAACGCACTTGGCCATTTTCTCATAGGTTTCTAATAAAAGTTTCTTTGCAGATGTCTATTTATTCACAATCTGTTAATTATGCGCTGGACATAGGCATAGAACAAATTTGTAATCTGAATAAATAGAGGTCAGGTTTGATGATCCATTCAGTACCAGATTCTGTGTTCTCCATCAAAACATATATTGCCGTTAACTGGAGTTTTGCCTGAGTAAGGATTTCCCCCTGGTTTACTAACTTCAATTTAGTGTTACAGTTTAGGTTAGCCTACTTTTTTCCAAAAGCCATTGAACTCTTATTAGATCGTCTGCATGCCACATGAATCCTAAAACAAAGAGTAACAAACGTATTAGAACTAGAAGCCCAACAGACTGTCGGATTATTCCTTGGTGATTTTCCTCTTGTGTCTACTGTTTTACAAATGTGACCTATGGAGTCATGACTGGTATGTTGTCACAAAGCTTGTAGCCCATTTTTTAAATAGCACCCCATACAATGTTCGAAGTAGTGAATTATTTAAACATAGGTTGTGGGGTTGCAGTTGGCAGTGCTCCATCTTCCAGATACTTGCTGCTAAAACTTGATTGCTTTTAATGATCAGATTCTGTCCTTGAAGCACACAAAGCAGCTCTCAGTGATTTCAGTGGGAGTTTTGCACGCATACCCATATTTGGCCCTAAAAATTATTGGTGCCAATTGTTAAAACTGTAATAAATAAACTGATTAAAAAATCTGTTCTCTGCATATTCAATTTACAGAGTTGCTCTTCTGGAATAATTAGAAGTTACTGGTGGGGCATATTCAAAAAAATTCTCTTGAGAACAAAATGTGTACAGTATCAAAGGCACTAAAGAAGCAGCTCATGGCTTTCAGTGCTTGTCCTTCCCCTTCACAAACGCAAGCAATAAATATTATAAAGCACAGTTGGTCCCTCTTCCTGTTTCTCTACTTTCATGACTAAGAAAAAGTGATTGTTTTAATTCTGACTTAGATTCCTTTTTTGTAAATTGTGAAACTATTTTTTTAAATGTTACCTATTGTAAGTATATGTACAGGTTCCTATATGGCTATGTAAAATTCCTTATGTATATATGTACATATAGTTTGTTTAGCCAAAGATTTTTAACTATGAAAAACACCCAAGTTTATTTTGTATAGTTTGCTTACTGTACAAGCAATGCAAAAAATAATAAAACCTTGTAAAGTTCACACTTAAGTTTTTGTTGAGCAGATTTTGGCTTGAAGTGTTTTGTACCATGGTTTGTAATTTATTTCTTCAGTAAGAATTTTTATATCATATATGCAAAATGTAAGGTATGTAAACCTACAGTCTAACTTGTAAAAAACCTCAGGTAAATGAAAACGGTTTGTCTGAATAAGTGTTGGCTAATGGTATGGCAAATGCAACTGCTACGCAGCATTGAAGCTGCTTCTGTAAAGAATGAGAGTGGTGGGGAAGTTCTTGTCTTTCCTCCAGATGAACAATAAACATGAGCGTGCTTAGCCAGCACTCTGATTACTTAAATTATGTATTGAATTATTTTGAAGTAAGCTACTAATGTATTAAACATTATGTGCCTACAACATGACTGGATGGGAAACTGGATCCTCCTAAAAACAAAATCAAATGTTTCTTAAATCATTTGCAAATTATATACTTTCTCCTTTTTCTCTTCTCATGTGAGATTACATCTAAATTAAAGAAGCACTGCAGAGGGGGGGAAAATGCTTTAGTACCTGACTTGGAAGTTGGTTTTCTATGGAAAGTAGATAAGCCAGTAACTCCCCCCCCCCCCCAAAAAAAAAAAAAAAAGCCCAAAAAACAACCTGTCTTGCTATTTAGGAGTAAATCCTTCTATCAAGCAAAAACAAGAAGACACAAGCCACCTCCACTAGACAGGGCTGAACCATGCTGTTAAATGGAAAACAATACATTTAGTTGGCAATAGCACTGATGTTTTCCACACTGAAATTCCATTAGCAGGTGTGGTCTTAGGTTAGGTTGCCCCTATGGAGGCCCTTTTCTTGTCCCCAACAGGAAGCTGGATATGAATTAACAGTGTGCCCTTATTGCCAAGAACGCTAATGGCATATTGAGCTGCATTAGTAGGAGTGTTGCCAGAAGATGGAAGGAAATGATTATTCCCCTCTATGCAGCACTGGTGAGGCCACATTTCAAATAGTGTCCAAGTTTGGGCTCCCACTAAAGGAAGGATGTGGACAAATCAGAGAGTCCAGCAGAGGGCAATGAAAATTGTTAGGGGGCTGGAGCACATGACTTAGGGAATTAGGCTTGTTTAGTCTGCAGAAGAGAAGAGTGATACTGGCCTTTAACTACCTGAAAGTGGTTCCAGAGTGTATGATGTTAGGCTGTTCTCAGTGGTAATAGATGAGAGAATGAAGAGCAATGGTCTGAAGTTGCAGTGGAGCAAGTTTAGATTGGATAGTAGGAAAAACTTTCTCACTAGGAGGGTGGCAAAGCACTGGAATGGGGTACCTGGGAAGGTGGTGGCATCTCCATCCTTAGAGATCCTTACGGCCTGACTTGATAAAGCCCTGGGTGGGATGATTTATTTGGGGTTGGTCCTGCTTTGAGCAGAGGGTTGGAGTAGATGACCTCCCTAATATTCTATGTCTATACTGCAATTAGACAACTGAGGGCTGGTCGATGCTGCCATGTGATTTCAGCAGCAATCGAAGAGAGATACATGATGTATTTAAAATACCTTGCATAGCTCCCTCCGATTGCCTAACTTTTAGTTACCGCACTGTCAGTTTCCTGATCAGCTGAGCAGGTCTTCACAGGGAGAGTGATCTGATGGCGGCAAATTTGTCATCAGTCAAGACAAGCCCTAAGTCAGTCTACTCGGTCTCATGGGGCTTGAGCTTAGAGGCTGTTTAATTGTAGTGTAGATGCTCAAGCTGGAGCCTGCGCTGTGGACCCGCCCTTCACACTGGGTCTGAGTCAGCTGACACAAGCCAGCTGTTGGTGTTTGATTGCAGGATAGACATATCTGAAGTGTTGTACTTTCAAATAGCAGGCCTGTGCCTCCACTCTTCTTTGGGATGAGATTGCACAAGCCACCGACATTCTAACTGGGTCTTTGGGTTACAGCCCTGTGCATCCCAACTCTGACTAATTCAGCAGGTTGCTATAACAGCACCAGAATGGGGAAGACTGAGGGCTTGTCTACCCTTAAACCGCTACAGCTGCGGCACTGTAGTGCTTTCATGAAGATGCTATTATGTGAACAGGAGGGCTTCTCCCATTGGTGTCAGTACTCCACCTCCTTGAGAGGCGGTAGTTAGGATGATTGGAGAATTCTCCTGCCATCCCCATGCTGTCTATATCAGGAGTTAGGTTGATTTAACTGTGTCACTCAAGGATATAGATTTTTCACATCCCTGAGCAGCATAGTTATACCGACCTGTTTTCCTACAGTGGATCAGGCCTGATTCACTGGTACATAGTTTCCCCACATCAACAGATTTTTTTTCACTTTTTACAGTTGTGAATGGCATATACTCTTTATTCTGTTCACTCAGTACAAGCTCTAATGATAGCTAAACCTCCTATTTCCTTGAACAGGTTCCCCCAAGCAGACTCATTCACAGAATCATAGAATAATAGGGATGGAAGGGACCGCACGAGGTCATCTAGTCCAACCCCCTGCTAAAAAGCAGGACCACTCCCATTAAATCACCCCAGCCAGGGTTTTGTCTAAGGGGGGGGGGTGAAGGGGGTGAAGAGGCTGTAGAAGGGCCCAGCTCAACAACTGCCTGTATATCATCCATTCCTGAGCTTGGAAAAATCATCGCTTCATGAAATTTCAGATTTCTGAGGTGATTTAAAGGGACCCACTATCATTTTCCCCACACACTCTATAAATCCCAAGGATAAACTTTATCCCTTATCACCCAGAGACCTTTTCACAAACGATAAACCCAGAAAAGCCTACGAGACAATAAAAGAGAACAAAAAAATCTCACTCTGTCCTCCAGTCAAACTCTGCTTCATTCTTCCCTCAAACAAAAATACCTTCTCTCATTACCCTTAGGTCCTGAACCAAAACAATAGCATTTTCAGGGAGCCTAATATTTTTGAAGGCTGTTGCAGAAGAGCCTCATCTAAGGACTCTGATGACGTTATTTTGGCCAAGTGAAACATTCAGCATCCAGACACCACCAACCTCAGCCACAAAATCACTTCCTAAATAGCATCTCAAACATGAGTAGCGACTCTTGCCCTCCTTGATGTGGTCAGAGTTACAGGTTGAGGAGGTGCTAAAGCAAGGCACAACAAAACTATAGGTTTTTCCTGTTCCTGGATATTAGCAAGCTATACAGCAGAGGTTCCCAAACTTTTTGTCTCAAGGGCCACCAGTCTATCAACTCGTTAAAAAAATACATTGACATATACACCATTATGGATGGCAAATCACTACATATTAAAAGTAAATTTTTTATACTACTGTGCTCTTTTTTGTTAAGGTGCTGTTATGAGCACCCCATAAACTGGCCACCACCTCCCTTGTGATATAAAGACATAGAAACTGTTTCTCCTCAGGTCACGTAGAGAAACTGTTTATCAGATACTCTTCCCAGGTCACATACCAGATACTGCCCCCCAGGTCATGTAAAGAACTCCTGGCTGCTAGGCTTGTGACTATCAACATGCTTTATTCGGACCCTGATTTGGTCTCAGCCAGCTCCCAAAGGGGTGGGTCATCCCCCTCGCCCATGTGCTGAAGGGCAAGTCAATCATGGCTGCTCTGCCCCCCCCCCCCCAGGGGTGTAGAAGGCTCTGAGCCGGAACCTAGAGAGCTGGTGAAAATTCCTTTGCCCAAATAAGGATAGGAGGAACCGGGCAGCCCCCTCGCCCCAAAATTCCTGCTGCAGTGAAATCTGGCCAATCACAGCCCTCGGCAGGAAGCCGTGGCCTGGGCCATAAAAGCTTCCATGCCACATGGAGCACAAGAGAGTCTCCTCGAGTTAACTGCTAGGCCTGATCACCCTGCAGTAGGAGTTCCCCAGAGAGTGCCGGCCCGAGTCGATTTCAGCCTCCGCCTTAAGACGTCATGCTGTTGCTAATTACCTGCCTGATAGTCATGGTACGTATGTGAACCCGAATTACCCCCCCACGTTTACTCCTCATGATTGAATGTGAATAATTCTTCTACCTCAGTTTTAACCCTAGGTATTACAATTGGTGTAGGTTTGGGGATTATTGTTATGTTTATTGTTTATGTATTGGACTCTGTCTTGTTATGCTTTATCTCTGAATTATCAAAAGAGTCCAAGAGGAGGGTTTATTCTAAAGGTTTATTTCTGTGTAACTCATGATATGTTAAACTGTGAAGTAATCACCTGGGGCTATCTTGTTATCTGTGAAGCTGACTTCTGAGTTTAGTCCAGCAAGCAGCCCCACTGTTAACCCTTTGCGTCCCAAAGAGGGGACTAATAAAGTTTATTATTTTTGGCCACCATTTCAAGTTTCCAGGCGCCTTCCTTCTCCCATCCTTTATCCACTGCAGACAATTTTTACAGTCACTCTTTTACATCTACAAATTACTCACAGTATGGCTCACACTCGCAGGCAAAGCACTCATGCAGATGCGTGACTATCACTAGACACTGAAGCACATGGCCTGGCAGTTAAGTGACCGTGGATGATCTGCTAGGTGGAAGCCAAACTGGAAGGCACTGTTTTTTTAGAGTCCTGTCCCTCAAGCCTGGTAGGTTCCAGATGTGCCACTAGTAACCCCCTTCCACTGCAGCCAGACAGAAGGAGTTCAATGGGGAGGCTACCTCCTGGCTGATCTCCTGTCCCCCTGGCTGCAGCACGGACACCACAGGCATCCTATAGCCCTGCGAGCTCCACCTGTGTCCCTAAGCAGTGGCTCCCTTCTGCAGCCAGGGAGAGGGGAGATCAGTGCTCCTCTCCTTCTGGCTCCAGCGGGGAACCCAGCAGAACACTTTATTCAGGACGTGTTTGCATCCTTTAAGATATTCTCTTGCAGCTCCAGCACCTTCTTTATGAAGGTGAAATGCTATAGTCTTATGCCCCATAGGGGATAGTTTCACAAGCCATAAAGTAGTGGGGCAATCAGTGAAGAAACTATCCAAGATCCATTTCTTTGTGATTTATTAACAGTCGAAAATCTGGGCAAGTTCCTCAGATCAACACTCAACAGAGTGCTGTAAGGGGATTATAATGATGAATCACACGTGACCTTAGCCTGCGGAGGCTGAATTTACTGTCCCTGGCTTTGGGCTTCTAGGCAAGCATGCCAACTGCCAGGCACAGACCGTATGCCTGACACCCCTCTTTTCATTGAGGCCACGCTATTGTCCAACTACCTAATCCTTGAAACTAGTGCCTTCTCCCCATCACTCTTATACATGCCCTAGAAACCCACTGAAGGCATGAGTTTTCTGGTTTGCAGTTCACCTGTTCAGGACTAAGTGCATGATAATGAAAGCAAAACTTTGCACAAGAATCTAAAATCCCCATTATGCTCTGCTAAGCCTGAAAGAGAAAGAGAGATAGGCAAGATAAACACATTTACATGTATTTTCCATGCCTTTGTTTCCTCACCACTCTTGAAAGTTCTTCAGGTGTAAGCCAGAGTCCGGAGTCCAGGATCCTTCCTTCCCCTCCTGCACATGGCTTCTGCTGTAGCAGAATGAGTGACTTCTGAGAGATCCTTTCTTTTATAGTCCCCATCCCCTTTGTCAGGTGACTCCCTGAGCTGCCTCATCAGGTGACAACAGAACCTACCAGCTGACTTTGTTGCCAGGCAACTCTGTTCTCATGAACCAGTTCTCCTGAGTGGAGCTAGTCTTTTCTCTAGCATGCTTCTTTCTGAACAGAGGATCATCCACATTTAATGACCTATTATTACCCTATATCACTACTCCTTGGAATTCCAGTCCAAAGTTCCAAAGGGGTGGCCATATTAGTCTAGTTCAGCAAAACAAACAAGGAGTCTTGTGGCACTTTTAAAGACTAACAATGTGGAGAGAAAAGGACAGCAGAGAAGACCGACAGGCTGCACATTCAAAATGGGGTTTACAACTTAATAAAGATACATACAGAGGGTTCATAATCGCAAAGAATTCATCAGTCATCACAACAACAAGGAAGTTCAGAACTAGTGAGCACACCCCAGTTTGGACTTCAGTCAGGAAATCTGGGTTTAATTCCTAGCTCAGCCACAGATTTCCTTGGACAGATGACTAAATTCTTCGGAGGGTATGTCTTCACTGCACAGTTAAATTGGGCTTGTAGTCAGGTGTTGCTCTTAAACCTCCTTCCATCCACACACAAACCCTTCTCACCCCAGTTTGATGGTGCTTTAAACCTGAACTAGCTTATCTGGTTGAGATTACAGGCTAGAGTTTAGGAGCTGCTTTCACTTGGGGGCTGATAAACTGTCCACTTTAGAGTGAAGAAGTAGGCTAAATCACTGAATGCCTATAGTCTTCTAGTACCTTCCCACAATTCCCCACTTGTGTGCGGAAGGACTGCCAAATTCTCTCACAATTTACTGGGAAGAAAACAGAGAGAAGCTCACTTTATTGCAGCACAAGGAACCATGGTATATGCTCTCGAAAGTTGCCTGGGGGGGAGTGCAGCACCAATAAGGATGTCGTAATCCAGATATCGCATTGCGATGTGACTGCTGACACCCAGGCCAGACTAGCCCAGGTGCCTCACTCATGTTAACTCTGCTGTGAAAATATGGGCTGTGCCTCAATTCTCTATCTGCAAAATCTGTATCAGACAATAAAGGATGGGAGAAAGGGAGTATTATTTAGACTGCAAACTCTTTGGCTACGCCTACACTTGTAAAGTTAAGTCAACTTTGTTAAGTCGACTTAACAGAGTGGCTACACTTTAAATCGACTTAAGTCGACCTTCTTAAGTCAACTTAACAGTAGACATAGCCGTCCACACTGGCTTTAAGTTGACTTAATACGGTCAACTTAGCACTATTCCTCATCCACACTAGCTTTAAGTTGACTTAAGAAGTCGACTTAAGGCTTAAGTCGACCTTCAGAGGTGGTGTTATTAAGTCGACTTAAACTGTTATTAAGTCAATTTAAGGAAGCGCTTAAGTCAACAGTAAAAGCCCAGTGTGGATGCGGCTTTGTGTAGGTTGACTTAAGTGTCCTTAAATCAACTTAAGTTGTCAGTGTGGACGCACCCTTTGGGATTTATAATCTGTTTGTACAGCCTAGATCTGAATTGGGGCCTCTAGGAGCTACTATAATACATATAAACTAAACAAGAAAAGCCCAATCTGTCTTCCTGAGGGATGGCTGAAAAAATGCAGCATTTATATGCTGTTATATGACATCAGCAGGAGACGGAATAGGAAAAGGATTAAACAAGAGATAGTGAAGTTAAAGACAAAAAGTGAAGCATTTCATTTTCAATTGTACATTTAAATTAAATTAATCAGTCACTGCGACAGAAAGCACAGTTAGAAAAAAATTCATGGAAAATATTTCTGACATTGTGGAACAGAGATCATAAAGCTGAGTCCACATAAGAACCTCTTCCAATAAATGGTCCACACTCTGGGAAAAAAATGAGAACCTTGTGCTAAAGCAAATACAGTGCTGCAGAAAACCATTATGAACTTCACCCCTAATACTGCATCTTTGAAAATCTGGATCTCTGTAACACAAACACAGCATCAGAAATTCCTGAGTTTGCCGCTAACAAAGGATTCTGACTAGCTTTTTGGGGATTTCTATATCCACTTTCCACTGCCTAGAGTCTCAAAGTATCCCCTCAACAGATGCTAATTTAACTCGCTAGGCAACAGACTGTGAAATCGGACATGACCGATTGATCACTCACCATTGATTCGCATGGAAACCAATGGAATGTAAAGAAACCATAAGAATCTTTAATACAGTAAAGGGAGGTTATTTATTAATTTTACAAAATAAACTTTCATTTATGTTTTGGCTCAGCAAGGAGGCATAGCCTTTGTGGATTTGAAGAAAATAATTAGCAGGGGCGTTTTAAAGCACTGAAGTACATGCTGAGCCTTGGGGGATGGCTTTGTTAGAAACCACTGACTAAAATAATTGCATGATAATTCTGGCTAGGGGCACCATCTCATCACCAGCTGATCAAACTCTGCCTATATAGTTTGGGCTCAGTGAGCCCAGCATTCACAGAGCTATGAATTGTGTTCAGCGTGCCAACTGTTCTACATCTATGTTTTTGGTCTTCAAAAACAAACAAACAAAAAAGAATATCAAGTTCAAAGGAAGCTCTCTGGGCTATAACTTTCAGCAACAGTAAATAATCCATCTGTAATGCTCTAAGATACTAATAATCAAGACATTTCTCATAAGGTAAGCACCAAAAAAAAATCTTAACTCATTTATGGGAAGAGTGATAGACATGTGCATGTACTTGAAATGAAGCAATCTAAATTAAATATGTAGAAATAATACAGAAAAAGTATTTGTAACTAGTTTAATGATAGGTTGTAACAGCAGTCCATGGTAATACTTATATTTTTAAAATATCTGTTAGAATTTAATGGTTTGTATCTCAGCTTTTGCAAATCACAGTGGACTAAACCCTGACACACATTCAGCTTAGAAGTGATTTTTTTAATTACATAAAAGGATCTAATATTTTACTAGGAGACAAACCAATAAAATAGCCCAAACAAGCTCACTATCCCCTGCGAAACAAATTGATATCCCCCAATGTCAGTCATTTTTGTGTACAACTTTAAAAAGTTTAATATAATAATAAAAATCACATTTGGACAGCCTACAATGTCACCTGAGCTTTTTTTTGATATTTCAAAAAGTGTAATTTGAAATGTCCATGGCATTTGTAATAGGTATTGTACTTTTCATAAGTTAAAAAAATATCTCATTATTCTATTGTAAGAGGATAATTGTAAATGTGTGATTTCCCTTTGCACCCAGCTACTTTGACCCTGACACTGATATTGAAGTTCAGATTGTTACTAAGGAACTCAGATAATATCAGCAAGAGAGAGAGTTAAGGACACTGGAAAATTACTATTGCAACAATCTTATTGATCCTATCAGTTTAAGTCTTAACATGACTTCTGCTTTTTCTCCAGAATGATGGCCTTCAGAAAAAGGCTATTTTTTCCATTGCAGGGAGAGTCTTCACAGTGTAAACAGTATTGTTGTTCTGCCAACCCAGCCTTGAAGTAAACAGTCTTCAAATAATATTAGCAATAAAAGCATGAACTATAACATAGTCTAAATAGATCTATTTAAATACGGGCAAAGGCAAATTAAGAAACTAATACTCTGCTAGAGACAAGGCAGTACATTCATGCCCCTTTGTGTCCTCCCATTTGCCAAAGGACATTACTGCTTTGCTTCCTGTGCTAGAAGGATGCTAGGTTTCTCCTGCCTCTTTTTTCTTAGCATGCAAAGAAGGCCTTGTCTCTCCTTTGCGGTTGCATCTACAAGATAGCACCTCACTTGGGTTCCTGATCCAAAACCCACAGACTTCAACAAGCTTTAGATCAGGCTCTTGCAACGCAGCAAATGTTACATGAGATTTCTGTTTCACTGGGGTAGCGGTGTTAGTCTATTTCAGCAAAACAAACAAGGAGTCCTGTGGCACTTTTAAAGACTTAACACATATATTTATCACATGAGCTTTTGTGGGTAAAATTTTGCTGCACCTTCCATAGGGTGAATCATCTTTTTGGGGAAGCTGTGCAGTAGCAAAACTTGATAAATCAGCAAACAACACTCAGCAATATACAGCCTCTTGACTGCCTTAAGTATGGAAATTTACGATTAGGTATACTCCTGGATTTCCCACTTTACTGCTTGATATTTCATAATTTGATTGAATTCACTGATGTTTAGGTGTGTTTGCTAACATGGTATCATTATTGTTGCTGAATTCACAGACTGTGCATCCCATCTGCAAGATCTGAAAAATAGGGCACATACTGCCCATTAAAAAAGCTTGGAATGTAACTTTCTGTATGAACAATTTCAGAATTTGCAAAACTTTTTCTCCCCCCAAATTTCTGTGGATTCTGATGTTATATAGTAATATAGTCAATCTAATAGAAACCCATTGTATATCATAAGATATACTCATAGAATATTCCACAAAGAGAGGAGAAATTAATTACTGTTTTCTTCTGAAGATTTCCACTAACTTTAATTCTTTGGATAACTGGAAAAGAAGAGTGGAGCAGGGAAAGGATCCCAGATACAACAGGAAAGCTAAGAGAATATTCAGAATAAGTAGGTTTCCAAAACAAATTCTCAGTTTCAAAAGGAAAGTTCAGAGTGAGAATTCAGATGGTGAGGAAAACAGAAGTGTATGGTATAATGAAGAAGAGTGTAGGGCACACGCAGACACTAATGGTGGCCATGTCGGTATTTAGCATAGTTAAGGGGAGAGGGCTGTCTTCTAATCTTTACGTTTGTGGTGTGGCCCAACTATAGAGCCATGATGGGGAGTCATACCACATTCTAAGCTGCAAGCTAAGATGTTCTAGTTCTGTAATAGTGGTGGCCATCCAGGCTGCAAACCAAAAATCATGTTAAAATCAGAGCATTCCAGCCATGCCAGAAAACTCAGAACTGATACTCTAATTAGAATTGTAATATAGGGGCTTAGGCAAACTGAGAATATGCAAAACAAACAAGGAGTCTTGTGGCTGGACTTTTAAAGACTAACATAAGGAAATTAAAAGAGTATCAGTGAAGTGAAGAAGTTGATTGGACTTGATATACCACTTGAGTCGAGATAATGTCAGGAATTTGTCAATGAAATGTTGGGTCTTTTTTGTCAGAAAGCATGAAACTTTCTTAGGTGCAGGTGGTCAAAATCAGAAAGCTAGAGAAAGGGACCAGAATAGCTAATTGTTTGATGGTGAAGGCACTCACTTCTAGTGTGGGAGACACAGGTCCTAGTCCCTGTTCCAATCTCAAGGAGAAGAGAGTTAGCTTTTCGCTCTCGACTTTTCATTCAAAATTTTTGAAATGTCTGTTTCATTCCACCTTGAAATGAAAACAAATTCCAAATCACAAACGTTTTTCATGAAATGGAATTCTTGTTTTACAGCCACCTCAACCATAAAGAATGTAGAAGGAAAAGAAAGGCCCAGAGCAGCAGAAAATGCTCAGCGTGACCCAAAGAGAATAAGAAATGTGAAGATGACTTGAAAGGTGGAAAGAATGTGGATGACTAGTATATAGGGCATGTTACTGAGAGTTTTGAGCCAAGACTATACATACTGTAACGATGAGCCACTGTCATCGTTTTTGTCAGCTCAGAACCACCTCTACCATCTACTGGTTGTGCTATTTCTATGGACAGAGACAGATGTCACTCATAAAACTTTCTCCCACTTCTTTTAAAGACCAACTTGTAGGGATAATAGGATGTTATTTAAAATTTTAAAAATGTATGATGGGATCAGGAATTAATTTAATAATTTCACCTTTTACATCTACATACATTAATTTGCTTGGATTGAAGTTTTGAGAGAGAAATCAGTCGAGCAGTTCTTTTATACATGTCTTGAAAGATTAAGTGAACAGTTAGAAAACAAATACGAGTTTAAGCAAAATGTCACTAGCTAATTTAACTTATAATTAAGACTTTAAGTCGACCTTATTAAATCAACTTAAAGTGGTTGCCCTGAACTGGGACTTAGTAAGTCGACCTAACTGCCCTTAAATCAACTTAATAAAGTCGATTTAAGGGCTAATCCATGTCCACACTGTGCTTAAATCGACCTAAGGAGTCGACTTAAGGGTTAGGTTGACGTAATCGGCGGTTCTTACTAAATCGATTTAAGTTTTCATTAAGTCGACTTAAGGAATTTCTTAAGTCAACTTAATGAAAGCCTGGTGTGGACCTGGACTAAGTTAGATCGACTTAAGCCTCCTTTAACTCAACCTACCTTGCAAGGGTAGACATACCCATAGTGTTCTAGAATGTTAGGGTTGGTATGGGCCTCAGAAGGTCATCTAATCCAACCCCCTGCTCAAAGCAGGATCAACTCCAACCTCATCCTAGCCAGGGTTTTGCATAGCCTATCTAAAACCCTCTAAGGATGGAGATTCCAGCACCTCTCTAGGTAACCCAATCCAGTGTTTCACCATCCTTTTAGTGAAAAAATTTCTCCTTTTATCCAATCTAGACCTCCATCACTGCAGCTTGAGACGGCTGCTCCTTGTTTTGTCATCTATTACTACTGAGAACATTCTCCTTGGAACCCCCTTTCAGATAGTTAAAGGCTGCTATCAAATCCGCTCTTTTTCTTCTCATCTGCAGTCTAAAGAAGCCCAGTTCCCTCAGCCACCCCTCATAAGCACTAAATTAATGGTTTAATGTATCTAGCTCACCAATTACTACAATAAGTAATTAAATCAAATTATAATAAATATGTTAAGGAAAACAATTCTCTTAGTATGTGACAGGAAGGTTAAGGGGATAAGTTGTTTCCTCTGATTTCAGTGATTTTGATAGGTGTCTGTTAAAAGCAAAGGCTTGATTTTTGCTTTTGTCTACTTTCTCTTGGTTGGCTTTACTGCTCACAGAAGCTGCATCAAACTGTTGTTTATTTATTCTGTTCCCTGCCCCATTTTAACACAATGCCCACATCTCTCTGGCAGTTTTGCATAAATACAAAATAATTTCAAGAACTCCACACTCCTTGTATCTTTAGAATGACATACATTTAACCCAGAGATTTTTTGCTCTTTAGGTAATAGACTTAGGAGTTTAGTGTCTACTTTGGGGAAAAATTAGAGAGAGATACATGCATGCACACCCCCTCACTCATACTAACTGGCCTTGCAGCTATTCTAGTGTCCTTGAAGTACACTGCAGAAGGATTTTCACACCTTCTTTCTAAAATGTTCAGCTCACATGGTTGGTATTAGTTTGGAACTAAATTGATATTTACTGATATCATTGTTGAAGATAGGATGAAACTTGAAGGTTTTTTGCCTGTGGGAGAGGAAAAGTTTGAGCTCTTCTCTCTCGCAGTTGTAGATTTCATAGCCTGCTTAGTAGATGGTCAAAGTCTTTCACCTCTCATTCTTTGGATGGGTGGTCCAGGAAAGAAAACAGATACGAAGAGTGTCATTGTTGATGCAAGAGATCACCCTCACCCCCTACTGTCCACATAATTTAGTCTTTTGTAGGGATCAATGTCCTTACTTTGCCTCAAGTGACACTTCAATATCTCCAAAGGCTAATTAGATATTAAAGGCTGGTAGTTGTAATTTGATGTGAGTCAGTGACCTGGCATGTTGATCTTAGAGTCACATCAATATTCCAGGTTAGAGTCTGACTGTCTTTAACAATTTGTTAACAATCACAATTGGATATCCCTTGAAAACAGGAACCAAAAAAGTACCATGTATTAAGGAGCTGATAGACCAACTTTCACTTACACCAAAGACACCAATGTTTTAATTGTTTAAATAAAATTAATGATTTATTTTAGGTAATTATGATTAATTACCCACACTTGACCATGAGCTAAGACACTGGGGCTATGTTTACACTACAGGTTCTGTTAAGTCGACTTAACAAGGTTGACTTAACAGAGCATCGACACTTAAAGTCTAGTTAAGTCGACCTTGTTAAGTCAACTTAAGAGAGCCTGTAGTGTAGACATACCCATCCACACTGGCTTTCAGTCGATTTAAAAAGGTCAACTTAAGCCTTAAGTCGACATTCAGAGGTGGTGTTATTAAGTCGACTTAAGGAAGTGCTTAAGTCGACTTAATAAGTGCCCAGTGTGGACACGGCGTTCTGTAGGTCGACTTAAGCGTCGTTAAGTCGACCTAAGGTGCAAGGGTAGATGCACCCTGGGAAAAATAACTCAGAGGTGGGGCATAGTCTGGGGCAAGTGGATGCCTTTACTTTTACAACCTTTTGCCTAGGATCCAGATATGAGCCTCTAATCATGGGGGATTGGAACTTGCTGGGCAGCATCCTAGAGGAAGTGCACATCCATTCAACCATTGTGGGCAAAATCTGGCTCACCATCCTTTTCATATTCCGGATGCTGGTGCTGGGAGTGGCTGCTGAAGATGTTTGGGATGATGAGCAGTCTGAGTTTGTTTGTAATACTGAACAGCCTGGCTGCAGCAATATCTGTTATGACAAAGCCTTCCCCATCTCCCTGATCAGATACTGGGTGCTGCAAATCATTTTTGTCTCTTCCCCATCCTTGGTCTACATGGGCCATGCACTTTATAGACTTCGGGCTCTTGAGAAAGAGAGGCAGAAGAAGAAGGCCCAACTCAGAGCCCAGCTGGAAGAGCTGGAACCTGTTCTGGAGGAGCACAGGAGAATGGAAAGGGAGTTGAGGAAGTTAGAAGAACAGAAGAAAGTGAATAAGGCGCCTTTGAGAGGGTCCCTACTGCGCACGTATGTCCTGCATATCTTGACCCGCTCAGTGGTGGAAGTGGGCTTTATGATAGGTCAGTATCTTTTATATGGATTTCAAATGTATCCCCTTTACAAATGCACTCGTCCTCCCTGCCCTAACACAGTGGATTGTTTTGTGTCCAGACCCACTGAGAAGACCATCTTTATGATTTTCATGCATAGCATTGCAGCTGTCTCCCTATTCCTGAACATTCTAGAGATTATCCACCTGGGGATAAAGAAGATAAAGAAGACCCTGCATAGGATGCAGAGGAGAGAGGCGATGATGGCAGAGGAGGAGACAAGCATTTGCAACTTGAAGAAGAACTCAGTGGTGCAGCAAGTTTGCATCATGAGCAACTCCTGCCCCCAGAGCAGCTATAAACTGTTGCCAGATCATCAGGGTGGGCTGCCTGTTTACCTGCCTCCAGCACCAGGGTACAAAATGCTCCAGGCACCTGCTGGTCATGGCCAGCTGGCAGTAGGGATGAGTGCTGAGCAGCGCCAGTGCAGTACAGACAAGCCTAGGAGTGAGCAGCACCTTGGACAGCTCCCTCACCTCTACAGGCGCTCAGAGCGTCCTCAGGAAAGTGAGCAGTACCACAGACAGCTCCCCAACCAGCCCCTGGGACAGCAGCCCCGACACCCTTCCTCCAGCAGTGAGGAGACTCACAAGCAGCCTCAGCAGGGTACTGAGGGCTGCCCAAGGAATGAACAGCACATCCCAGAGCTGCCCAGGAACTCTGTGCACCTGGCCAAGACGCCCACTGGTGCCAGCCCACTGGAGATCCCCCAAGCCCTCCGCAATGTACTCCGCAAACACAGCCGGGTGGGCAGCTGCAAAGACTATGGGGACGATCATGGCGACTCTCCGGACAGCGGGCACAATCAGGGCAACCGGAAGGCCAGCTTCCTGTCCCGGGTGCTGTCCCAGAGCCAGCTGGGCAGCGACTCAGAGAGCTCCGACTCCAGGAATGGCTCCAGCTCCGAAGGCAAATGCAGGGAGGAGAGCAGCCCGCCCATCACGCCACCGCCCCCTTCTGCCATGGGACGCAGAATGTCCATGGTAAGTAGAGCCCTCTGTATCTGCTAGAGTTACTGTTCTTGGGGGAGCATCTGCGCTTCAGACCAGGCTACTGCTGGGAAGTCATTCAGACACAGTAACAAACAATAGACATGTCCTGGCCTCATATTAGTAGAGGGACGGAGCCATTCATGTATAAATGGCAAAGGGATTGATAAAAAACCACACAATTATTTCCTAATAAATCAAACCATCTCTGTGATTAAATTGGACTGGTTTGTTTGTTTGCCTAAAAAAGGAATATATATTAGCAACAGATCATTCATCACGTTACTGGCTTCTTTCACTGAGCTTTGTTATGTATTTAAACTCTATTAATTTATATCCCAATTGATCTTTAAAGAATTTTGAGCATATCCTAGTCGAAGTTCATTCCACTCCAGGTTTGGTCACACTACAAGGAATTTACATCCTGGTCCCATGGAAATAAATGGGAAAATTCCCCTCAATTTCAGTGGGGCAGGGTTTCAGTCAAGGCCTATAATTTTGGGTTAAAGCACTACCTAAATTTGATGGTTAAGCTTTATGAACATGTAAAATTTCTACTAGATTTGGTATTTTTTGCCATAAAACACGAGTAATGGAGATATCAGTTCTAGCAAATGGGTAATTGCATTTTTAGCAACTGTTCATAGTCCGTAACCACACAATCTATCTGAAACCAGCTTGTTTATTTTCAGTTTTAATCAATAATTGTAATTTCTATCCAGATGCTGAGAAAGCTGATTTTTAAAATAACTGAAACTCATCTGTTTGCAATCCCTTATTGAGGATCATAGGAATGGGGGTAAAGAGGGGGTGTGAATTTCAATGAGACTACTCCAGTAAGTAAGGATTTGAAGACATTTAGATATTTTATACAGTCTTGGGTAAAATGATTTTAAAAGAAAACAAGCCTACCTTGCAAAACACCATGGGTCATCTAATGCATGCCATTTCATTTTCCTGCTATTCTTTAATAAACTACCTTCCTTACACATTAAAAATGTATATCTCAACCCTTGCCTAATAAGCAGAAAATATATTTGTACCTTATTCAGCACATTACCATTTGTATTCTCCAGTTTCAATTGTGTCAGTCTCTATAATATATAGACAATCAGTAGCGATCATCGAGAGGAAAATTCTTGTTCTCTTAAATATATCACCATCATTTTCCCCTTTGTTTCCAATATTGCCTGGAAAGCAGGATCAGAGTCCATCCTGCTGGTTTTCCATGGTTCCTTGAGGCTGAGGTCTCTTTTCTCCTTAGCAACACAGACTACCATGAGCAAATCATACCTATCCTAGGGCTCTGGGGTTTTTTCGCCTTCCTCAGTAGCATAGGGTATGACTCACTTGCTGGTGGATTCTCTCTATCTTAAAGTCTTTAAATCATGATTTGAGGACTTTAATAACTCAGTCATTGGTTAGAGGCTGATTGCAGGAGTGGGTGAGGTTTTGTGGCCTGCATTATGCCTGAGGTCAGAAGATCATACTGGTCCCTTCTGACCTTAGAGTCTATGGGTGCATCTACACTTGTAAATTAAGTCGACTTAAGCTTGCTTAAGTCGACTTAATTTACTCTGCGTCTACACTACACTTTCCTTAAGTCAACTTAAGCAAGCTGCTTAAGTTGACTTAAGGAAAATTAAGTTGACTTTTTAAAACCTCATTTTAAGTCAACTTGTGGTTTAAGTCGACTTTCTAAAGTCGACTTAAGCCAGTGTAGACCTGGAGTAGCCCTAAGTCGACTCTAAGTCGACTTAGGGCTCTCCAGGACTCCCCCACTGCCCTCCCTGCCAGAGGGGGTGGCACAGGGAGAGCCTGGCATGCCCCCCCACAGGGCAGGGCAGAGCCCTGCCCACCCTGCCCCTATGCCCTGCCAGGGTCCCTGTCCCCCTTTGCCCCACTGTACCCAGGTACAATGGGGCAAAGGCTGAGCCCCCTGGCACTTGGCAAGGGGTGCCCCCCTGCCACCGAGGACCAGTCCAAGGTCCCCCTAACCCCTACAAGTCGACCTAGGCATCCAGTGTGGATGCTCTAGGTCGACTTTGTAGGGTCCCCCCAAAGTCGACTTAAAATTTAAGTGTAGACATGCTAAATTGACTTAAATTAACAAGTGTAGACATAGCCTATAAATCTATGAGTCTATCCTCTGCTTCCTTCAGTGGCTTTCCATAGAATTTTGAATCAAGTTAAAGGTCTGAGAAGGTCCTTATCGTCAAGGAGCTCCATGACTCAGACCCAGAGTGTCTGAAAAACTGCATAATGCTCCAGGATGAAGACACTGGCTAACAGCTTTGCTTTTCTGGCACAGTCTCTCTCTGACAAGGGTGAAGCTTGTCTGTGCAGTAGTCGGAGCTTTATCAGGGGCCAGTCTGAGTCTGTGGAATGAACTCCCCCAGGAACTAAGGATCATCACAAACTTCCCAGTACAAGTGCAAAGTGCATTTTCTTTGACTTTGCCTATTCTAATATAAATACATAGGAACAGTCAAATTTCTAAAAAACAAAAGAAAACCCTACCAAAAGAGAGAGAGTTTACCATATGTAATGTCATGCTGAACAATGCATGCTGCTTTCAAGAACAAGCTTATGCACTATTGGAAGGCACTCAGATACTATGGTGGTAAATGTTGATAAGGACTGGAATAGACTAAAATGGGATTATTTAAAAGGTAAACAGTAAAACCAAAGCAAACAGGACAGAAAATAAGCAACATCTTAATGGAATTTAATGGCAGCCTTACGTATTGGGCATGACAGTATCTGCTACCTTGCCTTTTGAGTCAGATCTTCCAAATAAGGATGGTCAACTTGCAAAACGAAACCATTTCAATGTTCTTGAAAGCAGCATGCATTGTTCAGCATGACACTACATATGGTAAACACCCTTCATGGATCACTATCTGTCCGACTGTCACTAGCATTTTGAAATTTGTATACAACACATCAGCTAATCTGTCAATTCCTGCTCACAGTGTACTCAAGACATCCTAAGGCCAACATGCTGTAATTTAATCATTATTTAAACAAATGTAACTTTCTACAAATACTGCTAAGAGACTTGGTGAAGAACAATAAGAATCTTGCAAGATACCAAAAAAATTGCCCTAGGAAATAAAAAAGACAAACCTTAATGTAGCTAATGCCTCTCTATCCCCATGATTTCTGTACATCATAGCTGGGATTGTCATAAATGTTGCTTCTGTTTCAATCAATGGCAATTTCAGCATACAGTAAAGTTCAGATTAAAAAGTATAAAAATATTAGTTACCTATTTACCTGCCAGGAGCATTGGGAGGATTATTTATTTTATCTTATAAAAAGCATCATAAATGAAAACATTAACACTGATATACAAAAAAGTCTATTTCTACTACTGTTTAATAATTATGTAAAATAATAATCCTGACAAAAAAGTGCCCACTGTGAAACCTAACCAGCTTACGCAGCACAAAACCTAAACACATTTTCCAACAGCAATTTATACGCCCAGAAAAACACTACTCCACCCTGAACTGTCACTGATTAAAAATAAACTCAAATCCTAACTTGGGTACCCGAAGGAGGGAAAACACCCTCATCCAGAGGGATTGATGTTACCTCTTCTGTCTTTTCTGATTACTTCCCTGAACTACCATTTTCACCTCTACCTTGGCTTGAATAAATCTCAGATATGTCTTTTTTCCCCACTGTCATCTATATCTTTATCTCTATCCGATTTGATTATGGCACTCAGCAACATCACCTCAATTAGCTGAGGTTATCAGCTGCATCGGAAAACATCACCATCTCTGCCTCATTAATCCTTCCAGCAGCCCCTTAATACAGAGAGAAGATAGAACCCATATTTGAGAGTCCTAGGAGAAGCAAAGCAATTGCCTATAACTGCTGTCTAATCTCTCTCTGAGATAAAAGTTTGAAGCTACCAAAAAAAAAAAAAAAAAAAATCAATGCTATCTCTTGCTGCTAGGGCTGCATGTGACTCAACAACATAATTAATAATATTGAAGGCAGCTGACAGATCTAACAATATAATCACAGACACTTGATTTTATCCATTACCAGGAGGAGATCATTGACCAGTACAGTCTCCTGGCCTAACACAAATTTCTACACAGATAGACAAGGGTCAAGGAGACCAGCAGCATCTAAATGCTGTGAGAATTTCCTCACCACAACTTTCTCCACATTCTTATTTAAAAAAATTGAAGATTAGACAGTGGGCAGTAATTGCCCAGATCATGATGAAGTGACGGTTTCTTCACAAAAGGACCCATCGCTCCTTCCTTCAGAGCAGTAGGCAATCTGCCCTCCCTAAGAAGTGTTAAGTCCACCAATTGGTCCTAGGCAATCAGGAAAAAAGTGGACCAGAATCACAGATTTAGCACAATATTCTTGTACATCTGTAGTACCTCCGTAATCAAACTGTCCTAAACTGCATTTGCCACCTAGGACACAGCTCAGGCCTCATGAATGCTAATGCTTTGCTCTGAATCAGATGGATTATATTTACAAAACAAAACATTTCATCACCAAATGTGGCTCTCAGACTAGCCATTGAGTGGAGACAGTTTAGATTAGCCAAGCTGTCTAACGCAACCTTGTCTGAAATTTATTAGCGGCTAAAACCATTCCTTGGCTTCATGTACAGCCATAACATAAGAATTTTTAAAAAGCTTATGCAGTTTTTACCCAAGACTTTCACCATGAAAATCCTATCACTTAATTTGTCAGAGGTGAGTCATAAACTAGAGTAATCTGTGAGATGAAGCTGAAGAAGAGAACATCTAGGGACATCTTCTCAATAGGGGAGGCCAAAATATGGTTAAAATATACTATGGACAGAGTAGTCCTTTGGAGAAACATTTCCCCTCAGAGATCTCTTCAGTTCCATTACCCTACACGGTTAGATCACCAAAACGGGCCCTTCATTCTGACATGAGAGATGTGCTACAATCACAGAGTGCAGGAGGAAATATACAGTCACGCCACAGATATAATTTCCAGTTGTCTTCCCCTGACTCAAACACAATAACTAGGCAAGACTAGCTGTATGAAGAATGAGTTTGCAACAAGCTAGAATAATCTCAAAGCCATCATGGTCATCATGAAGTCCTCAGCAGATGCAAGGAATTCAAGGGGCATTGCAGCTATGTAACTGAGGGAAAAATGGAATTCTGCCTCCTGACCTGATCCTGCAAGTTTGCCTCACATCAATAGCCCTCCTATGGACAAGTAGTCACCCTGAAGCCAATGAGATGTGACCCATTGACTTCAATACAAGTACAATCATGACTGAGGGTTTACAGCGGATTGAGTTCTTACTATCTACACTAGTTATATTTTAACCTTTGGACTCACCATGGCTGAGTCTAAACTTGTAAATTAAGTTGACTTAAGCTTGCTTAAGTCGACTTAATTTACCCTGCGTCTACACTACAGTTTTCTTAAGTCAACTTAAGCAGCTTGCTTAAGTTGACTTAAGGAAAATTAAGTCGACTTTATCAAACCTAGATTTAATTCAATTTAAGGCTTAATTTGACTTTTTAAAGTCGAATTAAGCCAGTGTAGACGTGGGGTAGCCCTAAATTGACTTAGGGCTACCCCAGGACTACACCAATGCTGTCCCTGTCGGGGAGGGGGGACACAGGGGGAGCCTGGCATGCCCCCCCAAAGGGCAGGGCAGAGCCCTGTGTGATGCTGTCTGGATTTAGGGAAGCATTTATGATATTATTTTCTATTAATATCTCATAAATGTTATAATCCACAGGAACTATGTCATGTTTGGTATCAACAGAAAGGTAGTAATTTGCTGGGAATGATTATATAGTTTCTGTATAGGAATTGTATTTGTATTAGAAGTTAGGAATATGGTTGTTATATCTATACTTTAACTTGTGTGATTCTGGGAAAACACCCCAGAGAGGCTGTCTACAACCATTGTGTCCTTAACGGCTCATCAGGTTTCTCGGTGGGCCCATTGTACCTGGGAGCTTCCTTAACATTAAGGACACAATGGTTGTAGACAGCCTGTCTGGGGTGTTTCCTGAGAATCACACAAGTTAAAATATCGCTATAACAACCACATTCCTAACTTCTAATACAAATACAATTCCTATACAGAAACTATATAATCATTCCCAGCAAATTACTACCTTTCTGTTGATACCAAACATGACATAGTTCCTATGGATTATAGCATTTATGGGATATTAATAGAAAATAATATCATAAATGGTTCCTTAAATCTGGACAGCGTTACACCCTGCCCACATGCCCTGCCAGGGTCCCTGTCCCCCTTTGCCTAATTGTACATAAGGGGTGCCCCCCCTGCCACCATAGACCTGCCCAAGGTCCCCCTAGCCCCTGGAAGTTGACCTAGGCATCCAGTGTGAATGCTCTAGGTCGACTTTGTAAGTTCCCCTTTAAGTTGACTTTAATTTTAAGTGTAAACTCACTAAGTCGACTTAACTAAGTAGACTTTAAGTTGACTTAGTTAAGGCGACATAGTTAAAATCGACTTAAAATTACAAGTGTAGACATAGCCCATGATATTAACTGGCTCAAACACGAAGTGGCCCAGGGAAGGACCTGATTCTGTGAACACTTATGCTTCTAACTTTACTATTAGGAGAGTGCCTATAGAGCTCAGTAGAACTTCTCACATGCCAGGAGCAAGTGCAGTGTGTTTGCATGCACCCCAAAGCAATCTGAGAGTGATTCAAGCACATCACTCTAAAAAGTGTTTTGTAACTTCAGGAGTGGCTGTCAGACTGACCACATTTTGGTTTATTGAGACAGCTGACACTCAACATCTGCCTGATTCTCAATCAGTACCTCAGAGCTCCCTGTGGATTTCTGGGGTCCATAGGCCTGCCTGACACTTTCTACACTCTGGATTCAGGAAGAGAAGTGGAGTATTGCTCCCAGGGGTGCATCTTGTGTTGCATGCCAGGAAGCCAGACGCTATTTGGTTCATGGTGTAGGCATTACCAGAAACTTCTCTGTGGAGAGCAGAAAATGAGCCATCAGAATTCTCCCTTAAAAAGTGAAGAATTAGGGGAGACAGGAGAAATTTACTTCCAAGGAGCCAGGAGTGGAAGGGGAAGATCCCTTATCCTGGCTGACTGGGGGCAGGGAAGAACAGTGTCAAAGAAAAGAGAGCTAAGGCCTGGAAGAGGGTGAGAGATTCACAAACCAATCGCAATACCATAGTCTGGCATTGCTTTACTGTGGTTAGCTCATGCTGATGCATTGTGACATGAAAACTTTATGTCCCAATGACACCATTACCACTCCACAGCAGAAAGCAAGCGTTGAGCCACTGCCTGCATGGCGGCCTGGTGACGGATCTCTCTGTCTCTTTGATGTCTGTTACTGATAGAGTGGCTTATCAGACCTTCACGGCTGAGGGCAGTAACTGAATATTTTATATCAGCCCCTGTTTTAAATCTATATGTAACATGTTTAAGAGAACCTTGGGGCACTGCTGTGAAGCAAATTAATTCTTTTGTTAGGCTTAGTGTGACATCAAGTATTTAAATTGTCTTTTTAAAAAAAATAACACTGTAGCTGACTGAAAGCTTTTCTTGCAAAGAAACTGTCCGCCCATGTATTTGTATGCAGCCTGCTCCATTAGAACCCTGATCGAAATTACGGGCATCGGACACAATCGCAGTGTAAACCATCATCATCATCATCTTCTTCTCAGTTGGACTATAAAGGAATATAATAAATGAGACCGAGATACTACAAGAGTGCTTATATTTTTCTAGTTGTATAGAGCTGCACTATATTATTAGAATCACAAAAGGAAGTTTCAGGTAACAGACAATTGATAATAGTCTTTGCAATAATTAAGATTAACTCGTTTCTTAGGGAGTTGAGATATTCAATTAAAAATGTCATGACTAGTGATTTTCAGTGCCCAACTTCAGATACCTTAAAAGGCCCCAATTTTTCAGAAAGTGCTGATTCCTCACCCTCTGAAAACTTGACCCCTTCAATACATTAGATATCAGCAGTCACTTTTGAAAATCTCAGCTTTAGGTTACAAAGAAAGCAGTTAGCCACAATTTAAGCTTTAAATGCAAGGCATTTGTGGTATAGTGTGTATGCATAGAAGCCATAGGCAAGATGACAACCTTTATTTATTTATATAGGCTACCCTCTCCCCAACTTTTCTAAGACTAAAGAGCTATTTAGAAACCCGGACCTGCCCAGATGAATGATGCAAACAAGTACATTTTAAATGTGACCCTGAAAAAATGTCAGTACATGTATAATACATGAAAAAGTTGAAAAAATATTTGAAAAAGTGATACAGTAGCAGCATTCAGTTCTTTTTGCCTTTGAAAATATTCATGTTTCACAGACTGTAAAAAGAGAAATATAGAAGAAACTCAAACATTTAATTTCAGCAAAAGACATTACATTTTTTTCTGGTGTACATACTGTCCACTTGTCTTTTTGTTGGGAGCCTCCAGTTAGCTCTTATCAAAGATGCTAACCTTCCAATTGATTCAATAGGGCCAGGAGTTCATCTACATCTTTTCTTCCTAGCGAATAACTAAAACTTGAACTCCTATTTGAGTTTGATCCCATTAATTGCTGAATGTGAATTGCTGAAAGGTTGAATGCGCTCACAGGATCAGGCCTAAATTGGATTTCTGATTTACATTTGCCAAGAAGAAGGTATCAGTGGGTGAACTCCTAGCGCTACTGAAGTCAATGGGGCTATGTCTACACTGGCAATTTAAGTCGACTTAAGGAAGCTTAAGTCGACTTAAATTAAGCCATATCCACACTAGGGTTTCATTAAGTCAACGTAAGAAATTCCTTAAGTCAACTTAGTGAAATCTTAAGTCGACTTTATAACTACCACTCATTAGGTCGACTTAAGCCTCCTTAGGTCGACCTAAGCCCAGTGTGGATGCATAAGTCCACTTTGTTAAGTCGATCTAAGGGCAGTTATGTTGACTTTACAAAGTGGACTAAGTCGACTTAAAGTGTTACCACTTATTAAGGTGACTTTAATAAGGTCGATTTTAAGTCGACTTAAAGTCGACCTTATTAAAGTCGACTTAACAAAAGTCAACTTAACTTTTCTAGTGTAGACATAGCCTAGGAGGTTTTTTTCCCTGTTGCTTACTTCAGCTTTGGGTTGTTTCCACAATGGGAAATGGCTAGTACTGTGACTGGAGATAATCTGCAGAGACTTATGTTCAGATTGGACTCCTCCAGTCTTTTCGGCACACATAAATAGTCACCTATCATTTTGGCAGCACTTGTGGATTAAATATCCATTAGTTTAAAGCGGTGAACTGTCTAAAGCGGTGAACTGTCTGAAGCGGTGAACTGTCCAGTGGAAACAACTGCATAGTAAAATAACGCTATGGGTCTGTTGGATAATCAGAAAAGGATGGGATGTGACAGCCAAGCCTCCTCAGGATGTAGAAGTGGAAGAGGAAGCGGAGAAAAACTGCTCCCTTTCGAATCAAATGCTGGAAAAGCTTTAAACATGAATTTTTAATGCTTGTGTTCTTCTCCAAGGCCTTGTTGTTATTTTTCATGTAGTTTGTTTTCATGCAAATGTTCTAATTCTTGAGGGCTCTGGACAGTCTGCAAACTGAACTACATCCAGGAGAGCGCCAGTGTACTTTATGAGGAAGATACGAGGAGTACCAATGTCCTGTAAAATTTACTTCATCAGCAGGCTCACAGACTGTGCAGGCAAAAAATGAGAAACCTGTGGGCTGAGAAGAAATTGGGCTCGAGTATCTCCTGTCTGAGGAATGTGTCTATTAGTACAGACCAGGCAGATTTTAGAAACTGGAGCTCTGCTGAGTGTATCTTTCATACATTCATTTCTAGCAAACTTACAAAAAAGTTGCACAGTCGTTTGCTTGTATGTTTCTAGCATAAGGGCTCCGGGATTGGCCCCTACTGACTTCAGTGGAGTTACACCAGTGATTAACTTGGCCTTTTATGTGTAAATACAGTAGGGCATTTTTGTTGCAATTGGGCAAAAGGCGGTATAATGTAAATGTATAATAAACTAAAGAGATTTGTTTTTAATTTTAATTATGTTTTGATGGAACTTGGTGTGCTTAAAAAACCCCAAACCTCTCTGTTTTCTCTAAGCATATCCAGCCTCTCTTTCTCTTTCTCTCATTCTCTTTCAGGGCATGATCCTAGAACTATCGTCTATCATGAAAAAATAATGCCAGCTGGCGGACAAGATATGAACTAAGGAATCCTGTACTAACCATTCCTCAGCAGGAAGCAAAAAAGTAGCCTCTCTGGTTTTTTTTCTGAAGCTAAAAAGCATGATTCAGTTCATGGAAAAAAAAACAACCCTTGCTTTATATATCACCCAGTTTATTGCCAGCTCAAGTAGCAATATAGCCTGGCTACTTTGCTTCAAGCTCAAGATTTCGCTCACATAGGCAAGCAGCCATCGCACAGTTTCGGCAGCTCCTGCAGAAATAGCCTAGAGTCCTTGGAGAGCATTTGGTGGGCACAAGCTTTGCTTGGGCTTGAAGATCTTATCTCTAAAAGAAGCAAGATATGTACTTGCAAAGGAGTGGTAAGATTTTGGGTATTTGCAAGGAAGGATTAGTCAGATATAAGGGGTTTCTGAAGGATTCTCTCACATTCCGCTCCCCTGGCCTACCAGCCAGTGAAAAAAGCTGAAAGCAGGCACTCCAGGACTTTGGAGCCCAGTTCTACTGGTTTAACAGAGAGACCTGAGCCCACTTGAAGAATATGTTGCTGTTCAGCCATCTGTGCTAACGTGAACCTGCCATTCTTTTAGGGATTAATTGCCATCCTGACACCATCTCCTCAATGCTAACACCCTCACTGCAAAACAGTAAACAAAATCAAATTGGCTGAGTGCTTTTTAATGCTTCGGCTGCTAAATGAGAGCCTTAAAACATCTGCCAAGGACCATAAAGATCTCATTCCTTTGTTCATTCCATCCGTTCAGAGATGGGCTGTAAAAAAGAAAAAAACCCCAGCTTTGCTTTCTGTTTGGTAGGAAATAGCGGCTTTGGAGGATTCGATTTCTAACACATGCATGACCTAGGACAATTGCTCTTCCAAGCATGTATCTTAAAAATAAGGCCTCCTCTCCCAGACTATCCATGTCACTGTCCCCGGTTCCGTGCTCACCAACTCCTCCTCTTCATTATTCAGAAACACACTCTCGTGTCTGGCCTTTGTTACCAGTGCTCCATTTGTTCCAGTGGAGAATCACATTTTTAAGCAAGCTAGTTGGTTTATATGTCAGTCTTCCTAATCATGCAAATCATGCCTTTGTGGCCTTGACAGCTGCACAGAAAGAGTAGCAAAAAGGACCTGAAAAAAGAGCGCCAAGTGTAAAAAAGCGATTAGGCTGCTCGCTGAGCTTGCATAGTGCTTTTATCCTCGTTTTAATGACTTCCATCCATACTCCTCCAGGACGGGTCATTGCCTCAGTCGCACAGTTTGGTTAAGCGATTGCTTCGGGTTTTTTTCAAGTGAAAAATGAAACTGAAAACCCATGGCCATTAAAGAAGCAGCAGTGATTTTTTACGGCTGGGTAAACAAAGCGTGACTAGAGACTGGGAGTACAGTATGTGTTGTAAGTTGATAAACGATGAAGTGTATTCTGACAAACTTGAGAGGAAAGGGCCTTTGCTAACGTACGTTCCAATTTCTTCCAGCAAGGCTCTGGAGTGTAGCGTCACCGTTCTCGTTCTCTGAAGGAGAGGTGTTGATTTTACTTAGAAGGACACTGCTGGGTTAAAAAAGCCTTAGGTCAGGTTTACTCCTGTAGAATCAAGAGGGTGTAAATTACCTCTCTAGTAGCAGCTGCTCTGGCAGAGGGCATTTATCCTCAAAGGAGCTCTCCCCGACAGGGACTTCCTAGGAAGTGTGCTGAATTAATGTTCATCTTCCAGCAGGCCTGGCCAGGTTGCACCCGCTTAAGCTCTGATTCCGCAAAGCATTGAGTTCGCTCCCAAGACAAATTGAATCAGGGCCCTATGGGTTGTACTGACCAGCTTCAGGCCCCCAGCTGGATTTGGGATCGCAGGCAGCTCACATCGCTGTATCCTTCCTCCTGATAATTTGAATGTTATGGGAGCTTGCAGCCTGCAGACTTTAAAAAACCACAGCTAACTTCCTTGTCTGAGTTATCTCCACTTTAACGTTATTAAAACAGTATAATTTACTTTCGTTTATGCTTTTTATTTTTTGCATTCCTGCTTGAACAACGTTAACCATCAGCCAGTTTCATTTCTAGCTTTCCATTCTTTAGTGGAATGCTGCAGTGTCTGGGTTGTAAATGCTGCAGGGATTTTTATTTGCTGGGGTTTTTTTGTTTGTTTGTTTTACATTTCCATAGAAACACTTCTATTTCATCTGAAGCTTTGTTAAAAATATTACAGTGCCTATTTAAGTGATGTTGAGGATGAAGGGTGAGCAGAACTGTTTTGAATCAGCATTCTGGGGAGTTATGTGAGTTATTCAGTAATGCTCTGCCAAAGTATTTCAGTTTTAAATTAACACAGCTCTGACAGTCTTGCAACGGACTTGCCCACAGCATAGATAACCAAGTTATTCTAAATGGGTGGAGGTTTAGTCATAGAGCCAAAGATTAACCACGTTTCACATATCCTCCAGAAGCTAACCTATTAATTCTGCATTGCATTAATAAATATAACATTAATTTCAGAGGCAAGAAAAGTTGATATACAATACATAATGATATGTCTTTATTTCATCAACAGAAATGGTGTCTAGACAAAATTTAGTTAACACTAGCAATTCAAATGAATGGAAAGGTTTTTGTATTTTTTTTTTTTTGCACAATACTGTATTTACAATGAGTAAATGAAGTTTTTAATTCATTAGTTCTTAACAATGCTTTTTTTTTTCCAAAAAGGTAAAAATTCTTAGTAACAGAGAATAAGCATCAACAGCCATCTCATTTATACAATAAAAATCACAAGAAACCACAATCAACTAGAAAAAAATAAAGACAAGCTTAAGAACTAGTACAATAAAATGATGCATTGAATTAAGTTACATTAATCGCATAGAATCTGTGTAAAAAGTATGTAGAAAAACACCTGATGTAACCTGTTACAGTCATTGACCAGTTATGAGAGGTACAGAGGATTATACAGGTAGATATGTGTGAAAACTGTCCATATACTGTTTGACCTGTGGAGGAAGAGAAGAGGGGCTGCACCCCCTTGCATACACTGATAAACCCTGTTTTGAATATGGCCTCTGAAATCTGTAAGGCATATATTAGAGGTGCACTTGTACCCAGCTGGTTCTGGAACAAACTCTTAGGGCAATTCCACCCTTGAAATCAAGAGGAGATGCTTGAAAATAACAGCAAACAACAAGCATGAAAGATCAACAAAGTGTTTAGTATAATTTCTGCTAGTCTGAAGGATCCAGATACTTTCCGTCAGAGCTTGAGCAGTGAGTACAGCAGTATCTACACACATACAAATATCTGTTATAGCATAAATGCAGAATAACATTGTCGCAGTAAAATGCAGAGTTCTTAGTATGATGGATCCAAGAGGGAACAACAATCCAGCTAATGAAATCGCTCCCCCATCACACATAAAATGAAGGCTTGTTAGCTTAGCTCTATTAGAGAGATAGGGCCGGACCTCGAGCTCTGATTCTGGACTCTCTCAAATGTCAAGGGAATGTTGGAGTTGGAGTAACCTCCATCTCCAGTTCTAAGAAATGGCCAAAATCAAATACTGACCATTACTGTTGCACTCATTCTTTCAGAGTCAGTTATTTTCTAAATCAGCCCAAAGAGACAATTTTGACTCTGCATGTGAGCTTAATCATGTGGGTCAATTACACCTACACAAAAGGCTATTTCATAGAAAGTTAGCTGAACTGGAAGAAGAAAGGGATTCACCCAACTGTTATTTTTCCTATTGTTTGATTTGGCTAATTTCTATGTCACAGTTATAAAAAGGTGTTTTAAGGATTCCTCACTGCCAAAAAAGAGGTTTTATTTGCACAATGGTGGCATTATATGTGTATTACAATTAAAAATATATCACTAGTTTTAATTTGTTATAAATACTACCTATCTTGGTGGCGTGTAGGAAAACATTGTACACTTTGTCATTGCAAGTAATGCCATTATATCTTTCACACTAAAGAGAATAATTTATTATTCTACAATCCACCGACAATAGATTCTTATATAAAGAGACACTGTTTGAATGTGCATGTATATACACATGTTGTATTCTGCAGCATCAACTCTGATGCCTGAGTCATGAAATATTCCAAACAGTACCAAACAGTATTATAAATCTACATAAATGTATTATAAACAGCTGAACATGCACACACTAACTGTAAATATAATTATAACTAACTTTTGGATTGCCTTGGCAGAGACAAACTACAATACAACTTAATGTGTAGATAAAATACACATTGTATGTTGAAGAAGGCAAACGAATATAAACTTTTTACGTTAACGTTTTTAGTTACACCTTATGTTAGATAAAAATTAAGACATTCCCTAATCAGCAGATCCTCCTGGCTACATCATCTCCACTGCTCTAACCTAAAGAACCTAAAGATAGACATTTAAAATGTCACAAATGTAGACTATGGAATCTACCAACAAATCACCACAAAATATATTTCAAATTGTGAGGGGATGAAAAGATTGAGCCTAATTTAAATCAAAAGAATCAAGTGAACTGTGGAGGACTTGAAGTAGATTAGAATGCAAGTTTGTGTAGGCTTGGCAAATGTCCCCTATGTTTTCTGGTAAAATACACTACATTTGTGTTCTCTAACCCCAGATTTATTTCTATTTTAACGGAGACAGCAGTGGAATATATGACACCCAGTGAGGATGTGATCTAATTTTTGGAATTACAGAGTTTCATCAGGTTTTTCTTAAGTGGGGAGGGTCAAATTTTCTCTTACAGGGTTATGGCAAGTCTGGAAAACAGGTTTGCTTTCTTTAACTGGCCATCATAAGATTAAATATTAAAAATCTAACTATACAAATATGCATTTCTATTTACGATTTTTAAAATAAAGACTTGACAAAGTTTTGAATATAGGATTAACAACCATATGATCAGCATTAATAATTTCACCAGCAGCCAGTTATTCCGTCAACAAAACAACTTTTATCTAGTTCCCGCTCTCCCTTTTAAAGAGAGGTAGCAGTTAATATACTAATCACTGTGGTTTGCCCTTGCTGCGCAACACTTTTTTACTTCCTTGAGGGAAAAATACAAGGATTAGATCCAAAAATATAGTGCATCTTCAAAGCAGCATATATCCTTAGAAAGATATTTAATAAATTACTCATACAATATATAAAATAATAGTTTTATACTGCAGCATCAAACTCTGACGCCTGAGTCATTATATGTTAGGAAGTTTGTGATATAAATAGTGGGATGTCCTGATAACTTGGCTGACCTTTTTTTTTTGCGCTACCTCTTTGTTCCAGAATCAGCTTTCAATGAACTTAAATAACTTCCAAGGCACCTCCAGATAACGCAGAGAAACAAATACATTATATAGTGTAGTACTCATCTGACATAAGAAGTCTACATGAAATGAGGTTTTCTGGCAATACAAGTATAGCAAAGGCAAATAAAAAGGAGAACTAGATGTAGACTGGACCAAGCAAGATGCTCACGAATTCTCACACATGCTATATTGGCGCAGCATTCAATATGACAACCCAGACCTATCTAGCACAAAATTGCAAATTAATAGAGACCAAAAAGTGCAACTTTCTTTGTGAATAACTGCATGCTCCTTACTTCAAATGCTAAATATTGTCATTGACATTTTTTTAAAATGGCATTTTTGGTCATCTGTTTTAATATCTCACCATATATTTATTATTTATTTCAACTCATGTCCAGTTCTGAAGCTAATTCTCCTCCATGTTTCCCTTTAATGTTAACCCAATAACAGTTCTGAGAGCCATGTGGTTCAGAAGAGCAAAAACATAGATGTCTAAATATAGGTCAAGGAAGCAATGACAAATCAGTCACTTCTAATGGCAAAGAATGAACTCAAACATCACAAAAAGCTTGAAAAGAGAGAGAGACTTATTTGAGCAGTGGTTTTAAATAGCAGTTCCCATGAAAAAGAAAATCAAGAGGCCCAGCATGAGCCTGGTCGACCCCAAGAGCTGCAGGACATGTTTTGTGGGTGGTTTGTTTGTTTGTTTTTAACCGTTGGAATGAGGTCAAGAGTACCAGTTGCACATGAGTCGTTAGCGGGGTAAATCTTCATGTCGGGAAACTAGTTCAAACTTGGTTTTATACTCATAAAACATTCTATCTACCTATACAGGAGGTCACTTACAAATAAAAAAAGGCAACAGAAACATCTTTAAAATACTGTCAGTTGACCAAAAAAAATAGCTAAGATGCTATAATGTGATTCACATTTAAAGTCTAGATTTCACCATGGTCTCACAGAAACAAGACTTCTCTGCAGAGCACAGAGCTGCTCTGCAACGTCAATAAATTCAAAGGAAAATTAAATTCTCTAGAAAGAGCTTCTAGATCAGTTTCCTGCACAAAATGTTCCAAAAATATTGAGCTCTCCCTCTTTTAAAAGAAAGCCTGCCTTCTCCCCTCCTTCAACCACATGAATTAGGAATTTGTGGCATCTGAATATCTCTGAACATTTCAAGATAAGGATTTTGCACAGAAATGGTTAATACTTAAACATAAATTATGATTTTTTTTAAAAAAAAAATCACATATCCTACATTATATACTAATTGATCTTTATACATGCAGAAAAAACATTTTTCAACAAACATGGCACATGCTGTATGCATTTCCTCCTCTGTAGCTGGGCTACCGTCGTTCGGGGGAAGAGGGCAGAAGCATGATTGGCAAGTCTGGCCCATGAGTACAATCTCAAAACACAAAAACAGTGGAGAGAGGGAGCTGATTCCTCCTCCAGGAAAAAATGCTGATTTACCGAGTGCCTCAAAAGAGCACCAGGACACACCTCTAGTGTAAACATTAGCACAATAGAACCTATTGTCACTTAGTGCTTGTGAAAATCGACTTTTTAAAAACGGGTGTGCACAGCTGGTCAATTTCGCAGCAAGAGTGAACAATGTCAACCTGTAGAGTATAGGTGGTGTTGTCTGGGATAAAGCCTCAGTACTAGTCACACACCCTGGCGCAGACAGGGCAAAGAACCAAAGAATATAACAGAATACGCTTATAATAATAATAAAAATAAAATACAAAAGTTAGGAGGATGGTTTTCTGTCTGCTATAGATAGATGTTATGACAGTAAAGCTGCTGTCTCACACTATCGTAGCACGACTCATTGATCACCTGTTTCACCGGCTCACTTGAGACACAAATTCAATACAGTTACAACTAAGCCAATTCACTGAGCAGTCTCCTTTGAGACAGCACTCTTTTAGAAGCTGGTTTGTGCTGAGCACAAGGCTGTAGAATAAGAGGATTCTATAACACAACACTACAAAGGGTAAGCAACCAAATCAGGATTGAAATGTGTATGTTTTGCTCCTCAGGGGATACCGGGTTAACTTCTGTAAGCGAACATCTGCAGATCTGATCTTGCAATTCTTTCCTACATGACTAGTCACGTAGATTTCAATAGGCCGGATTCCGATCTCACATTGGTGAGAATCAAGAGTACATCCATTGAAGTAAAGGGAGTAACACCTATTTAAAACCGGTGGGGGTCAAAATCAGGGCGAATGGACCATATTTATGAGTAGCGACTACTTGCCTGTGAAGGGTTGCAGATTTGGGAGCTGATCCAAAGCCCATTGAAATGGATGGGAGTGTTGCCATTTACTTCAATGGGCTTTAAGACTCTTAGTCTCCAATGTAGGGAACATATCCGTGACTGATCCACTTTTTTATTTTATTAAAGAGCAAAATATGTCTTGCCATGTAGGAGTCCAAAAGCATCATTAACAGCATTTGGGAAAGAGAAAGAAGAAAGAATATAAAAATATCCAAGCAGATTCTTTTACACATTATATGGTGAATTCAGTATTTGGCAAGATTGTTTTTCCTATAGAATCATCTCCTGAGTGTTTTTCTGTTAGTTAAAACTTTATAATTTTCTTCCACCTCTAAAGCAAAGAATACAGTGCACCCAAGTTATACTGAAGTCACAACTTCATTTATGAAAAGAGGTTTGACCAGAAACTCAGTGCAAGTGGCAAGGTTGACCATTACTGTACAGTATCTGCATGAAAAGAAAAGAAATCCACATCGCTCAAACGGCACAAAACGGCTGTGCCGAAACAAACAATCTGTCTGTAATAAAAATCGCAGATCGGATTCCAACATTACAATTTTATAAATAAGTACAAACTGAATGGTATTGCTGAACTGTGAACCGAGCAAAAAACTCATGTAACAAGTTACCAAACTAGCTCTAGCATCAAAGATCAACAAAATAAGAGGAATGTTGGAACTTGTTTATACAATATAAATGAAAGTTTCCAGTTGCAGGATGAGAAAAACTGAGGCATGCAGGGACTTTTGCATATGGATATATATTTTTATATATATTATATATAATATGTACAGTTTAGCTATAAAACTTTGATGTGTAAAGAAGCTGTCTTCAATGAAAAATTGAACATTCAGAGGAAATTCCTGAGTTAGGGTTTTGTGACATGGGCCACTGAGAAAAAAGCTGCAGTTGGGTCCTCAGAGGTGTTATGTCCATCCCTGTTAAGATTGAAATTAACATACAAAAACAGACAGTGTTGCCACTGTTTAATTCCCTGCCTGAGCAAGGGATAGCACCATTGTGAAGATAACTCCTGCTTGTAGAGAGGAGGGAATACTTAAAAACAGTATTGCTGCTAAGACCACTGTAGTGTGCACCAAATACGTTCTTCTAGACAACAAATGAATACTGCCACTGGCTGACTGAAGAACACCTGACCAGGTGTAATGTAAAGTTACAAGTCACTAGGTGTAATCTTTCCTAGGCTGCTCATCTGTTGTACATTTATCAGTCATTTCCTGACAGAAGTCTACTGTCACTGTTTGGCTACTCTGTTCTAATGGGAGTTTGCTTTCTGAGTAAGTACCTTGCTCAGCTCCGTCGAGCCCCCTTCCAGTTGTACAATTTTCGGAAACGTTGTTAGGTAGCCAGTGAGCTCCCAGTTGCACAGCATCTTGCTCTGAGCAGCACTGCATGCCTTCCCCAATACACTGGGACGTCACTACGTTTTGCTCTACTCCAGCTGGTGAAGGGTGGAGATTGGTGGCTGTTGGTAGATCCAGAGGCCTGAGGACAGGACAATATCGATGCAAGGCTTGGATCTGTTCAGGGCTCTGCATATCCCTACACACTTCCTGGGAAAGGCATGAGAAATTATCTAACAATTCTCCCATGCATGCTTTCAGCTGGTTCCTTTCAGATAGTAATTTCTCTTTCTCACACACCTGAAAAAGAGAGAAGGCATCTTAGCTTTATAAAAGGCCACTTACCACAGATAAGGCTCTATTCCAGATTTACATGTTGCTTTCTTTACTCAATAAAATTACAGACCACATTTTGATTTCATATGGCATTGGCGAAGCCATAGACACATGCAATACTTTGTCCTCCACCTGTTCTGTATGGACGTGTTGCTTACATGCTACCTTCTGCAAGACATTTGGCTTGAAGAGCATAAAGCCACTACTTCCTGGAAGTCTGTTGTTTTCCTCAATCAGACTATGGCTACGTGACACACATTTCTGGAGTAGAACTATTTTCTCTGGGAGAAATCTACTACCTGCATAAAGTCAGAGAAGTTGGGTTCACATGGAGTGAGGAAGTAAGATTCACCCTAAAACCCAAGCTCAGTCTGTGCGGTTTATATTACAGCCTGTGTGCAGCTGACATGTGTGATTCCCCTAGAGATCTCAGTAAACAGGGGGTGGGGGGTATGCTGGGCTCTCTCAGGCAAATCTGAAGTGAGGCTTATGTTATGCAGAAGGTCTCATGCTACCCTCATGGACCACAAGTGAATTTCCTCATGCATGAATGAAACTAGCAAATCTTCTACATTAGCCCTTATGAGCTAGTGGACTGCGATCACACTCGACCTCGGCATGATTTACCCAGCATCTCTCCGCTTAGGGTCTTACACTGGCACACATCACTATCATATCAGAATGTATCCCACAAGTAAACATACAGTGAGATCTCTCTCCCTCCCTTTCTGGCAAGGACAGGCATGTAGGCTTGTATTGTTTTTAAATTAACATAGAAAAATATTAAGGTGTAAGCAAGAATAAGTGTGCTTGGGTTTCATAATTTGTTCTTTCTTTAAGTGTCTAGTGAAGTAGGATTTTCTCCCATGAAAGTTCACGCAACAAATAAATTTGTTAGTCTTTAAAAGTGCCATCAGACTCATAATTTGTCCTCACAAGTCTCTTCTTGTTAGACAACATTTTAATTATCCCAGTGGAATAAAGCTCTTGTGGGAGGCTGCAGTTAGAGCTCTGAAAATCAGGCAGAGCTTTGCAAATCGCAACAAAGACCAGGAACCATGTTTATGTTCCTCTGGAAGCCAATGCAGAGTGGTGACTCAAGGTGATACATTTCTTTGTGTTGCTGAGCAGATGGACTGTGTGTACACCCATGTGTACGTGCATACATTGTCTTTTTCTCTATCTCTAAAGAAGACCAGAGGGTTTATCTTAATGAAAAATATTGTAAATAACACAAAGGAAAGGCCTGAAATTACACAAATAAAAAAAACCAAATAGCTTTTAAGGCCAGAAGGGACCATTATCATAATCTAATCGGACCTTCTCCATTACACAGGTTGTTGAATTTCACCTGAGAAATTCATGCTATATAAGATGCTCTCCTGATAACTTAAAAAAGTATCTGTATCAAAGTTTAGCTGCAAGACGTCAATGGGCATCCATTTGTTATGTTGGTATTAGACCCATCACTGGAATCATATCTTTTCTACGCAGACATGAGAATGGGAGGGAGACAAAGAGAATAGTTTACATGAAAAAACACCACCTGTCAAAATATTGATAAATCAACCAAGAAAACATAAATATATTAAAAAATAAACAGATGCCCAAGTGCATCTTGAGAAGAATTAATTAGGTAAAAAAGTCTATTACGTGCATGCAGACAAGAGAGAATGTGAGTGGGTGGACGGATGGGTCTGTGAGAGAAGCATGCAGAACTAAACCAATGTCATGAGCTGGGAATATCATTTCACATGCTGCCCATCCTTAGAACACCAGGGTAAAGGAGGCTGCTGAGATACAGGAAATAAAGACGATGAAAAAGATTCCATTAAAAAATAAAGCGGGTGACACTGCGTACATGAATAAATGGGCATTTACGGCTACAAAGTGTGATACAGTGATCTCAAGTAGAAGCCATGAGCATGCTGTGATTTAAGAGAATGGGAGTTTTGCTATTGGAAAAGTTAGTATGTGACCCTGAAATCAAACGTTATCTTACAATGTGCGTGTGCAAAAGGGCAGAGTTAAGGCTGCATGAGCTCCCTTCATTCTGGCATTCCCTAACTTGTGTGCATCTGTTATTTTAACATAATTCTTTAGGGGAAAGACTGTCCTGGACTGTGTTATGGACATTGGTAGCAGTGTTAGAACAGAGGATGTTTTCTAAAGTCATCTTTCAAGATAGTGCTATTGCGATCCCAAAATGAGGTTTTCTGATCATCTCACAGCCATGAAATGAAACTCTGGAAGTGAGCTTGGCCCTATGTTACTTTGATTTCAGAGATCTTCTAGTGTTATTGCTAGGTTGCTCTCATTTCTCTAGATAGTTAGATTCCTTGTCTTGATGCTTTTTCAGTTTCTTTGTTATATTTTCAGTCTATTTGCTAAGTAGAAATGGAAGATAATTTGTGGTGTTCTGAAACATTCATGGGGAGAAAAGGAAATAATCTCAGCATGGATATTATTCCATACATCTAAGCACTCCACTCCAACATAGTAATAATAATCACGATCTACAAACACGTTGAACATTTGAAACATTTTAAAGACATCGTCTTGTTATTCCCCCATAGCACTTGTGTGAGAATGTTAATAATCATCATTTCACAGATTGAAAGACTGAGGCTCGGTCTATACTTCGGTGGCAGTTGACGGGAGTTACGCAAGCTACGCAGACTAGCCTGCATAATTTTCATCGACTTCCTGACTCCCCTTTAGCGTGGTGTTTTTTCTGCATTGATGGGAAATGCATTTCAGTCAACACAGCGCTACGCCACTTAAGTGGTTGTTTTTATTACGTTGATTTCCGGATCAACTGAGTGTGTCTTAACTGACTGTTCGGTCAATCTGGAAAAATCAATCTGATGGCGGCGACTTTGCCGCCATCAATAAACACATACCCTGAGGCAGAAAATGACTTGTACAAGGCAACAGAGCTGGTTGGTTCAAGGCAGTGAGACTCTGGTATTTCATATTTCCAGTCCAGTGCTTGACGGTCTAAATCAAGTATCACTGTAAAAATTAGTGTGTGCACTGAAATTAAATAAAATTAAGATCATAGTCCCTCTCTCCCATTACACACAGCATTGCCATGATATCATCACAAGGTATTTTGCCTGACACAACTAGTGACCTATATGGGCCAGTATGGATCTGGATAAAGTATAATTGCTTTGATCCAATAACAAAAAACCTCCACTCAGCAACCTCTCTTTGTGAAATCAAAATTAATTGGTCAATGAGACTTACCTCACTGGTAACTAAAAAAATTAGCTAATTACTAAAACTGCACTGGAATTGTTTTGAATATTTGCCTGTCATTTAACCAATAGCCCAATTACCAGATTTAATTGAGGCTACAGCAAGTAACTCACCAGTTTGCGGATTTCACATTCTAAGTTCTGAATACAGTCCAGTTTTCTTTTGCGGCAGCGCTGAGCTGCAATTCGGTTCTTACTGCGCCGGCGAACATCATGGATGAACTCTAACTGTTCTGAGGTTAACTTGTGCATCTTTATCATCATCTGGAAATCATTCCGTGGAAGATCTGTGATTTGATCTACAGGAAATGGAAGCTTCACCTAAACAAACAAACACCAGCCAAGAAAGTTGTAATTTCATTGCTTAATGCAGTAGGAACGATGAGGTTAAAGTCACAAATTATTTTTCCCAAACAAATGAAGCAGCCAAAATTTCACCATCTCTTTGATAGTAAACAACACCTCTACAAAACCTACACACCCACCCACCAAAGCTTATAGCTGCCCTTGGAGTGACTTTGTGAGGAAATAAATTCTTTGGGCTGGATTCTAAACTGTTGTAAACTCACGCAGCTCCACGGAAATCAACAAAACTTTTCTGATTTACACCTGCTAAGAATGTAGCCCTATAAATCCAATACTTCAAAGGAATTCTCACAATAGACTCTCCTACATAAACAGAGAGCCTAATCCGCTCATCAAAACAAACAAGGAGTCTGGTGGCACTTTTAAAGACTAACAAATTTATTTATTGCATGAGCTTTCGCTTGAAGCATCTGACAAAGTGGGATTTTCTCCCACAAAACCTCATGTGACAAATTAATTTGTTAGTCTTTAAAAGTGCCACAGGACTCCTTGTTTGTTTTGCTGAACTAGACTAACACAGCTACCCCTGTGGAACTAATCTGCTCATTTGGGCAAATGCCTTTTGGGAGCAGTTAATTGCTTCTGATTGCAGTGGGTGTAGAGGATGCCAAACTCCTCACTGCATTTGGCCCAATTTTGCAATGGGAGTTTTATCTGAGAATTAACTGTGGGATGGAGTCCCAGGTTAGTTGCCATGTTAAAAATATTACCAAAGACAACAATAGGATCGCAAGTTAGATGTAACCAGAGCTGGGACAGGTTTTACAGGCAGTCCAAATTAGCTGTGTACCATGTCATCTGGAGGTGTTAGGGTAATTGGAAACAATAGTCTTTATTCTTTCCTCACAAAAAATACAGCGAAAATGTGCTGAAATGCCATTTTTTTGCAAAGATTTCATGTGAGACAGTCACATTTACTAGAAAAAAATCTGAAACCCAATTTATTGTTGTAAGCTCTTGTACTCCTATTCTGATTCCACAACTGAATGCAAACACACTTGTTATTGGTTCTGATTTCAGAAAGTCTAACCCTTTCTCCCACATTTCTCACTGAATCTGCATTTTTAAAAAGTGAGAGCTTGAACACTGACTTTGAGGCAGCTAATATGTCTGTGCAAAGGGAAAACTTGCTGCATGGATTGAAACAAAAGCAATTTCTGGCAGAAAAATTGTGTTTCAGGTACTTCGTGAGCAAAGGAGAGTTGTATGCAAAAAGGCCAAATAACTGTAAATTGGAGCCTTACTTTCTACTTAATGAGACAAGGTGGTTGAGGTAATTTCTTGTAGGGGACCAGCTTCTGTTGTGTGAGAGACGAGCCTTTGAGCTGCACGCATCAGGACCTGAAGAAAGACTGTGTGTAACTCAAAAGCTTGTCTCTTTAATGCCCTGGAACAGACACGTTCTATTTAGTGGCATACCTACATTGACCAAGAGGTGGCACTAAACATTTAAGTTTTACCCTGCCTGTACAGTTCAATTCCCATTTGAGGAAGTATAGTACTTAAAAACCGGCTATCAAAGAACATACTTTTAGTTTCTCTAACCAACCAAAAGATTCTGATGAAAGGTTCCTCTGTTATTCACACATGAAATTACCACCCTCAACCAGTGCCCTTTAAGTATCTGAAGATAAAGAGATTAAGTGCACAGATAGCTCTAAAATGAAAACAACTTTTTCTTGTTTGTTTATATCCAACAGTTTGCTAAGGTCGCACACATAACAAAACACATTTTGGCATTCATGACAATTTAATCTCTCCACAGAAGACAAACATGCCAGCAATTTCCTCATTTGATTGTTGGCTTGCACTTCCATGCACTCAAAAAGTCATTGCTCCATTTGATCTCCGAGCCCAGCCACGTGAAGCTTGGCACAAATACCTTCTGTATCCTTTCACACAGTTTTCATGCAATGAACTTCAGCCCCTGTCCCACCTGTGAAACCATGGTGCAGAGACTGCTTAATATTATAACACATCACTGCAGGCCAGTCTAACATAACAAAGATACCAAAGAGGTGCCACCACAGAAAACAGTACTTTGCTTATATACACAGAGACTGACCTTAGACATGGTGATGTGGACCACCTTGTTTGCAGACTATCTAATGATATAAAAGAATGTTTGATTTCCCTTTCCTAGACTTTGGACAGTAAACATAAACTTAATGTCATATGGTTTGTTCTCAAGTTTCAGCCAGTGTCTGAAAAAAATTGTCTATTGGTTCCTTTGAAAGACACCAGACAGGAAAAATATTCAAGTTTTGGCAGCAAGTTTTCACTGTTTTGTTTAAAAAGTTGTTTACATGCAGATAGGAAATATGCCTACATTTCTTGCCACAAGGAAAAGCTCATGTGGCCAATACACTGGAATCTACTTATATATGTCAGGGAGAAGTAGAGTAAGGAGACAGGAAAATAAAAAGGAACAGATCAGAAATCAAGTGGATTAAAGGTGAAAATCTGGAGATAACTGGCCAAATTCTGCTCTCTGCCAGGAAAACTAGAGTGACGCCACTGACTTCAATGCGCAGAGTTACATGAAATTTAAAAAAAAAAAAAAAGGAAAAGGAAGGTGTTTCACACATTCTATTTAGTGTAATGCCACTTTCTTGACCTTTAAATAATGAAATTATTTCTCAGCTAATAAAAGGTTTCTGTGGGGTGGTTGCTGTGGGTAATTATTCTATAGTGAAGCTATACAGAGTTAATGATATTTTATGTTGACTGTGGGCCAGCTCTTGATTGGCATAAACTACGCGATTCCTACAAGTTGAGGATCTGGTCACATGTCTCTAGGAATCTCTCAAAGGCAAGGAGTCTACTGTATAAAACAAAAGAAAGCTGCTTCTGAAAAAAGAAACTTTGAATTTGGTCTTTCAGAAAGTAAGGAATTTTCTATTCACCAGTTTGGGATATTTCAAGTCAGATACACTCACAGAAGACCCATTCTTTCAGTGATTTAGTATAGCAGAAGCTATAGAGAGAGGGAGCTGTTAACTACCTAACAATACAATTACTCCTGCTGGATTTTTACATCAGGCCCTGTTCTTCACCAAAGATACCTCATAAATACTGCAGCCTACATAACTAAACATGCCTGCACTGCAGTTCATATTTCCCCTGAATTATGGATGATATGTTCAAAGGAAAGATGGCCAAAGAACCTCTTTGGAAACTAAAATCTGTCTATGGTTTTGGGGAGTTTTTCTTCATCAGTAGCATGAGGATGCCAGTGTAAATGTCGTTACGTCTAGTGGCTAAGTAATTGATTAGTGACCTAGATAGACAGATTCCAAAGGGGCAGCCGTGTTAGTCTATTGTAGAAAGACAACGGAGTTGTCTAGATAGACAGAGACAGCCATTGACTCAGCAAGTCAAAGGCCCGTACATAACCAATTCATTCTTTGAAGCTTCACTAGCTAGCATCAGCTTGGATAGTGTGCTCTTTACTACTGCAAAATGCTCTTGTACTGTACTCATTACTGCTTCACTTTTGAATAAAGGGACAGAATCAGGTCCACCATAATCCACATGATAGACGTGAACATTAGGCGACTGGAATTTTTCCTATCTAGTGAGTAACTTTGGCTTTTTGCTTTTTATTTCTAATTGAATTTCCACAGCATCTCACTTGGGCTGCCAAATCTCTTAAAAAAAATACCAGTAAGGTGGCTGAATTGTCTTGTCCCAGCAATGTTAAATTAACTGAAGGACCCACGGGGAAGGGTGTGTAACAGGACGGAGTTTCCAATTAGGCACAGGAGGCACATGCCGAGGGGCACTTGTGTCCTCGAGGCGCCTAAACAGTGGCAGATTACCACACTAACAAATGAGGCCTATGCCCAGGGACCCTAGCCAATATGGGGGCCTCACTTGAGGGCCAGAAATTTGGCCCCTCTCCCTCCTCTTCTTTCCTAGAGACCTGCAACGATGCTTCTCCTCCTCTTCCCCTTGAGGTCCCATTCCTAACCAAGCCTGAAGTCAGATCCCAGGGTTGAGCATATCCGCCCCCGTCCTCCCCCCCATCTGGAGCTGACTGAGCTAGTCTTCCCACCCAGGTGAAGCTGACCTGGCCAGCCCCCTCTTTCCCATTGCCCACCCCTTCCCCTGGCACAGAAAATACAGAGGTCAGCTGTACGTGGGGGGGACCCGACCGGCCCTGAAGATGTAGTGCCTAGGGACACATAAGGTATAAATCTGGCCCTGCTGTGTAATAAAGCAGGGAACCCTAGGTACTGACAGCAGCTTTAAAAACAGACCGCCAAAATCTTCCTTTTTTTGGTTAACTTTGTTCCTATAACACTGTAAAAAATGGTAGTTCATCCCTTTTAAACTGAATGCCACAGCCCAGTGACACCCCAGGTACTTAAACAGCCTGGCGCTGACTCAGCTTGCTGCTCCTGGTGAATACACCTTATGGATTGCATCATCGGAGAGACTTTTTGTTGGTGAGAGAGGGAGTTGTTTGATACATACAAAAGGATATAATCACTGATGTTATTTCTCGTACCATTTTCCTAAATTGTGCTTAGAGGGGAATTTTCAAAAGTGCTGTACACTGATGCAACTTGATTGCCATTAAAGTCACAGCACTGACTTCAATAGGAGGAAATTCAGCCCAACACTGGGGCTTTCGAAAATTCCCACATGCACACACGATTATATATTTACTTGTGTACACTTTGGTGAAAGGTTTCAGAAACAGAAACTGCTTCTTCTGACCACCATTTCCCCATCTCATCCGACGGAAAGCCCATGAGAAGCCAAAGTCTAAAGAACATACAAAGAACAAAAACCTCCTCAACATGGCACTTTCTAGTTTATGGCAAACAGACTTTCTGAGTTGAAAACTAAGACATGTGTTCGATACGCACGCACAAGAGTTGTAAAGATAATTAATCTTGTGGAGATTGCTCACTCTGCCTTGCCCTTTCAATATACTCTTTTCTTTTAATTCCACCTGCCACAACCCTTATCCCACCTGGATTCTCTCCATCACCAGATCACCCCAACCATGGTCCTTCTACAGTCAACAGTTCTCACTCTGGTCTGCCCTCCCTCCCTCTCTCTGCAGCCATGGTCTTTCCTCCATTCATTATATGGGTGGTTCTTCAGTGGGTCCATGATCCTCAGCTCATATCAGCACTACTGCTCGAGATGTGTGGTTGTCAGACTAGGTACAAAGGAGACAGCTCTCTGGAAGTCACAGATTACCATGGCATTTATTAACAGGGAGCCCAGTACCATATTGTTGTCTGGGCTCACTTTACACGTCTCAGACTGGAACCCTGTAACACTCCCAAACCAAGGGAGCAAATATATTTCTCTCCTCTCTTACATTTTACAGGACAAAGAAAAAACTCCAGACAGTAAACTACCTGCCCAGGGCTCTAGAGTTCACAGTCAGTGGACAGCTGGAGAAGGAAATACTTCTTACTACTCATTCTATGTGCAGCCAGTTTAAGATTTACAGGCTTTTCCAGTGGGAGTGAACTCCAGAGGCAGAGGTCTAGTATAAAGAAAACTCTTCCTCCAGCTCCTACAGAAACAGACCAATGCAGGTACTTTGGTGGATCAAGAACAGAGAGAAAGTCTTTTAGTTCATTTCGGCCTAGGTTGTCTAGGAAGTACGTAAGCAGCATCTAGCAGAGTGAGAACAGGTACGATATGCTCACACTAGTCTGGCTTACTCAGAAAGTGGACAGCTGCATCCTGTATTTACTAACATTTCCAAGCAACTTTCAAAGACCTGGATAATTGCGACTTGACCAACATTTGAAGGGCAGAGCATCTTGGCTGTGGCAGGCCAGGAGTGGGGGTGGGGAGGGGATGGAGGAAGAGAATGGTATACATGGGCAGAGGGGTAAGTAACATTCCTACTATTGTGCTGTGAGCAGGTGTGAGAATGACAGGTGTGTGAACAACTACTAAAGGTTATGGCAGTGTGCTGATCAGTCAGGGTGGTACAGCATGTGTCTCCAGATGGCTCTGACTCCTGCCACAGGGTTTGGGGAGGGACACAAGCAGCACATGGGCTCTTTGGAGGCAGAGGGGATGTATTCTGGGAAGCAGCAGGCATGTTGGTTAACTCAGGTTGCCTAACAGAGCTGCTGCTCAGTTAAGCTGAGATACCCTAGGTATCTTGTTCAGTTCACCTATTCACCTGACTAGTGGCTCCATCAGACCGTTTGCATTCAAGTTCCACCAGAGATTAGAAAACTATTCGATAACTGATTGTTGTAAACCTGCTTGGGGTGCTGGGGTGGGCACCAGAAACCAGGTAATTTTTGGGGAGGCCAAAGGGGCTCACGGGCCTCATGTGGCTTGTTCTATCCATGGAACTCCTTCTAACTCTCCACAAGGCTAGCAGAGTGAGTGCTGGATCATTATTGTGGCCAGCTGTGTGCCCAATACTGCACTGAAACCCATATATGCCAGAAACCGCTGGTGCTGCCTGGAGACTCCATGAACATTTTAAAAATACTTATTTAAAGCAGCGGCTCCTGGGGAGATATAGAAAGAACAGAAGCTAAGATTTTTCCTGATAGCCCAATTTAGTTCTCTCAATTTTCTGGGTACCACCCGGGATATTGTAGCATTGCTAACATGGAATAAGATCTTTGCCCCAAAGAAGATTTATTTCATGTATTTTCTTGAGGTGTTGGCTTTACAATACTCAAGAGGCTAGAGTCACAGGGGGATTTAGGCATTGCAATGCAGACCACTGCAGTGCCCACTTTCTAAGTGCTCTGTCTCCTACTGGAATTTATAACCTCAAGTTAAGCACCCAGGCTACATATACAGTGCACAAGGAGTTAGGCACCGAGAAGCAGGATCCACAGAAACTAGCATGCTGAGCAGCGAACTACCTAAACTTACCAGTAGGAAATGCTGAGGAGACGGCTGCTGTCTAAGTGTCCCCCAACCCTCCAAAGGGAGTTAGTTATCTGCATTTGGGAATCTCTTCTAGAGTTAGGTGGCAGCTGCTGCTGGTCCGCTTAAAACCTTAATACTTAGTTTTTGCTCACCGGATGAGCGGAGAACTGTTCCATCTGTCATTTTACATTAATGGTTCTGGCCCCACACTGAGGAGAATTTGTCTTTAACATGCTCAGGGTGCCAACTGAATTAGCACTGCTTTTATGAAAATTTCTTTTAAAAAGTGGGTCACTAATCCAAGTGGGAAAGTCCTCTTAAATATAAATGAAAGACAGGTTGAATGTGACTCTTTAGATATTAATAGTTCTTGGAAAACTCAAGCTCTTAACTTCTTTTGCCCTTGTTTATTCTCTTCAGGAAAAATGCTTCAGAGTGACCTGATTTTGGATTTTATTTTTAACTAACACAGAGGAATCTGATGCCACAAACAAATAGATTTAATTAAAAATGACGCTTAGAGGCAGGCTACACCCAGATTGTTTTATAGCACCAAAGGATATTTAGGAATATAAATATTAAGAAAGTAATGTATCATTGAGGAAAAAGTTTTTGTACAAGACATGCTACTTCCTTCTGGTTTTATTTTTGTTGCTATTTTAAGCAAGACTGTTGGAAATTGGTTGTGAAGCAAAAACAGCTGTCTTCTTCTCAGTGGTAATACATTCCAATAATTGACTTTAATTATTACTCTCCAGGGGCTGAGAGGAATGAGTAACAAGAAAGATTTGTATGGAATTGGCCATTACGTTAAACAATATGCCAGTTCCATGAAATCCCAGCAGCTCAAAGGACGCTGGTGCAGATAATCTCTCCTTTCTGCTCCTCTAACTGAACTGCATTGTAACAGGGATGCTTCTGCTTGCACATGTTATTTTATCCATCACAGGTAACGGAAGACAAAAATCTCAGTAACCCCATCATGCACACAGGACTCTTTCCAAAAGAAGAGACATACAATGTAGAGGCATTCCTCTCCCACAAGCACCAAATATTTTTTGAATTAACTGGTTTGAGTGCATGTGCTTCTGGATGGCACAGGTTCCCCAAGGGAGTAGAATAACCTGAAGGAATGAAGTAGAAGAATCCTTTTCACCTATTTCTCACCTCACTACCATCCCAGGAAATAATATTTCTGTGAGATTACTTCTGCATGTTAATGACACACTGGAACCCAAAGGAAGAATGACAGGTCTAAAATCCAAGTGATACTTTGACTGATAACTGAGGGCCAGAGTCCATCAGCTGTCCCACTGAAATCCAGGCAACTACAAATTGCAATCAGCTGGAATACTCAAGGAGCAAGGTCCTATTAGGTGTGAATGGGGAGGCAGAATATGACCCCTAGGTAGAAGGGGTTAATTATACTCACTCAACTAATTCATTAGCTATACATTCAAACACGAACAAGCAAACCATGAACTGCTTCATTTTATGGTAAGAACATTAGAACGGCCAGATTGGGTCAGACTAAAAGACCATCTAGCCCAGTATTCTGTCTTCCGACAGTGGCCAATGCCAGGTGCTTCAGAGGGAATGAACAGAACAGGTAATCATCAAGTGATCCATTCCATTGGATGTTACCAGTTTCTGGCATGATGCATGGAGACTGAGGAATTAGAGACCAGTCTGCAAAATAATAAAGATGGCAGTGGGCAAAAATCAGATTTTCAAGATTGGAGAAAGTGCCCCTTAAAAGCTTAAAAAGAGGCAGCTGACATCAGTGGTTAAATATTCAGAATATTACATGTGCTTCCCACTGATCTGAATGGTAGCAAATTTGCTGAAACGAACCATAGGGATTTGAAAATTCACCCCACTCCTCCAGGTATTTTATATTGTTTGGTTTACAGTATCTTTTGATGCCTTTCCCAGGAGCTAATTTCCAAGGACATGGATATTATGGTGTATCTTGAGATGTCTGTATGATACGACACTTCTTAAATGAGACTGCATTGTATTTCTACCTGATGCTCTACTGGAATAGCCTTCCCAAATTCTCTTGTCAGATAAAGGGGGACTTATTGCTCACACAATCTAATTTCCCATTGCCTTGGAATGTTTATTTGTGTTCAAAGGATCTCGACACCACCTCATGTAGTATTAATTTACTCCCACTAGCAATACTTTTCACCAATACACCCCACTGGATCACAACAACTATTTGCAGTCCGGGCATTTTGAAGGCAGTTTCGATACCCCATTTGTCTGTTTTACCCATGAATGTCCTGCTTTCGTCCTTGCCATCCTGTCTACATACAAAGCTCTCTCTGAGACAATTCACAAGGCACCCAGCGTCTTGATTCAACTCCTAAAAAACCCACTTTTGCTACAGCATCCACCCAATTAGCCAACCAAGACACTTAATTAGTCATTTAAAGGAAACTAACAAAAATCTGCCGTCCTCTTTATTATACCATGCTGTGCATTTGCCCTCGTTGAGTAACAGCGTGATTTGGGGCTATTTCCATCTTCCTTCTCTCTTCCACCCTCACTCCCTGATGTCTTTGTTTCTCCCTTGTAAATGTGATAGCCAATATGGGGCTAGATTGTGACTAGCCCTGACGTGGCCACGCAGAAACTTGAGACATCAACCCACTCCTGCATGACTCTTTTAAGACCTGGATCTGGGTCCAGGTCAATGCTCTGGATATCCACCCCCAGGGATCAAAGGGGCAAGAGGAGAAGGAACATTGTCTCCACTGCAACTCACCCCTGCTTCCCTCACAGAAGCTAAATGCGCAGTGGAAGTAAGATGCACACTTTCAAAATGACTTAACTGCATGAATTGTGACTCTAAGTCACGATGCCTCCCAGGCCTGTTCAGTTGCACACTACCCCTGACTTAGAGCCAAGCATAAAACAACCTCCTACAGTCTACTCTTAATAAGGGTCACATCTTGCCATTTCAGGAGGCACCAGCCATACCTCAGGATGATGGTAGGAATGACAGTGAATAGCAGCTATGGGTGGACGTTCTGAAAAATTAGACCATTTTCCACAAAAAGTGGGGGATAAAATAAAATAAAGGATATTTTTGCTCTCCCCATCCCCTTTCTCTTTTCATCCCTATGAACCTAAGTCCAGTCAGTTCTAGCCTAGCCTCTCACAACATGTTAAGCTAGGCGGCAGACTCACCTACCCTCTATCCTAGGGCAGCAGGTATCAATGGGATGTTTGACTGTTCTCATCTAGGACGGCTGATATGCAGTCTGTACAGAAATTGCTCTACAACAGTTCCCTCAATTACCTAGTGGAGTTCTGTAAAAGCATCCATTCTCTTTTCAGCTCCCACGCTATGTCCTACACCTTCAAGAAGTTACACTGAAATACTCTCTCCTACCAAAGGGGTAGCCGTGTTAGTCTATTGTAGAAAGACAACAGAGTCCTGTGGCACTTTTAAAGACTAACAGATTTATTTATCGCATGAGCTTTCGTGGGAGAAAATCCCACTTCGTCAGACGCTTTGAAGATAGGAAAGTTACAGAGTTACTGTAACTTTCCTATCTTCAAAGCGTCTGACGAAGTGGGATTTTCTCCCACGAAAGCTCATGCGATAAATAAATCTGTTAGTCTTTAAAAGTGCCACAGGACTCTGTTGTCTTCATACTCTCTCCTAGTGAACTGTCGCCACAGTATTTACACTTGGCCTGTCTGTCTTTATAAAGTGGCCCTATCAGTGGACCGCATGCCAACTCTCAACTTGTTCCTTGGTCCCATACACTCTCCCTGCTTCCCTTAATAGTTCCAGTAAAGTCAAGGATAATATTCCTTGATGTTTTATGCAACTTGTCAGAAAAAGCTCTTCAGTAATGAGGAAAGAGGGGCATAGGCAGGAAGTATTGTCCAAATAATCAATTAGTAATGAGAGGCAAAACCTCATTGTTTGCAAATAAAAACACCACATAGGGAAGCTGCACAGTTTAGAGAATAGGTCATGAGATTAGGAGGACGCAAACCTGGTTCTATTCCTGGCTCTGACTTTGACCAGCTGTGTGACATTAGGCAAGTTATTTCACCTCTTGGCTACCCTCTTTCGTCTCCTGCCCTTCGTCTGTCTCATACAGATTGCAAGTGATTTGGAACAGGGACTCTCTTTGTTTATACTGTGCAGTCCCTACTCCACAAGGCCACAATCTTGGCTGGGCTCTGTAAGTGCTACCGTAATATTATACTATATAAACCAAGCTGGAGGAAACAGTACAGTATAAGAGTGAAAAATATATTTTAATTCTTTAAAATATATATATTTTTTGCCAGACAGAAAAAGAGAGGCAATTAAAGAGGACTTGGCAGCATTTTAATGAACATAAATTTACTCTTATCACTCAGCTGTTTGCTATTGCTTGTTTAATAGTAAGTACACCTCCAGGAACTCAGCACAACTATTTGTGATCTCTCCTATTCTAACCATGCAGACTTAGCTGATGAGGAGACCAAGACATATCACCTTTTGCCTCTGTAAAACGAAAGTGCTGGGCAAATGCCAAAAATCATGTACGAGAATAAAGGACTAATTAAATGGGTCACAAGGACTGTTAGATGTGTACTTATCTTAATTCCCTACCTCATGTCCTCTGTCTTGCACAGGACATGATTCACTGTCTGCTTCTGAGAACGACCCAGACTCATCACTGGAGTTTGTTCCATAGGATGGCTCACATTTAATCTGGGGTCTGACTTGGTTGTACATTCCATCTCCCATCATGCCTGGCTCCTGATGTTCAGGGGCCAGGAATCGAGCTCCTTGGGAACAGGGGGAAGATGAAAACTCACACAGAGGGAGGCTACATGGAGAACCACCACTGCCATCCTCTGCATATGAGTAGGAGGAACATGAACTAGAGGTCCTGGTTCTGGTTTCCAAAGGAGGAGAGCGAGGGCAAACTTTAATTGGCACCGGGCAGCTGGTGTTAGGCCGCATCCTTCCTGGCAAGTGATCGGCTGTCAGTCCACTGTGGGAATAGGTCTGTGAACTAGGAAGGGATTGGCTGCCTCCAGCCCACAGACCCTTTGGCACAGTCTCAGTGAGGTCTTTGTCCAAGCTGCTCACACCAGAATATGAATGAACCGAAGTGTTTACTTGGTCACAAGCATTTGAAGAGAATATAACACTCCTCCTGTCCAGTTCACCTTCCTGCTTACAGAGAGCTTCAAAACCAGGCCCCCTGAGAGGCGATCCCACTGTGAAGTTGGAAGCATCCTTCTGAATGGCATGGGACTGTCCATAATTCCCTGTGAAAGGGCTGTAGTCAGTTTTGTGGTCACCCTGAGTTGTCCCTTTGTCAAAAGGGCATACTGGACTCCTGGCAAAGTGCTGTTGGGAAGCACTGGGGAAGCCAACCAAATCCACGTTTTTTGTTCTGTTGAAGAAAGACCTTAAGCAGGAAGGAGAGGACCCACTTTTAGATCTATCAACACAAGTAGGGCTTGGCTGTTTCCTGTCCATTTCGACATCCCCTTCTTTATCCCTGATGTCAGGTTCATCTCCAGACAGACAAAGCGTGATGCTTTCTTCATCATTTTCCTCATTCTGAGGCTCACTTTTTATCTGCCCCACGGCAAGTCCTGATTTGAGGCCATTTCCAGAACTCTCGTCACCAAATGTGCTTGCAAAACCTGAGTTACTGATGTGTGATGTGTTGCAGACATTCTTGGTACAAGCAAGCTGGTATTTCTTATATCTGGGGTACCGTGTTACTGCATCTTTGTCCAAATGGTCTTTACCATCTCTTAGCATGTCAGAGTCAGGCAGCATCCCCTCTTCCTTGTCTGCTCCAGCACTAGTGGACTCAAAGTTAAAAGGTTCCTGATGCATTCTTTCCCTTGGGCAGGATATCTTTGAAGTCTCTGATTCCATAGTTTCCTCCTCCTCCTCAGAGTTCTCTTCATCATGCATTCTCTGACAGGTGGTGTCCTTTTTGCACAGGAACAAGCCATCTTCATTGTTCAGCAGTTGAGTCTGAAGGAAGCTGAAGCAGGAGTCCTCCAGGTTGTGCATGCGCAGGAATTCAGCACAGTGGATGACCTCCTGGATATTTTCTCTGCTGAGTAACAGCTTAGCAGTGTAGGCAAACTGTAACAATGGACCAAATCCCCTGGCAGTGACCTGCAAAAAAACCAGGGAAATTGACAGCATTATCATCAGCATCACTATTGTCCCAAGCCTTTCAAGTGTAGTTCGATAACCTGACAGCTCTAATGTCCAAAAATAAATACCGCAAAGTACCAGTTAATCTTTTATCAGGTCAGCGATGATGCTACTTCCAATAATTAATGCTGCCTGCTCTGTGTTGCTTCTATATTTCATATTACAGGCTGAACTAAACGTTACTTAGACTGAGTGACGTAAAAAGCCACAAACAAGGCATTCGCACTAATAAAAGACTTAAAAATATATATTAGCATGCAGACTGATAATTTATGCATGAATGAATGGATCGTTCTCCATTAACATGATGCATTTCAACAAGAACATACAAATGAAAGTATGTTTCTTCTAACCTTGGTCTAACAGTGGCCTGGAGAATAAAAGTGTCACTTAAATCTGAACAGAGTTTGGAGAGGGAAATATGTATATTGAATGTTAAATGAAAATTCAAATACGAACCTTTTCCCCTAGTGTGAAAACGAACTAGACTACTGTTTCCTCAAATACATGCTGGCCATCATCTATCAAGTTATTATTTTACAAATAATGGAAGATTTTGCTTTTATACTGCACATTGGTTCTCTTCAGTCAGACTCGCATTATTTTGTTTCCATGAACATGAGTTACAGCATAGAGGCAATACGTTCGCATATATATTCAACTGCTGCAAGTCAGACAGAGCGCTAGCCCAGTACACAATTTTGCTGTTTTTCTTTGGGAAAAAGAGTCATCTACAAATAGTATAAGCACCCTCTCCATTATCCAAATAATAAAATATTGAATACTACTGGATGAGGGAGACCCCTGTGGCACCTACCAGATATGTCCTCCCAAGTTGAGTATGGTCTTTCAACCAGTTGTGCATCAACCCAACATTATGTCTTCTAGACCACATTTCCCTAGTTTGCGTATAAGAATGTCATGTGGGACGGTGTGAAAAGCCTTACTTAAATCAAGATATACTCTTTACTCTTTCCCCCGTTGGAATAATTATGTATGGGTGCGTCTAAGCTTAAGTTGACCTACAGAACTCTGCGTCCACACTGGGCGCTTGTTAAGTCGACTTAAGGAAGCTCTTAAGTCGATTTAATAACACCACCTCTGGCGGTCAACTTAAGGCTTAAGTCGGCCTTATTAAGTCAACTTAAGCCAGTGTAGACGGGTATGTCTACACTACAGGCTCTGTTAGGTCAACTTAACAAGGTCGACTTAAGTCGACTTTAAATGTAGACGCTCCATTAAGTCGACTTAACTTAGACATAGCCTATGTTAGTGACTCACGCAGGTCATTCCAAAGAAGTGTTTATAAATCGTTTGCCACACAACACCTTCAGACACATTGTACCGGCCATATATTTTAAAGAAAAGAAAAAGAGAGAGAGTTTTAAAAAGAAACCATTGTTATTCATAGTCCGCCACTTGTAAAGCGAGATTATCAAGAAGCCTACCATAAACCTTTGGAAGAAGAGGGAAACAACCATCTTTTCAGACACTTCTAAAAAGTGCTCTTAGTAGGTTTTCCATACATAACAGAAGTGTAATAACTGCTAGCTTTTGACTGCTTGTATTTTACACCATTCTTGCAACAACTCTATACATTCTCTTTTTACAATATACCTCTGATGCAAAATTGTCTAGATTTAGGAGTTGGCTATTTAATGGATCTTTACTCTCACAGTGTTACATTTTCTTCCTATCTGTTAGATTATTAGTTCACTGAAAGTGTATCTGAATGTTATCTACATGCAGCTTGATTAGCAAGACTACTTACAAACTTTACACGTGCCACACAGAGGCCAATTTTTCTTGAAAAGATTTTCAATAAATGGGTTTCTGTATCATTGCATATCTTGTAAAAATCAACTACAATAAATATCTGTAAGGGCAGTAAATGATTGTGTATTTTGAGATTGGAAGAGACTCCATGGAATAAAAAGCAAGGAGTCTTGTGGCACTTATAAAGACTAACAAATGTATTAATCGTTTGAGCTTCCATGGGAAAAATCCTACTGCATCAGACACATGAAATGGAAACTACAGTTAGGAGGGGGACACTCTTGGAATCAAAATAACTTGCTTGGTTTGCTGAAAAAATCTGAACTGACCTTATGACTTACCTTTCTCTGCATTTATCTATTCCCTTCCATCCTGTACTTTCCATTTCACGCTTTTGATGAAGTGGGATTTTACCCATGAAAGCTCATGCGATAACTAAATTTGTTAGTCTTTAAAAGTGCCACAGGACTCCTTGTTTGTTTTGCTGAACTAGAGTAAAACGGTTGCCCCTCTGGAACTCATCATCATGGAATAAAATGGTTCTCATGGTAGTTATCTAATATAACCACTAGGGGGAATGACTGCAAAACAAATTGAAGCACTGGGCAGCTCTGCTACGTTTTCACCTGTGCTCTGTTTCCTATAGCGTAGTCTACAGAACCTTGATTCATAACGTCCCAAAATAAAGCTATCTTTCAGGCTGACTCAATCTTTCGGTCCCAGTAACCCTACATGATAAATACAGCATTTGGAACAGCTGTTACATCTGTTTTATGCGGAGAATGTCAGAAGCAGAGCTCTTGCCGTGTTAAAGAGAAAATATGGAAGATAGTCTTTGAAGAGATGCAGAAAAAGAATTCAGTGAAGGGCAGATGAGAGGGACGGTTAGGATTGCTCCCTGAATTAATGTCAGTCTCACAAACATTTTGTAACTGTCACTGTCCTAATTCCTGTACAGACAAATAGAAGTAAAGTTACCATTAGTGCATGATCATACTTTCAGCTCTAATAGATGCCCGCAGGGAGGAGTCTCTGAAGTGTTTCAGTTCTGAGCTAATGTTTTTTAAAAAAAACTATACAAACTATAACTTTGATAATAAATGCATGCAAACAGTTGCTGGTAAGTGCTAAAGCTAGCAGAATCGCAGTAGCCTGAAGCTGTCTAAATATTGATTTGGCCTCTGTTGTGGGTCCACCATCTTATTGCCTTTGGAACGGCTTGTATCTAATTCATTGTGACAAGAAAGCAGATATTCAGGCCCTGGAATATGGTTAGACATATTGAACATTTTAAAAAGGAAGGTTTAAAAGCTGCATATATTACAGCTATCCAGGCATTTACGTATATATGGGTTGGGGTTTTTATAGCAGGAATGGTCTTTTTAAAAAAAAATCACACCACAGTTATGCTGCAGTGCAACAATTAGGGAAACCAAGGTGATATGTTTTCCTAATGTAATAGGGTTTATTAACCCAAAATAATGCTCCCAATTTATATCTTAGAGAGACATTAGTCAGATGGGTACACTGCTACTCAGATCAAAACCACAACCAAACGTTATTTTTTATGTTAAAGATACTTGATTGCCAGGATTTATTTGCTGCCAAATTTGTGAGATGTTTTCTCTATACAAAAAAAATGTTCAAATAGCACAGGGGTGCCAAACTCTTCTGGGGTGCGTCTACACTTGTAAATTAAGTCGACTTAAGCTTGCTTAGGTCGACTTAATTTACCCTGCGTCAACACTACAGTTTCCTTAAGTTGACTTAAGCAACTTGCTTAAGTCGACATAAGGAAAATAAAGTTGACTTAATGAAAATTAAGTTGACTTTATTAAACCTTGTTTTAATTCGACTTAAGGGCTACCCCAGGACTGCACCAATGCCCTCCCTACTGGGGGGGAGGGGCCACAGGAGGAGCCTGGCATGCCCCCCCACAGGGCAGGGCAGAGCCCTGCCCACCCTGCCCCTATGCCCTGCCAGGGTCCCTGTCCCCCTTTGCCCCATTGTACCTGGCACTGGGCAAAGGGTGCCCCCGTGGACCTGCCCTAGGTCCCCCTATCCCCTAGAAGTCAAACTAGGCGTCCAGTGTGGATGCTCTACGTCAACTTTGTAAGTTCCCCCCAAAGTTGACTTAAAATTTAAGTGTAGACTCACTAAGTCAACCTAAATTTCCAAGTGTAGACATAGCACTGGTGTGGTAGGCCAGATTTGATTTAAATGTACTTCAAGTGCGCCGTACATACCATAAATCGAAATACTAGGGCACTCTCTCTATTAGGGAGAGTGTGTGGTCCCACAGAGTGCAGTCACAGGCTAGATGGAAGAGATTCGGCCTGCAGGCTGCAAGTTTGACACCATTTAACTAGACAGCTCAGTTTGTGGGAACCTGTCTGGAGTATCCTCTCCAAGCTGATGAGCCAGGCCTCTACATTGTTAGCCTTTCATCGTACACAGGGTCTTCTGACTACCCATTTCTATTAAACAGATAAAAATTGCTAGACAAAGTAATTAAGAGTTTGGGTGTACAAAACCACAGGCCAGCAAACGAAACAAGCTCTCAAATAATATACGGGTCAGCTTGCTCTCTGTATGCTGTATCCCTTTCTTTCACTCTTTATCCCTTTGCTGTCTTTTTTATTATAAACTGGGCTTTGTCCTCATTTGAATTTGAGATGAGCCTAGCATAGTGTGGACTCTACCATAATCTAAAGAATGAAAAATTTTATTTTGTTTTTCTTGGATAATTCGCTGCTCTGTGGGCATTAAATGTCTCATTTTGTGCCCCAGGCACATAAGATACAAGACTGTCAGCCCTACCTACAGAGTCTGGTTCTTTAGCTCAAGTTGCAGATATTCACATAGGGTATGTCTACACTAGCAAGTTAGGTCAACTTAAGGACCCTTAAGTCAACCTAAATTACTGCATGTCTACACCTGACATTCATTAAGGCGACTTAAGAAATTCCTTAAGTCGACTTAATGAAAGCTTAAGTTGACCTAATAAGAACCGCCCATTAGGTTGACTTAAGCCTTAAGTCGACTCCTTAAGTCGACTTAAGGACGGTGTGGACGGGGAGTAACCCTTAAGTCGACGTTATTAGGTCAGCTTAACAAAGTGGACTAAGTCGACTTAACTTTAAGTCGACTTAGTCCACTTTGTTAAGTCGACTTAATAAGGTCAGCTTTAAGTCGACTTAAAGCTCACTGTATTAGGTCGACTTAAGAAAGTCGACCTAACTTTTTCTAGTATAGACATAGCCATATTTAGCTCTGAAAGGCCCTGGTTCAGCTCCTGGATTGGCCATGATGGTGGCTGTCATGTTTGTTTCCAATGACCAGAATTTAATGTGGAGCTCTAAATCAATTTTGTATTATGAAGCAACATGAGGCCTGGCTAGCAGTGGAATGGAGGTGTATGATGTTGATCATAAGGAGCACTCAAAAAAACTGTATGTAGTCAGGAGATGAGATCCAAAAGATGCTGGAATTAAAAAGCCAGAAGGAACACTGTGGTCATCTGGTCTGACCCTCTGCATAACACAGGCCATAGGACTTAACTGAATGAATCCCTATTTGAACTACAGCATATCTTTTAGAAATAGATTGGCTAATTAGCATTAAAAAATACTATGTTTACTGGCAAATCCAGACCATAAATTTATAGAATCTCAGAAACTAGAGGCTGCAAAACCTATTTTAGATCTCACTGTCTCTCTTTTTGTTACCCACAGAGTGATGCTGAGTATTTTGTTCTGTCTAGTTTTAATTGACTTAAGTAACCGGCCTTCCTCTACTTCCTTTGGGAGACTGTTACCCGAACCTTTTTAAGACATCACATTTTCTTTCACTTATTTTCATCATACAATTTTTTGTGTTACCTCCTTGAATCACTCTAAAAAATTCCTCTCCCACCTGGGCATTTAGACATTTCAAATACTTGCGGAATTACCATATTCCTTTTCCTGTCTGGGCATTAAATCCTCAGTAAGCCAAAAACTAGATAGTCTAAGAGAAATACTTGGAAACCAGTAGTGCTCTCTGACACTCAAGGGGTGAGAATTGGAAGCAGATTGCGCATAAGCAGGCAATGCAAAATGTTAGAAAGATGGAAGTGTGTGTCTTATATAGAAAAAGGGCTTTTTTTTGTGATGGTACGCACCAGTACTGCATACCGGCACCTATTTTCGGCTTCTGTCCCTGGCCGGCCTGCTGGGGGCTGGGATCAGCAGGGGAAAGGAGTAGGTCTCCTTTCCCCTGCTGTCCCTGCCCCACAGGAGCGCGCTGCTCCTGTCCCCTTCCAGCCCCGCTGCCCAGCTGGGGGCCGGGGTCAGCAGGGGAAAGGAACGCACCACTTCTGTCGCTGGCCGGCCCTGCTACCCTGTTGGGGGGGAGGGCAGGATCAGCAGGGGAAAGGAGCGGGTCTCCTTTCCTCTGCTGAAACCCTCCGCTTTCCCCCAGTGCACCGCGCCTGCTGGCCGAGTACCGGCACCTTTTTTCTTAGGAAAAAAAGCACTGTATAGAAATGTCCAGGACTGCGTACAATAGTTTAAGAATAATAAGATTGTAGCCAGTCTCTAAATACGTTTGTGACATTTCACCTGAAATGCTGCATAGAGTTCTGTGCCAGTCAGTACTAGCAAAATGTCAATAAATGGGATCTGAATTCAAAGAATGAGGAAGGTGATTAAGGATCTGGGACAGACTGTCATACTGAAAGAACTAAATATGTAGAACTGGGCTAGATGATAAACAATGAGGACAGAGAAATTGTTTATGGTGTTAAAAGGAGGTATTGCTGAGTGCAATGGGCTAAAACTGAAAAAGGGAAATTATAGGCAATTTTTTAATACTCAGCATAGCCATTAATTTTCCTAAGAGCGTGGCTTCCCAAGCAAATGATGAATGCCTTATGGCTTGAAACTTCACAAAGCAGTGAAGCAGAGAAAAAAATCTTGGACTGGCAGAGATGGAGTAGGTGATTTGGTGGATCTTTTCCAGCTCTAATTTCTAGGACCATGTGAGTAACATCATTCATAACTCACCAGAGAATAACCGAAAGCAGCTACTTTGTAAGTAACATATCTTGGGCGTTTAAAAATAATTCTTTTAAATAAACAAAAAAAAAGGCCGTAACCTGCTCTGTTGGATGCAAAAAGTTCTGTGGTGTTTGCTATGTAATTCTCATTGCTGTTAGCAGGAGTGTAAATTGCTAGGTCCGAACTTTGAAATACTTTAAGAAATTGAGGATTGGTACACTATAAGAACAGCTAAAGGCCCTTATTCTGAAACCACTTATGTAGATGATTAACTTTACGTGCTGATGTGGAAAGCTATGCATGCAAGTAAAGCGCTTGCCGCATCACAGCTTAAGTTTATAATATTCAGAATCTGTAAACCAAAAACAGGACAAACTGTTTCCCTTCACTGTTATCTCTAGAAATGGATTTAATTAATTAAAGACTTATTTTTGGTGAGGCGTGGGAAAAAGTAGATCAAGGCCAACACACTGAATGTTAAATTCCAAATTAAATATTAAGTAAAAATACTGAGTAATAAACAATAGGAGGTGTGTGTGTGTGTTTTAAAGTGAAATCAGGAACCATTTCTTCACAATTTTATGGCTGTATGTTGGTGGTTGAGATAATACACAACACTAATTTAGAGGCATGTTTGAAGATCTTTTAGTAACTTCAGAGCTGAAGATTTGTTTCCTAAATCTTTAGTCTTGTTAGTCAAATTAGTAAGTGTCTTGCTAGGCCAGTAAACTCCCAAAGCTACAATTTATATAATCAAGCACAAGCTAGAAATAGATGATAAGATTAGTGACAGTTAACTGTTTCTATTTTTTTCCACAGTCTAAAGAAGTTCTCAGGGATTAAACACCTCTAATCTTATTTGCTATGATTAGCATACACTTTATTCTTTGTTTTTTTTGGCGCCAATGTGTGGGTATAGCATGTTCATTATTTTCAGAGTGTAATTTAATAATTAAGATCAGTAACCATTATTTCATTGAGTTAAGTAAGTTCCTAATTATTTATTTAGTTATTTTTACTTGGAATGGGGTGTCCTCCCCCAACCCAGTCTGGGGTTTCTTGTTTTTAAATCTTTTCAGACAGTTTTGCAAACATGCTACTATATTTGCACAGGCAAACACTCAGTGGCATGTGCAATATAGACAGATGCAGATTTACATGATTTGCACATACAAATGCCTACCCACATGCATAAAATTGGTGTGTGCAAGATTAAAGGTGGCTTTTGAAACTGCAGTCTTCTACGATAGTACAGTAAAACACAGCAGACAGGAAAACAGACCCAAAGACGAAGACAAATAGGATATAAAGAAAATAATACAATATTTATTTTTAAAGCCAGAGACAAACATGCCAATATTATATTGACTTTTTTGTGGGGGTGCTTTATGGTGTGGTTTAAACATTTCCCTCACCCCCAAAGTTTAAGAACAGTAGCCCTGCAATCACAAGAATGCATGCTTCCCCAATCTGATCATTATCAAGAGGCTCCAGGGTTATATCCATTAATCTAATTTCATTTCTTATACAGAATCAACAATCACTATTTAAAATCCAGTTTGGTCCAGACGCATGGAGGCCACATGAATCTCTATCTGGGCTTTTAAATACAACATTAAAAGCAGTTCCTCTATTGAAGTAGTGAAAGCTCTAGACAAGGCCTGCAGTTTTATGCTCAATGTATTTTTAGTTTCGGTTTTGCTTACTACCCAGTCATAAACTTGGATAGAAGACTGATCTGATGTCAAATTGGTAGTCTGACAACTTTCTGACATCAAACTGAAGGTGTGGAAAGTGTGAGTGACAGCGTCACAATGGAAATATCTTGGCATCCACGCATTCTAATGAAAGGGAGGAATCCAGACACTAGGGCTATGTCTACACTGGCAAGTTAGTTAGAATTAAGGAAGCTTAATTTGAACTAACTAAAGCCATAGCTACACTGGACTTTAATTAGTTCGAATTAAGGGCCTCCTTAATTCGAACTAATAACTTCGAATAGGATATTAGAAGTAAGGGTTAATTCGAACTAGTTAGTTCGAATTAACCAATGTGGCCATGTTAGTTCGAACTAATTGCTTAGTTTGAACTAACCGGCCCATTGAAATCAATGGAGATCGCTAATCCGAACTAAGCAAGTGCGATGAATGGCACTTGTTTAGTTCGAACTACTTTTTTCTAGTTCGAAATAAGTTAATTCGAACTAACTAAAATTAGTTTGAATTAGTTAGTTCGAACTAACTAATTCGAACTAATTTTAGTAAGTGTAGACATAGCCTACGACTCTTTTCTCCAAGACACTGATGTATCTTTTTTAGTGAAAATTAAAACTGAAAACACAGTCCAGTGACCTGCAAAACACCAATACAATCAGGCTAAGGGGTGTGATGTAGCAGCTTCTCTTTGAAGTACTTCCACTTCAAGTGCCTCTTACAGGCCAGGCTACAGAGTTAAGAAGTGCCTTAACTCGCTTTGTAGTTTTACTTTTACTTAACAGGCCAAACTTGGAGGATTTTTATAGTATCCAGCAGCATTCTACTGGTTTTACAGCAAAAGTTTAAATACAGCAGCCTCTGTTGCAAGCCCAAGCCTCTGATCAGGCAGGAGAGAGATCTACCACAGCCTTTGATTGCCTTTTCAGTAGTATTACACATTGGAGGAGAAAAACAATCTGACTATTTCCTTATCACATGGACATAATGAACTAGCCCAACATTTCAAAGCGGGACCTACTGATGGGGTCATCAGCAGATCACTGTCTGTTTAAATGCTAGTTTGCAAAGTAATCCAATACTCAGGCAAAAATTCCAGCTGCTCACACCTATTGGGAATGGGGTATTTTAAAAAGTTCACTAAAAATAAAACTTGAGTGGCCAGTCTGAGCTCAGGCTTTTTGAGCCTGCAGTTTGATCTTCACTGGTGGAACTTGGCAGCTTACCAGCTGAATTCAACTGGACCTTGTGTGAGCTCAGATTTCAGGACTGGAGTCAGCTTCGAGCAGAGTCCAAAGTCTTAACTGGGGTCTCTGGAGTCAGGGTATTTGTTTTATGCAAATGAGGATTACATTTTCCAGGCGCCAAACTAACATTTAGTGTTTTTAAAGATTTATTCCTTTCAAGTGAATCAAAACCCTTATTTATGGTTTATGAGGATCTTGCCAAAGACAAGTGCGAATGAAAGGTTTCAGCAACCAGACTGAAATTAATATCAAAAGGTAGAAAGATGATTTTGGATCTGAACCCAAGATGAAAGCAAGGTGATTTAGATTCTGGCTTGGAGACAGACTCCCTCTGTGACACTGCCTAGGACTCAGTCATTCTGCGCCTCAGCTTCATTACCTGTAAAATGGGGATAAACATAATATTTCCCTTCTTACAGGGAGATGGAGACTTGATTCTTTAAATGTTTGTAAAACACTCTGAAATCCCTGGGTGGCAAGAGCTTTAATAGCACAAAGTACTAGACTGATGAGAAGGAGGAAAGGATGACTCACTTAAAATATATTTCCAAATAGAAGCTGCTTTTCCCTAAAGACAAACAAAATTAATTGTAAACTATATACATTGTTTATTGAAATCTGCATCATTATTGGCATCAAGAGAAGTGCCTTATAAATGACTGCCAAGTACTGAGCTGGCATAAACAATACATTAATCCACGTCTACGTTACTGGTCATGTTAGATTTCAGGAGTCTCATATACATGTTAGAGGACAAAAGTGAAGGCACACATATGCTTGAGTTGCTCAAAATCAAGTTTACGGCAATAACAACGTGCACCTATGAAGCATAGTGGTCCTGAATACTTTGTTGCTTGTAATTTTCAGTTCAGGAAACATCATCTTTAAAAAAGAACGTGGGACCGCGAATGGATTGGAAAATCTGGTGCATTTCTGTTTACTTGGAACCATGCAAACTGAAAACCATGAATTTAAACTGAGTTTAATAAAAATTAAAGCATGCTGCATAACAGGTGCACTAATGATGCCTGTATTCTCATGAAAACAAATTAGGATTAAGAGAGAGGTGGTCTCAGAGGGTGCGTCTACACTTGTAAATTAAGTCAATTTAAGCTTGCTTAAGACGATTTAAGGAAAAATTAAGTCAACTTTGTAAAACCTCTTTTTAAGTTGACTTGCTGCTTAAGTTGACTTGGGAAAGTCGACTTAAGCCAGTGTAGACGTGGAGTAGCCCTTAATCAATTTAGGGGGCTCCAGGGCTTCCCCACTGCCCTCCCTGCCAGGGTGGCTGGCACAGCCATAGCCTGGCATGCCCCCCCACAGGACAGGGCAGAGCCCTGCCCACCCTGTCCCTATGCCTTGCCAGGGTCCCTGTCCCCTTCTGCCCCGTTGTACCAAGGTACAATGGAGCAAAGGCTGAGCCCCCTGGCACTTGGCAAGGGGAGCCCCCTCTGCCACCGTGGACCTGTCCCAGGTCCACCTAGCCCCTACAAGTCGACCTAGGCATCCAGTGTGGATGCTCTAGGTCGATTTTGTAGGGTCCCCTCTAAGTCGATTTAAAATTTAAGGGTCCCCTCTAAGTCAACTTAAAATTTAAGTGTGGACATGCTAAGTCGACTCAACAAAGTTGACTTAAAGTTGAGTTTGTTAAATCAACTTAAATTAACAAGTGTAGACATAGCCAGAGAAAATAGCTTAAGCTGCATAGAGCTATTCCAATTTACACCAGTTGAGAATCTGACCCCATGTATTTTGCCCTTAATGTAGGTGATTAGTGTCCAATAATTAAAAGATACGGGTAGTTCATAAGGGGAGTCAGGAGAATACCAGTGTAGAAGAATGACTGAAGAAACTTAAGTGTCAAGTACGGAGATGATGCAAAGAGAAAAATAGTTAGAGGGATGTTACACACCATTTGATTAAAATACAGCAATTAGACTGTGGGATGACTGAATAACCAAAAGCATGTTTAAAAAGGATAAGGACAATAATTGGAGGTTTAACTACTAGGGCATGAAGCTGAGCACATCAACTAAACGAAAATAAAGCTGGGAATGTTTTGTGAGTCTAACAGAGACTTATTTTTCAATATAATATTTGCCTTAACATACACGGAATAGAGTAACATAGAAAGGCAGAGGACAACTTGGTCAGCAGGGAAATGCAGCATTCTGTCCTTGGATGCACATACACAATTTACACCAAAATCAGTGGGTGACACACATACAATCACCAAAAAAAAAAAAAAAAAAAAAAAATCAACCCAGGAATGTCAGGACTAAAATGGACACTCAAATTAAGATTAAAGACAAAAAAGTCACAATTTGAAAGGGGAAAATTAAACAGTGTATCGGACACAGTAGGTAAAATGAGATAAGGCATGAAGAAGGGGAGGGGAATACACCTAGAAAGAGGGGAAATTAAGTGTTCACAAAATAAAGATTGTAGGTGAAAGTGTGTAATAGATTTGTTTGAATGTACAACATGTTCAGAGGCAAGAGGGAAGAGGAAAAACAAAAGCAGCGTTAAAATATCTAAGATGAAAAGGGAAGATGCAAAAGCTGGCAGGTTATGCTTGCATACATCACAAAAATAGGAAAAAGTAAAGAGAGACACACGAATCTTGGCAATTTGGAGTGGTGACTAGGAGAGCTGTTTTCGATACCTGAGTCTAAGGAAGTAGCAAGTAAGGAAACACAAATAAAAAGGAAAAATGAATAATGCATCGCAAATTATATTATCTTTTTTTTGCAATTTTTTCCAGTTAAGTTTTAATTACTTATGTGACTTCTTTATAGTGTCCTGGTAAATACACTACTGTATTTGTAAATACAACAGAATCTTCACAGCAAGAAATCTCACTACAGCATCTGTTCTTACATTTTGCTACTACATGCACAGAGAAGGCATGTACATTTTTGTGCGTGGTTTACTGAAAAGCTAATTAGCAAAGTTATACTACAGAAGCAAACTGAGAAGGAAGGAGACAATAGGGCTATAGAGGGATAAGACTGAAAAATAGGGACAGATGAGAATGGAGCTGTTAAAAAATTCTTTGCCTTGTTTTTCACAAGATTGTTACCAGTCAGGAATTAATGCCTCAAGATGCCAGTGTTTTCAGTGTTTCCTGTTACTGCAAGCCAGCATGGCACAGAATATAAAAATCACTAGCTTCCTTATACTGGTTAGGAAGAAAACATGGCTCAGTAACTACTCAAACATTCTAGAAACTGAGATGTTTTAGCCAGGCTGTGGAAGGAATGCAATGTCAAAAGCTTAGTATTCCACTTGACTAGAGAAATAGACAATTAGAATTAACTGGTAGGCTGCAAGCATGAATAAATAAATATCCCATCATCCTGCAGGCTATTATGTTTAAAATAAAAACTATGTTATAGTTTTTATTTTTTCTTATACAAATTTCTTATGGTCATTTGGAACAGGTCGATTTTTGCTCCAATGCTCCTAATGGATCTGGGAATTATCATGGCTTGTGTTTTACTTCATTGTGATCAGATTTCATCAACGATGTCCGTACAGTTCAGGGAATGTGTTTTGTAAGAAACTGCCAGTGCAGAGCCAGCAAAGGGCACACAACCTTGTTTGGTTCAGAACCTAGAGAAGAGTAGTTAATTCCTTCTGAAGAAGAATAAAAGAATATAGACTCTACAAATACCAGCAGACATTTCCCTACTTACAACTATTCATCTCTGTAAGCAACACTGAAGAAGGTATTTCAAATGGGGCTAAATTTGCTGCTGATTCAGAATATTTGGGACATAAGCATAGAAGGCTTGATTGTCCACGGCCTTGCATCTTCTGTAGGCATTTACACAATTTCAGAATTAGTGCACCATGAATGTAAGATGCTATGAAATCAGAATGGAAGCATTTAATACCCACTGTGCACTGGTGTAAATGACACTAGGGTGCAAAGTAGAGGAGAATCAGGGAAAGAGATTCTTTATTTCTTTCCATTTTTCTCCAGACCTCAATACCAGCAATGGACATACAGCATAATAGTAAACAATGCTTCACACTATTTCACTTATGTCCTGAAATGATATATAGAGAAATTCCAATTGGCATATGACCCCATGAAATATTAACTGAGTGACTTTCAGCCTTTATTCTTTCTTGTTCTATGTGGGTTCAAGTCAGACATTTAATGCTATTTTGATTGTGAGTATGTGTGCTTTAGAGAGAGAATACACACACACACACACACACACACACACACACACACACACACACACACACACACACAGAGACTGACATCTGAGGACGTGTGTGTGCATGTGTGTGTATGAGAAAGAGAGAGAATGTGCATGTACGAGAGAGAGAAAATGAATAACTCCCATCTGTTCTGAAAGGATTTGTCCCCTCTTTGGATTTCTATTACCATTACACTGGAGTGCATCTAAAAGGCTGCAGTTCTGGCAGCCAACATCATTACAGCTGCTCAGATTATTAACAAAATAAATAAACTCAGACACCAGTGAGAAAATATTAATTACAATTATCACTGATAAAATAACGAACAGTAAAAGTGTCATTCTGCTGTCTCACCCACAAGTTTGTCATTTTTTTATTGCTGCCTATGATGAAAAAGTTTCTTTAAATGCTGAATCATCCTAAAATTATCTTTTTTTAAAAAGAGACTTTGAGATGGTGCCTTTCAGCATGTAAGATGAGACCCTTCATTTGCTGAGTTCTGTATCAATTCAATGTTCTCCATTCCCTTTCCTGCCCCATAAAGTCCCATTAATTCCCAACAGAACTGAATAGAAGATCATGCACCTAAGCACATATAGCTCTGACACAGGAGGAAACTGGTGAACTATACAACCACTCACTAGTGGAGAAATGTAAACTAAAACTATAGAAAGCAGAATGCAGAGAACGTTCTTGTGCTCTGAAGTAACAAAGGGGAGTTAGAAATCACCTTTTGTCCAACTGCGAATTTCCTCCCAAGCAAGGGAAAAGGTTAAAGTAGAGCAAAGTCAGTAAACTCCTGCCAAGCAAACTGTCCTTTCTGTCCCCTTCTTCTCCAAAAGAAGCCTGTTCTCTTTGCACACTCATTTTTCTTGATGCTTCCCTACCGCACTGTTAGCTCCTGAATGACATACTCATGCAGTGTCTCTCCTTGATAGCATTAGGAAACTCAGTTTTGGTTTTATTAACATAATTTATCATTTCACTGCAAGTGTCAAATGTTTTTTTATTTAGAGAGGGAGTAGGAGAGTGAATGAAGGACTAACATATCAGTGTTACCAAACAGCCATACATTATTGTCCTGATATTGAGGAATGATATATTAACCTGTATAACTCGTCACCCAGCTGTTTGATGACACTGCCTCTCAAAAGGTGCTAAATTATGTGCTAAAAGCAATTGTACATTCATTATTGGATCCTTAAAATTATGAAAATAAGCTATCTGGGTCCAAGACCATTTATTACAGATCAGTAAGTACATTCAATTGCAAATCTAGTCATTATTCCATTTTAGTTGACAGGCTAGTCCGGTTAAAGAGACATTGCACCTTTTCAAGTCTAACTGTATGGATTAGCATCTCTACATGGAAGGAATGATTAAAAACACGCTGTTTATTCAGGTTCTCATACCATACCTAGCACTGTCACCTGTAGAGAGGAAGAGCAGAAACCCTTTTGAAGTCAATGAATCTACTTGCAGCGATGAGCACCACTACCCTACGTTTGCACGATCAAGCCCTTTGTTTCAGGGGAAGCTGGTGATATCTGAAAACAAGGCGGTAAATCTGGCCTGTACCTCCGAAGGTCCTTGCAGAAATATTGGCTATTTCATATAGTATTGGTACAATATGATTTCTGCTAGCCATATTTAAGTCTAAGTAACAAGCTTGGCTGCTGTATGCAAGTTTCTGCATGAGAAAACAAGACCAGCCTCAGGGTGCAAAAGTCTACCAGGCACTCAGGGAAAGGCTGTATCTCCAGCAGCTCTGAAAAATGGAGGAAAGATCAGAGACGGAGATTGTGCAGTACGGTTAGGAGGGGAGGGAAGAAAAGTAAGACCTGGATGAGACAAAAAAACAAAACAAAAAACAAACCCCAATTAAAAAAGCAGCAGCTAGCTAGAAAGAAAGGAGGAAGGGATTGTCTATGCATCTTCTCCTTCCCTTTGTGCCACAAAATCAGAGAAAAATAAATACATGCACATTACATCAGTTCCTCTTTTCACTACTTAAATGCACCATTGCTTTGTTAGAGAAGGGCTCTTGAGTCATGAGCATCTCTCTGGACTTCTCGTTTTCCTTTTCCTGTCTGACTTTTTAGAGTCTAAGTCCTGGACAAGCCACCTGTGTTTCCTTTTTCTTCTTTAAAAGGAGTTCCTAGGCATTGTTTTACTTGCATATTTATAAAGAGACAAATAAATTACTGAAAAAGGCTCTTTGGAATGCGAAATACAGAGACTGGTGCAGGAATCACTGCAGAACTGAAGTTCATTTTAAATCAGTGTACCGTGTACAAACGCTGTCTTACAAATAGGATTATTTAATTTAAACCTTAGATCTGTCAAGTTCCATTACTTCAAATGGCGCCTGTCATTTCTTGGCTTCATTATAAATCAGGATTATATTACAATTTATGTTGGGTTAAGTCACTGCTTAGATACAAGGTGGCAAAAAAAAATTACACAGCATTCAGTAAGTAGAGCAAAGTCATTGTACTGTTGTGAAAGGCAAAAAGTCATCTAGCTAAATGAGGATCCAAGCTGTCCTGTACCAAGACTGTTACTAATAAATAAAAGACCTCTGGGAAAAGTGCTGAGCGTAGGCTGGATCTATTTTCAGTCTGCATCAGCAGCTGCTGCCCCTGGGATCACATCTTTACTCATATCCTAAACCATATGTAATCACTCCAGTGCTGCAACCAGTAAGATAATGAAAGAGCATGGCATAAATCTATACTCGAGTGGAATGCTAAATGAGAAAAATAACACAAAAAGGGGGGAAATAAACCACATTTTCAAGTCATTAGGAAGAAAGACTTTGACATATGAAGTGTTGCAACCATTAATAGCACTTATCATATAGAGTGGAGACAAAGAGACAAATTAATCAAACTGACAGATCTGGGACATTTATGCTAATGCAGGCTCCTGGGTTTTAGTGTGTATTCCTCTGCGTCTGGAAAACTGATACCATTACAGGGCAGGAAATTGCATGAATAACATGCAACGGATCATAAAAATTCACACACTGAGCGCAAAAACACAGCCAAAAGCACTGTAAAAACAAGGCTAGAGACCTCAACAGAGGAACTACCAACAGCTAATGAATGCAGATAAGTACAGGAATATTTCCCATTCTCGCAGCAGCATAACAATTAGATGGCTGGGACTCCATGGTCTCAAATACTGTAGGTAAAATAGAGCCAGGAGAGCTAACACACAGATAGCTGAGAGAATTGCTGGCCAAGCCAGGTTTGAAATTTCTTTGCAATATTGCAGCCAGCAGTTTAAAACCATTGGGGAATTAACCTGGCCAAATGCAATCTCTGCCTAAATCTACTGCCCTGTTGTTAAATTTAACAATGTACGAGAGGGATTGGGGGAAATGAAAATAGATATAAAAATAATAGTAGAACACCCCCCCCCAAAAGCAAAAATATCCACCCAAGAGAGCAAATCCAAAACACACAGTTAGAATAATAGCAACTAAAAGCATTTGTAAAGTAATTCTTTTGGGGAATGCATAGCTATTTGCTGTCCACAGTCACAGCTGAGTTGGGAGAGGCAGGAAATGGCAAGAACTAAAGTATGCTGGGAAGGGCAAAGTGTAGCAAATGATCTCGCCATGGTTTCTTGGTTTGCCATAGGGGCCTCTTAGGATCTTGAAGAATCACTGTCAAAACCAAGCACTGGTAAAGCGGGTAGAGCAGGGGTGTCAAACATGCGGCTGAATGTGGCCAGCAAATGTCTTCTATCCGGCTCATGACTGCACTGGGTGGGACCACTCTCTCTCTCTCTCTCTCTCTCTCTCTCTCTGGGTGCATCTACACTTACAAATTACAAGCAAGCTTAAATCGACTTAATTTAATCTGCATCCACACTACATTTTCCTTAAGTCGACTTAAGCAGCTGCTTAAGTCGACTTAAGAAAAATTAAAGTTGACTTTATAAAACCTACTATAAAGTTGACTTTACTGGCTAAGTCGACTTTATTAAGTTGACTTAGCCAGTGTAGACACAGATTAGCCCTAAATTGACTTTAAGTCGACTTAAAGGGCTCCAGGGCTCCCCCACTGCTCTCCCTGCCAGGCGTACCCCCCGCCCCACAGGGCAGGACAGAGCCCTACCCACCCCGCTCTTATGCCCTGCCAGTGTCCCTGTCCTGCTTAGCCCCCATTGTACCCAGGTACAATGGGGCAAATGCTGAGCCCCCTGGCACTTGGCAAGGGGTGCCCCTCCTGCCACCGTGGACCAGTCCCAGGTCCACCTAGCTCCTAGAAGTCGACTTAGGTGTCCAGTGTGGACGCTCTAAGTCGATTTGGTAGGGTCCCCTTTAAGTCAACTTAATTTTTGAGTGTAGACACGCTAAGTCGACTTATTTGGCCAAGTGTAGACATAGCCTCTGTTAGGGAGAGTGTGTGGTCTTGCATACCCAGCACTCCGCAATGCCGTGAGAGTGTCAGGTCTCGTGACATCACAGAGTGCTGGGCATGTGAGACTGCGCTCCATGAGACCACACTCTCTCCATAACAGAGAGATAGAGAGAGAAGTTTGTACCATGGAGCGCAGTTTCGCATACACAGCACTCAGCAATGCTGTAAGTGTACCATAGTATTTTGATTTATGGTATGTACAGTCCACTTGAAATACATTTAAGTTAAATCTGGCCCACCATAGCAAGTGAGTTTGACACCCCTGGGGTAGATCTAATCATCCACATAAATATCAAATAACTGATAATTCACTTCGTGGTTGCTGATTGGTCTGTTTCTAAAAAGATGAGGCTGGCTGGTTGATGACCCATAGTATATACAATACCACCACTCTCAGGTGGAACAATTAAGGCAATAAGTAAACGCAACCCTTAATAAAAAAGCAACTTGAATACATTTTGGTGATGCATAATTTCAAATCCTACCCCCACTCCCACCCCAAAACATATTTTTATGTGACTGTTGATGCTCATGTTGCTGAACAGCACCAATCAAGCACAATGTTATGGGCATAACCAGGGCAAGAATATTGAGACCAAGCAGTGGGTAGGATCTTGCTGCTTCGCACATGAGAAGTAATATACAAATCCTGCACACAGTTCTAGGGCTGTGGAGCCCCCTCCCACGCACAGTGGAATGGGTGCAGTTACATTTCATCAGAGATGGATGGGAGTTGACCAGCTCTTATGCACACTCGTTCTAGGGCAAGCCCCACTCATGAGAATTCTCTGAAGCACTCTCAAATAAAGCACTTTGGGGATTGTCCAAGATTTCATCCGTATGACCTGGGCAAATATCAGATTGAAAATTTTGTCTAGTTCTCCTGATTGTTTTTTGTACTGTACTGAACACCATGTGGAAGCTTAGTAAATAACAAAGAGACAAAGGTAACTGCTCTGAAGAGGTTATAATCCATAACTATACATTATAAGTAAATACATATATACACACATAAAACATACTTAGATTGGAAGTTGAAAATGGAACCATTTTTTCCTTTAAAAATGTCAAGTAAATGTATAGGAAATAATAATATAAAGGCATCTGGTTTCTTTAATTCCTTAAGTCTTTTAAGATACCCTGGAACTGTTCTGCAGACATTCAAGATACATCACTCTTTCTTCTTCTCTGATTGCAAGTGAAAGAAGGATTTTCCTCCTCTGAAATTCTAGTTACAGTGAAAACTGAAGACCTTCCTTAAAGGACAAGATTGAGACAGGTCCTCAGCACCAATTTATCTTTCTGAGATGAAAGACAAAGTGCAATGACTAAAAAATGACAAAAAAGTTCTCCCACTTTCTTGGCCAAACCAATTGCTACCAGGAAAACCATTTCAAAGGGTCTGAGACCTCATCTTGTATTAAAAAAAACAAAAATCTGCTTTAGTTTTAAACTGCTACTCCAACAGAAGATATCTCAGATCATCTGAGCTCAAGAGAATGGATCTAGTCTTAGACCCTGCAAGCTGTTGTAAAAAACACTAATAACTGCTTAAAAAAGTGTAGAGCCAACCCGTTTTACAGATCTGCTTGGAGGAAGTCCAGGATAGCAAAAATATCAGAGGTTATAGCCAGAATCTCTTTGGCTGTGAACAAGATGAAGATAAAGAAAGAGACTGAAACTTCTTATCTCTGACAGTCCACTCATCTATCCCCTCACATTCTAGGTCTTCAGTTTGAGGGATCGTAGATCAGGGTATAGAAAACTCTATAAAAGAAGAATTGGGACAAAAATGACTTCTTCAGGATCTTCCACAAGAGCAGGTCTCATAAGAGTGGGGCAGAAAGTCTACGTTAAATTGGAGCCCTATTTGAGAATAAACACTTCTGCAACCTTTGCCAGCTACTCTTTTCCCAGCTACTGAACGCTGTGGTGGCTTGCTATGGGTGAACAGGTCCATTTGGAGCAGGTCCCCAAATTCCTCTATTCTTCAGGGACAACTCTTCTTTTATTCTTCACTTGTTTGGACATTTCTGTAGATGTAATTTCTACTGACTGCCCAGTGACTACATAAATTAGAAATGAAAGCATGTATCTTCAATATTAACAGAGGATAAAGTTCCATTGATCGTTAAGAACATAAGAATGGCCATACTGGGTTGGACCAATGGTCCATTTAGACCAATATCCTGTCTTCCGACAGTGGCCAATGCCAGGTGCTTCAGAGGGAATGAATAGAACAGGTAATCATCAAGTGATCCATCCCATCAGCCATTCCCAGCCTTTGACAATCCCTGCTTATGCTGGCTAATCGCCATTGATGGATCTATCCTCTATGAACTTATCTAGTTCTTTTTTGAATCCCATTATAGTTTTGCCTTCACAACATCCTCTGGCAAGGAGTTCCAAAGATTGACTGTGTGTTGTATGCAGAAATACTTCCTTCTGTTCATTTTAAACCTGCTGCCTATTAATTTCAATTGGTGACCCTTAGTTCTGGTGTTACGAAAATGTGTGAACAACACTTCCTTATTTACTTTCTCCACACCAGTCATGATTTTATAAGACCTCTACCATATTCCTTAGCCATCTCTTTTGCAAGCTGAGAAGACCGAGTCTTATTAATATTTCCTCATATGGAAGCTTTTCCAAACCTCTAATAATTTTAGTTGCCCTTTTCTGTACCTTTTTCAATTTCAATACATCTTTTTTTTTAGATGGGGCGAGCAGATCTGCATGCAGTATTCGAGATGTAGGCATACTATATATTTATAAAGAGGCAATAAGAATATTTTCTATCTTATTATCTATCCCTTTCCTAAAGATTCCCAACAATGTTAGTTTTTTGGCTGACACTGCACATTGAGTGGATGTTTTCAGAGAACCATCCACAATGACTCCAAGATCTCTTTCTTGAGTGGTAACAGCTAACTGGATGCCATTACTTTATATGTCTAGTGGGGATGTGTTTGCCAACATGGCATTATTCGGCATTATCAACACTGCATTTCATCTGCCATTTTGTTGCCCAATCACCCAGTTTTGTGAGATCCTTTTGTAATTCTTCACAGTCTGCTTTGGACTTAACTATCTCGAGTAGTTCTGTATCATCTGCAAATTTTGCCACTTCACTATTACCCACATCATTTATGAATATGTTGAACAGCTCTGGTCCCACAGACTTCTGGGGGATATTACTATTTACTTCTCTCCATTCTAAAAACTGGCCATTTTTTCCTACCCTGTGTTTCCAATCTTTTAACCAATTACAGATCCAGGAGACAACCTTCTCTCTTATCCCATGACTGCTTACTTTGCTTATAAGCCTTTGGTGAGGGAACATGTCAAAGGCTTTGTTAAAATCTAAGTACACTAAATCCACTGGATCACCACTGTCTACATACTTGTTGACTCCCCTCAGAGAATTCTAGTAGATTGGTGAGGCATGATTTGCCTTCACAAAAACCATGTTGACTCTTCCTCAACAAATTATATTCATCTCTGTGTCTGATAATAATGCTCTTTACTATAGTTTGTCTGGTACTGAAGTTAGACTTACCAGCCTGTAATTGCTGGGATCACCTACAAAACCTTTAAAATAAAATTGGCATCACATTAGCTATCCTCAGTCATGTGGTATGGAAGCTGATTTAAATGATAGGTTACATATCACAGTTAGTAGTTCTGCAATTTCATAGTTGAGTTTCTTCAGAACTCTTGGGTGGATACCACCTGTTCCTTGTGGCTTATTACTGTTTAATTTATCAGGTTATTCCCAAATTTCTTACGACACCTCAGTCTGGGTCAGTTCCTTAGATCTGTCACCTAAAAAGAATAGCTCAGGTCTGGGAATCTCCCTCGCATCCTCAGCCGTGAAGAATGATGCAAAGAATTCATTTAGTTTTGCTGCAATAAACTTATCTTCCTTGAGTGGTCCTTTATATAGCACCTAAAGTAGACTGCAGAATATCCATTTCTAGTTCTTGCATCTAACAGGCTGATTCAGACATTTTAAATCTAGTATTGGCTTAACCGACACAGTCTTTGGCAAAAAGACATGTTTCCAGGATTAGGAACAGATTTGGTTGTATGCTCACACGATTAAACAGCTTGTTCAGAAATCCCTTATATGTGAATGAAGAAGCCTCACTTAACTGCCATTGGGTGAGATAGGGACGGTAAGGACGGGTTTAGTTAAACAGCCAGATTAAACAATGGAAATGATCCCATTTACTGAAAGGGGTTCACTCTCAGTATTTCTGGAAGCTGAAAGTATGCTTTATTCCTCCCTGGATGTGAAAGGGAAGTTGAAAAAGCTGTCAAAAGACAAATTCTGACTTCTCATGAAAGGCCTTTAGCATCAGTTCTGACCTTTGAAATAACAGGAAATAACTTGAGCGTATTTTGTTTTTACTTGACTAAGAACCTCTTGACTAGGAAATTTTCTCAGAAGAGCCATGTGGGTAGGTGGTGGTAAGAGGACATAGTCCAGGCGCCCAGAAAGATGTTCTACTGATGTCGGACTTAGATGGAAGGGCTGGTTTGTTTTCAGTCTTCTTTCAGAGCTGTCCCCAAATAATCTGGGCCCCCTGAAAGTGTGGCCCGCAAGTCTAAATACTGAAGAAGAAAATCTCCTAATTAAATATCGATGCATTGCCCAGCCAAAACATACCTCCACAGTGCTAGCTGCCAGCCTGAGAAAATACTTGATCAAGTCATCAAGAGCCAACCTTTCCAAAACAGACTGTTGAAGTTTCATATACAACATTTGCATGGGCACCATGTTTACATCTGAACATGAAACAAAAGTTGGTCACATGCTTACCCATTTTGTGCATATTAGGTTTGTGAACAATTTAGGGAGCCGGTTTTGAAAATCTGATCAAAATTCAAAACCAAGTAAGCACCAAGCAAGGGCTTTATGAGCACGTCTAGAAAGCATGGATTTGAAAGTGCTCCTTGGACAGCAGAATGGATAGCCTGTATCTTCAGCCTTGATAATACTGTAATAGTGTAATGACCTTCCTAGATAATTCAGTGTATTTCCTGAATCCTACACTGAGCTGGCTTTAGCAAAAGATGGGACTATCAAACTAAACTGGACAATAGTGCAGAAGAGGAAGCACTGAGAGCACAAAGCCACCAGTGATTCTGCCTTGGGGAATACCTGGTAAACCTCTATGCTCTTAGCAGTATGCTCACACACTTCAATTTTTCTCATTTACTGACTGGCTTAGGTTAACTTTGCTTCAGAGGCACCTTGGCTGCTTTGACTGATGAAGTGGATGGATAGAGAGGCAACTCTCTCCTTTGGCCTGTTGTTATAAAGAGCACGATCCTTAAAGGGCTTTTATCCTAGATGGAGTTTGAAGTTTGTGATGTGTGATATAAACCAGTTAATGTTAGATCCAATCTCCACTGAATAATCTGGGTAAGAGACTATAGACTTCTGAGAATGAGACATCCTTCCCTGTTCCTCAGTTTCTGTTGAGGAAGACGCTTTCTGGTTAGACAGTCCCTGGAAGGATCAGTTGTTGCTGAAAGGAGGCAACTGGGGCTTTAGTGAAGCTGACTAGGAACATACCAAGCCCAAATTTATCAACTTTAGATGCCTACAGTTAGGGTCCTTAATAAAAGTGGCTTGATGTGTGGAAGTGTTGAACACTCATAATCTTCATTTACTTCTATTGCTAAGGTCTTCGGGGAAGGGACCATCTCATCTTTTTGTCCTGTTTGTAGAATGCCTAGAACAATTGAGCTCCTGTCCATGACTGAGGTGCCCAGCTCACATACAAATAAATAAATAAAAGTAACTTAGATGCTTAACTGTAAGCACATAAGTTCTAAAATTTAGTCCTAAATATCTAGCTGGATTTAAACAAATCAAAATGCTTTCTGAGATTGGATTGTCCAAAAAATTTGGCAGGAATGTGACAGTTTGGTGGATCTTCATATGTATCTCTTACAAATTCTAGTTGATTTTGGAATTGCTGTATGACTGAATGCCTCATTTGGATGTGGAATCAATCATCGGCAATCAGGGCTGGTGTTCCATGTCTTCCAAACTAGGAATGTAAATATCGGTTAGAAAAGGTAACCGTTTAAACAATGTAATTTTATGTACCCCCTACACTCTGTCCCTTCCCCTCAGCTCCTGGGTAGCACTGCTAGCCCAGCTCCATGGAGAACCCATCTTGGAACAATGGTACCCGGTGTTCTGCAGCAGGGTGCTTTGCAGGGCCTACACCAAGGCCTCGGCCTTCTTGGGCAGCAGCAGTATGGCCTCCTACACAACGGCCTGCCACTGTCACCATGGAGACCAAGATCCCGCTCCCCTGATTAACCTAACTATTAGTCTTAATGGCAAGACTAATACTTATCGATAGACTGTGTAGTATTTTACATCCCTATTCTGGAGCAGGACATGGGGGGTGGAAGTTTGCTTTGAACGCTGGGGTGGACTGATAGGATGTCCTCTGCCTGAGGTGCCTCATGACAACTAGGCCTCCACATTTACCTCTATTGTGAGCTCAACTGTAAAAAAGTATGTGACAGTCCATAAGATGTTACAATAATCATAAAAAATAGGTCAAGTTGCTTACGAGGGTGACTATTGAAACAAGTGCGAGGGAACCAGACAATGCAGCTAGATTAGTCTGACCCCGAAAAATCAAGTTGATATGATTCAACAACTGTATTGAAATTATGCTTGTTAGAAACAGTAGCTGTGCAGCCTGAAGTTGATGAGCCAAAATTGGTATGTCAGATTTTGTGGGGAAAACAAACAAAAGAACAGAAAAAAATGACCAGATGGAAGTTACTGGAGAGACCTTTACCATTATGGCTACCATCTCCACTGTTTCCTGGGATGCGGGGCTTTCATCATCATGATCCTGAGAGGTGTCCTAACTAAACTAGGCTAGAAAGAGGGACCCAGATGACATCACCACCTGTACCAGTTCCAGCTGAATCTCAAACACCATCTGAGATGAAACAGCATTGGTCTTCAGCAACAGCAATGACATTTCCAGCCCATCTCAACTAACTTCTTCTCTCTTCCCCAATAAGGACAGTTATGCCATCTTTGATACCAACTAGAGGCTGTCAAACCACAGGAGGGTTTTCTTTTTAAAAACTGTGTACAGCTAAATGGAAAGGGAACAAGGGATGCTATTAAAATGAAACTCTTATTTAACAAACAAGGAGTCCTGTGGCACTTTTAAAGACTAACACATTAATTTATTGCGGGAGCTTTTATGGGAGAAAATCCCACTTTATCAGATGCTTTGAAGATGGGGAACTTACAGAATGGGAGGAAAATAAATGCAGGGACATTTAAATTATAAGATCAGGTCAGACTGTTACAGCAAATCAAAGCAGTTGTTGAGATTCAAACACCGGGGAACAGCATATAGAGGAAGGTGAGATCAAATCACCTGTTGTAATAAGAAAAAAACTCAAGATCCCTATTTAGCCCTGAGGCAACAGTGTCAAATCTGCCTATGAATGTCAATTTGCAGTTTATCTTTGAAGTTTTGATTTGTTATCCATTTGTTTAAGTTCGGCTATTAACAAGTCATCAATGGAGTGAGCAGGGAGATTGAAGTGTTTCCCTACTGGTTTTTGAATATTGTTATTTCTGATGTCAGACATATGTCCATTTATTCTTTTGCACAGACTGTCCTGTTTGTACAATGTATAAGGTAGAGGGCATTGCCAGCACATGATGGTATAAATCACATTGGTGGATGAGGATATGAATGAGCTCTTGATGGAATAGCTGGTTTGATTAAGTCCTGTGATGGTGTATTTTGTGCAGATATGTGAGCAAAGCTGGCAAATGTGGTTTGTTGCAAGGATATGTGCCTGCTTTAATGTTTCTGCTGTTTGGTCTGTAGTTGCTGGTGAATATCTGCTTACAGTTGGGGGGCTGTCTGTATGTGAGGACAGATCTGTCTTCCAAGGCTTGAGACAGAGAGGGATCTTCTTGTAGAATAGGCTGTAGATCCTTGATGATGTGCTGTAGAGGTTTGACTTGGGGGCTGTAGGTGATAACCAGCGGTGTTCTGTTGTTTTCTTTCTTGGGGTTCTCCTGTAGTAGATGACTTCTGGGTACCTGTCTGGCTCTGTCAATCTGTTTCTTCACTTTTCCAGGCGGGTATTGCAGTTTAAAGAAAGCTTGACAGAGATCCTGAAGGTGTCTGTCTCTGTCTGAGGGATCGCAGCAAATGTGGTTATATCTTAGGGCTTGGCTGTAGACAATGAATCGTGTTGTGTTTCTTAGATGAAAGCTCGAGGCATGTAGGTAAGATAGCAGTCAGTAGGCGTGTATGTGTCCATCACTAATTTGTATTATAGTGTCCAGAAAGTGCCCTGATCTTATGACTTACACTTCCTTGCATTTATTTTTCTCCCATTCTGTAAGTTCCCCATCTGCAAAGCATCTGACGAAGTGGGATTTTCTCCCATGAAAGCTCATGTGATAAATAGGTTTGTTAGTCTTTAAAAGCGCCACAGGACTCCATGTTTGTTTTGCTGAACTAGACTAACACGGTTAATCCCTTGATATTATTTAAAAGTTTACATTTCAAATGCTTTCACTGTTTTTCCTTCTTTTCTGTATTTTTAATAAAAAGTTTAAAGGATTTTAATGGTGTATTTGGCATGGTTCTAAGAAGCTGAGGTCTCTGTATGTCAAGCCTTGTATATCTTGTTTAATGTTGAACAATGACTAGGCTATGTTAACACCTTTATCCCATATATTCTACCTAAATTAATACAACAGGAATGAGGGGAGCTACTAAGCTGGTGGGGGGCAGCCAGCCAGCTCAAGGCTGGGAAGAGGTGGTCCTGGGGTTTGTGTCTCTCTGTAGAACTAACCTGCTTGCTTGCACATATGTATTTTCCCCTATTGATTTAAGTTTATAGATATAATAGAGTTGCTGGAATGCAAGAGGCCTGCAGGCCACAACCTACATGAAAAGCTGAAGCAGTGAGCATACATATGCTCAGGACTTTTTGTCCAGAGAAGGAACAAGAAGCTACATACGTGGTTATGACTTTATCACCCTAGATAAGTCAGGAGGCATCAAATCGAGGGGGGGAGAGAGGGTTGTCCAGTTTATCACCAAATAAATTTCAAAAATACACCATAAAAAGAGCAAGAAATAACAAAGGTGAGATGAACAAACTGCCTGGCACCATCTTGAAAAATATTAATGTGTCATTAATAAACATTGCATAAACCTACCAGCCGATAGAATATGTATACCCCAACAATTTGTGGGTGAAGGAGCTAAGTTTGGACTTAGAAGGAACTCATCCTATGTAACGTATAAAAAGGGAAAACCATAGTGGTAGAGTGCGATTGTCAGCTACTTCTTCCTTATGCTTCTTTTAGTCAGTTATTTGCTAGAATCTTTGTCCTCAGTGTAAATTTAAAACATTACTTATAGCTCTCAGCAATCTAGCACAGCCAAGCCCTCCACCCCCATCCTCCAGGAGTTGAGGATCTAGACATCTCTCAATTAGGTCATCAAGGAAGGGGGGTGAATATATTAATCGAAAGTACACAGTATAAATATATATCATATGTGCCTTAGAACAGAACTTTAATACTAGTAATTATTCATTTGATTATTCATTTCCTTTCAATTACTCATCTGTCTATCAGTTTATGCCATCTTAATAAAAAACTCATACATTATAGAGATTTGGTTTTCAGTGTGAGCATTCTTGTTGTGCACCCAGGGGCCTCATTCTGTGACAAGAACCTCACTATCTTTGGATCAGATCCAATGGTGAGCCTCTAACCGCATTCAAATAATTAAATGCCCAGAAATAAGGCAACAGCCTCTCACTTGCTATTGGGGGTGAGCTGTTCCCAACCCCATCACCCTGGTTCCTATCTGCTCCCTAGGCCAATCCTCTGGATCTTGCTCCTGCCTTCAGGCCCCTTTTACAGAGAACACTGGTTCCCAGCCTATGTAGCAGAACATAGGGTTGGAAATAGGTCAGGTCCCCCCATAACTTATTCCATTACTCCTGAACCAAGAACAATGTAGAGTTGGTATCTTGAATGGCTCCTGTTCAAATGAGAACACCCTAGAACAATGGGTTGGCTGACGCCAACAATGGGTTGGCTGACGCTGTTTAATACAGCTTGTCTGCAGGGGAGATGAGCTATGGAATTTCTGCACAGGGAAAAAATGGCCCAGATCCACAAAGGTACTCAAGCGCCTAACTCGCATTTAAAAATGTAGCGGGACTCAGAGAGAGAGGAACAAAGGGGACAGGCGTTAGGAGGGAGAGAGGACCTATGGACTGAGGGACCAGCCAAAGATGAAGAACGCTGACTGCAGAGATCAGACAGACACTCCAAGATTCAGAAGAGATGCCATGAGCTAGAGGGTACCAGGAACATTGAAAAGACATGGACCCAAATCCCAAACAACACTCAGGAGTGGTGAGGAAACTTAGGCAGGGAATGACAAAACAGTGATTCTTATTTTATATGGATTGAAGTCAGGCTAACTAGCCCACATTTAGGTCATTATGCTGGAGCTTTTTGAATCCTGGAACAACATTAGCATTTTTCCAGTCTTCTGGAATTTCCCTTGTCTTTCATTATTAAAAAATAAAATCAGTGTCCAGAGATCACCTCATCCAACTCCTTAGGACTCTTGGGTGCAATTTAACCAGGCCTGCTGATTTCAAAATTGTTACCTGTAGTAGATGTTTTTCAACATCCTTCTCAATTACTAATAGACTAGAGGTACTTCATCATTCTCTCATAAGATGAGTACATCATCCTGTATATCAAATCCACAGCAGAAATACTTACTGAACACTTCTGCCTTTCCTGCATCAGTCTTAACAAATTGAATATCTCCATATAATGATCAGCCTGTGCCATTGCTAGGATTTATTTTGTTCCTAATATACTTTAAAAATCCCTTTTTTATTTATGAGGATCCATTGGTCCCCGGGCAACCTTCACATTCTGGCTGCCATATGGGAGTCTGTGAGTAACTGGTGGATTGAGGGTCTAATGGCGCACTACATCCACCAAAGGCGCCATGCACAGAAGTTCTGACGGGAGGAGTGCCTGGCTCTACCTATTGGTCCAGCTGTACTATCTCACCCAGGAACAGGCACAGTGAGTTCTTTGTGCAATTGGGTGAACGCCTGCCTGGCTGCTACACTGGATCCTGCTTTCTCATCTGACTACTGAGCCCTGCTTTCCTGACCCGTTCTTGGTTCTTGCCTAACTCTTGGCTTGCCTCCCAACTATATTTCTAACCCTTGGCTTGACTCCCAGCTTTGGCTCTGACCCCTTACTCTGGTACCGGCTCAGATTACTAACTTCTGACTCTTGCTCCAACCACTATGTCTGATTGCCCAAGTCCCAGTCATGACATTATTGTCCTTATCCTGGCCAGTCATGGATTCTTCCCTGATTACCTTCACTTCCTTTAACAAATTTCCACTTTTCATAATTAATATTAACTGCTACCTATTTTGCCTTTTTGCATTTGTTATACGTTACTTTTGTGTTCTAACTGTAGCCTTCACATCGCCACTGAACTAGAATGGGCTTTTACCTACAGTTGTCTTCTTTCTTGATTGTAGAATTGTAGCTTTTTAGTTAGCTAGTAAAAACTCTTCTTTTAAGAGTTCATTCACTGTTTCTATCTAACCTATTCCTCCCAATATTATTGCCTGGCATTGTAATTTGTCATGATCACTGATCCTCAGGCAATCACCAATTTCCAGTCCAGTGATTAATTCATCTTTAGCTATCGTAATGAGTTCCAAACTGGAGTTACCCCATGTTGGTTGCAATACCTTTTGTGTTAGAAAATCACCAGCTATGTTTTAGAAAATCGGATGTTTTACTGCTGGTTGCATAAAACCTCAAAAGCATATGTCTCCCAAACGGAAGTCTCCCCAGCACTGCTTTTAGTAAAGTTAGGTTGAGTCAGGACTTGGGTGGGAGACCTCCAAAGAGAGCCCATATTGCAGAAAGCAGTAGCGGTGATTTAGTACTGGCTCAAAGCTCCACCATCGCAGAATGGGGCACTATGCTGCACAAAATGGCAGATTTCATGATGCAAAAAAGTGAACTCTTGTTTACTTGCAATCATTAAAAATCCCATTGGATTAGTCAGAGAGGTATGTTTACCCCAGTGTCCTATGCAAATTCCAGTATGGTTAAGTTACATTCTGCCCACCTTAAAACTGCACTTCAGTTTCAAATTGGATATGATCTTCACTTCCTGTTCTTAACTCTTGTGGATTGCTGCTATGCAGTGTTTAACACCTGTCATGATTTATCCTAGAAGGGGTTGCATTTCCATGGTAACCGAGATGACTAGCCAATACAGTTTGAAATTCACTCAAAGATCCCTTGTGATAAAAATTTCTATGTAAGGGTAAGCTGATTTTATCTGGAGTTCTTAGGCATGCTTAGGAGGTGGTGTGGTCAGCACAGGAAGGGAAAGTCCCCCTTCAGGGTTGATTCTAAGTCAATGGGAATCTTTCTATGGACTTTAGACCATGACACAACACAATTAGCCCTCTACCAATCCCTTCTGGTACACAAAAGATAATGGCGTTTGTGGGTTCTATTAAGAGCTGATAGTCAATCTTCCTGCACCACAGCCTGGCCACAAAGACAAAGCCTTTCAGAGAGGGAAGGGGAGAGGCAGGTGTATAAGACGGGAAAATGGAGAAAACCTTTGAAGTTGCAAGGGGAGCAAATTAATAAACAACACTTCAGAAGGAGAGAAACAACATTTTAAAGCCATCTTATTTTCACAAATGCTATCCAGTGATTAAAGTATACTTTGACGGGTCCCGGAACGCTTCTAATCTCCAGACCCCCTCCCCTTATTGTCTGGGCCCCCTTCATGCATGTGCGGGCTCCAGCACAGGTAGGCATTTGCAACCACTTCTCAGTACCACATGCATCGGTTATTGCTCCATAAAAATCTTTATAATTTTATATGGTGTTTATGTCTATATCAATTATTGTCACAAACTAGCAAACACTGCATCACACAATAAGTATTGTCATTAACAGTGGTGGGGCGTAGGACCCGCCAGCAGCCAGGGCAGGGCGGAACTTGCGTTCCGCCGGGTTTTCTATTTTTAGGGGCCCCGGAACTCTGGTCCCACAAATTTGTGGGCCCCGGAACTGCGTTCTGGTGTGTTCCCCCTTACTTTAACCCCTGATGCTATCCAAGTACCAAATGCTGAATTTACGTAAAGTAGGTCATGTCTATTGATATGAAACGAAACAAAACAAACAAGGAGTCCTGTGGCACTTTTAAAGACTAACACATTTATTTATTGCATGACCTTTCATGGGAGAAATCCCACTCTGTCAAGCATCTGATGAAGTAGGATTTCTCCCACGAAAGGACACATGATAAATAAACCCGTTAGCCTTTAAAAGTGCCACAAGACTCCTTGTTTGTTTTGCTGAACTAGATTAACATGGTGACCCCTTTGGAACTTGTTATTGTATAAGAATTCATACTATTGCTACCCATGCATTTAGATCTCTCATTCAGAAGTGACTACTTGGCAGGACTCCTTTTAAATTGGGTTTATGATTTGCAAGCAAGAGCTCCTGCACTTTACAAGATAGCTTTCTAGCAGTATGTTAAATCCCATGAGCCAAATTTACCACTGGCATAGGGGTGTAACTCTAACAAAGACAATGGGGTGGAGAAGCCCACTGACCCTAATAGTGAATTGGCCCTAGGTGTTTATTTTTCATTTTCATTACAGTAGTGCACTTTTAGGGTGGAGGGTGAAGGGGGAAGAACATGAACTAGCACCGGAGGCAGGAAAGCAATTACTTCCAAGCTTTGAAATGTTCTCTTTTGTATGGTTTTTCTCCAAGTTCTCTTCACAATGCAGTTGATCAGAACAGGAACACATTTCTAAGTACAGACACTGTGAAGTTGCACATAAGAAAGGAGAGGCAGTCATGCCATCCACAAAGTGGCTATATATATTATCCAATACCAAAAAGCATTCAGGTCCCATTTCCACTGTGGATAGGTATAGCATTCTGCAGGATATGTGAAATCACACAATGCTTGTGTACTGTACACCGCCCAGCCACAAATGGGTGGGATATGGCTGGAGTTCCTGATTTAAATATGTACTTTCTTACTGTTTTCGGGAGTGGGGAGAAGGCAGAAAGAGTGTTATGATGTAATTTTCCATATGAAAATATATACATTGTTATGCTCCTGGGTCTCCTCCTGACCCACAGTCATGTCACTAAATCCATCTAGATTTATATGTGTACTAAGCATTATTCTCAATATACTTCTCCAGTGCACACTGCAATAGTTATAGATTCCCTGGTGTGTGTGTTATGAATGAATCTGAACAATGGTACACATTCCAAACAATGAATCTATAAACCTGAATACAAAGTTAAAATCCTTAGACATGATTGCCATGCTTGGGGATCAATGAGAATGGTACTGGTAGTCCCAGGCTCATAAAATATAAATGTAGATGAGGTTTGGCTTCCTTAGCAGCTTTGAAGGTCTGATGGATGTAACTCTTGTCACTCTGCAGACAGCTCTGCAAATAAACGGGGTTGGGAGTAGCAGATCCAAGTATGATTAGTGCAGTCTGCTGAGTCAATGATAGAAATAATTCCAGCCAGCTATTGTGATTTGCAAAGAACATTAATAGCTGGTGCAGACATGGAAAGGGAGTACTGCTATAAAGCAAACTACTCTCTGAGAGTTAACATTAGATATTCCTAATGCTACTCTTTGGAGTGCCAAGAGAAGAGGAGCTTTTGTATTCTTCTTTGGTGGGACAGTATTTTGCCAACTGAGGAGCCAGATGTCATACAATTATTATTTTACCCTTACATATTGTCTTCTTCCCTGTTCACATTCATACAGATCACTTCCATTCTAGGCTCCTTAGTAGATTCCTCCCAAAGTCAGTCAATGAATTCATTAAAAATACTATATTCATATGTACACACAGTGAATACAGAGAGAAAGGAGGCACAGTAAGAGAATACTATTTACTTCTAAAAAGATAAAAAAAGGAATAGTAACTCCCTTCAGCCATCAGCATACTGTAATAGTTGACCTCCTGCAATCCTGCCTTTGATTTTCTCTTGAACCCAATCATCTTTTGTTGGCTAATTCCCAGCATATTTTCGGTGGGCTGCCATGGATGGCTAACAGCTGACAATGTTTCTCACTGCTGTCAGTTAAGAAATATACTAAGGTTAGGTGCCACGTTCCATCCCACCCAAGATGCTGAATGCATTAACTTTCCAGCATACTCAGCCTTTGGCAGCCTGAATCTCTCTCTCAGCCTGCATTCCTCCTTGGAAAGATTAATTATTGTAGGGGTGAGTCCATGCAAATTAAAGAAATGGAGGACAGATTTCAGGGACTGGTCATCATGGAAAGATGGCAAATTTCACATTGGGACCCAGGTTAATGGTAAAAGGCTCTAGGAATATGATGACATTTATTACATAGTGTGAACTATCTCAGTTTTAAACATGATTCTCTTAAGAATAGAAAACAAGAAACAAAAGAAAATGACATCTTTCTCTCTCCTGGTAGTTCCAGAGGGGCAACTGTGTTAGACTGTGTACAGCAAAAACAACGAGAGTCTGCTGGCACCTTAAAGACTAACAAATTTCTTCAGGCATAAGCTTTCATGGGCTGTAACCCACTTCGTCAGATGCATCTGATGAATTGGGTTGCAGCCCATGAAAGCTTATGCCCGAAGAAATTTGTTAGTCTTTAAGGTGCCACCAGACTCTCGTTGTTGCTCTTAGTAGCGCTTATTAGCCTTAGAAATGTCTATTTAACCACTTAACATCTGTGGATTTTTTCTGGCATAAAATCTCTTTTAGACAACAGAGGCACTGAGAACCACAAGAACAAATAGATTCCAAGGAAGGAAGAGGATAAGCTAGAAATGTTAACTAAGGAGGAGAAAATCATTCTTATAATGCCAGTGGTACCCGTAGGTCAGCTGGTACAGAGATACAAATCTGCCATTCCAGGTTCCTGCCTCTAACACTTACAATTTGAAAATGCCACACAGAGAGAATTCAGGAAAGTTACCTAATACTCTTAAAGGATTTGCCTTCTTTGATCTTCTATAAATTGTTCCAAATATTAAAATGAAAAGAAAAGTCGAACCTGAAAGCTGGCCTGTGGATTTTAGCTTTGGAGATTTTAGCTGGGCATTCTTATTTTCTTGTGACTGTTTTTTTTTTTTTTAATGCTTTCAGAGCTTAATTGAAGTCTCAGTTTTCAGGAAGCAAAGAGAAATGAGATATATAATCAATGCTTTTCTTCTGTTCAGTTCTCGGCTTCTAGACTGGGACTAAATGGCTCTGCACTTTTATTGGGAAAGCAAGGCAGGTAATAACAGTGAATAAGAAACCTATTCTTAGAAGTACTGGCTGCTTCTCAAGTGAAGTACCACTACAGCATGAATGACTCAATCATCTACTCAAGAGCTATTACTTGCAGCAATGAAGCAATGTTAATTGGATAATGGCCTGCTGCCAGCTAATATTGGCATGACCTACAATACCCTTGGCTGACAGCCACATATGTCTCTCTATCACACCTTTTTTTGTAATCTGGGAAGTGGAAGCCATTAAAAAAACCTCCCAAGTGATATTTAACTTTTTATCATGAATTAAAAGCTTAATTAAGTGCCTTGTTAAAGGAAGAAAGACCAGTTTCTGTGATTAAATAAAACACAACAGTTAGAGATAGGGATCAAATGATTAATTTTAGAAACGTAATATTTTCCAAGAAAAATACTTGAGCTCACTTGAAGAAGAGCTGCTAGGATAAGAACCTAACAATAAACTACTGAAAAATAGTACAGGTAAAGAACAGATTCACCGTTTTTGGAGAACAAATAAAATCAGGTAAGGGGAAAACCATTTATAAAATTAACAATTAGCATTCAAACACGCCGCTCTTAGTAATTCTGTTTTGCAGCGCTCTACAGATTTATTACATGATCATTTTTCTGAGGAGTTGTTTCCATGCAAATTAAGTAATGGTGTTATTTATAATTTAGTTAGATCAGTGCAAAAGACTGGATGGACACTTTTGAGTGGGTATAAAAATAGCTTAATTTGTCTTAAATTGATTAGGAAAAGATTTAAACTAAACCAAAATAAGCTCCTGTTAAATCAATAAAGCATTTAACACAACGTTTTGCACTGGTTTAAAAACCAATTTGAATTAAACCAGTTCCACTGTCAGTGTGTACCCAACACTGGGTTTTTCAGAAGTTGTAATATGGTAGAAACGAACAATTAAAAAAAAAAAGATTTAAAATCAGTCCATCCATTGTTTAAACTAGACAACCATTATAAAGTTGATAAGGGTCCAGATGTCTTAATTCCAGCCTCTAAACAGAAAACAAATCTGCAACTTAGTCTTCAAAGGAAGATTTATTGCTTTGGATAATTAAAAATAAGCTTCTGTTTTAAACCAACCAACCAACCAGCTCTTATGACCTAAGTATTGACATTAGGTAAGCATGCGTAGTAACTGCTTTTATGCTTTTCTGTGCATCAGTGCCACATTCAAGTCCGAACAGGACATTAGCTCCTATTTTCATGATTTCACATTTCTGCCATTTCAAAGTTCAAAGAAAACCTGAAACTTGAGGCTCGTGTGGCTTAGAAATATTTTTGTTATATTACAAGTAATTCTGATGCTTAAGTGAGCTTTTATTGAGTGATCAGTGCTATTTAAAAAGGATAACGTAAGGGTACTTTTATTCTTGTGGTACAAACTACATCCCAAGGTAAATGAGCTTTTTCTAAAAACATCACAGCGTTAAGTTGAAAACCTCAGGGTCTGCAAAGCTTCTTAGCTAGGATACAGCTATTATCTATTGAACTAGAAAGACTGCAAAACTACCAAAATAAATGTGTAATTAAATATTTTCTGTCACCCTCTTTTCCTGTCACCTCTGCACAATTTGAAGGTTTTCTGATTATACTAAAAGAAGCAAGAAGCTCAGGCAGCCATCTTTATTGATGGCACACAGCTTCACATATACAAGTATAGGGGCCCATCAAAGCAAAAGATTAGAACAGCCAACAAAAGTCAAGAAATTTGCATATGCACCATATAGTAACATAATTATGCAGATCTTTGTGCTCCAACTGGCTACAAATGGTTGTTAGACAATTAAAGTTAAAGAATTTACATATATATATAGTTATTCAAATAAACCAGTGATTGAACAAATCAGAGCTCTTGGCCAGTCAGCACACAGGGATTTACACATATAAGAAACAATTATCTGTACTGTATCCCAACTCTAATGGAAATAGAAAGGTCTCAGTCAATCTAAGGAAAAGTAAAACATTGTTGTCATGTAATAAACCCAGATCAATGGAAAACTGACAACATTTATTCCTTACATAGTAGTTGGTATTTTCAGACCATTGAAAAATATTAAAAGTCAACTTCTCTGCTGGTGTAATTCACTGACTTCATTGGAGTATGGTAGCAGAGAATTTAGCCCTTAATCTCTACAAGTGTTCCTTATATAGATATAGTTTTAAGAAACAGTTTCATACTAACCTGAACATAATGCTTATACTAATCATTTTAATGGTAACTGTACATAACAGACATCATGTCTTGTTGGAATGGTGTCTTTTTAATGTGATAGAATAGTCTTTATTTTTTAATAGCGGTGTCACAAGATAGTATAGACTGCATATATCACTGAGTTAAATAGGTTTTTCCATATAAAATTATTAACTAACATTGTCTAAGAAAATAATTGGTGTGTCCTATATGATAGGCATGAAGTCTTATGCAAACAGGCTGAGCTACAGTTTATTTATGATAAACTATTTTTTACCCCATTTTATTTTTAGTTTGCTGAGTCATGATGAAATGAATCAGGTACTTGCATCACCTGTTTCAATCAGACTGCTGGTAAATCAACGTAACATGCAACACTACGGTGTAGAAATGAATGAATAGCAAGAATATTCTAGTCTATGACATGGTTTAAGTAATAATTGTACTTGCTCAGCGTGCAGCTTTTTGACTACCTTAAAACATTACGATAATGTACAACAAAATATGCATTAAAGTTAACTTTAAGATCAGTTTAAAACGATCAAAAGCAAAGAAATTTAGAGGCAACTGGAAAATGTATTTGAAAAACAAGAACTAAGTCATTGGACACAGTATTATCTGAAGTAGCCAGAGGCAAAGGGGATTCAACACATAAGTGAAGTTTATTGTTTTAGTTTCAGGATTCATGAAGTTGTATTGACTGACTTCCATGGTCATTTACTAATTTGCACCATGATGTAATACCAGAGCTATAGTATTATTATTGTTAATACTGGTAATATCAACAATAAATGTTACCCGAGTTGAGCCAGCCTACGGGGAATCAGGAAAGTGGCAATTTTATGTAAATGACACAATTAAAAAAAAAAGTTATTTTTATTCCAATGGGTATAAAGTAATTAATGTTGAAACAATTTGTTAGCCTCGTATCATACCCTAGGAACACCATTTGACTATTGATCAGGTGGCTTCATGCTCCTCAGAAGTCCATTAATAAGAGCTTTGCTAGCATTGCAAGAAAGCAATGTAGTGCAAGTGTTGCAGGTGAATTAAACAGCACAGTGTACTTCTACCACAAGCGGTGGGAAGCAGAATGTTTTGGGATGCCAGTACATCCAGGGGTTGCGCAAAGCCACAAGGCAGGCCTGTGGTATCTGTCATGTCAGACTGATGCATGCTAGGAAATCGCAATGGAGTGGGAGCTAGCAGGTGTGATCCTAGCCAGTGAGCTCTGTCTTTAACGCACCCTGTCCATTGCGCATTTAATAACTATACAATTATTTTCCAAAATAATTTGTTCAGCACATTTTTTTCAGCATAAATCATATTGCTTGAAGTAGTTAAATATCATTCTAGTGATGAGTGGAAGGGAAAGGAAACGAGGCTGACCAAGAGATACAGGGAAAGGAACAAGAAGAACCAGAAACCTCACTGCTGAAAAAGAGAGGGAGGCAATAGGACTCAAAATAATGTGGCAATTCAAACGATTTTTAAACAACAGCCCACTTTCTTAGAGCCAAACGGCCCTTTAAAATTTCCTGCCTAGAAAACCAGAAGAATATCAGGATCCAGATAATGTTCTGAATGGAGCTATAGTCATTAAATGACCTCTGTTTGGGTGCTGCGCTTTCAACAGTGGTGAGAAAAGGAAGCTCAAACATTTTAAAGCTTTGCTATAGTAACTGGTTAGAAATGCTGGCTGCTTTTTGCTCGCAGAGATGGCTCTGTGAATACAGTCATTCTTTAACTTTACTGGGGTATCCAACAATTCTTAACCAACCCAAACAGAAAAATCATAGCAACAGTCACGCAGAGTCAGAATCTGCTACATTTGGAAGACCTGAGGGTTAGCTGGATAGTAGCAATTGCACCATGAGCTTTTTATTGCGATGTGAGAGGAGTTTGTTTTTATAACAGAGGAATGATGACATACTGTACCTCCTCTGGCAGGCTGACAACCAGGTCATTTTCCGTCTGCCCAACCAGTGCCTGCAAGAAGTATTCACTGCAAGCAGCCAGCACAGCCCGGTGGGCTCGAAACTCTTTGCCCTCCACAATCAAAGTCACATCACAGAGAATATCCTGCTTCCGCTGGTCATTTAGGCACAGGAGGATATTGGTACAATGTACTGTTGACTCATACACATACATGGGGGAGTCAGTCTTCTCATCCACAGACATTCCGTTCACACCCTAAAATAGAAACACAGACAATAGGATGAGATATGACTGTATGTAAGTAATTACAATTACCACAGTTTTAAGAGCGAGGGAGATTACATCATCATTTGTGACCTGCAAGATCTAGGCAGCAAAATGCAGAATTGCTGATCAGTACTTTAACACTTACTCTGCACTAAGCTCAGGAAAGTTATCTGGAAAGATGTTTACATTATGAGCCTTTATTCTACCCCCCACTTCATCGACTTTGTTTCCTCCATAATAGAAGAATCAAACTAGATTTCAGACTAGTCCACAAAAGAGCTACAAATAACGACTACCAATATTTATTTTTAAAATTTTATATGTAGATTCATGTAAAACTCTGGAAAACTAAAACAAAAATAAAAATAGGAGAATATTGGGTCTTCCACAGAGAGAGCAGGTTTAGATGTTTGTTCTTTTATGGCTGTGTTATGGCAAGAAGCTAGACATTTATCTTGAGACATGTACATTCAAATTGACAGCGCTTTTATAATTTACACTGAAAACCCTAGCTTAACTGAGAAGGAGTTGGGAGCTGTACTTCACAGAGAGAACCCATCAAACTATGATTATGAGTGTGATCAGTCTTCTGCGGATTCCGTAATTCGAGAGATTAAAATCGAAATACAATACTGCTTCCAGTGTAGACCAGCCCTATCTCATTTTCTATTGTCTCAGTGAGAGATCTTGGGAAGATTTTTAGAGAATTTAGAACTCTTTATTCTCAAGTGTGGCTGAAGCAGTACAAATTCATTGGCTGTTTGAGACATTTATGGACAAAGGAAAAGTAGATTCTATTTCTTATTCTATGTCTTACTTTCCAAATTATGAACCTATAGTCTTGGTTTCACAAACTCATGTGGGTGTAGGAGTCTGGAAATTTGTAGAACTGTGGATTATATAAATGATAAAAAGTTTTTTTTACTGACTATGTATTTGTATGGTCCACAAAAAGTGAGAACTGGGAGATTTGTTATCTGTTCCTGAAATACATCTCACTGTAAATTTGAACAAAATGATTTTTTTCTTCACTTGTCTTCAATCTTACCACTTCAGGAACTCCACTTGTATCTGAATAATAAAAATGATTTATTCCCCATCCCTGCATATTTTTATGAAGAATTCTATTTAGCATTGTAGTCCATCTTATTGTTTTCTTTGATTTCTCATTCTAATTTCTATGGCTAGAAAAAAAATAAATTGAAATGTATTCTAGGCTTGATAGGTAGAATTCAATTTTTATTTTTGATCATTTCAGTGGATAATATTGATGTTTATTTTTAGACCATCAATTTAAATCCCCACGCTTGTGAAAATTATGGGTGTGTGTGTCTAGACAATCATTATTTACTGATATTAGACATTCAGATTAAAAAAGTTAAAGCTTTATAAACAATAAAACACAAGTTGTCAATATCACATACTAAAATACAATAAACAAATATCCTTCTATCAAACTCTAATAGGTGCTCAAGAAGCATTTTCTTCTTTGCCTATCTGTAAATTTCAGTCATCATTGATGGAAATTTTGTTGTTAGTTTGTGTGTGTACAGGGAAATCAACATTTAATAACAAAAATCTACCCCTTCAAAGCCTATCTATCAGGCAGGATTCAGGAGCGTTTTACAGGTTATGTTTACAAACCAATTTGTGTTGATATGCTACAACTTACATTACAAATACTTGAATCTACAATAGGAAACTGAGGCACAATTCCTCATTTGCTAAAAGCAGGTCTTTTAGCAGATTTTAACTTTGATCATTTTAGTTTTGTGGGCACTTGTGATGGTAAATTCAATTCGGTGTTATTCCTGTTACTCCAGATTGAAACCTAGATATTTTTCTGAACAACAATCATCATATAAAAGGTCCTATGGATTAAAAAAAACTAGCAGGAAAAGGCTTCAGAATGGACCTGTTTTCTACATATAAAAGTATACTCACCTTTTCAATCAAAGATAATTCCTCAATTCAACTAATTTTAGGAATTCATAGATTCCAATGTCAGAAGAGACTACTGTGGTAATCTAATCTGACCTCCTATATAACACAGGCCATAGAACTTCTCCAAAGTAATTCCTACAGAATATCCATAGGTGATATTCCATCTAATTAGGGATAGTAACAATGGAATAATAAAAGTGAAGTTTTAGATTTCTGTAAAAGCAGACAACCCATGACTGAGAGCTTGCTTTAATTCAGCCATCCAGATTGCTGACTCTGGTATCCTATGATTTATGAATATTTTACATTTACTGATGAAGGCCCAAGATTTTCAACAGCAGGCGCCTAAAGTTAAGTGTCTAAATAAGTGGCTTGATTTTCAGAGGTGCCGAGTACAAGTCATCTCCTCCTTGACTGCATTGTATCTTTTTATAGGTATATCACAAAATCATAGAAACTGGAAGGGACCATGACAGGTCATTGAGTCCAGTCCCCTGCACTCATAGCAGGACCAAGTAGCCGCATTAAACCATCCCTGACAGTGACAGGTGTTTATCTAACCTGCTCTTAAAAATTTCCAGTGATTAATCACCCTGACAATTAGGAATTTTTTCCTAATGTCCAACCTAAACCTCCCTGGCCATAATTTAAACCCATTGCTGCTTGTCCTATCATCAATGGTCAAGGAGAATAATCTTTCTCCTTCCTCCTCCTAACAACCTTTTAGGTACTTGAAAACTTTTATCGTGTCCCCACCCAGTCGCTTCTTTTTCAGACTACACAAACTCAGCTCTTTCAATCTTCCCTCATGAGTCAAGTGTTCCAGACCATTAATCATTCTTGTTGCTCTTCTCTGGACTTTCTCAAATTTCTCTACATCTTTCCTGAAATGAGGCACCCAGAACTGGACACAATAGGCCAGCTGAGGCCTAATCAACGCAGAGTATAGTGGCAGAATTATCTGTCATGTCTTACTTATAATACTCCTGTTAATGCATCCCAGAACGGTGTTTGCTTTTTTTGCAACAGTGTACACTGCTGACTTGTATTTAGTTTGTGGTCCACTATGACACCCAGATCCCTTTCCGCAGCACTCCTACCTAGGCAGTCATTGCCCATTTTGTATGTGTGCAACTGATTGTTCTTTCCTAACTGGAGTACTTTACATTTGTCTTTATTGAATTTCATCCTATTTATCTCAGACCATTTCACCAGTCTGTCCAAATCATTTTGAATTGTGATCCTATCCTCCAAAGCACTTGCGACCCTTCCTAGCTTGGTATCATTCGTAAACTGTATGGCTATGTCTATACTGGCAAGTTAGTTTGAACTAAGGAGGCTTAATTTGAACTAACTAAAGCCATGGCTACACTAAGCTTTAGTTAGTTCAAATTAAGGGTTTCCTTAATTCGAACTAATATGTTCAAATAGGGTATTCGAACAAAGGGGCTAATTCGAACTAACTAGTTCGAATTAACCAATGTGGCCATGTTAATTCGAACTAATTTCTTAGTTTGAATTAACCAGCCATTGAAATGAATGGGGATCGCTAATTCAAACTAAGCAAGTGCTTGCTTAGTTCAAACTAACATTCCAGTGTGGCCATGCTAGTTCGAATTAAGCTAATTCGAACTAACTAAAATTAATTTGAATTAGTTAGTTTGAACTAACTAATTCGAACTAATTTTAGCAAGTGTAGACATAGCCATTAAGTGTACTTACTATGCCATTATCTAAATCACTGATGAAAATATTGAACAGAACTGGATTCAGAACTGATCCCCTGTGGTACCTCGCTTGTTATGCCCTTCCATCATGACTGTGAACCATTGATAACTACTCTCTGGGAGCGATTACCCAGCCAGTTACGCACGTATCTTATAGTAGCTCCATTTAGATTGTATTTCCCTAGTTTGTTAATGAGAAGGTGATGCGAGACCGTATCAAAATCCTTACTAAAGTCTAGATATACCACATCTACCGCTTCCCCTCTATGCACAAGACTTGTTACCCTGTCATAGAAAGCTATCAAGTTGGTTTGACATGATTTGTTCTTGACAAATCCATGCTTAACACCTTATTCTCTTCTGTACCTGGGTATCTATATATTTACCTACTGTGGAGAGATGTCATTTTGGTTTTCTATAGTTTTACTTTTTGTTATAGGTTTGTTTTCTTAAACTGACAAAATTCACCTTCAAAACTTCTCATGAATGATCAGCAATGGTTGCAATCATTTTATTAGGATTACGGCAATGTAAAAGAGAAAATGATACTCAGCTCAGCCCACTCACAGCCTTCTGTGTAACTGATCTTAGATGCTAATGATAATGTATAATAATGTTTTAACTGGTCACTCCTGAGTGGAGTGAAATGTAAGATTTTACAAGAAAAATCTAGTGGGAACATCTGAAAGTTACAAATGACAATTAAATGGGGAATGCATTTTTTTTCCAGGCAAATCTCATGTCTGTAATGTGTGAGATAATTTTGAAACTGTAGAAGAAACCTGAAACCTGGCAGATAATGAAAAGAATCAATTATATTTTCAGTATTTTTTTAAAAAAAAAAACACACTTTGCCTGAAGTTGCAATCTTCTTAGTACAGTAATAGTGCAATAAGCAAATAATTGTGTGAATCACACACTGAATTCTTTGGTTACTACTTAGTAATTTCCTTCTTTAATTATTGCTCTTATTAAAATTTTTTAAAACAATTCTTATAAACCTAGTGGAACGGTAAGATCACCGCCATGTGTTTCCCCACTGGTTACTGATAGGAAAAGCCCTGGGTCTTGTTTCACCCAACACTGGCATCCGGGGCTGCACACTGCATACCAACAGGGTCAGTCTATGCTATGGAAAGTGTTGAACTGTATTGCTGCATTTCAACAAGAATCTGACAGCGCTGAAACGCTGTTGGGACCCAGAGCCTTGCTAGCAAAAGTCGCAGGAGGGCAGTACTGTGAACTGTCCCCCTTCAAAGTCAGTGACATTCTCTTTTTGGGATGTGCTGGCTTGCCCCAGGGATTGCAATCTTGTGCTGTCACCACCTCACTATAACCAGGCATTTCAATATTGAGGATCCTGAGCCTTGAATTAGCAAGTGGAAGTCAGTATAAACCATGCCCCAAGATCACCTACAAAGGGCCAAAACCCAACTTTTAATGTTTCAACACGTAACTAGAGTAATGGTTTTCCTCACAGTTCTGCGGTTTACAGTAAATATAATGACTGCCAGCCGCACACTGAGTGTTTTCTGTCAGTTAGGACCCAGTCTTGCAAGACGGTGGGCATGTACATTGCCACATACTTGCCATCATTGTTATGTGATGCACTGGTCATGTGAGTGAATGCATGGGGGATGGAAAGATACCTTACAACAGGAGGAGTGTAAGGTGAAGTAAGAAAAAAAAACAAAAAAACAAAAACAACCAGGGCCCCACTCTTATCAGGGAAGAGTGAGAAGGGATCGGGAGTTAACTGAGGGCTTATGCATTTACAGAGATCTGAAGTTTCTCTTACATAGCGCTCTAAGGATTAATACAAAAGACATAAACTTAGCTGTATTCAGCATTGATCAGAGCTGCACTTTGTATTTCATTTATTCTTAAAACAGCTGATTCAAAGTGGGGAGAGGACGACTCACCAAATTATTTTTTATTTTAACAGAACTTATCACATATTTGTTAATTCAACACTCTGCCAAAGAAACCCCCCCCCCCCCAAACAAAAAATGTTTTCCATCAATCAGAAGTTCCCAGAAATCAACAAGAATTGTTCTATATGAGAAAAGCACCAAATGAAATGCCCCACAAAATTGTTAGTGAAGGACAACAGCACACAGAAGGAAATGGAACTTTGATTCCACAGAGGTTCGTGGGGAGATGTACCACAGAGCTACTCTTCATGTGCAGTGAAAATGAGGAATGTCAAAGAGGGAGATGTCAGAAGAGTTGCTGATGGAACACATTGATCATTTGAAATGCAGTAAATCAGCACGACTACCTAGGATTCATTCTGGAATTCTTAAGGAACATATGAATGAACTCCGAGCTTCTAAAAATATACATAACCATTAAAATCAGAGATTAGCCTACACCACTGTAGGAGGCAGGCAGTGCTGTACCTATTTTTAAAGAGCAGCACTAAGAGAGGGGAGACCCTATAATTACAGATCAGTGAGTATTACGTCAGTATTACATAAATCGCTTGAGAAAGTAATTATAGATTGTGATAGAGCTACAGAATGCTTATGTAAACAAGTTACCATTGTGACAAACCAGTCATGCTTCTCTGATTTATTAGAATTCTTGAAGGGTGTCAAATTAGTGGTGAAGGAGGACTGGCTTATATAATTAATTTTGACTTTCAAAAATTCCTGATAAAACCTTGCACAAAAAAGACTATTAAAGAATCTATGTAGTCATAAAGGTGAGGAGTAAGTTTGGTTGCAATCTAGAATCTCCCTTAGGTTAAGAGTTAATAAACAAAGTAGGAAAAAATGGTCAACGTTCAGCAGGCTAAGAGTGGGATGGTTCAAGGATCTGCAATTGCATCATTGCTGGTTAGCATATTTATTAATGATATGGTAGACTGGGAAAAAAAGGCTGCAATATTTCTAGACAAAATTATTTCATAGACAAGGTGGATGAGGGAATGTCTTTTACTGGACCAACTTCAGGTGGTTAAAGAGACAAGCTTTTGTCTGCCACAGAACTTAGAAAGAAGAGTTCTATGGCATTCAAAATCTTGTCTCTTTCACCAACAGAAACTGGACCAATAAAATGTCATCCACCTTGTCTCTCTCATATCCTGGGACCAAAATGCTATGACACTGAAAAGAAAATTATTTCAGGTAGTTAAAGATAACAGAGTTAGGGACTTCAGAAGGACCTAATATGACAGAAAATTGAGCAACAATAACATAATGATGGAGGAAATCCAAGGTAGATTGTTGCACGATAATCTATATCGGAAGGAGCCATTTAAATATTAAAGTGTTAATTCATGTTGATAGATGCTAAATTAACTGCAAACACTTTGGAGAAAGACTAAGCATCCAATGGATAGCTCAGTGAACATATCGAGTCAGTACAACACAGTGATAAAGAAAACAAGTATCACAGTATCATGTTAGGCTATATTAAGAAAGAGAGGGTACTGAAAATATTATAATGCTATTATATAAAATGATGGCAGACCCTCGTCTCAAAGAATATTGTTCAGGTTTGGTCACCCTATATATCTTGGTTACTCTATATCAAAAGAGACAGAGAAGAAATTGGAAAAGTCTACAGAAGGACAATGGAAATGATTAAAGGTGTGGAAAGATGAGAAATATTAGAAAGATGAGGGCTCTTTAAAGATAACATGAACAAGAGGTGACATAATATAGATATATAAAATTAATGAAGAGTATAGTATAAATAGCACTTCTATTTACTCTTTCTGATAACATTAGTAGAAGGGATACCCAAAGAAACAAAGGGAAAAAAAATCCTGTTTCAAACACAAAACATTAATGAATCTTTGGAATTCACTACTGGCTACATAGTATTGAGACAAATAATTCATTAAGAGTCATAAAAAGGATTAGATATGGTTAATAAAATATCTATATTCATATTATTCAGGATAAAAATTTATAAGAGATATAAATTGAGATGTTTCAAGTCACAAGCCAACAAATAACAGTGTGGGGTGCAAAGAACTAGATGTAGTCTGCCAATTCATTTAATATGGGGCACATACTAGCCCAATGGTTCTCAAACTGTTGCTGATCATGACATGCTTAGCGGTGCATGTGACCCTACCAGACACACCAGCCCACCCCCTCAAGGCCAAATCCAGCTCTCCACCCAGCTCTCTATGATACACTTACTGCTGTATGGCAACACAGTAATGTGTCCTGACACAGTGGTTGAGAACTGCGGTGCTAGCCATTGGCTCCAGTGGAAATGACATTTGGTGACCCACAGTACAGGACAAATTCAAACTAGAGATCTCTGTAGGCCAACACTTACCTCCTTAAGAACTCAGTCCCTTCCCTCCACTATATGTTTCAGACCCCCTATTAATGGGTACAAAAGTCACAAAGCTTCACTGAACAAAGGAGTTGGAGGCAGGGAGCAGAGAAGATGCAAGTGAGACTCCCTGCTTTGGGTATTGCAGATCTATCCTCTTCAGTATTTAATGGATGTGGCCTGGTTTAGGGTATTCACAAAGCTAAGTGAGTGATTAGTGAATATGCAACTCCACCCACACACCCACCCACCCACAGGTTTAACCCTCTACCATAGAAGGCACACAGAGAGCACTTGCTGATACGATAGCTCAAGTGCTGTAGCAGTGGAAGTAGAGAGTCCAGGCAGCCTTTCTATACAAACCACCATGTTGGAGAGGGGAGACAGAAAAGGCTCTGGTTCACTCACATACCATTTGAGGGCATCATTTGGCCAATATGAAGACAAAGATGACTATTTGCTCAATGATATACAAGCATTGGGTCAGGGATATAAGAGTGTCTGAGACAGACACTCTAGTCTAAACAACTCTGCTCTAAAATGTCAGAAAAGGCTTATCTGGTATCATCTCAATTTGACTACAAGCATCCAATTTTAGCATGAAAACTAGCAAGTAAAACTACGTAATTTACCATTAAGAACCACAGCACCCAATCTAGTGCAAAATGAATGGCATGTTTTGCTCGGAAATATGCTATAGAGATTGTATTAAGCCTTGTAGAAAAGATTCCTCTCAGTTTTCTCTTGATCAAGTTAAGAGGACTGATGATGAAGTGCTGTATTTTTTTAGCTCCATTTCATAAATTACACTCTCTAATTAATTTTTTCAAAAACTAATCATCTAGAAAAAGGGTCTCATGAATAACTATGAAAAGAACTGCTTCAACACAAATAAGAATCCTAGGTCAGATTTAGTTACAAAGACTGCGCAGCAAAGTGCGTATAAATTGTCTGACAACGTTTCTCGTCAGTAAGATGCAGTGTGAAAAATATCCTCTAGTTCTGAGCTTTTCTGTGGTTATATTGGCTGCAAAAAATATCAAAGAAGATAAATGTGAAAATAGTTATTTCAAATGCTAGTCAAGAAATGGATAATACTCCTTTCAGAGTTAGAAACCCTACATATCTTTGAAGAGAGAAGCCATTTAGTGACACAGATAATATACAATGTTATTCTAAAGTGATAATGGGAAAAAATGTTTAGCAGGTTCTATCCAGCCACTTTTGCCTCAATATCTTGCTCTATAAAGATTACTTGCTTAATATAAGCAGAAGTTTGGTATTAGAGGAAACCTATCAAAGTTTGACACATCAGCTAGCAAGTTTCTTAGAGCTATGGAAAATGACCAGCATTAAAATCAATTATTGTGAGCTCTTAGGCTGCGTCTACACTTGTAAATTCTTCCCTCTGGGTGGACTTCACAAAAAAGAGAAAATCCATCTACAACACACACTTTGCTTCGCTACAGAAGAAAAAAGACAACAAACTGTCTAAGCTCCAATACACCGCAAGGGATAACAACAGCACCTTTACCCCACCCAACAACATTGTTAATCTTTCATACTACAGACTTACTCCAGCAGAGGAATCTGTGCTGTCTCGGGGACTTTCTTTTTGCCCCACCACCCCCACACATAAGATACAATTCTGCAGTGACCTGGAGAACTACTTTCGCCGTCTCAGACTCAAGGAGTATTTTGCCACCACCAATGTAGAACGCAATGACCTTCATATACCTTCCTCCCAACATTGCAAGAAAAAGTATTCAACGTGGACTCCTCCTGACGGTCGGAACAACAGACTAGACTTCTATATAGATTGTTTCTGCCACCGGGCAAAGGCTGAAATTATGGACAAACAACATCACTTACACCATAACCTCAGCCATGCAGAGCGTAATGCCCTCCAGAGCCTCAGAAACAACTCTGACATTATTATTAAGAAGGCTGACAAGGGAGGTGCCGTCGTCATCATGAATAAATCGGATTACGATCAGGAGGCTTATAAACAGCTGTCCAATAGAACGTTCTACAAACCGCTCCTCTCTGACCCCACTGAGGAATACCAAAAGGAACTACAACACCTACTCAAGAAACTCCCCAAAGCAGCACAAGAACAAATCAAGACAAACACACCGCCAGAACCCAATCCAGGGATATTCTATGTACTACCAAAAATACATAAAAAAGGAAACCCCGGACGCCCCATCATCTCAGGCATTGGCACGCTTACAGCAGGATTATCTGGCTATGTGGACTCTATCCTAAGACCCTATGCTATCAACACACCTAGCTATCTGAGAGACACTACAGATTTCCTGAGAAAAATCCAATCCATTGATGGTCTTCCAGAAAATACCATCCTGGCCACTATGGACGTAGAGGCTCTTTAAACTAACATCCCACACAAGGATGGATTACAAGCTACTAGAAGAACTATCCAAGATGATGACACAGCTAAACTTGTGGCTGACCTCTGTGACTTTGTACTCACTCACAACCATTTCAGATTTGAAGATAATTTATACCTTCAAGTCAGTGGCACTGCCATGGGTACCCGCATGGCCCCACAATATGCCAACATCTTTATGGCCAATTTAGAACAACGTTTCCTCACGTCTCATCCCAAAGCACCTCTACTTTACCTACTATATTGATGACATCTTCATCATCTGGACCCATGGTAAAGATGCCCTTGAAGATTTCCATAGAGATTTCAACAATTTCCACAACACAATCAAACTTAGCCTGGAACACTCCACACAAGAGATCCACTTTCTGGACACTACAGTGCAAATTAGCGATGGGCACATAAAGAGCTCCCTATACTGCAAACCTACTGATCGGTATAGTTACTTCCATCCCTCGAGCTTTTATCCTCGCCACACCACACGATCCATTGTGTACAGTCAAGCCCTAAGATATAACCGCATTTGCTCTGACCCTTTAGACAGAGACAGACACCTTCAGGATCTCTACCAGGCATTCTTAAAACTATAGTACCCACCCGCAGAAGTGAAGAATCAAATTGACAGAGCCAGACGGGTACCCAGAAGTCAACTACTGCAGGAGAAGCCCATGAAAAACAACAACAGAACGCCACTGGTCACCACCTACAACCCCCAAGCCAGACCTCTTCAACACATCATCAAAGATACAGCCTATTTTACAAGATGATCCCTCACTCTCTAAAGCCTTAGGAGACAGACCTCTCCTTGCTTTCAGACAGCCCCCTAACCTTAAAAGGATACTTACCAGCAACTACAGATCATACAACAGAAACACTAAAGCAGGAACATATCCCTGCAACAGACCACGCTGCCAGCTTTGCCCTCATATCTACACTGATGACACCATCACAGGGCCTAATCAAGCCACCTACTCCATCAAGGGCTCGTTCACCTGCTCATCCACCAATGTGATTTATGCCATCATGTGCCGGAAATGCCCCTCTGCCTTATATATTGGACAAACAGGACAGTCTCTGCGCCAAAGAATAAATGGACACAAATCTGACATCAGAAATTGCAACACAACAAAACCAATAGGGGAACACTTCAATCTCCCTGCTCACTCCCTTGATGACTTGTTAATAGCTGTGTTGAAACAGATGAATAACTAATCACAGCTTCAAAGAGAAACTGCAGAACTCGAACTTATATGCAAATTTGACTCAGTTGTCTTGGCGTTAAACAGGGACTATGGATTTTTCTCTCATTACAACAAGTGATTTGACCTCACCCTCCTCTATGTGCTGTTCCCCAGTGTTTGAATCCTAACATCTATTTTGATTTGCTGTTACAGCCTGACCTGATCCTATGTCACACACTCCCCTGCATTTAATTTCCTCCCATTCTGTAACTTTCCCATCTTCAAAGCGTCTGACGAAGTGGGATTTTCTCCCATGAAAACTCATGTGATAAATAAATCTGTTAGTCTTTAAAAGTGCCACAGGACTCTGTTGTCTTTCTACAATAGACTAACACGGCTACCCCTTTGGAATTCGACTTAAGGCTTAATTCAACTTTTTAAAGTCGAATTAAGCCAGTGTAGACGTGGGGTAGCCCTAAGTCAACTTAGGGCTACCCCAGGACTACACCAATGCCCTCCCTGCTGGGGGGACGGGACAGGGGGAGCCTGGCATGCCCCCCCCCCCACAGGGCAGGGCAGAGCCCTGTCCACCCTGCCCCTATGCCCTGCCAGGGTCTCTGTCCCCCTTTGCCCCATTGTACCTATGTACAATGGGGCAAAGGCTGAGCCCCCTGGCACTGGGCAAGGGGTGCCCCTCTGCCCCCGTGGACCTGCCCTAGGTCCCCCTAGTCCCTAAAAGTCGACCTAGGCGTCCAGTGTGGATGCTCTAGGTCGACTTTGTAAGGTCCCCCCAAAGTCGACTTAAAATTTAAGTGTAGACTCACTAAGTTGACTTAACTAAGTTGACTTAAATTTCCAAGTGTAGACATAGCCTTAATTATTTACATTCCCATAACAACAAAGAAACAATTTATAATCAATACGACCATATTTATATCTTTGTTGCCTCCCCTTAAAAGAAAGTATTGAAAGCTTAATGATTAATTCAGCCGTTTTGAGAGCTCACTAACAGCCACGTCTACATACAAAGGTTTCCTCAGAACTCATTATTTAATTAATAAATGTTGAATACCAAACAGTTCATAGTCATCTGAAACTCCTACGTACTGTGTCAGTTTTTAACCAATTAATTATCAATTACAACATCATAAAACACCAGCACAAAAATAGAAATAATGAAATTTAATTATACATTATTCTTCTTGGTTGCTGCAAATACCATACAAGACTGATTTTGATTAATAATTCATACAGCAATAACGTGTCAGGAACGATAATTATACGGTGCCACAATTCTCACACTGATTTTTGTAATTATAGATTACAACCGTGTTAGCAATTTAAAAAGGTTAGAGAGCAGGTGTAATTTGCTGTGTCATCTCAGATATAGTAATGTCTTCACCAAAGATAACTGAAAATACAACAATGGACCAACCAGTCAAGACTACACAGGCCCGCTTACTGTCAAAAATACTGTAGCTGGGCCTTGGATCCTTTTGTAAGAGAGTTGTTGATAATCAACTTCTTGTATTGTTTAAATAACCTGAGCTTCCAAGCACGAGGTAAAGGTTGCCAAGTGGGAAAAAAACCCAGGATAATAAAATATTCTTCAGTAATTAAAAACAAGTTCATGGACTATTCTGCCAACAACCAATAGAAGCGAAGTCTTTTTATCTAGTATCATGATTGCTGATGCCGGTTGAATAGGAGAGTTAGTTGGAAATTTTGATAAAACATTTTTTGATCAGTAAATGCTGAAACAGTTTCTCAAGGAGGCAATTTCTGGGGAGATACAGGAAGGTCTGGCCACTCACTAGCCTACTGGCTATTACAGGGAGGGAGGGTCGGTCGGTCGGTCACTCACTCACTCTTCAAAACCTCATTTATTTTTTTTGTGAAGCAGAATTCTTGTCTTCTGGCCAGTCCTACTGAATAAACACATGTGGAAGCTGTCCAATCCCACTGCTAGTGTGGTTTATATGAAATAACCTTGCAGGCTTCTCCAGACTTTGTGCTCCTTTAAATGTTTAGATATAAGAATACTGAAAATTCATTCCTAACCTTAAAATAGATATGGACTCATCAATATGTACAGAATTTTGGAAGCTTACTTATTGTACAGTTGTGCATGGACACAGCAGAGGAATATTAGCTATAAAAAGTAGACAGGTTTCAGTGCAAACACAGATTGTAAACTCCTTCAGGGAAGGATTGGATTTTACTATACATTTGTATAGTGACTAATGCAGTATAGCTCTAATACTTGACGGAAGTCTAAGTGTGACTGCAATATAAATAAAATTAAACACACTAACAGAATAGTAGCAATTTATACAATTTCGTGATTTCAGCCACTTTACAATGGTCACAACCTTTAGGCTGTTTTGGAAGGCTCTTTATCTTTGATTAATTCTGCTGAAAGCAAGATAAATAGTGTAAACATCTCTGATCTGAGAAAGAAGGCAGTGCCCAATTTTTCATGTTAAACTATAATCTGGCCTGGATGACACTGTAAAATTGGTTTTACCCCTGCTGATTTCAGTTAGGTGCTTGATTCAGTATAAATTGAGGGAGATTGCGCTGTGTGCACTTAATCGAGAGAGCACAGTAGGCCTCAAGCCACAGAACTAGGTTTAGTAGTGTGTATCTTGTGTGTATCAAGAGGGAATACAGAGAGGAAATCTAATGAACATCTGAGATGTCTGTGTACTAATGCAAGAAATATGGGGAATAAACAGGAAAAACTAGACCTACTATTGAATAATCACAATTATAACATAATTGGCCTCACAGAGATTTGGTGAGATAATTTGCATGGATGGAATATTGATATAGAAGGACACAGCTTGTTCAGGAAAAAAAGGCAGGGCAACAAGGGATGAGGTGTTACCTTGTAATGTATACCAAAGATGTATATGGTTGAATTGAGGTCAAAATAGAAGTGGGAGGCAGACTTGGTGAAAGTCTCTGGTAATGATAAAAATGGCAAAAACAAAGGTGATGTCATAGTAGGCTCCTACAGACCGCCTAAATAGGAAGAACAGGTGGATGAGGCTAACCATCATCCTAAGCACAGGATCTGGGTGGTGATGGGGGACATGGGCTACCCAGACATCTGTTGGGAAAATAATACAGCAAGGCACAGATTATCCAACAGGTTATTGGAATGAACCTTAGACAACTTTTTATTACAGAATTAGGGAAAGAGATTAGGAGAAAGGCTGTTCTAGATTTGATTCTGATAAATAGGGAGGAAAGGGTTGAGAATTTGAAGGTGAAGCAGAGCATAGGTTAAAGAATGAGTTCATGATTTTACAGAATGATAGCAGGGAAAATAACAGAATAAAGACAGTGGACTTCAAGAAGGAAGACTTTAGCAAATTCAGAGAATTTGTAGGTAAGATCACATAGGAAGCAAGTTTTAGGGGAAAAAGTTCAGGAGAACTGGCAGGTCTTTAAAAAGAGATTATCAAGTCATGGCTCGACAAACCCCGGGCGCCAGGTCACCATGTGGAAATGCAACCAAAATAAAACCGCTGGTGCCTTTACTAGCACTTGATGTCATTTTGGTGGGGGAAGGGGAATGCTCTGCGTTGCTGTCGCGGTTTTGGTTGGCGGGGGGGGCATCCTAGTGAGGTGCCTTGCTTTGAAGCTGGGTACCTAGCTGGGTGCCAATTTTGTCGAGCCCTGTATTAGGTGCACAAAGAGCAAACTAGGAAGAATGGTAAGAGACTACCCTGCTTAACCAGATTTTTAGTTATCTGAAGCTCAAAGAGTTATATAAAAAGTGTAAAGTAGGTTGAATTACTAAGAAAAAATACAAAAAACAACACCAGCTTGTAGGGAAAAAAATTAGAAAGGCCGAAGCACAAAATGAGATTAAACTAGCTAATAACATCAAATGAAGGAAGAAATCATCTTCCAAATACTTTAGATGCAAAAGGAAGACCAAGGACAGGGTAGGCCCATTATTCAAAGAGCAGGTAAAGAACATAATAGCAAATACATAAATGGCCGAAGTGTTAAATAATTTTTTAGTTTCAGTTTCCACTACAAAGGTTAGCAGTGACCGGATGACTAACATAATGAATATCACTGTAAACTGGGCAGAAACTGAGGCTAAAATAGGGAAAGAACAAGTTATGAAGTCTTTAGACAAAATCATATGTCTTCAAGTTGCAGTGCCCGACAAGATGTATCCTAGAATATTTAAATTACTGGCTGAAATTATCTGAGCCATTCTTTGAGAACTCATGGGGGACAAGAAAGATTGCAGAGGACTGGAAAAGACTAAATATAGTACCTATCTATTAAAAAGGATAGAAGGACAATCCAGGGAATTACAGATTTTTTTTTCAATGTAAATTTTCTCCAATCTGGCATCTGACAAAGTTGGACTTTGCCCATGAAAACTCATGTGAAAAATAAATTTGTTAGTCTTGAAAGTGCCACAGGACTCCTCTTTTGTTTTGCTGAAGTAGACTAACATGGCTACCCCTTTGGAATAGATCAATTAGTTTAACTTCAGTACTCAGAAAGTTAATAGAGCAAATAGTCAAACAAACAATCAATTAGTAAGTACCTAGAGGACAATACAGTGACAGATAACCATCAACATGGATTTGTCAAAAATAAATCACATCAAACCAACCTAATATCCTTCTTTAACAGGGTAACAAGTCTTGTGGCTGGGAGGGAAGAAGTATTTGTGATTTAAGTAAGGCTTTTAATATTGTTTCATATGACCTCAGCAAAGTAAGAAATATAGCTTAGATGAATCTACTATAAGATGGATACACAACCATTTGGAAAACTGTAGTCAGAGAGTAGTGATCAATGGTTCACAGTCAAGCTGGAATGACATTACCAAGTGGGGTTCCACAGGGATATGTCCAGGTCTTTAAAAAAACCTTCATAAATACCTTGATGAAAGTACGCTTATAAAATTTGTGGACAATACCAAACAGAGAGAGGTCGCAAGCACTTTAGAGGACAGGATTAGAATTCCAAATGATCTTGATAGACTGGAGAAATGGCTGGAAATGATCACAATCAAATTCAAAAAGAACAAATGCAAAGTAGCAAAGGTAAGAAGAAATAATCAATTGCACAAATGTAAAATGAAGAAATGACTGCCCAGGAAGAAGTACTGCAGAAAAAGATGGGGGAGGGGAGAGAGGGTTATAGTGGATCACAAACTAATACGAGTTAAAACTGCTGAAAAAACAAACAAACATCATTCTGGGATGTATTAGCAAGAGCATTGTAAGCAAGACACGAGAAGTAACTCTTCTACTTTACTCTGCTCTGATAAGTCCTCAGCTGGTGTGTCCAGTTCTGGTATTACACTTTGTGAAAGATGTGGACAAACTGGAGAAAGTCCAGAGGAGAGCAAAAAAAGATTAAAAGGTCAAGAAAACATGACCTATGAGGATTGATTTAAAAGAACTGGTTTGTTTAGTCTGGAGAAAAACAGACTAAGGGGCAGAACAAGCTTGAAAGATTACCTATCCCTGTAATACAGCCACAAGCTAGCTCAGTGGATACATTCAAGACGGAGTTCCCCTGATAGTTAGAGAGAAAGCTATCAGAAGGCATTCTTTCAGAAACCCCCTTGATTTTGGAATTCCTCCCCTCCTTGCTGGTCTGAAATAGCCCAAATTTTTTGACTTTCAGGGTATGGTATAAAGCCCATCATCTCAAGCAGGCATCTGGAAAGTTTTTAACGTGGCAGGAATTGCAACTGGAACATTTTGATTTAATTCATAACATGTTTTTCCTACCAGCAGGCTGTTTGTGTGAAGAGTAATGTTCATGACGCTTCAGTTTTGTAATGATTTTTGTACTGTATTTTAAATAGTGAAATGGGTACCTGGAGACTGGGAAAGGCTCTGCTTGGAGTGTGCTTATTTAAACCAAGCTCTCACTTGCAATTCAGGTTGCACCACTGAGTCAGTCACTGCTACTACGAATAGGAGAAGGAGTTGCCTTTCTATCCACATCATGCTTTGCCTAGACTTTTGAACTCCTTTTAACCCATTCCTCCTGTTTCAGCATGCTTGGCAGGCCCGAAAGAGTGGAGTGACCTGGGTCTAGTATTGCCTTTTAACTCCATTGTGGGGTTTTTATACCCTATCATGCACCCTCATTCTCAGCCCCTGAGTTGTGGTGTAATGGGACTGATCCAGGTCTCCCCCATTTTATGAAAGGAAATCAGAATTTTTATTTTCCCTGATGGCAGTCTGAGTGCTGCGGATCAGCAGCTATGAACTTCTTTAACATGTTCTTCAATGTCTTGTTAAACTGTTCCACCAGTTGGTCAGTTTGAGGGTGGTATACAGATGTTCTCCGGGACGTGACCTTTAGCATAGCAACTTAGTTATTTTGAAGTGAAGCTGGTTCCTAATCCAGTGTTTCTCAACCAGTGTTCCGTGGAACGCAGGTGCTCCTCAGATATAATGCAGGTGATCTGGGGCCCACCCCAACCCCCCCCTGTCAGGGGCGGCGGGAGGCTGAGTGGGAAGGAAGAAGGAGTAATTTAATGCTTTAGGTGTTCCCCGGTCCACTAAAGTTTGAGAAACACTAACCTATTGGTAGAGCCCTGCAAATCTACAAATATCCGCCCTATATCTGCAGATGTGGATGTGGATATCTATCAATCTTTTTTTTTTTTTTTTACAAATAGTTGATCAGATTTGGATATCAAAGGAAGGGAAGTAGCTATCTGCATCAGCCTTTGAGACTGCTACCCCACCTTTGAAATAGGAGTGGGGGTTAACTGTCAGAGAATCATAGCTGATCAATGAGGGAGGCTGCAGCGGGGATGGCCTCAAAACAGATCCCAGAGCTGCAGCTGCAGATTACTATACTGCAGGTAGCAGTAGGAGGTAAGCTAATTGGGGCAGATGTAGATCTGATGCAGATGTGTATCTGCACAGGACTCTATCTATTGGCATATCTTTGGGCATCCCAACCCAAGAAAACAGCTTCAAGAGCTCACTTGCAATAATGTCCGCTGTAGCTGATTAGAGAGGCATAGCTCTCTGGTATTGGGAGGGCCTGAGGAACATCCAGCCAAATAGTCTCTACCACAATTTCGAGATAGTGCTGTGCCTTGCCTCAACCCTGCACGCCCTTCCCATGGGGAGGAGCTGTGTGACCTGCTCAATGACAACTTTCTCTGACACCTGAGCACCCACGCAGCCCCCTAGATGGAGTTACCCCCCAGCAATGTTCTTTCACATTCTGGGTGACAAAGAATTCTAGTAGATTGGTGAGATGATTTCTCTTTTAAAAACCCATTTTGACTCTTTCCCAACAAATCATATTCATCTATTTGTCTGATAGTTCCATTCTTTACTACAGTTTCAACCCATGCTGAAGTTAGACTTACTGCCCTGGAATTCCCAGAATCATCTCTGGAGCCTTCTATAAAACTTGGCGTTACATTAGCTATCCTTCAGTCATGTGGAACAAAAGCTGATTTACATAATAGATTACATACCAGAGTTAATAGTTCTGCAATTTCACATTTGAGTTCCTTCAGAACTGTTGGGTGAATGCCATCTGGTCTTGGTGATTTATTACTATTTTATTTATCAATTTGTTTTAAAACCTCCTCTGATGACTCCTTAATCTGGGACAGTTTCTCAGATCTGTTACCTAAAAGAACGGTTCAGGTTTGAGAATTTCCCTCACATCTTCAGCCACAAAGACTAATTCATAGAATTAATTTAGTTTCTCCACAATGGCCTTATTTTGCTTGAGTGCTCTTTTAGCAACTCAATCATACAGTGGCCCCATGGGTTGTTTAGCAGGCTTCCTGCTTCTGATGTACTTAATTTTTTGCTGTTACATTTTGAGTCTTTGGCTAGCTGTTCTTCAAATTCATTTCTGGCCTTCCGAATTATACTTTTATACCTCATGTGCCTTATGCTCCTTTCTATTTTCCTATCTCTGTCCGAACGAAGTCCTCCTCCACACCTGCTGGCTTTCCCCAGCTCTTAGTTTAAAAACTGCTCTATGACCTTTTTATTTTACAGGCCAGCAATCTGGTTCCATTTTGGTTTAGGTGAAGTCATCCTTCTTAAATAGGTTCCTCAACAGGCTTTCCCAAAAAGTTTTCCACTTCCTAATAAATCTAAACTCCTCCTCCTACATCCCTGCCTCATCCATGCATTGAGACTCTGCATTTTATCTAACTGGTCCTGTACATGGAACTGGAATAATTTCAGAGAATGCTACCATGGAGATCCTGAACTTCAATCCCTTACCTACATTTGGCATTCAGGATCTCGCTCCTGTCCTTCTTCACAATGTTGTTGGTACATGTACCACAACACCCGGCTCCTCCCCCGCACTACACTTAAGTCTTTCTAGGGGCAGTTTCTCACATCCCCACATGGAAGCCCCCTGGGTAAAGTGACAGGAGCAAAGTATTTACTAGTTTTAATTGGGTACTAGGATATCATCAGATTAAAGTGGTAGATCAGCTGTGAGAAAAAACTGCCTCTATAATACCCTCTGTATTGTTTTCACTTCACAGAATGCCCTTCAGACTCATGAATGAACGGGGACGTTTCAGAGTGTAGTAAATGATCCACCCCAAGTTGTAAGAACCGAAGACATCCTTATACACTTAGTTCCAAAGGGGTAACTGTGTTAGTCTAGTTCAGCAAAACAAACAAGGAGTCTTGTGGCATTTTAAAGACTAACAAATGTATTTATCGCATGAGCTTTCGTGGCCGAAGTCCCACTTTGTTAGATGCTAGAGTGGAGAAAACTTTCATTGAAAAACCATATACTAAGACAACCTTATTTTTATTTCCCCACAAAACATGGGAGGAGCATCTGCTAGGTGTGAAAAGGATTTTAATTTTTTTTTTTTAAAGAGGCAGGGTTTAAACTTTCAGGAAGTGAATATCGGCTTGTGAAGAGTTGCTTCACCTTCCTAGGATATAGTCAGTGAAGATGAGCTGGAGTCCTGTCTCCAGAAACTGCATGTTACAATGGATCTGAAGGTTCCTACAAATATGTAGGTGGTACAGTGGTTTGTAGGCCTTTGTGGATTCTAAAGGAGATTTGTATAACGTTTAGCTGGTATAATGGCGCTGCCCACTCTGCGAAGGAAGAGCAACTCTGTATGGACACAGCAATACCAAAAAGCATTTCAGTGATTGAAGGAAGGACTTCCCCACCATGCTGTGCTTAAATTCCTGGATCTATCCCCTCCACGAATAGTAACAGTTGCTGACTGATTTGCATTTGAACAACTTGATGACCTCATTAGGCACAGATTGCAAATTAAATGAGAGAGAAACCAAGTATTCGTCTACAGAACTGGAGTGTTTGGTTATTATGGAGGTCCTCAAGGCTTATCTCTGTATATGGAATTCACAATAGGCATAGGTCACAGTGCCCTGCCGTGGTCCTTACGAAGCACACCCCAGAAGGACACCTGTGGAGGTGGATTCACAAACTGTGTGAATATAAAGTCACAATTCACCATAAATCTGGAAAGCAAAGTGTGGTTGCAGATGGTCTCAGCCACATGAGGGCAGTGAGAATACACTCAGCCTGGGCTTATGAGAACAACTCACAAACACAGTCTAAGACCCTGAGTTATATTTGGTGCACCAACAGATCTATTCAAGGAGATCCTGACTGGGAAATTAAATGCAGATTAGGAACGATTATCCATCGATCCAGCTACCAACCTGCTGTTGCATGAAGGTAAAAGAATTGTCTTGCCAGCAACTTTACAGAAAACAATACTACAATATTTTCATGATAATGAAGTGGCAGGCCACTTGAGGTATGAAAAGACAGGAAGAGCCAGGTATTGACAGCTTTTTTTGGCTGGGCATGGCTGCATATGTTAAGAACTGGGCATTTCCCTATCTTAGCTGTAAAGGAAGGAGAGCACCAGCAAGGAGAGACAGAACTCTTCAGGGAAAACACCCCAACCTAGTAAAACCTGGTAGTTCCTATAGATTTACTTTGAAAGATCCGCTAGCTGAAATATCTGCTGGAAATTAGTATTTGCATGTACTGCACGGTATCTTCTCGAAGTATGCCATGACTCAGCAACTGAAGGAGAAAAGGACTGACAATTATGATGAAACTCCTGATTCACTACATGTGCAGTAATCAGAGGAAGATATGTGAATCATGGTTATTACAGAGTTGACTGGTAACTCCAGATAACCAAGATGAGTACCAGTGCCACCCAGTCTTTGAGTAACAGGAGTCTTTGGAGTAACAGGAGTGGAGTGAGTAAACTGCACCACTGGTTCTGCGCTTACAGAGTTAGTCACCAAAGATCTGTAAGACTGAGGTATGAAGACTCCTTTTGTCTTTGCATGTAACAGCAGCTGGCATTCAAATACCCATTACTCCCCTTCTGAGATGATTTTTGGACTCAGTAAATCTGTTTTTCCTTCTGACTTCATATTCAGGCAGTAAGAACCAGCAAGATCCCCTGCACATACACAGGTAGGCGACACAACGAAGTCTTGTGTCAGTGTTCCAGAGGGTGGAGGAATAAATGAGCCAGAAGCAAGCATGCCAGGCACAAGATGACTCAGGGAAAAGGACAATCACTGTTCCAAGTAGGAAGGAGAGAAGGAAGTTGTCGCCATGCAACTGGAAAAAGCAGACAAAAAGACCAAAAAACTCCCAAACTTACTGCTTTTAGGAAGGGATATTACATGGTAATTAAAGAACTAAACCATGTATCTGTGCTGACACAAAAAAAGCAAGAACTTGTATCTTTGCATTGCATTGATAATTTGGGCACATATTCATTAAAAGAAAAGGGAGGGCAAATACTGAGGAGACTCAACAATCATCTCAGAGGGATGGAGAGGGGGACATAGGGTCACCCCAGCAGGTTCCTGAGGCTTCTTAAAAGAGACCAGTTGTGGAAGAGAATTGTCAAGCCGTCTTTGGGACCTCAACACTCTGTGGTCTGCAACACACTCTGTCCACAACAGATAGGCCTAACTGAAAGAACATGGACCCCACATGCACTAAGAATCTAGAACCAATTAAAATGGTGTCTCCACGACTGAATATAAGACTCAAGTGGGCAGACAACATGGAAACCTGCATGGGTGGCAGACTGCCTGGATTCCTAGGCGTTATAGTTTTATGTTCTTATTAATCTGGAGGGGGGAAGTTGTAATGATCGGTGCAGAGAACACCACTAACAGTAGAATGCTGTCTTTTTATCTTAGTATGAAGTTGCTGCCTTTGTTTGATATTTTGTTTTATCTGATCTGAGGGTTTAGTGGGAAATTCATTCCTGCCTATGTGTGCTGGAGTTGGTACTTGCAGTGTTCAACTAATTCCTGTGATTCTATAAGCAAGTATTACAATGTATAGGTAGGAAATGAGAAACTTAGGAAGCAAATTTGTATTACTTGTGTCTCCATTCTTGGTTCCCATTTCTGCTGGTCCTTACAGTGCACTATTTACAGCCACTGGGAGTTGAACCAGATCTATCACACTATCACTAGACCAGTGGTGTCAAAATAATTTGCTGTGGCGGGTCAGATTTGACTTAAATGTACTTCAAGTGGGCCATACATACCATAAATCGAAATACTAGGGCACTCGTGCAGCACCATGGAGCGCTGTGTATGTGAGACTGTGCTCCATGATACCACATTCTCTCTCTCTCTCTCTGTGTTAGGGAGAGAGTGTGTTCCTGTAGGCCAGAAATAGTCCTAGCATTACTAGTAGACAAAATAATAAACAATGTAAATATTTATTTTTAAATGGCCAAAAGTTTCAGTGCCCTGGGGAAAGCTCGCGTGGTACTTAGTTGATTTATTTCACTGGATAGGTTGGACAGACAGACAAACATTTGGTGAAGAAAAATAATCAGGTAAAAGTAATTTCTTCTCTCTCTCCAGAACTCCCATATCTGCCATTCATTACAGCATGGTATTTACAGCTGTGCAGATGATGAGGCGGGAATACAAATCTAAGTATATTCATTTAAAAGCTCTCTATGAACTATACTTTTTACAGATCCTAGTACTCATCCCCAGAAGACTGCACTGGCTAAGGTTTGGAAGTGTCACAAAGCTTTGAAAACTAAGTGTGTGCTGAAGCCCAGGTGATAGCTTTCTAGGATCTTCTAAGAGGCTTGAGCTCTTTCCACTCAGGAGGTGGGTAGTGATCCTGTGGAAGAGCCTGTGAGCTTTTCAGGAAAAGAGTCTTGCTTTTTTACTTTGTATGCATCAGTTATCAAGCCTTTTTACAGTTGAGGATTTTGAATTTCTCCTTTCATACAGAGTAGTAAAAGGCGCATAATCAGTTTAACTTTCTGAACTTTTCAGGTTTTGACATGGATATCTTCATCTCTCTTCCGATATCCAGTTTCTGTGCCATCTTCTTTCAGGAGGCTGTTTTTGGGAGAATGAAAAGAGCACAACATCCTGAAAACATGAGCCATGCTTGGGGTGCATGCTGCATCAGTCATCAACGCTCTATGGAATGTGCAACAGGAAAGCACTATAGAGAGGGATCCAGATTTCAAAATTCTTCTTGACTTTATGATGCCTCTGAGGAAGGCCAGTTTGGTAGTGAGTAGCTATCAACAGCCCAAAGCGGTTGAAAGAGCAGACAGTATAGAGCTGACAATACTAAGTTTAGGGTCCATGCTAGAAATTATGAGCTGGTGAGGGATAGTTTTGTTGGGCTACTTTCAGCAACCTATTCACATGACAAATTAAGGACAACAAAATACCTAAATAAAATCTATGACTGTCCTCTTGGGTTTTAGCTCCAGATTTAAGTCCAGCCTGTCCCAATACCAGTAGGATTCAGCTTTGAAGACATGTACTTGAATATTTTGGATGATATCATTGCTTAAAATTGAACCGGCTTCTAAAATAGTTCTGGTTAGAATCATTCTGGAGGAAACTCCTTTTCCTGTTTTCACCATATAGGTGGTGTCCAGGTCCACATGCAAAACTGGGTCCCTGGTTGAAGTGGTTTGCTCTGCATGGTAGGAGCATGTAGGGCCCAAGAACGTTTTCATTAGCTACAACAATCTCAACTGATAGGGTGCTATAGCATGATCATGTCTTGATTCTTTTTGATATATAATCCTTATGAGAAGAATCTCCCACTCACAGTAAATGTTTTCTACAATATTTTGCAAGCTTTTTTTTTATCTTCACTGTATCATAGCAAGCATTCCTTGGTCTATGGATTGATATATCTTTTGGGTTCTGTCTGTCTGTTCTGATTAATGTGAAGAAAAGGAAAGCATATAGTCGTTTGCAGGGTCATATACAGAGTAGAGTTTTTAAAGCTATGGTTTCCTGGTTTCTCCTTCTGAAAAAGAATACAGGTGTCTTGTTTCCTGTGGATACAAGGCCACTGTTTGCTTGCTCAACACTTTCCAAAACAGATGGAAATCTTCATGAATGAAGCTCCATTTAGATTATGCATATGCTGATGACATTTCCTTTGTGCACAGAAGGAGTTGCTTACCTGTAACTTCTGTTCTTCGAGATGCGTGTCCCTGTGGGTGCTCCACATCAGGTGTCATCGCGTCTCGCGGCAAAGAGCGGAGTCTTCTCAGCAGTAGTGCCAGAGGGGGCTGCACGCGCCGGTCGCGGCTCGCGACCACGCCAGGCAGTTTAGGCGCGCGCAGCCCCCTCACTCCCTCAGTTCCTTTTCCACCGCAGAGCAAGAGATAAGTACTCTGAAGTAGAGGGGAAGGAGGGAGGGTAGTGGAGCACCCCCAGGGACACCCCTCGCGAAAAAAAAAAGATACAGGTAAGCAACTCCTTCTTCTTCTTCGAGCGATGTCCCTGTGTGTGCTCCACATCAGGTGACTTATTCGCCGTTGTCGGTTATGGAGGAGGGACTTCGGTGTATAGCAGAAAGCACCGCTGACCCCACTCTAGCGTCATTCTGAGAGGTTTTGTTAACAGCATAATGGGATGTGAACGTGTGGATAGAAGTCCAAGTGGCAGCCCTACATATGTCTGCAAGTGGAACATTATGTAGGAACGCTGTATGGCTGCCATTGCTCGTGTGGAGTGTGCTCTGATTCTATCTGGGGGTTGAATTTCATTCTGTCGGTAGGCTGCCAGGATACATTCTTTTATCCATTTCGATAGTCTCTGGTTAGAGATTGGTAAGCCTTTGCATCTCTCTGCAATAGAGACTAATAGCCTGTTCGATTTTCTAAATGGTTTTGTTCTATCTAGGTAAAATGATAGCGCCCGTCGGACATCCAGCATGTGAAGGACTGCTTCGCGACGGTTCCTGTGAGGCTTCGGATAGAAGGTAGGTAGGTGTATGGGTTCATTGATATGAAAATGGGACACGACCCTGGGTAGGAACTTGGGGTGGGGACGTAATGTAACCTTATCTTTTTGGAATACTGTGAAAGGAGGATCCATAATGAGAGCGTTGATTTCTCCTACTCTTCTTGCGGAAGTAATGGCGACTAGAAAAGCTACCTTCATGGACATGTGATGCAGAGAGCAGGTCGCCAGAGGTTCAAAGGGTGCTGCCATCAGTGTGTTAAGGACTAGGTTCAAATCCCAGGGCTGTGATGGGGACTGTATTGCTGGGAAGAGTCTTTGGATGCCCATAAGGAAGCGTTTTACCACTGGGTGTGTAAATATTGATGTGTTGTCGAGTTGGTCATGAAAAACTGAAATGGCTGCTAAATGAACTTTCAGGGAGTTAACGGAGAGCCCAGACTCTTTTAGATCCAGGATGTATTCGAGGATATGCGGGATCGAAGATGACAATGTCGAGATGTTTCTGTTGTTGCACCAACTTTGGAACCTCTTCCACTTAAAAAGGTAAGTTCTCCTAGTGCTTGACTTTCTGCTGTTTAGAAGGATGTGACGGACAGCCTCTGAGCACTGTAGTTCTTCATGTTGGAACCATCGAGGAACCACGCCGTGAGGTGTAGTTTCCCGATTTCCGGGTGGAGAGTCCGTCCAAAATTCTGTGTTAGTAAGGTTGATGTGGGTTGTAGTCTTATCGGTTTGCGTTGCAATAGAGCGAGTAGGTCCGCAAACCATGGTTGTCGTGGCCAGGCTGGTGCAATCAGTATAACGCGAGCCCGATCCGTCCTGATCTTTTGCAAGACCTTGGGTATCAGGGGGATTGGGGGAAAAGCATATAGTAGGGAATGGGACCACGTGACTAGGAAGGCATCCCCTGTCGATTTGGGTCCCAGGCCTGCCCTGGAACAAAAACGATGACATCTCCGGTTGAGATATGTTGCAAACAGGTCGATCATTGGGTTTCCCCAGTGCTCGAATATGCGTGCCAAGTGGGCAGTGTTGATCTCCCACTCGTGGTTGGGAGTGAAGCTTCTGCTTAGAGCATCTGCAGTTACATTTTGCTTTCCCGGTAGGTAGGATGCCATGATGGTGACTGAGTGATGTATGCACCAGTTCCACAGTCTTACAGCCTCTGCACAAAGGGCTGATGATCGTGCTCCTCCTTGTCGATTGATGTAAAACATGCACGCCATATTGTCTGTCATGACCCTTATTGACTTGCTGCGAATGATTGGAAGGAAATGTTCGCACGCGTAGCGAACTGCCCTTAACTCTAGCATGTTTATGTAGAGAGCGATTTCCTCTCTTGACCATGGACCCTGCGTGGTCAGTTGGTCTATATGGGCACCCCATCTTATCATCGAGGCGTCCGTGGTTAGCAGAACTGTGGATTGAATTGGTAGAAATGGCGTTCCTAACATGACATTTTCCTGTCCGGACCACCAATCCAGGGAGTCTTTTATGTGCCTTGGGATCATTACTCTTTTGTTCAGGCTGTGGTACCTTGGTTTGTACACGCTCGTTAGCCAGTGTTGCAGCGCTCGCATGTGTAATCTGGCGTTGGGTACTACACTTGTAGAAGCTGCCATATGACCCAGCAGCTGTAACACCGTATGAGCTTCCACGAAGGGTGCAGTTTTTACTAAAGTGATCAGTTCCTGGAATGCGTGGAACCTGTTTGTGGGCAAAGAGGTCATTCCTGTCTCGGAATTCAGCAAAGCTCCTATGAAAAGAATTTTCTTGGTAGGTTCCATGATGGATTTGTCTGCGTTCACATTCAGCCCTAGCTTGGTGAAAAGCGATGTGGTCAGGAACGTGGCCTCTGGAACGTGCTGTGATAAGGCAATCTTCCAGATAGGGGAAAATCTTCACCCCTTGCGTTCTGAGAAACGCTATAGGACCTGCGAGCAGTTTGGAAAATGTTCTTGGTGCTGAGGATAGCCCGAAGGGCATCACTTTGTATTGATAATCCTGGTTGTTTACTATGAAACGTAGGAACCTTCTGTGCGCAGGGTGAATGGTGACATGGAAATATGCGTCCTTGAGGTCGAGGAAAGAGAACCATTCTCCTTGGGTCAGCATGGGGATTATCTTGCTTAATGTAACCATCTTGAACCTCTGCTTTTTGCCATACTTGTTTAAAGGTCTGAGATCTAGAATAGGCCTCCATCCGCCTGATTTTTTCTGGACTATGAAATAGCAAGAGTAAAATCCCTTTCCTGTGTGTTGAGTGGGAACAGGTTCTATTGCTCCTATTGCTCCTGGAGTTGTTTGATTTCCTGTTGAAGGAGTTGTACGTGACTGGTGTCCCTGAAGAGGGACGGGGAAGGGTAATGAGAAGGAGGGCGACAAGTCAAAGGGATGGAATAAACTTTGTTTACGATCTCCAAGACCCACTTGTCCGTTGTGATGGAGTACCAGGCAGGAAGGAATTGTCTGAGGCAGAAATCGAAGTTCAAGGGTACTTGGTTTGATGTTGCTGGACCAGGAAGAAGTCTCAAACCCTCGACCAAGCACTCAAAACTGAGGTTTTTAGGGTTGAGGTTGGGTATTAGTGGACGACTGCGAAGACTGTCTTCATCTGTAACCCCTTTGTCTACCCCTCGATGAATGATCATGTCTCTGGTGATTCTGAGGTAGATTCTGGTAGTAAGGCTGGTACCGATGAGAAAAAGTATGAAATCTCGTCTGCTTCTGAATGTCGGAGTGTGAATCCCAAGAGTCCGCAGGGTGGCTCTTGAATCTTTCATAGCGTGCATGAGTGTGTCCGTCTTGTCAGAAAAAAGGTTAGTCTTGTCGAAGGGAAGGTCTTCTATTTTCGTTTGAAGGTCTCTAGGCAGAGCTGCCGTTTGCAGCCACGATGCCCTTCTCATGACAATTGCTGTGGCCACAGCTCTTGCTGCAGTGTCTGCTACATCCAAGGATGCTTGAAGGGATGTTCTCGATACCAGTTGTCCTTCTGCTACCAAACTTCTATGTTGTTGCCTTTTATTATCTGTCAGGAAGTCTGTGAGTTGGGATAACCTCTCGAATATTAAGTGATTGTAATTAGAGAGGAGAGCAGAATAGTTGGCAATCCTCAAGAGTAGGGTGGCTGATGAGTATATCTTCCGACCTAGGTGGTCTAAACGCTTACAGTCCTTATCCTGTGGTGTGGATTTGAAATTTGTTTGCTTCCCTTTCTGATTTGCTGCATCCGTTACAAGTGAATTAGCTGGAGGGTGTGTGAACAAAAATTCCATTCCCTTTGAGGGAATGTACCACTTTCTATCATTTCTTTTATTTGTGGCCGATGTGGTGGCTGGGCTTTGCCAGACCTCGTTAGCGGGATCCATTATAGCTGAGTCCATTGGCATAGCTACTTTGGATGATGTCGAGGCATGTAAAATCTTTAGGAGTTTGTGTTTAGGCTCCGTGACTTCTTCCAGCTGGATCTCCAACTCCTGTGCCACTCTTTTGAATAGGTCATTGAATAGCTTTGTATCATCAGTTGAGGAAGTTGAGGACGGAATTACTGCCTCCTCTGCAGAGGCTTGTTGATGTACCTGGGAGGCATTGTCGATCGTGCCCACTGAAAGGGGCGATCTTGATGAGCACTCGGAGAGCGTAGAGAGAGAATGGCTCGGTGAGCGGAGTGGAGAGTGAGAATGGTGGTAGTGATGTCTACTAGAGTGCATGCTGTGGCAGGAGCGATGCTCCCATCTATCTGAGGATCTGCGGTGAGGTGTGCTATAACGACAGCATGGGGAGAGATGCCTGGTCTCCCCAGGGCTTCGCCTTGAGCCTGTATGAGAGTGTATATATGATGCTGATCCAGTAGGAGACCGGCATCTATGTGAACAGTAAGAGTGTCCACGATCAGAGTGAGCCTGGGAGGATTCTCTTCTAGAGCGGTCTGTCATAGAATGAGAAGGAGAAATGTGCTTCTCCTTCCTTGCTCTCTTGCGCGGTGCCACCTGTGTTTCTGTGTACGGTGCCCGGGCAACCGCACCGTGAGTTCCCTCCATGGTAGGCTGGTGAGGAGAGCCTGGTGCCTGAATCAGTTGCTGCTGCTGCGGCACCTGCGGTGCTGAGGTTTCAGGCGGAGCCGAGGACGGTGCCAGGGCCACGCGATCCGCATGTCTGCTGGGGACCGCTTTGTCCGGACCCGCTGGTGCGGGGGAAGAGGAACCTGCACCTCTCGTTCCCGGCTCCTTGTGGGAGGTTTTCTCACTCCCATATTTTATGGCCGTTTTTATGCCCAAGGAACCAGAAGCCTTATGGGCAGCCTTTTTTGATGAATTTTTCAAGGGGGAACGACCCCTCTTTGAAGTATTAGTGTGCGCTGGTGACAGAGCGCTTGAATGGCGGTTTGTCGGTGGGTCCGGGAAGTGACTGTCTGGGCCAGAGGACGATGCCGGGGCTAAGGATTTCTCCATTAAGAACATTCTTAGCCTGAGGTCTCTTTCTTTCCTGGCTCTAGCGCTCAGGTTGAGACAATGTGAGCATTTTTGTGGGACGTGAGAGTCCCCCAGACAACGGACACAACGTCCAACACTGGTATTGGGTCTTTACAATCGGAACATCTTTTAAAGCCCGATGAAGATGGCATTCTCAGCAGTCGGCAGCTATTGGTGCTGTCATTCGACCGTTACCGGCCGAAACGGACCAGCGGCTTCCTCTTTTTTTTTTTTTTAAATACGAGAGAAAGGATAAGATGAAATGGCAGTCAACTGTGACTGAAAGTTGTTTGTTTTGTCATTTTTTTCTTTCTTTAGGTTGAGAGAGTTTGCCAGTGAGGAAGCTCCGTCTTCACCCGAAGGCGGTTGAAAAGGAACTGAGGGAGTGAGGGGGCTGCGCGCGCCTAAACTGCCTGGAGTGGTCGCGAGCCGCGACCGGCGCGTGCAGCCCCCTCTGGCACTACTGCTGAGAAGACTCTGCTCTTTGCCGCGAGACACGATGACACCTGATGTGGAGCACACACAGGGACATCGCTCGAAAAAGAACTCTATGTATACGATGATCTTCTCTACCCACTAGAATTTTTTTTTTTTTTTTAAATTAAGGTAGTCCTCATAGATTTACAGGGATGAGTTTCACAAGGCCTGTCCCCGTAGGTTTTTTGCCAAAAATTCCAGCTGGTTTTAAAATCTTAAAGTGATAACTAGTTCAATGAAAAATTAAGGCTATCGAACAATTAAAAAAGTAATCACAATTAACTATGAGATTGAGAAAGTAGTTGCAATTAATTGCATTTTTAATTTACTATTATACAATAACAGAATACCATTTATTTAAATATTTTGGGATATTTTCTACATTTTCAAATATATTGATTTCAATGACAACACAGAATAAAAAGGGTACAGTGCTCATTTATTATTATTTTTAATTACAAATATTTGGACTGAAAATGATAAACAAAATAGTGTATTTCAGTTCTTCTTATACAAGTACCGTAGTGCAATCTCTATCATGAAAGTACAATCGACAAATGTAATTTTTTTTTGTTACATAATTGCACTAAAAAACAAAACAGTGTAAAACTTTAGGCTGTGTCTACACTTGTTCAAATAAGTTGACTTTGTTAAGTTGATTTAGCATGTCCACACTGTAAATTTAGGTCGACTTAAAGTCGACCTTGCCAAATCAACTTAGAGCTTCCACACTGGACGCCTAAGTCGACCTGTACGGGGCTAGGTGGACCTGGGAGTGGTGCATGGCCTTTTGTTTCAAACTGTAATCTTATCACCACCCTCGTTAAATTTAACAGTCATATCTTTTCTTTCCTTTTGTCCGAATTTACGGTAGTTGTATTTAAAAACTGAATTCCTATGCTTACACCATGGAAAATACTGTCATTTATGTCCCTGCAGTTAAAAAAACTATAGTAACTTTCCATGTACTGTCCGACACTGAGCACATGGTTGGTACTAAATAAAAAACAGCATTTGACCCCAGGTTAAGATATACCAAAGTCTATAGATTACACTGGCTGTATAGTAAATAGTGCTGTGAGATTTGTCCTGTGTGCTGGCTTACACTGGCATATTATGGCAAGATGCTCATGCCTTAAATTCCCACTGATGTCAGTGGGAATTGATGACGCTCAAAATGTAGCTGAATCAATCCATAGGAGCATGGGGGCAAGTGGATTAATAATTCTACAATAGAAATAACTTGGGGTGAAATAAATCTCTGTTGTTCCATTAGAAACTGACACGTTTATGTGCAAAAGTGTGGAAGATATACAGGTCTTGGATTTGGAGTTCAGATGACGCTAATTGAATTTAATTCCTAATTATTAACTACACTAGATAACACAAATAGCAGATAAAGGGGCAATCAATATGTCCCATAGATGGTAGGGCTCTAAAGAATTTCTGTTGCCCAGGGGACCAATTGAGATGGCAGCTTCTGGTGATCAGCAACAATCTTATCTCTCAGTTTAAATGTAAATGGAGGGAGAGCAGTATGGATAAAGTATAAAGGTTTAAATCTTCTTTTTCCTTTCACATTTGTGAAAAAAAAGTGCATTCCAAACAAACCCAAGGAATGCTGGAATGCAAACATTTCCCTTTGACTACATCTTTAAGGTACTGTGTTACTAAGAATGTAAGGAGAAAAAGAAATATCACTGGCTATGTCTACACTGGCAATTTAAGTTGACTTAAGGAGGCTTAAGTCGACTTAAATTAAGCCACGTCCACACTAGGCTTTCATTAAGTCGACTTAAGAAATTCCTTATGTTGACTTAATGAAAGCTTAAGTCATCTTAATAACTACCACTCATTAAGTCAACTTAAGCCTCCTTAGGTCGACCTAACCCTTCTTTAGGTCGACCTAAGCCCACTTTGTTAAACCAACCTAAGGGCAGTCGGGTCGACTTAACGAAGTGGACTAAGTCGACTTCAAATGTTCCACTTGTTAAGTCGACTTAACTTTTCTAGTGTAGACATAGCCATTGTGTAAGACCAAAAAAAAAGTGAAGAGAAAAATCAAAAAGTATCTTTTCATGAACTTCACCCTATATGCAACATATCTTTGCGAAATGAAAGACAGTTTTCCAGAGTCAGATTCAATACAGATTTTGCCATTAGCACAATCCAAGTTTTTCAAACACAGAGTCAGTTAATTCATATTTATCAGAAGTCAAGATCAGGTCAGCATATCCACATATCCATATGGTTACTCCAAGAGTTCTAATCGTAGAAATAAACAGTTTTAAAATATACCATTAGGCATATAACTTTTAAAAAGAGCTTTAGAACAGTGAAGAGACAGATTCACTACTTTGTACTGCATGACATGCTTTTCCACATAATCATAACATATTACATGCTATGCTATTAGCAATACTGTCTGAAATGCACCTGTGCCTCTTTGTTTTAATAACTTGAGAAATATGTTACTGTTTGTTTCCAGTAATGGCCCCAGTGTCTGGCCCGAGTATTCCACACATAAAAAAAGGCATGGTCTCGGGAAATAAGATGTTTGGGCCATAGCTATCAGTAGAACAATATAGATTTACACCAGCGGGGGATATGGCCCTTTGTTTCCTAGGAATTTACATGTTAACATTCTCAATATTGTAGCTGTTAGAATTATCCTTCTGCTTTTCCTGACAAGAAGTGGGGAAAAAAAATTCCCCTGCTTATGACAATATTACGATTTCAAGCGGGCAAGAAACAGAAGAGAAATTAAAGTCCTAAAACAAAAAGTCAATTTTTTCTGCAAATATCTTGAGTTTAAAAAAAAAAAAATAAAGGAAGAGATATGGGGGTGGTGAAGGGAAAGATATGGTAGACAGTTGATCCAGAGCTGACCATCAAAAGGGAAAGCAATGGGGAAGAGCCAGAAGGGACATCAACATGGAGTCTGAAGTCAGCAGGGTTGAGTGGGATGGAGTGAGACCAGAGGCAGGAGGGGAACCAAGCTGTAAGCAGACACAGGAAGGAGAAAGAGGAATCAGAAAAGCAACAGGTTGACAGCTACGGGGAAAGAAAAGGGTGCAGAGATGCCTGGAGTGCATTTCAAGGGAGAAGGGGTCTAGGTAGAAAGGAGGTTGGAGGTGGCAGGAGATTGAGAGCAAGGGTCCTATTCTGCCACTATGTTCTCCAGGGTTGGGATGTACAGGTGCAAAAGGAAGAAAAGCTGAGGGTGAGAGCAGCTATGGAAGATAAACCAGAGCAGAAAGCCTATTTCCAATGAATGAAAAGAATACGAAAGAGCAGGAGATAATAAATTGCATACTTCAGTGAGTTTATCAGGAATGGAGGAGTGCAGGAAGGAGTAGAGAAAGGGTGAGGGTATGCAGCAGAGAGAAAAATAATGTTGTTAAGGGAAGAGCAGTGATGGAGAGTTTGGGAGGCAGATAGCGAGGGGATGATGTTGAGAGAAATGTTGCCAGAGATGAGGACGAAAAGGTAGAGAAGGGGTGTAGATGAGGGAGGAAGAGTAGCTGCAAATGACACACTTGGGTGAGAGGAGGCTGTGGAGGTCAAAAAAGAGTCAGTCTGGAGAGTTAAGATGAGACAGAGAGCTCTTTGCAGGAGGGCACACAGTGGGTGAGAAGGCAATGGCAACAGATCATACTTCAGCCATTAAGGAAAGGAAGCATGTTGGGTGACAAGTGGGAGGCAGAGAGTGAGTGCGGAGGTAAAGGAACAGAATGAAGAACACAAAAGAATAAGCTTTAACATAGAAGGTCAAGCAGCCCCAAAACACCACCAACCAAAATTAAAGGATCTCGCCCTCAAGGCCCTACACTGCTCAGCACCAACCAGCTTGGGCTCTTTTCATGCCTCTCCATCTGTCCTCACAATCCTGGTCAGGTGAGTGTCTCTTCTGTTCAGGTGCCTCACACATCTCTGGGTATGGACCAAGTTAGAATAGAGCCCAAGACTGACAGCAGCTGTGAGGAAAACAACCCCAGATAAAAGAGAGGAATTATTCTCAATCAACAAAGAGTGAGGAAAAAGGGATAGTAGGAGGCACTAGCTGCCTGTGGAGAGCAAGGTGAGGCATGTAATACACCTGTGCGGCCAGGCTTGATTACACGAGGCCTCTGTCTGCAAAATCTCTGGAGATACAGCACTAAATGACCCTCTACAGAAGACTAAGGGGACTGACTAAAATTGTAGCATAGTAGAAAGATATGAAGAAAACTGCAGTGTATTGGCCTGTATAAGGAAGTGTATAAAGTACTGGATCACAACTTAAACAGACAAAAAATGTTTTCATGGTTTTATTTCCCTGCACGGTGATTTATATCCAACAGTATGAGGATTAATGGATATGGAGCCAGGAGAAAAATTATTAGCATGCTTATTGTTAAAATATCAGTTTGATATCCTCAATACTAAAAGAGCCCATGTCCTCATGAAAATTACTATTTATTAAATTCTTCATGAGTTATGGTATTTGACAGAGAAATGGATATCTAAGTTAATAACGAAGACACTGTAGCACTAATTTGATCATACGTGTTTTTATGAATTTTTTTTGTAAGTAATTCATCACATACGAGATTCTGAAAAGCCAGTACTAATCACTAACTTACAGACAGATAGAAAATGCCTATTCAGGTTAGTAGGTGCATATAAGTAATTCAACTTGCTAATTACTTTTTCAGAAAACTAAGGTTGCCAACAGCCATTCTAACATTTTGCTGAGTAGAGTGAGATATCACTCACATTATCGTATCTCATGTCAAACAACAGGATGCTACTCAAGTAATGTGACAAAACTAAGTAGCTGGGAAAAGAAATTAAAGAAATTAAAACTACTGTATTCACACAAAGTTTTGAGGGAAAAAAGATAATGTCGTAGAAACAGGGAGCCTGGCTGAAGATACAATTAAGTGCAAGCAGTGTTTGCCGAAGCTGGTAGGTAGCATTCACCTCTTGTGTGACAGGTAAAACAGAATTCAAACCTATGACTATTTGCACAGGAAGTCCCACTAGGCTACTGCCACTTAAAGAAGCATGCATCTTCTCAGACCAATGAGATGTGCTAGAACTGGCATGCACTTGCATATAAAAGCATGAGAATTTTTACTGCTCCCCTAAGATACTGTACTGAGAACTGGTCTACACATATGGCGGCAAAGCCTCTGTCAGATCAAGCTTCCTGATTATGAAGACCTACTCAGTTGATCTGGAAATGGATCCCTGAGGACCACCACCTAAAGTGGAGCAGTGCTGAGTCGACTCAGCACATCAACTCAGAGCACTGAAGAACCCATAGTAATTAGGCAGTTGAAAGTTGAAGGGAGATATGCAAGTTATTTTAAGTAACTTGCGTTTCTTCCTTCGATTGCTGCCAAAAACCACTTGCAGTGTAGGCCAGGGCACAGATCAAGAATATTGGAGAATGAAGTTCTAGAATGCACAGAAATTGTAGAAGCATTGTAAGGTTTCCCACCATGAGTTGCAGCTGTGCTTCAATCTTGCATGGATGGACCAACAGGATAAGAAGGGCAGCTATGTCCCCGAATCCAATTATTTTCTTTGGGTACCAATTAGAGCCAGCTGGTAATATTTGTGATGAGAACAACTGTCCTAAAAATAAGAGGGGTTGTTTTTTATACAAACGATCTGCTACTGAACATTTCAGAGTACGTCATCATTAATTCAAAGGTCTTGTTTTATTAATACAGGCAATCCATTCTGTTTAGGTGAAAAAAGTATAAAATGGGAAGTGAAAGCAAATACGTATGATACAAATTAATGACACGTCGCGATTAGGAAAAGAAACTAAATCTGACTAATTATGGACATGTTCTTGTATTTACTAAGCAGTCTTTTGAATGAGGCACAAGGCATAAAGCAAAGCTACACAGTTTATTCATCGAATGCCTGCATTAACAGTTTCCTGTTACTGAGAGGTTTCCTTGAAATCACTCCACAAATGCACTGCAACCACAGTGCAAAAGAAACTCCTTTTCCTGCTCTGATTGCCCACTTGAACTTTTCAAGAAGGTTGCATTTATTTACTATTGCTTCTATAGTGTTTTTCTGATAACTGTCCTGCCCTGGAAACATTGCATAGTCTTTCTGAGGTTCTTAAATGGCTCTCATCACAGCAATACCTGAACACCTCATTATCTTTAAAGGCTTGATCCTCACAACAACCTGTGAAGTAGGGAAGTACAAAACCCCATTTCACAGATGGGGAACTGAGGCACAAAGAATGACCACCCTAAGGTCTCACAGGAAGTCTGTGGTGAAACAAAGAACTCAACTCAGGTCTTCTCACCCCCTGTGTTTTATAGCAGGGGTTCCCAAATGTTTTTCCTTGAGGCCCAGCTCTGCAGCTGCAACAAGCACTGCAGCCCACTACCAACACTTCTTGAAGAAAATAATTAATTTTAATTATTACACACACAAACGGTAACGCTGTAAATAAACAACATATGTTTTGATTCTACTTTAGTGTAAACAACTGTAATGCTAGAAATCCCTAGCAATATGCACTCAAAGAGAGGCTTCAAGATCTTTGAAACAAAACAGTTTTAGTGAAACTACACTTTAAAAAAAATGTTGAGAGCAATGTGGTGTTCATATGGTGGTCAAACCTTTAAATTACTCAGCCCCCTGCTATCAACATATACAATTTGATGTGCTTCCTCCCACTGTGCCCACCCAGCAAGCAAACCATCATCCCCACAGGCTGATCAAATGAGAAATCAGGCAAGGGACTGGGCAAGCATGCAGTTGTGTCCATCAGGAAGAGGGGCACCTTGCAGGTGTGCACAGCCCCTCGAATCAGTGCCAAAGCCAGTGAGAGGGTGAAGGGGCCAGGCAGGCGCTGCAGCGAGCCCCTCAACAACACCTTTTTCCTCATCAGCCCGCTGAGCACCTGGCAGTCCAGAGCACCCCACAAGCACTCCCTCTGCCTCGTAATGAGAAAGGGGCTAGGGGCCGCCAGGGCCAGACAGAGGCAGGCATTCAAAGCCTGGCCCGGCTGTTACCTATGATCACAACGTTGTCCAGATGGATATAGAGCGGAACTGCCAAGTCTAGGTCCTTGAGTGGGAGACATGGGGACAATACACCAGGGAGTTCAACAGCCACAGACTGCACAGTACAGTGGCTTGGAGTCGAAAGGGCTGCAAACCCTACAGCCACCCTGGGAGCTGCTGCCTCTCAGGGCCAGCACCTTCTTCTTGCCCTCTACTCGATGGTTTGCTTTGCCCTCTGCCATCCGCCAAGGTCCCTGGGCTCCTCTGGCTCTGGGTGGAGGCCACTGCCAGCCCTGGGACTCCTTGTCACTTTCCGCTTCCCAGTCAGGCATGGCGTTGCCAGATGCCTTGCAGCTGGGAGACAGCCTGCCAGATGAAGGGAGGGGGTACGACATGAGCTGTTTAGGGGGTGGCTGAACCTTTAAATTGAATCCCCCTACTATCAATGTATATAGTGTGGAGAGGCGGGGGGACAACTCCACCCATAGTTTCACTGGCAGACCACCGAGGACTCTGTCATGGCCCAGGGTTTGGTTTAGAGCAGTGGTTTTCAAACTTTTTTCTCAGGATTCAATGCGAACCAACAATTACATCTTTGAGCAATGCATTCCAGTCCTTTGGTGGCAGCAGGAGGGGGCGCCGCAACCCAGTACCAGAGAATCTGCGACCCAGTACTGGGTCCCGACCTTAAGTTTGAAAACCACTGTTTTAGAGCACCAGCCTAGACCATCCTTCTTCTCATGTGGTGGTTTCAATCTAAAAAGTCATACTAATTCCAACATTAGAAAAACAAAACATCCCACAGTTCTTAAAGAGATGCTGTCACACTCAGAAAGGCCCAAATTCTGAGATACCTTTAATTCTCTTACAACCTTTTACAAAATAGATGTCATTCATGATCTTAATTAAAAAAAAGTCATCGTTGGCAGTCCAATAAAAAGTAGTACGTGAACAAATGATGGAGAACAATTTTGTTCTCTGAAAAAGATTCACGTCAAGCATCCATGTTGTTAACAGACAGAAATGAGGAAAAATGCAATGCAAGAGAGCTTGTCCCGCTGTTGATCCAAGCTGTAAATAACAGAGGGCTCATTATTTAGTTGTAACACAGCACTGCCTAGGAGCCCAAGTCAAGATGCTAGATAATGTAGAACAACAAGAAGGTAGGTACCTATGCTAGGATCATAGAAGAAAGCAATCTGAAAAACTTGGCATCATTTAAAACCAGGGGAGGAGATGGGGGGGAGAGGCACCCCATTGGATACAACGCAGAGGCAGCACGTGCGTGTGCAGGGGGGAGGGAGAGAGGCAGCAAGATTTCTCCCTTATTGTTAATTCCGCTACTTCCTCCCCAGAACAGAGGAACATTGGGGCGGAGGGTGGGGTGGCCAGGACTGAGCTCTGTGCCTCCTGCTGGGCAATTTCCCCACATGGGCTGTGCAAAGGGAGGGCAGAGACGTGTACAGCAGAGTTCCAGATCTGGGGCATTTTCAGAGCTGCTTCCTTCCCATCCCAACCCAGGTGAGTGCTTGCTCAGCTGATGTTGGGGGGGGGGGGGAGGGATCAGATGACAGGATGGGGACTTCCTCTGCAGCGAGCCATCAGGCTGGGTCAGATGCAACCTAGGACTGGAACCTCACCTCACCACACCTCCCCCTCCCTGCTTTCTGCCCCATGCCAGGTGTGGGCAGGAGGGGTCAATATGGGGAGCTGTCCCCCGCCCAATCTTTGTGCATTCAGACCTCATCCTTACACATCCAGTGACCCCCAGAGCTCCCACACCTGAATCACCACCCAGGTGAACCTCGCCCCTGCAGCCAGAGCCCTCCCTTGCCCCCCACAGAGACTCACCCCCCATTTCTGCCCAAAAGATAGACATGAAACTATGCCTATGCTTAAAACAGATGAGGGGCACAGGAGAGAAATAAGTTCTTAGTAATATCTGCATAGCAGATTTCACCAGCATGAAAATAACCACATAAAAATGTAATAAACAATTCTTTAAAAGAAGGCTCTTCAGAAACTGAAGAGTAAAGATTCAAGTACAGTATCTGGAGGTAGAGTCATCATTCAAGAAGCAGGAAAACATTTCACTCTGCTTGTGGTTAGGTAGTACCCAGAATTCTGAAGTATTTGGCACACATCAGTTTCCCCCAAATTTCACTCAGTTGGGCTCTAATGAACATTTATCGCTGCTGCCTTCTTTAATCCAGGCCTCGACAATTGCGCTGTATACCTAGGTGCTAGTCCCAAAACTGGAGTGCCGAGGTATGTGGCACATTAGAGTGCCCCCTCCCCGCAAAGCTGTCACCACCACTTTTGGCAACTGCTGCTGCCGAAAAGCTGCTGTGGACACTGGTGGGGGGGAGGGGGCGGGCAGTCCACGGCACAGAAGCCCCATCGCCATGAACACTTGTGGTGTCAGTCTCGGCAAAACCCCCTCTCTCCACGACAAAAAAAGGCTATGTGCTTCTGAAGGCACTGGAAGCTTTTTTTTTTTTTTGAGTGCTATGGGGTTTTCATCCCCCGAATAGCCCAGCACAGCTAGACGCCAAGGTACAATTCTGAGGCGCCATGGCGCCCAGGTTTTCTTGAGCCCTGCTTTAACAATCAATGTGTTCTTTACTTTTCACAGAATCCTAGACTCCAGGGCCTGAAGGGACCATCTGTGATCACCTAATCTGACCTCCTGTATAACCCAAGACACAGAACTTCCGCAAAATGATTTCTAGAGAATAATTTTAGAAAAACAACTAATCTTGGCTTTAAAATTGTCAGTGATGGGGAATCCAATCACATTTTGAGACCTGTCAATTCGCTAGTTTTTAATCCATTTAAGTTTTATCATTCTTAGTTATGTATACAAATTCTTATGAACTCTTGTAATAATTGGCTGTCACTAACAAATTTAATCCAACCCAGAAAAATGTACATTGACAAGTGGGCTAATCTACACACACAGCACAGCTAGTTATTTCAACCTCTGAATACAAGTAAAATAAACTTTCCAGATATGTGCAAAACAAATTCAGTGAAACATGACAAATTACATGAAGTTGAGCTACTAGAACCACTATCTATGCAGGAAAAAATTAGAAAGGAGTCAGTCAAACTATGTCACCCTGAACAACCCTATAAAACCCAAGATCATCACCAGCACCAAACAGGAACAGATATTCAGTTGTAGTATTTTAAGAAAAATAAATAATGTAGCTAAGGCACACTCATAACAAATTAGAAAATAACAGCTAGCTAAGCTTCCACCAATGCAGTTACTGGCACAGTGCCTGGTGGTGGAAAGTCCTCCTGAAGGAGGTAGGAGAAATGAAGCAGCACAAGAAGTTTACAGCCTCCCATCTACTGGAAGGTAGAGCCCGCTGGCATATCTCCAAAAGTTATGAGGGCAGCTTGAAGTCCAAACCATGTGTAGACCTCTTTGTGAAGATTAATGTTTCTATTCTCCAGCAGAACCAAGGTGGTAATTTGCACTTCCATATGCCAGTGAGGATGAATCCAACCATATGTCTCAACAAAAAAGAACACTACCATTTAACAAACACAAAATGACAGCCTAAAATACCTGTGCACTTGAAATACCCCAGTTAAAGCCTCATGCAAAGTGAACAATAATGTTGTAATAACCATCATCAGACATCCGCTGCCCACATGTTAGTTATTTTACTGCATTGAAATACCACTTTCCCAGATAATACCTTCTGACAGTATTATTTCTGAAAATATTTCAGCATTAGCAAATCAATCTCTCTGGTACTGAAATATTTCAGAAGCCTGAGGTGGTGTCTGGAGCAACAGTAAAGCTAAATCCCAGAAAAGGGGTTAAGTTTAGATGAGAGAGAGAGAGAGAGAGAGAGAGAGAGAGAGAGAGAGAGAGAGAGAGAATGTATACCACACAGTAGAACCCCAGATTTCACGAAGTCCATTAGAGACTTTGCTATTGCCAACTTCTTATGCAGAACAGTTTAGATACTGACGTGATGAGCAGCAGTACAAAACCCTATGATAAATATATGTATGTGTTTGGAGAAGGGTGAGAATTCTACCTGCTTACAACTATACAATACAATTAAACTGATGGTATTTAAAATTAAGCAAGCAACATTTTTTCTCTACCTTCAGAACATACTGAACATAAAAGGGCAGATTCATTACTTACATTTCTATAACATAAAAAAAAAAAAACACCAAAAACTAACCAACCCAAACTCCCCACTAACCAAAAATGCCTTCAGACTTCCCAGATAATTCATCCCCCCCCAAGACATAAACTATGAAAAGTTTCAGCCCCCAAGTATGTAGGTATTGTAACACCACACCATTTACAAATTAAACATCCTCCCAATCTCAGTCTCCCAGTCTCTCTCTTCACACAAGTTCTTCTTCAATAATCACTTCTACTCCAAAGCCCCCTGTCCCTGCCTCATTTTTCTAGACTGTAAACTTTGTGAAGCAGGGCCTATCTTTATAGCAATAATTTAGCATCTCACTGTTGGTATTAAATAAATAATACAACTGGAAGTTGGAGACTTAAAAAGGAATGATCAATAGGACCTTAACTATAGTATCACCAATATGGAGATACATTTCCTACTTGCCCTGTATCTCTGCCCACCCTGTGCATTTGAAATGATAAAAAGGAAAAATTAGGAAATTCAACAGATGGACCCAAATCCTCTCTCCCTGCAAATCATCACCAACTTGCTCAGGCAACATTTCAAATATTTTTGGATGTGCCAATAGCTTATTAATGACCAGGCAGGATTAAGAGGATTCCTTTAAAACACCAGTATATAGATATAATTTACAACAGTCTGTTCCTCTGGCTGAAAGAGCTCTTCTTTTCCCTAAACTAAATCCAAAGAGAAAACTAATCTCCTGATTTAGAGCTGACAGGTGGTACATGCATAATTAAAGATGACCTAACAGAGTGCTCTCATTCTGGTATATAATCAGACATTTAAGCAAAGCAATTATCTATAGGCAATCTTTTGTGTCAACAGAAATAGGGATGAAACATTTCTCTTGTCATGAAGATTTTGTAAGGATGCTGTATATACATTTGCAAATACTTCAGCAACATTATAGATTAAATCTCAGCCATCTCTGGGAAATGTCTTCATCACTTCCAGACAACTGCAGTACCTTGCCTTACTTTGATGAAGGCTGACATTTAGAGTACAAGCACAGCAACCAGTGCTTAAGAAATGGTCCAGGACATCAAAAATGGTTTTCGTGCTCTGTCAAGCCATTTCCAAAGAACCTTGTACAGTCTATATATACACACACATAGCCCTGTCCTTGCCTATATCTACGGCTTTAACTCCTCCTACTTCCCTTGGTACTCCCTACCCACTGCCCTTTGCCAAGCTGTTCTCACTGTCCTCTTCTGTAACTCTTGACTTGATGCCTCCTTCTTTGCCATGCCTTACGCTTGAACAGACTGCTAACTAACATGTGCCAAGAACCCTCCCTTTCTTCAAAAATCTTCTGAAAATCCATCTGTTCCATTAAGCATTCCAGCTGTAGTGACCACTAGAGACACTCCATGTTTGCTCTGCTCTGCCTCACATTCTTTTTTCCCTGCTTTAGGTTGTGGACTCCTTAGGCCAGGGATTCCGTTCACTGTATGGCATGCTTCATCTACTCTCAAGTGCTCTGGGAACATCCAGTCCTGTATAATCTTGCTATTCAGTCCTTATACAGCACCTTTTCCTTTTGGCTCTCAAAGTGCTCCTTTAGGGTTGGTAGGCATTATTATTCCCATTTTAGACATGGAGAAACTGATGCAGAGAGCAGATAAGAATTTTGTGTAAGGTCATACAGAAAGTCTGTGGTAAAACTGGGAATAAAGGCCAGATCTCCTCTTATCAGTAGACACTGCTGCCTCTCTGCAGTATTAATGTCTCCCTTAGTATCTGAAAGAGAGAAATTTTAACTTAAGCCTTTAATATTTCCTCTCTAGGCAATATTTTCTGTGGAATCCAGAAAGATCATCCAGAGAATGAATAAGCAATTTAAATGGATGGACATTCTAAAAAGTGTCTTCTTGGTGTACAGGGGAGAATAAAATTAATTGGGAAGAGGAAAGTGTAAGAGTCAGGTGGCTTTCCTGATTTTGGGGAAGCTGGGGTTGTGAGAAGCATTATAAATCAATTAAAATACACCCCCTCTCCCTCACTCTTCACCCTATGAAAGAGCTGCTCTTAGGATATAAAATTACTTTAATATTGCTGTGAGAAAAGTCTTTTTAAAAGAGTGGGTTATGATAATGGATTTTTACAGCAAAAGTAAAGCTGCTTTCCCTGAGAATAGGGCTTTATTGATAGGGAACTTCACAATGCCAGCAGTATGCATTTTACTGCATTTCATAAGATTTCTCATTATTTAAATTCTGATGTACTTATGTCATACATGAATAAATGACCTTTTTGTTGTTCTGAACATAACTTTATGCACACATCTCTGCTGTAGTGTTATTTTGCATTTTTCTTCTTACCAAGTCAGAACAAAAGTTTCTTTTACTGCAGTTTTGGGAACTTCATGCAAATTTCAGTTTTTACACACCGACTGTCAGTGTAATAACATATAATGATATATGTTAGTGTTACTCTTATGTTATGGGTTGACTTATTAATAAGCAAATCAAAGTTTATAGAAAAGTTTCTGTTAAGGCAAATTTCATGGTAGTGCATTTTCAGAAGTGTTAGTAATGAGATTTAAGATTACAATACTGAATTGTTAGAGGGCTGAGTTATATGAACCACAAGGCATATTTATTTAGAAACGCTTTATATAAGGTACAATAATAGCAGCAGCCATTTTGAGGGGTGGGAGAAAGCATGTGGAGCCATTTACAGAACAAAATAATTTAACATGAGATTCAACACGTTCAGTTTTTCTCAGGAAATGAATATTTTCTTAAGAAGTCAGAGAAATACTTGTTAGTCTTTTTCTTACTGAGGGACACATTCACTTTAGTTCTTTTTCTATCCCACGCTCCGCAATAGTGGCATTTAGGACCCAATCTCGTAGCCCTTACTCACCTTGAGGACTTCTGTGGAACTGCTCATGTGAGCAAGGGCTTCAGGATCAGCTCCGAAAAGAGGAAAACACCACAGTATATGTAGCTACGGAGGCAGGAACAAAGGATTTTAGAGAGAATGAAGGATGAAGGGTGCTTTGCATAACAGAATGCTGGGTATAAGCCACATTTTAAAATGTAGAAGGATTACTTCATGAGATTGAAATTGCATATTAGAAAAACGTTTGCTTTGGAAGCATACTTCTTGTGGAGCTCTACAAAAATACAAATATGTAGAATATCCAAAAATGGCAACTTTCTGGAGTTAAAATACCATATGTGAGGCATGTTAAAATACAACATTTTTATGCATGAAGAGAACAACAAAGGCAGCATGTACAGCTGTATACATCTACCTATGCAGATACTGAGATACGCCTACACAAAGAGAATTAAAAAATGTAATTCCAATGCGACAAACTCTTAAATTAAATGTAGTTATGCTTTGCTCCCTCCCTCCCTCCCTCTGACCACGACAAAATGTTAAGTGTTGATTAGCTTCACCCACTAATTTAACTGGCGTCACATCTCATGTAAGGTGCCTTGTTCACTAATGACGCTTCATTGCTTTTTCTTTAACATATTCTGTGGTTTTTATGTTGTGCTTTTATGGACAAATTTTTAGGGCAAAATTCTGCTTTCAGTCACAATCATACAAACTCCATAGTAGCCAACAAGGTTTACCTGAATACAAATGAGGAATCTGATCGTTATTATTTGAGATGGCCAAATAATGCCGGACACATTTATTATACAAATTGTGTAATATTTGATTTGTCCTAAGTAATGCACTCACCTGTGCTTAATAGTACCATGTCACAAATAACTGAGTGGGTGTTTTCATGCCATTTAAAAAAGCATATTATTAAATGTAAATGCTTATTCCTTTTTCTATTATCTGCCCCCCAAACCCTGTTCTTATGGATGACAATGCAGTTCAGTTTCGTGAAATTACTTGGCTAATTAGTTACAAAGCTTAGAACAATAATTACAGGTGAAGAATGACTATCCTCATCCAGTAATCAATGGAAGACTGTTAGCTGAATTGTGCTGTGTGGTCGTTATTTTGCTATTTGGGAGGCTAGCTTCACATCCGAGGTAATGTGTGCATCAGAATTCTGCAGAGGAGTTACTGATTGTACTCCCTCCTTACTGTTTATGGCAGATGTATTCAATGAGAGTTTTAATGAGCAGGCAGGTGGAAAAGATATAATTAAGCAGTACAAAGTTGTCAAAATTCTACTAGAAGCCCCAGGCAGACATCCATTCCACAAATGTGATACATATGATCTTTGGGGAAGTGTAGGCCTTGTCTTAGAACAGCTCTATCAACTTATTCAAGAAATGGCATTAAAAGACAATGTTGGAGAAAGTTGGGACGTATGTTTTCTCAGCCTAAGGTAAAGCAGTGAAGCAGCAGCAGCTAGTAGATGTTTGTGTAGACATGGGGTTACGTTCAGCAAAAAAGATAACAGAGAGGGAAAGTAGCCTGTACAGCATACATCTGGGTGGATGAAACCTTAGCATTTTTTGCTGGACTTCCATTGCTAAATAACCCACCCTGATACTTAAAGTGTTCATCAATACATCATCTGACTGCCTAAAAACTAGAATGGAAAAATAAAAGCTCATGCATTCCAAAACCTGATATCCTAAAACCATAGGAACAAGACTGCTGGAGCCCTCCCAAACAAAGACATTGAAAAAGACCACCACACCAATTTTCAGGCAGACTTTTGGAAGTGTAGGGAACTCACAGTTCCCACCGAAAGTTAATGGGAATTGTGAATGCTTAGCACCTCCAGAAGTCAGATTCAGTATGCACTTATATACTGTGTAAAAGCTAAATATCCAAAAAATGTTATTTTCTCAACAATAAACTTGTAATTAAAAAAAATTAACAAAAAAGGGAACTAAAATGGTTAACATGATAAACATCAGAAAAACACTGATTTTCAACCCTGCAGCCAGTTGTTCTTTAATATCTTCTGCTTTGTGCTGACAACCTTTTTTCTCTCCACTCATTCAGACACAATGCCTTCAGGTCTGTCTAAGTAATGTAATTTACTGGAGTGGAATTCCCTTGATACCTTCTGCAGCACTCAGTGACAGTATCATTTATACTCTACACTGTCATGCTATGACACTGATACATTGGCTTTCATCCTTCATTCACTGCAGAGTGTGCAATTTCACCTTCCATTGTGTCCTTTTGTAGAGTGTATGTACAGATTTACTCCATTCACCCCTAATTACAAACCTCTGCTGAAATACTCTCATTAGATTTATATTTCTCACTCCAAATGTCAATCTTATTTGAAAATTCTAATTTTCCTGAAGATTCATCCATTAGCAATAACCTCTAAAGCATTCCTTAACGGAAAGCATTAGAAGCAAAACCACCAATTCGGAGATACACTTAAAATACATCATTATAGTAACTCTACTGCTAATGTTTTGTATTATTCAAGCAATGTAATAATGAGCACTTGACTGGCCAATTCTATTCTTCCAGAACATGAAAAGAAGTGAGCTAATAACCAACTGATGTAACTGAGTCTGAACAGTCTGTATCACTAGGTAGCATTTCTAAGCCTTCCCATTCTACCCCAATGTGTGGGAGAAGCATAACAGGCTCAGCATGATCTGTTACCTCCCCTTTGGCGCTTTTTCACAGCAACTCCAGTCTATGAGAAGATGCAACAAGGCAGAGGTGGTTATATTAAGTAAATCTTTGTGCACTAGAAAATTGTCCTTGGGGCACTTCAGCTTGGCTTGCATGGGAGGAACTGAAGTGCAAATTTAATTAATTTATGAAAAATAATGCTTGAAAAAATTCCTGATTGCAGTTGTGTTTGCCATGGGAAGGAAAGGGAGATTTAAATAGCAAGTCTATCTGATTTCCTGGTATAGATGACCAGCAGTACATCTGAATGAGTTACTGGCCTTCAGCTGAAGAACTCTACCATGCTCTTTTACAGCAATTTCAATTCAACTCCTTCTCCTGAGACTGCTGAATTTGGATAGGATATACAACAAAAAGTGGGCAGATTAAACAGAGAAGTGGAAAGACTAGAAAATATCTTTCCTAATTCATATGAGAAAATAGATTATTACATTTTTAAAAAATTAAGACAACTAATTATTTACTGATCTTGTACAATGTAGTCTATCTACCATTACTAAAAATACCATCTGAGTAATACCCACAGAGAAGTAACTGTATTTTGCTCATCGAAAAGCACTGAATGAAGTTTGAGAGGTCTTGACATATGATACAGAATTTCCTGGCATTTTCTTCAAAGCAATTAGATATGAATTCATCAATACCAGGGTTAGCATCAGAAAGAAAACATTTCTAAATCTGTATCAAATAGGGAGAATCCTTAACAAAAATGACAAATGTTTCCCTGCTTCTCAGCATCTGGTCACCTACAGGATTAAGACACTCAGATAATTATAACAGATGTAATGTAATTCCCTGCAGAAAGCACCACCATCACAGAAGCTAATTACTCCTGAAGTTTTGCCCATTCCCACCTGAAATATTTAAAACCTTGATTACTGCATCAACTCTCTCGCCTTTTGTATTGTATATCAGCTGGTACTACAATGGATGCATACAGATGTAAGAACAGAAACATGCATTAAAATAAAATTACAGAAATGAGGAGATAAGTATACAGTAATAAGGAGACACAAGAGTTCTGCTTCTAAAATAAGAGGGAGGGTTTACACTGAGCTAATTTAATAGGATTTAATATTGCATAATTAAAAAAAACCCACCACTGACAGACAGCACAGTAATCCACGGAACAACTGCGTATGGCTCTCAGTGCATGAACCATGCCACATCCTCTTCACTGCATGGAGTTACACAGAACGGAAGGTTGATTTTCTTAGTTAGCCTGCTTTTAGATTACTAACAAATTAACATTTCTAACAATCTGCAAAACCCTAAATGCCCTGGGGATGCTTCCAAAGTGAGAAACGGCTATAAAGGAGAAGCTGAGAAACAATGAAAAATAAGTTTTTCAGTCTTTGTACCTTTGGCTCTTAAGGCTTCATAAAGATGCTCCTGAATGTTTGCCTCTTTACTCATCCATTTCAAGACTATCAAACTGAAAAGCTGAAAATGCAGAGACACACTCATTCTCTGGAAATGCCACAGCTACTTAATGAGTGAAACAGGGACAACACCAGAGCAGGGACCATAAAGTTATGAATTTCCCTGTAAATGCCGACAACATTTCTTTCATGTTTTTTTTTGGCCACAAGCTGACATGCTATCAATTAATGTGGTCACAGAGGATTTAGCAGCTCAATAAAAGGTACATTTTAAATTAATTTAGCAGACGTGGCTACCTGGAAAAGCTACCAAGCACTTACACCCAAGTTATCATGCCAAATTGCAAACAAAGGGGTTTTACATGGCAAAGGTCAACATTAAGAATTCCTTTACTTGTTCAGGACGCTGGCAGAAAGTGCATTTTTTTAAAAAGATGAAGTTGTAGATCAACAGTTCAAGTTCTACAATTGTGCTTTTGGATGGTGATTTTGAAAATCTGTGAGCCTTCCACAACTGCTTTTTTCAGATACAGGAACAATTCTGCTTCCAAAATCCTTTCATCACTATCTCTTATTTACATATTAGCCATACTTTACTTTTTAGAAAGAGAAAATTCTGATGAGTATTACATTAAGACTAACAGTGCAAGTAACTTGTCTCTCTCTTTCTGCCTCATTTCAACAAAGACACATACACAAGTACTCAAACGCAGAACTTACCAGACAGAAGCAAAGCTGAATACAAGCCAGTCATCAGAGCTAACAGAATGATTCTGCTTGCTCTACAGATTCTGAATTGCCTGAGTCTTATTTTTAGTTGTACACAAAGGGCAATAAATGGAAAATCTTATTGTAACCACTGCTTTTTCTTGGCCACCCACACTTCCAACACCTACAGCCCAAGTATACAAATTCAAAAAACCCGCACTGATGGCTCATCTTAACAAGAGATGCAAAGTAGCTAAAAATCTGTTGCATATTTTTCCAGTTTATATTTATGGTTTCCTTGTGCCATTTTAACAACGAGGACACAGATTATAATGTAGATAAACTAAAACAGGACATAAATGGAACTTTCATGCATTTAGCACATCTTCCGTTCTTTGTTCCTATTCACTGTCTAGCAAACAAGTTCTCAAATTCAGGATGGCTAACCACTGACACAATTTTAAAGTCACCAATGAGGATGCAGTCAGATAACAAAGGCATGCATCCTTTACTAGCTTTTTCAAACCAGTGATTTATAAAGGAGTTACTGATGGGCTTATCAGTGAGAAATTATCCTGATTATTTTACTTCAGAAAGTGGTAATTTTAAAAAAAATCCCTTCATACTCATAATAGAAGTATTAGAAGCACCAGAAAGCCTGCTGTCAAGGATGATTTCATCATGCTTAAAAATTCCACTTTACTTGAACACGTTTTGCAAATGACTTTGTAATTTTTTACATGGCACAAACATCGCTAGCTGTATTACTGGTTCCAGTCACCATTCTCCTCCATACCTGACATTTTTTTCTGTTAGCCCTGCACACATTTTGAAGTGATACAAATATGAGCATAATTATCATGTGAAAAGCAGCATCAGACTAGCTCAACTGGCTGAGGTAATATGTTTAAACGTAAAATAAAATAAGACCACACAGAGGAGACTGCAGAAGAGGATCATTCAAGGAGGTCCGGGTACATGGGAATGAAAGCTGCCAGTCTGTTTTCATTAACTACCTCACTTCTTGAAAATGCAAAGTTATTACGGCTAAGCATCAATTACAATACTCTTGCCCGAACTCTCAGCAAATCATAACAGGAAACACGTGCGAGTAGCCTAGCGATCATTATTTCAGAAAAATAATATCAAAACACAAAGTGTCAACTACAGAAAATGTGACTATCTGTGCTTGCTCATTAAGGACATACAAGCCAAAACTGCCCTTCGTCACCTAGTAATTAACATGGAACCGAACACACAGCCAACTGCTCTGAACATACCACAGTTCACGCAATACTGGTGAAATCACATACACGCTTTTCTGGTGATTTTATGTCGGAGGAACTTCTGATATGTGTTGTAAAAGCACAGGTATCTAAGTATTATGAAAAGTGGGTCATACACCACTGAGTCTCAACCACACCACCCCCAAGTCGGGCACTAGATGACTGTACACTGTGCTGCAAAAGGGGAGGGATGGATTTCAGCAGCAGTGAAAACAAAACTTTTATGTGGTAAGATGTATTTTAGTTTTCACTGGTTTAGGTTAGAGAAAGTTGATTTCACTGTCACTGTCTTTCAGTATTTTCTTAAAATAAATTAGAAGCATTGGCAGGCACGATAATCTGTGGGACACTTGAGATCGGGCAAAGGTACTGTCCCACCTACAGGTAAATGCTAGTTATCAGAGTCCCTGTGGTAAAATGAAGCTTTAGCGGGGTTGAACTGAGAGCTCTGACTCAGGGAGGGTGACACACAGACTGCCACCTGCAACACCCAGAAGAAAAACTTCGTCACAATACCATAGCCATAGATAAATAGAAAGTAAAGAAGTTAATGATATTTCGCATCTATGCAGCACTTCATACCTCAGAAACAAGACGCAAATATTAATTAATGGCAGAAAGGGAAGAGGTGTCAAAATAATTCGATTTTGGCACGTCATATCATATCATATGAAACATAGTGCTTCTCAAGCCTAGCAATTACCTCTAGAAAGAGTGTAAATTGTATTTGCCTTAACTTAATTGCTCTCTAGTACTACTTTTAAAACAGTCATCAAATACAAAGATAAATGGCTGTTTCTTCCAACTATCCATTCATATTTTCAGCAGCGGAGCTCTCCAACAAGCATTTCTGAGTATTTGTACAGAGACTAAACATCTTCAGATGAGATTTATGCCAGGGATTTTTGGTTCACTCCCACCCAACTCCTATGTTAGATGATGTTCTCACACATGGATGCATGTACACTTTATAATTTAATGTATGATTGTTGCCTGGGGGTATAAGACTTAATATTTTCCAGATAATATTAAGGATTAAAAGATTTTCTGCAAATTTATTTTAGTTTTCAAATGATCCACAAAAGCAAATGTATCACTAATATTTCCAGCTTTGTCAGAGTGGCCAGCAAGGTAGCATGTTGGTTCCTGTATCAGTGCTGTGTAACAGACACAACAATAGGGGAAAAGCCGTGGGAAAATGCTCTTCTACCTTAAAAAAAGACTCTCAAAACTGACATCAGGTTCTAATCTTAAACCTCCAGCAAACCGTGCATATCTCAAAAAAATCTAACAAACAAACATCCTTCTCCCAAGCAGTTTTAACCCCCCAAAAGGTAGAAATATCAGAAACTCCATTAACCCCACTAGGGATTTGCTACTGATTTTATGTGGAAGATGTTCACATACTACAGGGATGGCAAACATTATAAAATAGGGAGAGCGCACGTACAGTATTCTCCGCCAGAAAAGACTGTCAAGTCATATAAAAGTGTGTGTGAATATGTGGCCATCTGCTTCAAATACGAAGGCCCAAATTTTCAGAAGTGCACGAACACTTGTGTGTCAGATCTGTGCATGGACAACACCTGATGTGCGTGCCCAAGCTGGGTTTATGTGTATGCACAGAATGCCAGTGTACACACACCTCGTTCTCATGCACGCACTGAGTGCTGTTTACATGCAAGTCAGGTGTGTGCGCTTTTGAAGAACTGAGCCTCATGCTGGAGAATGGGGAGACGACGGCCCATCTAGGTCATGGTCTGACCATTTTTAAGCAAGTATGTGGAAAATAACATTGCCACTTGTCTTACTTTTGACCAGCCTGCATGGTTTTTCTATTCTCTTGATGGTCATGAGATGTAATTTGCTAGGGTTTTTTTTTGCTGCATGCATGCGCAATGATCTTGTAAACTAGTGGCCGTACACATTACAGCTGGGATGGTGCCACGGCTGACACCCAGGTCCCACCGTGTAGGCTGGGCTGCCAGCTGCCAAAACCTGCAGCCGCTCCTCAGCACTGAGAACGAGCTAGACCCACCACCCAAAGATAAGGTTCACCAGCAGGGAGAGGTAAAGAAGAGGGATGAATGGGGAAAGAGCTTCTGGAAAGGTACAGTGTGGGTTTTTCCTCAAGGACTGCTGCTCCTGGGTAAGACTGGATGCCGGGGAGAGGAAAAAGGATGGTCAGGCAGGAACAAGAAATGCAAATCTAGGCCTGTCTCCTCTCCCCCAACTTCAACTGGTGCTCTGAAGCTACTGGCCTGATGTGAATAGAATAGTTCTACAGCCATATAAAATACAAGCAATGAAGGAGAGGATTGTTTTCCATGAAAAAATTCATGGTAAATGCAGCACATCTGAAATTAGAATCTGATCCCAGATGCTTCGCAGCACAAAGACCGCCTCTCTTAACTGCTGTCAAAACAGTTGAGATCAGCTGGACTTCTCTTGATAATAGTACAGAGAAGATATGAGCGTTTCCCAACTAGGTGTTCCAATGGCTGGGTTGTTACTCTAGGAAATCTGATTTCCCTGTTGGTCCAGTGAAGCATGAGTTTCTTCTGACCTGTAGACAGACAGTAAAGCCTATCTGTTTTCTCATTATTTGGCTGAGGGTAGGCAGGTGACAGACATTCAGTCATCAATTGGCGTGCTTCAAAATTTTAAATGAATTTACTGCTGATGGGCAGGTTTTAGAAATCTAAACATTAGATTTTAAAAAATACTTTGAGAAAACTCTGTTACCTACATATTAATTATAGAAATGATTTCTTGTGTGATTGTGTTTGTCTCAAACCCTTTAAGAGTCTTACTGAACTTTCACAACACAAATTTGCATAAGGAGTTAAAATTCAGGCAGTCCATTCTCTCTCAGAATACCATTGATTGGTATGTTATTTTTGTCTCTTTTAAAAAGAAATAATGAAAAATCAACACAAAAAAAATGTAAACTTAGCATTTAAATTACAGTTCAGAATGCAGCATAGTTCCATGGTGATGTCAACAGGACAGCTGCATAGCCAGATCCTAACACTGCAATTCCCGTATCATCTGATCAAAGCCCTTTTATTTTATACATTTGTATTGTGCTATAAGATAACATTATGCAACAAAGTCTGAGCTGTTTAGGGATGAAAACAGCCTTTCCCAACCTCCCTACTCCATCACTGAATGTACGTTTGATTAATGTCACAGCATCATTTACAATCAACTACAGTGGCATAGTGAGGGTTTCCAGCGTCCAAGCCCACATTTGTATCCGCCCAGAGGTGCTGCTCTGTTCTCTCTCTTCCCTTCAGGGCAGCATGCCATGCCACAAGCAGTAGCAGGACAGCTGAGCTAGTGATTGGGGGGGTGGGTTGCAGTCCCCAGCCCTGACTTCTTTAGGACTGGAGGCAGGTTTCTCTGTGTCACTACTTCAGTCTCTGCAGCTGCAGGAGGAGACTTGGGGGCAACAACCCCCACCCCAGCAGGTTCCATCCAGCCCTTAGCCTGTGCCCTCAAGCCCCAGGAATCCCCCTGGTTCCCTCCCCACCCTCACAGTGCAACGCTGAGGGAATTGGAATCACCCATCTGCTGTTGAGCTGTGAATCCTCCAGCCAGGTAAGTTAGGGAATTTGGAAGCCCTGGCTGCAGTCCCCTATGCTCAGCTCTAGTAGAGGGCTGGAGGAGGGGATCGCAGCCCCCAGCCTTGCCCTCCCCAACTCCTTCAGAGCTGGAGGCAGTTTTCAACCTCAGTGCAGCCATAGCAGCCACACTCCGAGACCTAGCCTAGGCAGCCCCCATTCCAAGGAATCCAGACCAGCCATTAGCCTGCATCTTTTGGCTAGCCCTAGCCCCGGGAGTCCCCGCCCCCCCATTTACCATATTGCTGCTGAGGGAATCCGTTCCCTTATCCCCATCCTGCTGCCCCCTCACCTGCCTCACATTGCCTGTTCAACTGCTCTGCTTCAGGAAGACAGGAGAGTCACCTCCCAGGAAGAGCCAAGCTCTCAGAGGGGAAGGGTTCTTGCTCCACCAGCCGGTCACTAGCCCAGCTGCCCAGGAGGATATCATCATCAGATCCATGTTAGCTTCCTTTCCTGCACCGGGCTCGACTGCTGTGCTGTAGTTGAGTGCTGCCTCTTGCTCCTGAGTCTTTTTAGGAAGGCTTCATTTCCGTGTAGGCTGGGCTGCAGAGTACACACAGAAATGGAACCCTTCCAGCACTAGGACCCAGGAGGCAACACTCAACCAGCTCTGCTTCTCTGTGAAGGGCTAGCCCAGCCTGACCATCACCCCCTCTCCCAGTACTTACGCACCCCCTGGCTCAGATGGGGGGCAATGAGTCTCCCCTACACCTGGGGTGGGGGGCACCGGGCTGGCCCTTCACAACAGGGGAGGGGCAGGAGGTGCATCTCTCCTTCTGCACCTTGTGAAGGGTCAGTCTGGTGCTCCCCTGCAGCCTGGTGCGAAGGGGGGGGGGCATGCCTCCGGCTCTCCCCCCCACCCCCCAAAAACCAGCTTGCTATACCACTGATCAACTAAACCTTTGACTCTGCACCACAATCTGCTAGTGTGGATCCAGATGCAGGTTTGAGTCTAAGCCAGTAGCCAGCTGCTTCATGACAATGCACTTAGCCATACTCCTTTGGACAGAGCCTGTGTCTTCTTCCAAGTTTTGCATGGTCATGAACACATTGTGGGAAGGCAAAAAACCAAAAACAAAAATATTTTACAATATGTTTCAAATCCATGCTTCATTTTTCAATGTAATTTAGTGCTTCAACATTGCTATGCTGTCCGAAAGGAGAACTGATTACCCATGCAGCTTTATAAGCATTCCTGTATACATCAGCTATGATCAGGGGATGAGAGAGTTTTTCAGTTATGTCCATTCAGCTCCTGACCACTTTTTTAAATCTGGCACTTAAAGGTGCTATTTTAAAGTTTCAAGCGTCTCACAAAGTGGGATTTTCTCCCATGAAGGCTCATGCGATAAATAAATTTGTTAGCCTTTAAAAGTGCCACAGGACTCCCTTGGGTTTTTTGTTGAACTGGACTAACACGGCTACCCCTTTGGAACATTTTAAAGTTACTTTTCTCTGATGTGGACTTGCAGAGTTGCTAACTCTGAGCATTTAACAACCATGAGCAAGGCCCACAAAATCATGAGAGATTGAGAAATAACAAAATCTGGGTTCTTTCCTTTTGCCTTGTGGCTTTTAAGCCTCCAGCGTTCAAGTCTTCAAGCTTTTATTCTGCAGCCATAAAGGGTAGAAACTTAAAACAAACACACACAGAAAAAACAACAAAGTTGAGATGCTCACAATCACATGACTCCAGGTAGTGGGGCTTTATGGAAAACACCAAATATTGTGAGACTCATGCAAGAACTGCAAAATCTGAAAGTAGTTTTCATCCAGTAGAAAACAAACCAGTCACCATCTCATTTCACACAGCCACTCGGTACCTGTCTGATGATAATGACTTTCACACACTATTAGCCTGAGCTAAAATTCTGAGACTTTAGGGAAATGCTCTATTGATCAACACTTTCAGCCATTCAGCACCTTCTTTCATTTAAAACAATCATTTATTTTGACTAAAAATAACTGCTCTCCTAGATTTTGGGATACACTGTCAAACGCATATTGTGTGTCTCTATACACACAAACTCACCTCCCACATTTTTCTTTTTTACAACAATAGCTACATATTTGAAAAACCTAAGGGTTATTTTTTTTTTTTGACAATGGATAGCTTTTTTTGTGTTTGCTGTCACAGGAAAGTAAAGTACTCAGCTGTACTTACACTTTTCACCTACATAAGAATGTTAAGTTTCAGTTTTTCCTGATTCCAATGACTCCCGTGATGCCGTTTTATTAAAAGTGGAATATTATAAACATGGTATTTATGATATCAGACACCTAAGGAACACTTTGAAAAGAGCAAGAGAAATGGATAACAAACAGTGGACAATATATGTGCCCTGGTTATCCTTTTAACATTTAATTACAGTGAAAACAATACCAAACCTACACAGATTGTTCTAGTATCAAACTCTATAATGCAAATGTATTACACCAATGCAAAAGTGCAGGCAGAATACCAACCTCCACAATCAACATATCTGCTCTTGGTCTAAGGAAAAATAAATGTGCGTGGTTTTACATTGAGATTCTTCCCCCACACATCATGCTAAAATTCCTACCTGTGCCTTTAGCTAACTTTACACCTAGTGCATTGAAACATTCAAAACCGTAAAAGCATGAATACTGGAAAGAACAGAACAAGACTTAAAGCCTCCTGATGGGGAACACTAGTAGCAAGAATGGCAGATATCTTCATACAGACTACAGCAAGTCCCAGATCTTGGGACCAGTATGGACTTTTCATTCCATGGATTACCCTACGGTTTCTGGTAGAGTTATTTGACCAGCTGCTAGTTGTCACATGTTTGTGCAGAGAGGAGTGTGGATCAGGAGCAGTGCAGGATCCAGCCTTACCAAAAGGAGCTTCATTGTTGTGCCCAAAAGCGAGGATGGGCAAAAATAAAAGTGTTTCAGTAGGTATGAAACACCCCAAAATGTTTTTAGTTGATTACTAAGGTGGACAACGTACTTCATTAGCTATTATGTTTCTTCATTTTCCCCTTTTGTTCATTAATACAAGATTCTAATGCATAACTGATGTGGGGAATTGGCGAAGAATACATAGATCAGATGCACAAATGTGTATCTCTGGCAGGTATGTGCCTTTCTTCAAGTTGCACTAAAACACTGCCCAATACCAGGAAAAGACAAAATTCACACCTCTCCCTGGGATTTGGCTTTATTAACAAAAATATTAACAGAATAAAGTTCATCTCCAGTCTTCTTCCAAGCTTGGCTGCTTCTCGGTTCCACTCCTGGGACCACTGAACCCACATCATATATGCTCCCTCTTACACCCTTATTATTCTTGGTCAGGGCAGCAGCACTCCATAGCCCACTTCCTCCTGGGGGACCTTCCCTGAAGAATTTCAGCCCCCATCTCCAGGGCAGAACTTCAAACCCTTCTTGACCTGATCCTGGGGAGGTTTGACTGCCCCATTACACTATCTACAGCAATCCACAGTAAACAATCATATGCTTTTTATGCACGCTCATTGCTAATGCACAATCCCTACCATTGTTACATCATGAGCATGCAGCAGGGAGGGAAAATGATCCAGCAATTAGAGGTAGGACTGGAATCCAGGGCTCCAGGGTTTTATTCCTGCCTGATTCTGCCACAGACTTGTTGTATGAACTACTGTGTTAGGCACTACAGAAATACCTAAGTGCCTAATCTCTGGCAAGCCACTTAACTAGTCTGTGCCCCAGTGAGATCCTCAGTAAGAAAGCAGTGGTAGCTGTAATAGAGATAAGAGAAGGAAGCTATGAAAGAACTATGTAAGCACCTCCCACTGGCCAATAAAAGAATGAGAACAGAAGGCAAGAAAGAGGAAGAGTGCAGCATGGCAGGGAGAAATGCAGTTCCAGATGCAGAAGCTAGGAAACACAATACTACGGTGCAAAGAGTCCATCTGAACCGATCTCTGAGGAGCGGTTCAGGCATACTTTGGGAAAGCATGTATATGCGGGATTGAAACCCTTACATTACAAAAATTTACACACACCAATGAAATTGTGTTGAAGTTGCAAAAACCTAGGCATGCTTTTCAGACAAATACTGAAGCTATTTTTTGCCAAGGTCAACAATGGAAGCAGAATAGCTAGAAATTCTTCAAAATGACAAATTACAGCCACAGTTCACTTTAAAAGGCAATCACAGGACTTCAGTACCCATTCATTCACAACCTAATGTTTTATGATATTTAAAATATGGTATTTATTTGCTTTTTAGTCTGAAATTTTTTTTAAAAATGCTTTTTTATTTTATGGAAGAGGAGTTAGAATCAAGACTTACATGTAATTTTTCTAGGTTCTGTGCTGGCTAATCGTCTCACGATGCAGGGAACAGGATGAATGGAGAAATTAAGAGGCTACAGCAATCCATTAAGATGTGGACCACCAAAGTTTTAATGAGGCAAATTTCTGGCAGCTCGGCTGATACAAACCTAAATCAAAATGAGGTCAATCATTAAAATTCAGACATGAAATTTACATTATTTACAAGTTAATTTTTTCTTTTACTTTTTCATTTTTTTGCCCAGAGAATTTTCACACATCAGGGTTCTTGCCTGCCGATCAGCAGCAGCAGATGAAGGAACCATGGTATTTGTGTAGGCCAGAATCACTGGCATATTTCTCAACCCATTTTGGACCCATCAGACTGTATGTCTGTTCTGTGTACTCTTGTCTTGCATTTAGGTTGTATGCTTTTTATGGCTGGGATCATCTTTTTGTTCTGTTTGTACAGTACCTACCACACGGTGGTCCATGACTGGTACCTCAGTGCTACTGAGATAAAAATAAATCATTTGTTTGCTGTAATGTTCAAGATAGAAATATGGCCATTTGCAAAATCAACATAAACTTTTCTTACATCGTTATAAGTACAAGGAGCAGGAGAGTTACAAAGTAAACATTGACTGATCCTGCCATCTGTTATTCTGCTGAGAGATCAGTTTTATATCTAATTAGAAAACTACATATCACACATGCTGGAGTATTTTTAAAAATCATCTGTATAAAATGCAGATCAGAGAGGAATTAAATAACTGTTAATATTAAAGTTTGCCAAAATTTAGCCTGGATTTAACTGGGATTGTAAACTGCCACCTGAAGTTTGCACCTTTGTTAAAGCATTATTCTGGAAGGCTTCAAGGAGGGAAAGCTGAATTATTCATTTCATTCCTTGTCATCTGAGACACTAAATATTAAGGCTGATTAAGAAATATGTCCAAAAAAAATCTGGACTAGTATCCAGCAAAAAGTGATTTTATAGGAGGGTGTTTCACAAATCCACTTGGCCCGTGAAAATAGAAAACTGTCACTGCTGAGCAAGTGACTTACTTATTGATTTGTACAGAATTTGAGCTTTATGCCTGTGAATGGAATATAAACCAATGCCACATTGCTCTTTGAAAACACAGATGGACATCCTGAATGAAATGAAAGATTTGCTCCTCTTGACATGCTGCTCACAAACAGAGAACAACTGGTAGGGGAAGTGGAAGTGAACAGCAATCTGGGAAGCAGCGAACATGATGGTAGAGTTCAGGATCCAGATCAAAGGAAGAAAGAAAAGAAGCAGAACACAGACCCTGGACTTTAGAAAAGCAGACTTTGGCTCCCTCAGGTAACTGATAGGCAGGATACCTGCGACGCTAATATGAAGGGGAAAGGAGTCCAAGAGAGCTGGCTGTATTTTAAAGAAGCCCTACTAAGGGCACAGGAAGATACCGTTCCGATGTGCAGAAAGAATAGCAAATCTTGAAGGCGCCCAGCGTGGCTTAGCAGAGAACTTTGCGATGAGCTGAAACACAAAAGGGAAACTTACAAGAACTGGAAGCTTGGACAGATAACTAGAGAGGAGTATAAAGATATTGCTCGGGCTAAAATCAGAAAGGCCAAAGAGCAATTGGAGTTGCAGCTAACAAGGAATGTGAAGGGTAACAGGAAGGGGTTCTACAAGTATGTCAGTAACAAGAAGAGGATCAGGGATGGTGCAGATCCCTTACTGAATGAGGCAGGCAACCTAGTGGTAGATGATGCTGAAAAGGCTTAAGTACTCAATGCTTTTTTTACCCGAGTCTTCGCAGGCAGAGTCAGCTCCCAGGCTACTGCACTGGGCCACACAGAATGGGGAGAAGGAGAGCGGCCCTCGGTGATGGAAGGTCGGATTAGGGACTACTTCGAGAAGCTGGACTTGCACAAGTGTATGGGACTGGATGAGCTGCATATGAGGATGCTGAGGGAGTTGTCTGATGTGAGTGTAGAGCCACTGAGCATTATCTTTGAAAACTCATGGCAATCGAGGAAGGTCCCGGATGACTCGAAAAAGGCAAATATAGCACCTATCTTTAAGAAAGGGAAAAAGGAGGATCTGGAGAACTACAGCCCAATCAGCCTCACCTCAATCCCTGGAAAAATCATGGAGCAGGTCCTCAAAGAATCCATTCTGAAACTGTTGGAGGAAAATAGGGTGATCAGGAAGAGTCAACATGGATTCACCAAGGGCAAATCGTGCCTGACGAGCCTGATTGCCTTCTATGATGAGATGACTGGCCTTGTGAATGCGGGAATAGCCATTGACATGATATATCTCAACTTTAGCAAAGCTTTTGATATTGTTTCCCACTGCATTCTTGTCAGCGAGTTAAGGAATTATAGGTTGGATGAACAGACTGCAAGGTGGATAGAAAGCTAGATCATCGGGCTCAGCGGGTAGGGATCAATGGCTCAGTGTCTAGTTGGCAACAGTAACAAGCGGAGTGCCCCAGAGGTTGGTCCTGGGGCCAGTTTTGTTCAACATCTTCGTTAATGATCTGGATGATGGGATAGATTGCACACTCAGTAAATTTGCGGATGACACCAAGCTGGGAGGAATGGTAGATACACTGGAGGGCAGGGACAGGATTTAGGGAGACCTAGACAAATTGGAATATTGGGCTAAAAGAAATCTCGTGATGTTCAACAAAGACAAGTGCAAAGTCCTGCACTTAGGATGGAAAAATCCCATGTACTGCTACAGGCTGGGGACCGAATGGCTAAGTAGCAGCGCTGTAGAAAAGGACCTGGGGGTTATGGTGGATGCAAAGCTGAATATGAGTCAACAGTGTGTAACTGTTGCCAAAAAGGCCAATGGCATATTGGGCTGCATCAGAAGGAGCGTTGCCAGCAGAATGAGGGATGTGATAATTCCCCTCTATTTGGCACTGGTGAGGCCATATCTGGAATACTGTGTCAAGTTTTGGGCTCCCCACTACAGAAAGGGTATGGGCAAATTAGAAAGAGTCCAGCGGAGGGCAACGAAAATGATTAGGGGGCTGAGGCGCATGACTTACGAGGAGAGACTGAAGGAACTAGGCTTATTTAGTCCACAGAAGAGAAGACTGAGGGCGGATTTGATAGCAACCTTCGACTACTTGAAGGGGTGCTCCAAAGAGGAGGGAGCTAGGCTGTTCTCAGTGGTGACAGAGGACAGAACAAGGAGCAATGGTTTCAAGTTGCTGCTGGGGAGGTCTAGGTTGGATATTAGGAAAAACTTTCTCACTAGGAGTGTGGTGAAGCACTGGAATGGGTTACCTAGGGAAGTGGTACTATCTCCATCTTTGGAAATTTTTAAGACTTGGTTAGACAAAACCGTGGCTGGGATGATTTAGTGGGAGTGGTCCTGCTTTTAGCAGGGGGTTGGGAGTAGATGACCTCATGAGGTCCCTTCCAGCCCTAATATTCTATGATTTAACTAAAACCCAAAACTCAGCCTTCAAAGACCAGTCCAAACAATTAGGCTGGGAGAAAGAAGGAATCTTTTCCCTACGCCACTCTACACTAACTTTATAGCTAGGGTAGCCATTGTACCAGGTGGGGTTAAAAATGGCAGGTCAGTAAAGACTGGTCAATTGCCACTGCACCTATGTAAGTAGACGCACAGCTGTGTGCAGGGAATACTCATGGGACCTCTTGTGAGTAGAATTCACATGGCGTGCACTGTTCTCCCCACTCGCTGTTACCCACCTGTAAAGGACTTGTGAATTGAGCGTCAATATGAAGGGGAAGTTATCTCTGAAATTTCAGATTTGGAAAGCTCATAAAAATGGGGAATTGTTCAGTTAGATTTTCTCCAAATTCTCATCTTACATTCTACTCCAGGTAAATCTACAGCTGGAGGCTTCAAGTGTCTCCATTCCATCTGCTCATAAATACAACTTCATGAATGAAGTTGTGGAGGGTATACGAGTGAAAATCTACAGGATTTGTTACTAGATTGAAGGGGCCCTCAACAGGATAGTAAGGGGTTTGGATGCATGTTCTTATCGTTTCCCATTGGTAGCATTTGTGTACCTACCCCAAACTAGAGTTATTAAAAAGACAAATCCAAATAAAGATACTAAACAATGTTACATGAGGGTTTTTTGTGGTTTTTTTAAAATTTGTTGGAAAATTGGAAAAAATTTGACCAGCTCTCTAAGGTGGTCTCAAAAATGAATCAAAATTTGTCGGAAACGTTCAGAGTTGGACAAAAATTGAATAATTCTTTTTGGAAATTCAAAATTAGAAAAATAATTGACCAACTCAAACCCAAACCTTGCACATGGTGCAAGTGTTCATCGGAAGTAGGTTAAATCTTCTCAATAGTGATTTACTGGATAATTTGTCAACAGATGCTCTGCCGTGCTATTTTTGAACACATATTCTAAAAAAGGATAAAAATAAAATGATGATGCCCTTCTAATTTATAAAATGTTCCTATTGTTTTATTGCAGGGAGGATAACTTAACACAGGACAGGGAAGCAGGGGAAGAGAAGGGAAATCTTTATGATCACAAATGGACTCTCAAAAGCATGGAAATATAATACAAATATTAAGTCTGTTAAATCACAAACAAAAAGGAAACTCATTGTCTCCGTGCATGAAGAAATAAAACTGGCTAACTTAATGGAGGTCTCTGCTTTTCCAAAAGCAAACTATACTTTCAAGCTAAAATTACACTTGGTATGCTACATCAGGAAAGAGGGAGAGGGAGTTGGAGGCAGGGAATGGGAAATGAAAAAAGAGGGGATTTTCAGTGCTACTCTGTTCTTGGAAGGTGTGATTGATGTTCACTGCTGTAAAAAGCATGGGACTGCATCCCAAACATTTCATTCCCTTCTGCAAATGTCTCATTCTGTTTCTCGGTGTTCCCGAGATAGCCTTACACTACACTGCATTAGCCAGAAAGCATCAGGTTTTACAGTGACATGATCTACAACATGAAAGCAGGAATCTCTGTCCCGGGGTCAGACTAGGGCAGGGTGAAACCTAATGCCCCACTATGCTTTGTTCAATATCTATCCTGTTGTATGTTTCCATTTTATTTAGGATTTTTCTTTGTAAAAGTAGAGAATGATTAAAGCAAAGCTTTCCTTAAAACACAGAACTCAAACAGAAGATATGGAAAAGTAGAGCTTACATGAAATGAAGAGCCAGGACCAAAAAATGATCTAGTTAACAAAGTTTCCAATCGTTTACCATTATTTCCTGAGTTAAATCAGTGTGCTTAGAGCTGTACCCCACACAGAGAACAATCCAGTTCATGAGCCCCCAAGTGTCTTATGGGGTGGTCTCAAACCTGTATTCAGATTTGCATGGGCAGAGTCCCTGGTGCCTGTGGGGATACAATTCCAAGATTGGGCAGTGTTGCCAACTTTCATAGTATTTGGAGCTTTTCATAAAGCCTTAGGTCCTGGAGTCAGGTGAGTACGAAAGAGTCTCAGGTTTCATGAAGAAAAGATTTCTTGTTCTCCTGGGAATAGAGGAAAGCTTGACTGTATGACCTAGGTGTATTTTACAGGCTCAGCAAGCAAGTGAAAGGAAACTAAAATTTATTGCCTTAAAAAAACAGGGGCTTTTTGTTGTTTTTTTTCCCCCCAGTAATCTCACGAGTTTTAGGTCCTGACTCATAATTGTTTTGAACACTTGAGGGTAGCAGCCTTGCTTGGGTTTTGATTTTGTACTAAAGAATGCAGTAAAACAACACACCATACACCTCAGCTGGCAGGATGAAGCACCCGGCTAAAATGGTGTTTTACGAAGATTTATTTCTGAGGTCGATTTTCAATATATTGTATTATATGCTGGTCGTACTCAGAGTTTGCTGAACACTTTTCCAAACACAGGAGGCAGCACATCCTTGTCCCAACTTGCTCAGACTGAAGACAGATAGAGGCTGTTCCAGACATTCTGTCACCCTAGGCAAAACTGCAGTGTGCCCCCTCCCAGGTGGGATTCTCCACCGGGGTGGGAGGAGGGGAGGGGAGATGCATTCGACTTTTGAGGGGGAGGGGATGTAGAGCCTTCTGATAGTTTGGTGATTATGACAGACGTGGGGTTGGCCAAGTGCCAGGTGATCGCAATGTCACTCATTCATGACAGAGGAGCAGCCACGCCACATCTGTGCAAATGGTGGTTTGAAGTGGCAAATGGCACCCCGCCGCCCTAAGCAGCTGCCTAATTTGCCCATAGTTCGAGTGACCTCTAGACATTCAGTGAGTAGGGAAAAGCGCAGCAATAAAAATACAGTTGTAGTTATACATAAATATCCAAGTACAAGAAGTAAACCCGTGACAGTGTCAGCAAGTTTCTGATAGGCATGGCTAGGCAAAAGGCTCAGCAGAGGGAGGAGACCAAAGATTGGGATGGACAAGGTAGAAATGATCACAAAGGTGTGAAGAGAAGCAGAGGTTTCTAAAGCTCTGTGTTTCAATTGATATTATTTAATATTTATAACAATAGAATCTAGTGGTCTCAGCTGGGAGTGGAGCCCCATTCTGCTAAGAGCCATACAGACACAAGAAAACATGGTTAACATATTCTGTGCACCTTTCGTGAAAAAGTGAGACTATTTCTTTCTGGTTGAAACGGCTAAAAACTATTTGGGCTCAGAAGACATTGTAACAGCACTGGTTTGTTCCCTCCTCCCCCCCCCCACCAGATTTCAAGAGCAGAAGGGACCATTTGTGATCATCTAGTCCAATCTCCTGTATAACACAAGCCATAAGTCTTCCCCAAAACAATCCATCAAGTACATGGTTTATAAAAACTTCCAGTCTTGATTTAACAATTTCTAGTGACAGAAGAAAATCTGGCATTATCCTTGTTAAACTCTTCCAATAATTAATTTCCCTCATTTCTAGCAAGTACAGAGCCTGCCCTGCAGGAAAATTGGAGATAATTTGGACATCCCATTTCAGATAATTTCAAATTTGAGTAAAATCTGATAGTTTCTAAGTCAGATAAACATTTGCGGATCCAAAAAAATTAGCCTATCGACTGTACATATCGACTGTACATCACTTTCATTAGCATATTAGCTGAACGCCTACGGATGCACTTAGAAAAACAGGTTGAAACAAAAAGTTGTAAAATTTTGCAATGGTTTTATCTGAAGTGAAATTCTGCCTCATTGCTCACATCTGACTATACCATTATTAAGGATTTATGTTTTTGTGTAGGAATACACCCAAGGAGGTAGATGTGCAGCACACCATAGTACAGAGATGATCTAGGTCCAGAAAGACTTCACTGATGAGTGAAGTTTAATGAGACAGATATTACAGGAGACCATAAGATAATCTTTGTGTATTGCTTGACTCATCTGCTAATCATGTCAGTTCAGGTCATCTAAATGCTGCTCTTTTCTTTAGTGCAAAACCAGCCCTGCCAATTGGTTGCAATGGATGTAAGAATAGATTCTGCCCAACGGGCTGGATTCTGATTTACTTGAAGTCAATGGAGTTAGCCATGTTTCAAAAACAGGTGCAAATTCAGAATCAAACTAAATGTCATTAAACCACTTCCCAGAATGCTCTCTGGAGACCATAGTCCCTGGGTATGATAGTACAGTGACATGTATAAAAGAACTGCCTTTTCATTTCTCCATCTTTACTCTCAAATTAAGCTGGGGAAGTTTTAAAAAATTAAGATGTCAGATTGTGGGTTATTTTTCATTCTGTTGCAATGAAAAGGAGAATCATGAGGGGAAAGGGGCTCACAAATAATTCCTGTTCTGTGAATTTAAAAAGAAAAGTCAATAAGGCCATGCACACTAATGCTGAGAAAAAGGAAATGGTACTTCTTACAGCCAGTCATAAATCTTACAGGCCAGACTAACGGCAAAACGGCAAGGAGGGGAATTTTTATAAACAGATAATTAGTTATGAGCCGAAGTCGGGTTTACTGTACTGTGTTTATTGTGTCTGTAGCACTGACTGTGTGTTATTTCCCAAATGTTTGAGGTATTATGTGAGGTTTTAAAATTGACTCCCACTGACAACTGGGAGATGCATGGTTGAAATCCCCACAAACTGCTATAAAAAAAAAAAAAGTTAGGTGCAGATGGATAGTTTAGTGCCACAAAGCCAGTAATAAAATTCTTCCAAGAAGACCGAGAAAGATTTTCAAGAAGAAAACATCCTGACAGCACTGTGTTCATAAATCCATTTCTGCTATGTGGAGGAATGGATAAAACAGAAGACAGGCTACAAGCATCATCCAGAAGAAAATAGCCATGCCTCACTGGATGTGCAAACCACCAAAGGCTGCATAGCATGCTGGCTTCTCCTAGGGAAAGGCGGGTCTGCTAAGCAAGCCCAAATAGGAACATGAGAAACAATCCAGCAGTTAGAAGTTGCAGAGCTGCCTGGAGGCAAGCGAATTCACATCAACAGTTTTTCATATGGTTTAAAGTAAGAAGCCTGCCAAGTCCTGTGGATGGACATACTCTGATTTTGTTTTAAAATGAGAAATATCTCAGTGATTGGTGCATATGAGAGGGACTTTACTAACCCTAAGGAGTGATAGAAAGGAGTGATAGTTTGGGAAACCTGTTTCCAGTCACCAGATGTGGTGAGTTGGTACTATATGAAAGCACCTGCTGATTAGAGAACCCCTCATAGCACCACTAATCATCTCTCTGCAAGCCTCCAGGACACTGACATTTTATGTAAAGACAACTCTTTGACTTTGAGGTGTGGCAGAGCCGGAAATCTTCAGCCCAAAAGGACTGTCTCCTTCTCAGCTGAAGTTAAGAACAGAACCGTCAAGGGAGCAACTGGCTCCCTTTAAAATTCTTCCCTGACGGAAGTTTAACCAGCAATGTATTAGGATATTTGAGAATAAACTCAGTGCAAGGTCATTCCGAGTTCCTTGAGTATCTGAGTAAGTCACACGCTCTCCAACTGGGAAAGAAGTCATAAGCAACAGCAAAATTTTGCTTTCGGCAGTGCACAGTCATGGCTAATGAGGAACCAACCCTTTAAATTATGGTCAGTTTTGTCGCTATGCAGCTCAGGAGACCAGAGGAGCTGCTTTGGATAGCAAGTTCCAAAAGGGTACCCGTGTTAGTCTATTGCAGAAAAACAACAGAGTCCTGTGGCACTTTTAGATTTATTTGTGGCATGAGCTTTCGTGGAAGAAAATCCCACTTCGTCAGCGCGTCTGACGAAGTGGAATTTTCTCCCACGAAAGTTCATGCGATAAATAAACCTGTTAGCCTTTAAAAGTGCCACAGGACTCTGGATAACAGACTCCTTTCTGCTAGCTGTGGCCCCACTGAACTACACAGATTGTGCTTGCTACTTTTCCCCTAATTTCCACTCATTCTGTATCACCCCATGCAAGACCAACTATCGTGGAGGCTCAGGGTACATCTACACTGATGGAAGCAAATTCACTGCCATCAGATCGATTTTTCCAGCCCCTCTGGGTGGTCGGTAAAGACATGTTCAGTCGAATCGGAAACTGACGTAATAGAACCGCCCTGTCACGTGGCTTAGTGCTGCGTCGATGGGAATGCATTTCCCATTGGCACAGTACAATGAAGATGGTTTGCTAAAGGGGAGTTACAAGTCGACAAGAGTTATACTCGCTCAGGGTGTCAAACTTATGGCCCACAGGCCAGATCTGGCCCGACCAGGGCTCTTATCTGGCCCGTGGAGCTGCTGCCTGTTCCAGTGAGTGGCTCTCAGCAGCAGACAGCAGCCTGTGTGTGGCCCAGAGCTCTGCCGATAGCAATGAGAGATTTGAGAGGAACTGCTGGTCCCTCCCTGCTGCATCAGGTAGCCAGGGCAGAAAGGGAAATTTTAACCCCTTCCTCTCTGGCCCAGGCAACTGCGGTCTGCACTGTAGACTGTAGTAAGTAGGGATCCAAGGGGGAGGGAAAGAGCTGGGGTGGCAGTGATTTGGGGCCCCGGGGGGGGGGGGAGGAGGTAGCCCAGAGCTAGGTGTGGGCTGGAGGGTCTCCTGGTAGTAAGAGGAGGAGCTCA
>ML685869.1:9719255-9836243 GCA_007922175.1 Pelusios castaneus
GGGGGGGGGGGCAAGCATGGCTGGGAGGCAAGGGGTCGAGCGTGGCAGGAGGGGGAGATTTGGGGGGTTGAGCATGGGCAGGGATGAAGGTATGGGCCTGGGGCCGTGCCCCAAGTGTTTACTCCACAGGCTGGATTGAGCACCTTTGAGCCAAGTAGAGGAGCTGGCCCTGCAGAGGGGCTGGGGAAAGGGTCAGGGAGCCCATGTGGTATACTGTGCTAGGACCAGATCGGGGTGTCCATGAGGACACATGGCCTGCATCAGGTTTCCTGCCCTCCAGTGTGGCCCACCACATAGAATGAGTTTAACACATCTGGTGTATATATATTTGGTCTCTGCTGCTGCATGATTGTGTACTTCCAGTTCCAAATGAGATGGGTGGTTAACAGGTCAGTTTGTAACTCTGGTGTTCATAACTCTAAGATACTACTGTAGTACTTTCCATGTGTGGAGCCCAAAATGCTTTACAAAGTCCATCCAAGCCCCATTTTACAAATAGACTAATCCAAAAGCCTTAGATATCATAGTGATGAGACCAGCACAAATATCTAGGGGCAAGAGAAGAAGTAATGTAAAGTTTTATCTCCCAGAACCTCGCAAGTATGCATAGCTCCCCCTTTCAAAAGTTAGCTGCTAAGGGGCTGTCTGTACCTTTTGTATTCTTTGTTTAAATGCTAATTTGAAATTTCTTGCAGCCATATCGCTCAATTTATCCTCACCCCAGCATGCCTCTAGAAGCCACAGTAAGGTCTAGTCTACACTGCAGGGCTGGGTCGATGGGAGATATGCAATCTACATACTGCTGAATGCGTACCTCCTTTCAGCTTACTTACTCTCCCTTACCACAGCGTTTTCATTGGACTGCGCCGATGGGAAATGCTCTCCGTTTGATGCAGCATTAATTTTTTGGGATGGAGTGGGGTGGAGTTACTGAGTCCAACAGAGAATACTTCTGGGATTGATTGAGCGGGTCTCTATGGCTGCACAATTGATCCTACCGTGGTGATCTGGGGAGCCCTACGCAGGCATTTCAGTATAAACAAGGCCTGTCTTAAAGGCTAATACTTGCCCTGTTTTCCAGTGGCAGATGAGCACCCCTTAACAAAATAATGTCAGAACTGTAGCCTCTTCCCACTAAGAACGTGACATATAGGTGTCACAGCACATCATAAATATGTCAGTGTACTGGATAAAAACCACTAGGCAATTTAGCTCAATTCTGCTACTGTAGAACACATTCTTCAATTTTAATTTTTTTTTTTTAATATTAGATGACCTCCAACATACCAAGAGCCTGTCTCACCTAATACTTCTAACAAGTTCTATCAAATGGTATGACAGAATCAGACAGCACTACAGGGAATGAAATCATTCACTAGGAATTCATTTTTTAATCCAAAAATTAGATATGCCAGACAGTTCTGACATGGTTTATCGTATAGCCTGAGGATCACACGGGCTCTACTAAAAGGAATCTAAATGATTGCGGAAGACAAAGAGTATTTACGCATATAATAAATAGATAAAACTGCGGTCTGTACTTCGTTTCAGGTTTCAAAGCTAACTTCCGGCCACTGTTCAAAGAAATATTTTGCATTTCAGCTTCTGAGTCACCAGTTTTAGCAAGTATACTGCTTGGAATTACTAAGAATGGAGCTGATCAAAATGTTGCAATTTGATTCAAAAAGTTCTTTTCAATTCCAATACAAACTTTTTATGTAGTGCCTGACAGACAAATTAGTTTTGTGCAGATACAGCCATGGGGAAAGGAGGAATAAAATACAGAATCATCTTCCACAAGTCCAGCTTTCTAGTGGAAGCACTGTGCAGCGTCTAGTGTGATACACAAATGTTTGGTAGCCTTTTCCCGAAAGCTGCTTCTGGTCAAGAAATATAAAACGATATGTAGACTCCAAAACCAAATCTGAATTGCGTAGGAACGATAAACATTCCTGAAAAGAATCTGCTGCGAAACTGAAATTCGGAGACCGCCGCAGTGTTGTGTCTAAATTGAGTCATCAGTTCCCTTTACACCCTAATAATCATCGGCGCTTTGATCAGAATGACTGATCTGAATGCTACTTTGCGTTTGTATTTTTAAGAGCTTTCCTGTGTAAACAAGCTTTCTATCATCTTAAAGACATGGTTACATTTGTGGGATCATGTAGAACATCTGTCAGAAAGAGATATCGTTGTCCTCAGTCAACCTTGCATATTCTGAATCAGATTTGAATTGTGGTTCAAAAACGGCAGCCCAAAACAGGTCTATTATTACAGTAATATTATGCTGCCACTTCACAGTATTAGTAGCATGATCTTGCTATACTTTCCTTGGACAGAGGACTAAGATTAGCTTTAGACTCTCCATGCAGGAACTCTTCTGGAAAGCAGCTCATGGGGGTCTGGAAGGAACTCTGTTCCCTTCAGTCCCACAATGAAATCAGTTCTGCTAGCAAGAGACAAGGAAAGAAAGAAAATTTAATGCATATATTAGAGCAGGGAGTAGCTGGACTCTCACCTGTTAACATTAGGAGAAGATGTAGAGAGTTGTAGGAGCTGTTCATAAGAGGGTCAGACGAATGGTATTTCTATCCCAGTAGCCTGTCTTGACAGTGGCCTGTGCTAGATGCTTCACAAGGAATGGACAAAATAGGGCAATTTATTGAGTGATCCATCCCGTCCTCCACTCCCAGCTTCTGGCAATTAGAGACTCAGGGATAGCCACACTGGGGGGTGGGGCGGTTGTGTCCCTGACTATCTTGGCTAATAGCTGTTGATGGACCTAATCTCACTGAATGCATCTAAATCTTTTTTTTAAAAGAAACACAGTTATACTTTTGGCCTTCACAGCATCCTCTGGCAATGAGTTCCCCAGCTGACTATGTTGTGTGAAGTTCTTCCTCATGTTTATTTTAAACCTGTTGTCTATTTAATTGAGTGAACCCTGGTTCTTGTGTTAGGTGAAGAGGAAGATAACACTTCCTTATTCACTTTCTCGACATCATTCATGATTTTACAGACCTCTATCATATCCCCCCTTAGTGATCTCTTCTCTATATTGAACAGTCCCAGTCATTTTAATCTCTCCTCACATGTAACCTATTCCAGACCCCTAATTATTTTTATTACTTCTCTGTACTTGCCCCAATTCTATCTTTTTTGAGATGGGGGGGGGGGAGGGGAAGAGAACTACATGCAGTATTCGAGGTGTGGGCACACCATGGATTTATATAGGGGCATCATGATATTTTCTGTCTTATTATATATCCCTTTCCTAATGGCTCCTAACATTCTGTTAGCTTTTCTGACTGTCACTGCTCATTGAACAGATGATTCCCAGATCTTTTTCTTGAGTGGTAACAACCAATTTAGATCCCATTATTTTGTATGTACTGTTGGGATTATGTTTTACAAAGTGTACTATCAACAATGAATTCAGTCTGCCATTTTTTGGCCCCATCGTCCAGTTTTGTGAGATCTTTTTGTAACTCTTCACAGTCAGCTTTGGACTGAAATTCTTTTGTTCAATTTGTGATGCTTCCAAGGAAAGTGCTTTTGTCCCAAGCAAGCATGGTAACACCCCAGTGCTAACGCTGGGAGCTGGTGTAATGATCTTTCTGTGGTTACAGTCAATGGAGGAGGCACATGCTGCTCATATTACATCATCGACATCCACGGAGTAGCACTTTGATAGAAAGATATACATGTGGCTAACCTAGTAAATATGAAGAAGACTACTGAAAGGATAAGTGGGTGTAATTTGGGAAATGTGAATTCCTGTAATAGGAGTATATTTGTGACAATTATATTTGGTGCAATGTTATACTCAGGTAATCACATATATACCAAATTAGCGTGTATACAAGTAAGAACCTCTAAAAAGGAAAATGAGCATGAAACAAAAAAAAGATGGCACAAATTAAGAGGGGAAATGGTGGGATGCTGTATACAAACAAGAGGAGAAGCAAAGGTAAGAATAAGGAGCTGGTAGAGAAAAATTCAAGAGAAGTAGGTGTAGGAAAAGGAGAAAGCAGAGGTGAAAAAAAGGAAAGGAAAAAGGCGACTTTCTGACTGGAGAAGACATCTGAGTTTCTTTTCAAGTAATTAATTATGGTAGTCAAACTGGATTGGAAATTAATAAAATGTGTCTGAAAATTTTGGAGTTCCCCTTTTTGAAAAATGTTTGGATGGGAACATGATTTGAATAAAAACACGTAATGAGTGTGTGTGATGGGAAAACATCTTTATGAAAGCTCCTATTTAAGCCTTTTAATAAGCAAATAACTAAGAAGTAAAACTTGTTAGTAAAAGAAACCTATGACAAGATTATAAGACTACTTCTCATATAAGATCAATTTTTAAAAGCTGTGTTCAGAACCACACATTTATTTACACCAACGTAATATCTAATGGGTAGCTTTGACTTTCTAACTATCATTTAGGGATTCCTAAAAAGGATCTTTCATATCTTTCCTGAAGACAATGCAATAGTTAACGTAATTTCAATTAAATTTGGAAAGCAATGGACAGACACATTCCCATACTGCAGAAAGGAGCCAGATCATGCTGACCAAATCAGAAAATGGCCTATACATCTAATTATTCCCTGCAACGGTATGGACAACCAGGTTTAATAAAATATAAAACAAAAGGGCTTTTTGATCCTGACTTCCATAAACTGCTGCCCATGATACGAGGTTAACTAAAGAGAAGGCTTGAGTTAGAAAAGGAACAAAGTTTAAAGGAAAGGTATAATGGCTTTGGAAGTCAAGCAGACATGCAATACAGGATTATTAGCCGCTGGCTTCAAGAATGTATTGCCAATAGACGTGTACTAACAAAACCTTTTCAGTGTGGTGCTGCATACCAGTGGGTGGTGTTCAAACAGACACCAGCTGTGCTATAGGATAGGTAGGCAAAATCTGAGGTGAGTAATTGTGTCTGTTGTGGTTCCTGTTTAGTTAATTTTGCAACAACTCCTAAACACCATTATAAAAAATATAAGGGCCCTTGAGAAAAAAAGCAAAACAAGACATTCCACATAAAGATGAGAATACATAAAGACAGTTAAAATAATTAATGCTATCTAATATTTCTCTGCTTCTCTATACCAATGCAATTCAAACTGAAAACATGGGAACAGATTTTATTTTTCTTCCGTTTCCTCCAAAAGAAGGATTTCAGGATATTTTTACGTATGCATCCACCCACCATGGTGGTGAAGTCTTTTTATACTTTCAAGTGGCTCAGAAAGCATCAATACGGATTAATCCAGTGACAAAATACATTTTGAAATAGACTTTTTCTTCCACTTGAAATTCTCAAATTAAAGAATCGCTTTGCCTCACTACTGTTGGTGAAAAAGCCTTTTGCCCTCTATTTAAATAATTATTTATTATTGTGGCAGTGTCTAAAAAATGTCAGGCATGAATCCCATATGACAAAAAGACGTCCGCTTACCCCAAAAGTTTACTTCTTCCACATGAAAAAAACTGGGGGTTTCTCCCTCCCTTCTTAATTCTCAACCTCTTCTCAAATATGATCTGAAAAACTGCCCATTAATTTTCTTCTCATTCTTATTACTTATCATTGTAGCTGTGTTTTTCAATTACGTAAAGGTGTTTGGGATATAGTTTGTGCGGTGGATGTTACACAAAGCAATGTTATATTGCATTATTTTCCATGGAGCTAGTGTTCAGGAACACTGCATCACCAGGCATAAAAGTCTCCTTTCCAAATGACAATCTTTCAGGTGACTAGAATGCAGAGATGGGCCAAGACACAGAGATGAACCTGTAAAGTATGAGAAAGTATTTGGATGTAGGGTTCTGGTTTGTGTCAGGTCTCTAACCGTTATTATCAGGGGTCAGCAACCCCTAGCCCGTGTGCCAAGAGTGGCACACAAGCCCATTTGGAGCAGCATGCGGCGCCCTCTGCAGTGCCACCGAAATTGCTGCTCCTGCCGCAAAAGCCGCTCTGAGCAGTTCTTTTCGGTGGTGTGCCTGGGGAGGGTATCCCCATACATGTTGCAGAAAAAGGTGGCTTGGAGCAAGTCTCCAGGCACACAATGGAGAGGAGCTGCTCTGGGCAACTTCTTTTGATGGCATGCCTGTGGACACCCGCGGCCGAATTTTCAGGCGGTGGCCAGTGGTTTTTTTTTTTGGTGGGAGGGGGCCACTGACATGGACTGAGAGTTAGGGAGGAGGGGTGGCACAAGGGTTGGGAAAGGTTGCCGACCCCTGTTATATATGAAAAACTGAAAGACATCAGTTTTATGTTCCAGATTTGGTAAAAGACAAAGAATCATTTGCCAATCTCACCAGGAAAATAAATTCTTGTGAGTTATTTTTCCTATGTAATCCCATGAGGTCTCTAATTGTGCTACCTTATCACACATCTCTTCAACCAAGCTTGAGGGGGCCGGTGGCCACAGTATGTGCAATAGAAAATAGTCACACACTGGGGACCTATGATATTAACTACAGTATAAATCTGATTGTCTGAATATCAATAATCTAAAATTACTCACAACAGCATCTTTGTACTCACTATTAATTACACTGAAAAATTCCATCATTTCCCTTAAGTTTTGCACACCAAACACTTATCCACTGCTCCGTTTGACTTTCCAATAAATGAAACCCTAATTAGACATTAAGGAAAACTCATGAATACTTAAAGAAGCCCTCCTTGATTACCATACACATGGTTTAAAAAAGGAGGTGTAAATCTGCCAACAAATGTTTCTATGCAGAAATTGGCATAAGAAAGCTTCCTACTTGGTAAAAAGTAAGAGGAAGTTCTGAATAAATATTAGTTTTCCCATGCTTATTTTTTCTCCTCAAGCTTAGGTAGGACAATAGGATGTTTAATGATTAAACTGATTGCAGAGTTTGTCCTCTGTGCATAATTTGGTCCATAACATAACAAGGGCTTTTGATCTCAGAGATGCACTGTGGCTTCTGCTGTCATCATAATGAAACCAGACACAGTTCACTTCTCCTTTTATTTTCCTATCACCTTAAGGGCGTATTAGTCATGTATCGCTGACTTAAGAATATTAAGCAACATGTTTCAGTCACTGATCTCCACCTCCATGTAAAAAGGTTACATTTAAAAGGAAACAATAAAGTTCCACTGGAGACAGGATGAGCATGTCATGTGGCTATCTAACCAAAAATTAGCAGACCTCAGGTTACATGCCGCAAACTCATTACTGAAAAAGCAGGAAAGAACCGTCCCATCCCCAGCCACTTCTGCTATTCTTCTTGCTCTTCAGCAAGATGAAACATTATTGATCTCCAACTCTGGATAAATATGTTGAGTCTTGGCTGTCAGTTATCCTGTGTTAAATAGTTCCCTTCCCGATTTACAGAGGAAAATTACTTTTTCAATATGCAGTTAACGACTTGTTTACACAATGGGGTAATGTGCCTTACAGGGATATGATTTCTAAGTGCATTGCCCATTAATTGATCCTTGTAGGTCCTGCTGGTGTGCTCTAAAGGTTCTCAAGTGCCCTTTAGCATAGTACTGTCTCAAACGGCACTACATTAAAGCACGTAGGGAACCTTTAGTGCATACCAGCAGCATCTACCTGGATCAATTAAGGCACAACACAACCATGCACTTCAGAAATTGAACCTTTATAGTGTGTATTGCTACTTCATGTAAACAAGTCCTAAATGACGTAATAACTGGTTACTTACAGTAAGTGTGTGGTATGAAACACTAATGGACAACTAATTTAGTACAGTAGTTCTAAACAGCTATTATTTTGAGCTGAACTAGACTGATCTCTACTTCCTCTCTAACTCTCCCCTGCTTCCCACTCAGTTGTTCACACTGTAATACTGGCTGTTCCAAAACCCCACTCCTGTAAAGAATAGCAGCACGGATACACAGAGGCTAGACAAGTGACTCATAATTAAGGCGGAGAGAGCGTGACAGAACAAACAACACGTGACAGAAGTGCAGTCACACTGCTTAATGCTCTATTAAGGTGAAGATGCTTAGATATAAGATGGAAAGCATGGGTTAAAAACCGATATAGACCAGAACAGAAGCAAGCTAGTGATCAAAGTGCCAGCACTGGTCAATATATATTCAAATGGCAGGGAATCTTAAAATAGCTACAAACAGATTTAAAAAAAAAAAAATAGAAACATGTCTTTTCTCTTACTTGAAAATTCTCTTCAAATGTGGAGGCTTGGGGAAGACAAGTGGATCAAGATCCAGTTGCCTGCGCCAAACCTCTATCTCCTCCTCCCTGGGTCTGATTCTTTATTAGTGTAAATCAGAAGTAACCCAATGGAAGTCAATGTAAATGCACTAGTGTCCAAGTTTAGAATTAGATTTTCTGCTTCTTCCTGACTCTCAAGACAAATGGACAAGGTTTCTTTCCCTTCTCCTTCAATGGAATATATGCATTCACTGAAGAGGGACAGAAGTGCAGTAAGAGATAGGGATTTAAAAAAGACTAGCACCTAATTGATAGGAAAGTAAGGGAGTGTGGCAGGGATGAGAGAACAGTGTCAGTCCATGCTGGGCACCAGGATTAGAAGAACAGACATCACCAGCAAGCAAAAGAAAGTTTCAGAGGAACAGGTGAGTAGAAGATTTGTGACAGGGAAGAAAGATAGGCAAAAGGAATAGACTCAGACTCTAAGAATGTGGGAGGACAGGAAGAAATACAGGTAATAAGAGCAGCGACTGGGTGATGGAGGGGAAAGAGGTAGAAATAGAGATTAAAAAGAACAGAAGGAAAAGAGGAAGATGGGGGAAAAAAGTATAAAGAACCTGTGAGAAGGGCTGTTGTGCTGGAATCACAGGTCAAACAGAAACATCTCTCCTAGCTGAGCATGAGCCTGACCACAACTCTGGGCCTTGTCAAAGACTGTAAAGGGTCTTCCTAGTATTTTGGAGAATAAAGCATTCAAAACATTCTGTACTGTCTTCTAAAAGAGAAAGGATTCAAGCACTTGTGGGAGAACTGTCACTAAGAGCCCTGCTTCAGGTAAAATTGAATATCAAAGGCACTTTACATATCATTTTTCGCTCTAATGAGAATTAGCATGAGACTTTTGTGACATTCATATCAAAATCTCCAGAATGAGTACTTCTTAACAGGAATAGAACAGAAGAGCAGAGAGGTTCTAATGCCAGCTTAGTCACTTAATTTCTATTCAAAATAAATTTCAAGCTCTGATGATTGCTATTAAAAAGGTCACAAAATCCACAGCAGTCACAAAAGTTTGCAAATGGGATGGCCTGCCACAAGGTCTTGAAGGAGATAACCTGGCCTTCTTAATTGTTTCCTTCCTGAATTACTGGAGTTCTTCTTTGAGAGAACGTTGAGTTTGAAGGCTGTCTTCAGCTCTATCAGACTTAACATGTACAGATAGCCACGTGCATTCCAAATAATGTGAATGGTTAGATTTTTGGCATATGTGTGCACGCATGTGTGCAAGTGAATGAATACCCAATAGATACAGGTGACTCAACAAACTATAGCGAGAAGGTGATGGTGGGAGATAAGCAGGGCATTAGGAAGCAGAGGGGTGAAAGCTAGCTGACACTTAAAACAACTATCACTAACCTGGTGATATCTAGGTCTTCCAAAAAAGAAAAAAAAAGACCCGTGTTACTAGAAATCAGGTCAAATAGTGGGATTTATGTACAAATTATTTGAGGAATCATCTCTTCCATCCCTAAAATATTGAAATTCAGGACAAAGAGGTTACTTACCCCTGTTCAGTAACTGGAATTCTTTGGGATGTCTCCATGTCCGGGTGTGCATGCATCTGTAAACTCTTGATCAAAGATATTTATCAGCAGCATCCATGGCTCTGCACCCTAGGAACCATCATGCTCTGATCGTAAGGTGTATTGGTTGGGGCAGACCACCACCATTCCAAGTCCTCTTCACCCACAGAAGTCCAGTGAGAGACTGAGGAACGAGAGAAGGTGATTGGGCTGTGCAGCATGCATTCAGACACGCATCTTGAAGAACTCCAGTTAGTGGAAAAGGTAAGTAAACTCCACTTCTTTCAGTAGCGTCCCTATGGATGCTCCATGTCTGGACACTCCTGAGCAGCACCTCCAAAATCACAGAGAAGGGTGTTGAGGAGGCAGATTCAATAATCACCAAAGTCACATCAGCTCTGGAAGAACTCAAGAGAGCATAATTCTGGGAAACCATGTGAATCAAAGACAAGGTGTCTGCCCTGCAGATATCTGACAGAGGTATATTTTACAGGGGGGCAACAGAGATAGATTGAGCCCTGATGGAATGAACAATTCTCCTCAGAGGGGGATGAACCCCTAAGACTGTGTAACAGTACAAGATGCAACCCATATAGACAGTTTTTGTGAGGAAATCAGATGTCCTGTCCTTCGTTCTACAATCAAGATGAAGAGTTTAGGAGAAGCCGTAATCAGCCTAGTCCAGTTGAAGTAACAGGAGAGAGCTCTTTTAACATACTGTTCATGATGGCTTGTTTCTTCCACAGAAGAGCATGACTTTAGATAAAACATTCAGAGAGCCAACCAGAAGCCACACTTTGAAGTGAAGTTGAGGTGGATGATGGATGAGGAGATTCGCTGTCAGGGGAAGGCAGAAGAGTGGCTTCAGAGACATGCAAACCACAGCTCTAGAAATGACACCTGGGTTGGCCATGCTGGTACTAATTTCTTCTGTTTCAATTTGTTCAGGACCTTGAGCAGAAGGTGTGAGGGGAACTAGCATACAGCAAGACATGAAGCCAATGAATGATCAGGGCATTTCTCATTGATTTTTGACTACCTTTCCCTAAAGCATAAACTATCTTCATTTTGCATTGGATGAAATTGTGAAGAGGAGATCTCTCTCTGGAGGAACCAGGTAGGACATCTTTCTGAATACCTTGTTGTTCAGCCCTCACTTGTGGTTGGGGCAGAAATGTCTGCTGAGAGAGTCCACCACTATGTTCTGTAGTCCTGGTGGATATAGAATTGAGATGTCTCAAGATGTGATATACATCAGTCCCATAGATTTGTTGCATTAGGAATAGGATCTTGCTCTTCCTTGTCAATTAATACAATATATTGCTACTTTGTTGTCCAGCGCTACTCTGATTGGGTGGTCTCTGATATGAGGTAGAAAGTGCTGACAAGGGTAGTGAACTGCTTTGAATTCCAGTATGTTAATACAAAAGATCTCCTCCTGAGGCATCCATTTGCCCTGGGCTGTGATCCTCTGGGAATGAGAGACCCAAGTCTATCATGGAAGTATCTGTGGTGATGATCATCATGAGAAGAGACTGTAGAAATGGAACTCCCATGCACACATTTTTGCATTATTCCACCTATCCCAAGAATCAAGGACCCTCCAAGGTACAGACATCCATTTGGATAGACTATGCTTGCTTGGACCCGCTAGGTTTGACATCAAATATGTAGTCTTGTTAAGGGTGTCGTAAATGTACCGCCTGCCATATGGTCCAGAAGTTGTAGGCAAGTCCTTGCTGTGGTTTGCAGGCTTTATTGTATTGTTGAAACAAGGTTGGACACTGTGGAAAAACTGTTCTTATGCTCTCTCATGGGACTCTTCCTATGTCAGGGTGTACTTGCTTATGTATTGAATGGGCACGAGGGTAGACTATTCTGCATTGAAGCAGAGGCCCAGAGAGTTGGTCAGCTTTGCTGGTTGCTGTCTGTGCTTGAGAAATGAATGACTTTTCAGGAGCCAATTATCCAGATAGGCAAAGGCAATTATTCCCATCTAGCGAAGACTGGCTGCTGCTGCTGACAGGACTTTGGTGTAGACCCTGGGGCAATTGAGAGACTGAAGGTAGGATGAGATACTGATAGTCATTCCTGCCTACCATGAAACATAGGAATCGTTTGTGTGAGGGATGTACGGTGATAAGAAATTAAGAATCCTGAAGGCTGAGTGAGACAAACCAATCTCGAATAAAATATTTTTGTCATTCTATTTATTTGTAGGCAGGATAGTAGCTGGAATTTGCCATACTGTTTATGCTAGGGCCAGCAGAGGATGCCAGAGGAGATGTATGAAGGATGCCCACCAGGGAACATTGGGGTTCCTTTATGTCCTACAGTTGAATCTGTAAAGTGTCCACTACACATTTTATGAGGTCTTGGAAGATCTTGAAATCACTGGGGTAAAATGATGGGGGAGGCCTGACAGCTTCAAACAGCGAGGATGATTTGTGAGAAGGTGCTGTTTCATCTTCCTCAGCTGGCTCTTGCTCCTCTGTAGGATCCTGCTGGGCACTAGGACCCAAAGATCACAGGTCCTGCCCTTGACATACCCTCTGACAAGACAGGACCCTGTGGAACTGGTTATAACAAGGAGTCCATGGTTTCCAATCAATCAACCCAGAGGATGTAACCCATTACTGCCCCATCTCTCTCCTCTTAACCACCAGCAAGCTCATGAAATGGGCTTTACTTCACCTTCAGTCTGACATTATCACAGACATCGGCCCTGTGGAGCAGGCAGGATTTCTCCTGAAGACCAACTGCTGTGACCAAGTAGTTTCACTCTGTGGCCCTATTGAGTCAGGATTCCATCATAAATTGAATACATGGCTTGCCTTGTTGATTTGTCCTCAAGATATATTACCATCTGGAGACAGGGCCTCCTCAAGACCTCCCACGTCATTCACTGCCAGCAAACGATCCATCTTATGCAGTGATGACTAGGGACCCCCACTTTAAAATACATCTTAATGGCCCGATCAGCAGACCAAGAACTCTTAGCTACAGCATCCCTTATGGCTTCACCCTGGCTTTGATGCTTATTAATCTGTACACCATGGATATACCAACAACAGAGTTGAGAAAATTCATGTATGTGGATAACATTGCCCTAGCTGCTCAGCACACAAGCCTCCATGCCATCAGCTGCACCCTAACCTGAGATCTTAGCACAACAGCAGATTATTTATTTATTTATTATTATTATTTATTTATTCCCTACCATCTCTCCCCTGCCTTGCCCTATGCCCCCTTGTCACGCCACACAGCTCCCATACCATCCCTTGACTTGTGACACTCTCCTGCCATGTGTCGGGTCTGGAAAAAAAAAAAAAAGAGAAGCCCTTTGCAAGTTTCCTACGAACCACAACAATTGTTTTGGTACATGCTGCGACTGAATTCTGTGTGCCAGTGTGATCTCAGAATGGCCACACTAAAATCCTTTATACTCAATTCGATAATGCCAAATTCATAGCGTCAGGGACCCTCCAATAGACATCAGTCAACTGGCTTCCGGTCCTGTCACACAACCAGCCCCCACAGATTAGAAAATCTGCCCAGCCATCTTGCTTTCTTAATCATGTCAATGCAAATACAAGGATCCCATTGCACCATGACCTGGAGAATGCAGCATAGAAAAGACTAAAATCTTGCAACCCCCTGTGGAACCACATCAAGACCCTTATACTCAATTTCGACGCTGAGGCTCAATCGACAGCCATATAGAGTGTTTCAATTGCTCAGAACAAATATTTCATTGTTGACCCTGCTGAGGGTCAAACCAGTTGGTTTTAATTTATGTCAGAAAGCGTGCTGCATACTGTATCACATCAGAGTACATCACAGGAGATGTGGACAAACCCTCTTTAAATGGAAAATGAGACAAACACCTGTATTGGACCGTGGTTACTAGTCACAATTGATGGAGCATGTATCTGAGCACCTCTACCCCCTTCATTCTTTCGCAGGGGCCTGAAGGACATTAACCAGCCCACTGCTGCAGCAATGTGCTGGCTGTCAAATCTACTTCAATGGTACTGAGCTTGGGATGCAACTCAAGTTGGTGGACTCCTTCTCTCCTGCCGGCGCAGGGTTCAGAGCATGGGGCTTGGGCTGCTATCTCTGGCAGGGGTGGGCTGCTCCCTCACTCTAGAGGTGCAGAGTTGAGAGCATCCTGAGCCCTATGTCTCCTCCCTCTCCCCTGAACCCTCCACTGGCAGGAGAAAAGTAGCTCCCCTGACCGAGCCACTGCTCTGAGCTCCATGGCTCCCTAGTGGGGCTGTTCCTCTACTGCACCTGGGTGCCTGCAGGTATGGAACTCATGGAGAGTGCTATGCCTGGCCAGCTCAGAGCAGGTCCCTGGGATCTCAATATCACAGGAGTCTCAACAGCCCCTTTGTAATCTTTGGCATGTTTCCCTCCCGCCCCCAAGGAGGTCGTGGACCCCAGGTTGGGAACCACTGCTCTACGTGACTTCTCAGCTGATGCAGTAGGGTTTGTACCAGAAGGAATGAGTCTCCAAGGTGCCCATATTGAGAAGCAAGGTCTCCTGAGGCCCAGGTGGGAGGAGAAGAGGAGGTGGCTTTCTCTTATCTCATTTGGGAGAATGGATTCTTTCTTTTGATGGTCTGGATGGTACCAGAGGGCCCTTCAGGGTCTTTGCTTACCCCAAAACAAAGATTGTTGTCAGAACCAAAGTAAGCAGTTGTCTTGAACTCTGTAGGCTGCAGAGAATGCTCCATCAATAGGAGTTTAAGTGTAGCCTCCTCAGCTTCTTAGATCTGCTCTGAAATCCTGAGTAGTTCTTACACTCAGTGGAGACGTGAGTCTCACCCAAGCTGTGTAAATGTCCATCACTGCAAGGAAAAAGACTAATGGCAGGTCTGGCAGGGTTTGAGACCCAGGGTCTTGGGCATAACCTGTACTTGAGACTGGGGACTGAGTCCCAAGAAAAAGCAAAGGGACAGATCAGGCAAAGAAAGAAGAGAAGGTTGACCTCCCGCAAACATAAACTGTGCTAAACAAGGGAAAATTAGTAAAATAATTACAATACAGAGAAATACTAGAGAATAAGGAAAAACAAGCAGGACACCATGATGCTCTATCTTCAGCTGCAGGTGGCTAAGAAGGATCTGGAGTGGTGTCAGATGTGACCCTCACCATATAGCCTCATACTGGAGGACAAAGGTTTCTAGGGCACAAGCAGACACTGATGACAAAAATCTCCAATCAAGAATACAGAGGCACGCATGTATTGGAGGGGCGGGGGGGAAGCACATCCAGAGCCACATGTTGAAGAAGCAGCAAGAGGATTCTCCCAAGGGAGAAATCGGGTATCTCTTTTAGGTACCTACATAGCTCTTATCACCATGGTATCTGAGTGCTTCGCAATCCTTAGGAGATTTTATCCTCACCACCGCCCATGTGGGAGGTATTTCTCTCATTTTACAAATGGGGAAGGAAGGCATAGGGAAGATTAAGTGGCTTGTCCAAGGCCACATAGGAAGTTTGTGATTGAGTGGGTAACTGAACCCAGGTCTCAAGTCCCAGTATAAATGCCCTAGCCACCGGATCATCTTTTCTACTCTGGGTTCTGATTTTAGGCTTTTGTTAAGTAAGGTGGTTTCTTCTTTATTTCTGCATAATACTTATTTATGTTCTGTTTCACTTACACTTCTGCTTTATCCACATTTATTTTTATTCTGTTTATTCCATATCTTTGTTTAAAACACCCCAAACTAATATTAATCAAGATTTAATCTTCACTATTTATTTTCCTCTGCTTACTTTTAGTCTCTAATCAGCCTCTTTTCTGTCAGTTTCATATTTACTTTTATCTGATTTTTTTCCCCTCTTTATAGCCAAAACTCCATTTTGATATATTTAGAAGTAGTTTTATTTGCAGTTTGACAGGTCTACAGTAAAAAGTAATTATGAACATACATTCATAAGGCAATAGATGGAATAAGAATGGATAAATGGAGCAAACCAGATCTATGAATTGCAGACAAGAATTCTCAGTTAAAGCAAGTACAAGTGGTTTCTTTAATTTTACGAATGTGCTTGAGTCCCTATTGATTTTAACAGGACCTAGGAGATGCTTAACCAATGTTCTGGACAGCAATCCTTTTCTGAATCAGGACCAGAGTCTTGAATTTTTAAACAGACTTCCAAGCTGCAGTCCATTTAAGTAGGGCTAAGACTTCTATGCATGTGCAACAGGCTGGGGAAAGTACTGGGATTAGACCAAGGAGACAACATCGAGAATGTATTCCTAGTTCTATTACTTTGGACAAGTCATTTAACTTTCCTATGCCTTAGTTTATTAAACTTAAGAGTGGGTAAGTACACTAACTTATCTATCTTTATAATGGTGATCTGTGGTTCAGCTGACATTTGAACATGTTTTAAGATCCTCTAATGAAAGGCGGTTTTATTATAAATGTCACAGTGCAATGTTAACAAGTCAAAGTTTAAAACGAAAAGATTGCTCACAGGAAGCTGACAATACTTAAAGAAACAATTTCCACAGGCTGAATCCCTTTGCTTTAGCCTCAGGGAGGAAAAAAAGGAGGTAACTATTTCCTGCGTGCAACATATAAACACTAGAAGAAAGTTTTAAATATTTAGAAAAAATGCTTCAAAACCACAAACTTTCACAAATTCCTCATACTACGTATTATTGGGCTGCAGCTAAAACTATCCACAACAAATAAGGATGCATCAGGAGAACATATGTGCTGCTCTTCTATCACAGTCTTTCACTAGCTTGTGTGCGCAGAACCATCAAAACAACAAAACATGAAATTTAAAATGTTTAAAACAGCTGTAAAAACTACCTAAAATATTTAATATTTACTCCTCAGGAGCAGGAAAAACAACTGCTTATAGAAGACACTCAACATTTGGTATTACTCAACAGTGTGAAAAAGCTACTTGTGGAACAGTTAACATTTACTTAGCTCCTTAAAAATAGTGTGTACCTAACATTTCAGATCTCTAAGAGGGTTGTATTGGGCCAAAGCGGAAGATTTTGTGACAGAGAGGCAGTACCATGGCGTTCGCAACCTCCTCTCTCCTATGAGCAACCCGACTGTGAACTGATGCTGGGCTTCATGCCCAAAACGGCAGCTGGAACCAGTTTCCTGTGGGAACCAGCTAGGGCCTGAGATAAGGTGTTTTGCTTTTTGCAAGGCTTGGTTGTGCCTTTTATCTGTTTTTCTTTTTCGCTACCTCGGCCTTGGGGTGGAGCGTGTGAAAGGAAAGCGGGCTTGATTATCCCGCCTTTTCCTGAAATGCTATATGTTAGCATAGCCTCTGAGAATTTGCGGACTTTGCCATAGGATCATGGACCAAGCTGTCTCAGTAACTTAGGACCAAGATGCCTTGGGAACCTCCTAGGGGTCATCCGCAGCCGTCAGGGGTCCCCAGCTACTGAAAGGACGTAAGCTCTTGTCACTTATTACTTTGCTTTGCTTGCTTGGGATTATTCACCCTGGCGTTCAATAAAAATCACCCATCTTTTCAATGGTCTTTGACTGTGTCTGGTAAATCCACAAGAACCGATCCCTTGGGGTACAGTTTGGGGGAACACTTGGCGTCACGAACAGGATTTACTGACAATTTACAGTCAATCATTATGCGGCAGTAAAAGCTTAGAGGGCGGAGTGCGTCTCCCAGGGTGGCTGGCCACGTCAGCCTGGGGACAGGTGGCCAAACAGTGGAACCAGGATACCCCCACGGTCACTTTGGAGAAGGTTTGGGGACAGCGTTACACCCGCTAGTTTCGAGAAGGTACTTGAGTGGCTGGAGGTGGGTAGGAGAGTAGATGGAGTGCACCTGGCTAGGTGGCTTTTCCTGTCTGTCCTCTGGCTCCAGCATGATACCATGCTGTCACTGGAGAAGCAGGTATGGGATTTGAGAACAGAGTTAGAGAAGGCGCGGCTGCTTCACACCCTGCAGCAGACCCCTCTGACCCAGCTGCAAACAGAAGACAAGAAGGCAGAAGCACGGGCTGAGATAACGGCAGGGCGCTATGCGCAGCAGCAACATAAGTATAAAGCCCGCAGTTCCCGTTTCATCGGTGAAGGTGCACTCCCTTTGCTGCGGTAATTGGGACCCCAAGACTGTAATAGTAATTTTGTGGTGAAAGGGTTAACAACTGAAGTTGAAGAGTTGAAACAGCCTGTTATCAGAGCTCTTTAGAAACTCTTTGCTGGCTGAGCCTTTTAAAGCTGTCCAGCAGGAGCCTGCAAGAGGGGGTGGCAGTAGCAATCTACCTTTGCCACTTTCTACAGAACCCCCCGCCCCCATCATGTTCCAAATAAAGGTTCGGGTCCTGATAGCACCAGATGGGGACCCTGAGATGTGGGATGGGGACATATCAGATTCCAGTAATGAAGGTGTGGGGTGGGAGAAAGAAACTAAGAAAGGGGAAGATCCTGCAAAGGATGTTCGACCCCTAATTACAAATGAAGCTAAGGGACCCCCTGGGGTGGCCCCTCAACAGATACAGATCATGCAAGATTACACCCAGGGAGCTCCAAGGGCTCCACATACAGTACAAGCAGAGGGTGGGTAAGAGCGTGAAATTCTGGCAGCTCTGCTGTTGGGACGAGGAAGTTAATGCAGTGCACCTGGTCACGGGGGAGGAAATGAGGCTGAGGGCTAGCTCCATCGGTTCAGGGGGATGAAGGAGTGGCTGTTCCAGAGGGCCCCCCTGCGACCTCTTTCTTAGATGAGCGAACCCCATCCCCCCGCCAGCCTGGCTGTGTGCATGGGGGAAGATGGAGAGGGGTGTCAGCTTCTTTCACTGCTCTGGGCAGGCAGGCTCTGTGTGCCTGGGCTGCTGCCAAAATTTTGATTTTAGGGCACTGGATGGGGGTACACAGGGCTCCTGCCCTGTGTGTCCAGGGCCATCAATGCCCCACTTGATTGAACTTTTACTCTGCTGCAGTTTTCCAATTTATGTACACCATGTAGATGCCCATTAGAATTGCACACAAGACCACCACTGGAATTCTGCAGTGGACCACTTGGCGCATGTTGCCATATGCACAGTGGCCCCTGCTGAGGATTGGGGGGGGAGCCTCTCCCTCTTCGCCTCCTTGGTATGCACCCATTCAGAACATTTGGGTCCAGAGGGGGGCATACTACTGGGCACAAGCTGGGGGCATTTCCACCTTTCATGTTGCCCTGAAAATGGCTGAAGCTGCTTGTAAAATTTACCGGACTGTGAAAACTTTTTTGGATACAGACCAGCCCTCCCTTACCCTCCCACCACTGCGCACATACCATAGGGATACTTGGCCGACCTTTAATGCGCACTAAAGACTATGACTGCTGGATTTACAGAATGCATTATTTTACCATGGGGTTTCTTCTCAGCTACAGTTGGATAATGACCCCCCCACTTTGCCAGCAACACCATGCAGGAGTCTGCAGTGGGTTTAGGCATTTGTTGGATGTTCCGTATCCCGTTACCCTCAGAAGCAGGTGCAACAGACTGCTGCAGCTGGCTGCTAACGCAGCAGCTGCAGCTCCTATCACCAGTGTTATGGCCTGATGCCAATGGGACGCTAGCACGGCGCAGTGAGCGTGCAGCCAGTGACCGAGGAGCCGAGTGCTGTGGAGAAATCCAGAACAGTCAGATCCTGATGTGCTGCAAGTGTGCTGCATGCCTCCCAACCGGGGAACGCCTGAGTCAGCGGGGCTGGACTTGTAGGCAGTCACCCTGGATATTACTAATCACAGCGCACAAAGTTAATCCCACTGGGACACAGGTACAGCTACCTAAGGAATGTTATGGGAGGATAGCCCCCCCCCAATTCTGGGCTGGCATTACATGCAGGAGTGTACATACAGGCAGGGGTGGTGTACCCTGATTTACTGGAGAGAGGTGCAGTACTGCTGTTTAATTTTGGAATAGAGTTTGTGCAGGTGCGGCCTGGCGACTGAGTGGCCCAACTGATCTGTGAGCAGATCGCCCTCCCGGAAGTGCTGAGCCTGAAAGAGATTGAGATGCCGTAGACAACCTGGGGATCGCAAGGGTTTGAGTCCACAGACAGAGCCACTGAAGAGGGTGACCATGTTTAGAGATGGTACCCTGGGCGGAGCCTCCAGCCAGAGGAGGTCATCACCCAGAGGCCCAGGAACACCTATTGAACTAATGATTTTGTTTCTCTTAATAGGGGCAAACTAGCACGGAGGTAGCCACGTGTGGTGTGTACAGGGTACTCCTATGGAGCGGACTGATGCAGGTGGCCAGGGCTGGACAATCGCAGCCGTACAATACTTCGTGAGGCACCATTCATCTGATCTTCCCACTGGTGGATCCAACTGAACCACTGGGAGACTTGCCAGTCCTGCCAATCAGCCCTATGAAATCATGGCAGTTCACACCCTGCCCTGCATGCAGCATTTTGGCTCGATCCCAGGTACCACATCCTTCACTATGCTTGGGGATTTCATCCTGAAGCAATTGCTGGATTACACCAACCCGTGGTGCTGGACCACACCCAAAAGCACCAAATTGTTTGGGCAAGCTATCTTGGAGGCCCTGCTGAACATGGACAAGAGAGAGGCCTGCCTCGGCTAGGCCTTGGCTAAGTTTGGGGCTCTGGGAATTCAGACCCCCCGTCGAGGGGTACCACTGGTTCAGGCATGGCACTACTTGTCTGGCCTCCTGAGATGCCAGTTAACAAGCACCACCTGTGAAGATTTGATCAGACATATGCAACCTGGGTATTTTGGGACCGCAGACTGATGTGATTAATGTGAACATTAATATTGGTGCGGTTTGGGTTGGGTTTTGTAATGTGAGTTGTTGGTTTTGAGTAAGTGATTTGTGGAAGTAGCGGAGCACATCTGTTGTTCCCCTCAGCCCCGGGAAATAAAAAAAAGTAATGGACACCATCCTGGGGGTGGAATAGGAATGGAAACAGACCTTTGGGATTTTGTTGCTGTTAAGGTCCTAAGCAGGCCTTCACGTGGAAGTAATTAAGTTGTAGATTGACCGGCTTCCCCTTTTTGGGGGGCCTTGGTCCAAGATTGAAAGGGACAATGGCAGATGTGGCGAGCCCTGAACCATACTGGTTGGGACAACGAAGCCTGTGGCACGTTGCAGTGGTTGCTATGGATTTTAAACTCACATGATATTGAAACACTACAAAACAAGCTGCAGATGTTGGGTCAGCTAAACGCTGCAGCACTGACTGTTGCCACCCACCAGCTCCCTCAAGGGCCCAAGGATAGTTTGCTTATTTTCCAAGGGGTATGGCAGGTGTGGAGACTGTTTAATCAAACGGCCTGGGCCACCCTGCTGGACACCCGAGACACCACACAATGACTAAGTAACCGCACCACCTCCATACGAGTGCAGCTCCTGGCTATACAGCAGGTGCATGCACTGATTTACGGTGTCTCACCGGTAATAGCGTGTTGCTTGGCAGATTCCTGGGCCTGCTGCCCAGTGCCTGGCCGCAGCCGCAACCGTTCAGCTTGCAGTATAAGAACACACTGATTTAATACACCTTTTGGGACACCCGTAATCAGACAAGGCCCCACACCTGGTGCTGCTTTGCAGTGCTGCCGCATCTAATGGGTCGTAGGGCTTGGGGGCCCCCAGTTTTATGGGACGTGGGTAAATTCTCACACCAATAATACCTACACCTCCCAAGACTGCGAGGTGTGGCCACTAGGCTGGGTGTGTCCCACCAAATTACCCCTCTAGCCGAGCCCTGCAGCTTTTGTCACTCCACTGGTGCCTGTGCATAACACAAATGGTTCCTCAACAAAACCATAGTGCTAGACGGGAGTAACGGACTGGTGTGTGTAGTCACCACCGCCAAAGTCCTATGGAACAATCAGCAATATTCCTGCCCCCCCTTTGTGGATTGTAAAGGGAACGTGTTCTTTTTTCATGGACTTTATTGTTAATTTAATTTACTATACACTTCACCACCACCAAATGATGCAGCAGTTGCGCCTGCTTGCCCCACAGCCATTTGTTTAAGTTTAGGGCTGCTCTGCAAGCTTTGCAAAGTATGGATGTGGGTGCAGGCCCTGGATCGGGTCATTGTTGCTCATTTGGGTAGGTTTTGAGCACCAGGGGTGGAGTGTAGGGCCAAAGCGGAAGATTTGGGCCTGGGGAGGTAGTGCTGTGGCGTTCGCAACCTCCTCCCTCCCATGAGCAACCTGACTGTGAACTGATGCTGGGCTTCAAACCAAAAATATCAGCTAGAACCAGTCTCCTGTGGGAACTGGCTAGGGCCTGAGATAAGATGTTTTGCTTTTTGCAAGGCTTGGTTGTGCTTTTTCTGTTTTTCGTTTTTGCTACCTCGGCCTTGGGGCTGGGCGTGTGAAGGGAAAGTGGGCTTGATCACCCTGCCTTCTCCTGTTAGCTTAGCCTCTGAGAATTTGCGGACTTCGCCATAGGATCATGGATCAAACTGCCATGGTAACCTAGGACCAAGATGCCTCGGGAACCTGCTCGGGGGTCATCCGCGTCCGTCAGGGGTCCCCGGCTGCTGAAAGGACGTAAGCTCTCGCCACTTATTACTTTGTTTTGCTTGCTTAGGATTATTCACCTTGGCATTCAATAAAAATCATCCATCTTTTCAATGGTCTTTGACTGTGACTGTCCACATGAACCGACCCCTTGCGGTACAGTTTGGGGGAACAGGTTGTTTGTCCAGCATTTCATATTCTCAAATGGACATATTGCTCAATTCAAAGACACGAGATAAACAGCTGTATTGGAATTGAGAATCCAGGGCATTTGCAAGTTGAGATTTCACAGAATTGTTTAAATTGCTACAGCATTTCTTCCTCTGGGCCACCTGGTCTGAATGTGGTTTAGGACAGAGTTGTGACTATTTCAGGATGAGTTATATACATAACTGGATCAAAAATATGATCCAGTTTTTACTGCAAGGGACAATAAGACTTAAATACAATAATAAATAAGAATAAAAATATAGAAGAGCAGTACATCAACTTTCATTTAAATCAGTCTTAACAGTTATTTAGTATTTGTATTGTGATAAAACTCAGAGGGCCATTTAGGACTGAAGCTTCCTTTTGTTAAGTGTTTTAGCAGCACACAGGACAAGACAGAAGAGCTTACACTCCTAATAGACAAGTGTAAGAAGCTTGTGCTCACGTCTTGTAAGTGCCCTCTATCCAATTGTGTGTGCCTGCACAATTGCACTATAGAGAGTCTTCAGTGACTCGGCCCTCTGGCTGAGTCACGCACTGGGGGAGTTGGGGGAGAACGCAAACCCCTTCACAGGCAAAAGTCCAACTGTCAGTGTCCTCTAATGTCTCTTTATCTGCATCCCTCCTCCTGGAATTGCTCCTCAAATCAGTCCAGCAGAGCCTATTGTAGTATGCTGGTTCGAACAGTCTCTCATTTCCTTTTAGGCTCTCTCAAATTGTCTCTGCTCTGATACAGAGTGGTGCCCCAGGGATCCCTACATGGAGGCAATGTCTTCAACCATTCAGAGCTTTTCTGGTCCCTGCTCGGCCACTAAAAGAGTTCAGTTCTCCTGTAGCTGCAGGGAGGATGGGGAGAGAGGAAGAGAGACTGGGCCCACTCTCTACTCCAGGCCCCAGCCCAGGAACCCTAAGGCAGCAGCTGTCCACTATGATCCTTTAAATTCACAGTGTTGCTGCTATGATTCCCTGGGCCATTTCCCTGCAGTCCCAGAACATTCTTCATCCTTACTTAGGACAAGGCTCCAGAAGTGAACCCCAATAGCAAGTCCAGAGCTCTTTCTTTTTTCTACTGGTCTCCTCCAGCACTGCTCTGTCCGAGGTCCTGTAGTTTCTCCCTCAGCAAGCCAGGCACATCACCAATAGTCCTCCAGCTCTATAAAGGAACTGATCTCTGGCTCTGCAGCTCTTCTTATACTAGCCTGTAGGTCCTAATTGGCTGCTACCAGCAGCTTCTCTAATTGGCTGCATCCCACACAGCTGCTCTACACAGCTTGGAAGATCTCTCTACTGCCCTTTTCTGGGATGGGATGTGGCAGGGCCATGAGGCCTGCAGCAGGGGGTCTCCAGATCTAGTCCATCTTGTCACAATAAGCAAATGTCAAAGGAATATATCCTGGTCGGTTTTATTTTAAATGCTATTTTCCATAAACAATTCCCCTATTCTATTCCTCCCTCAGTCAATATGTTTCATCATCACCAACCCCACCTTCCCCACAGAGATACAGAATTAGGCTGGGCAGGACTATTCCATAGTACTCTGTAGTATAATGCTCCAATGAAACAGCTGCCTGAAGGACAGCTGGCAGACATAGCCCAATGCAGAATTGGAAATTTTAATCAGGCTAATCAAGATAAACTCTACTCTTATGTAAAATGTCCACTGTCTACATAGAGCAGAAAGATGTTTTTAAAAAAGAGCTATTCCAGAAAAAGTAGGCTGAATTAATCCAATTTATCATGAGGTTGAAGGAGCCAGTGAACCATGCTGGGATTCGAACTTTTTGATCCAAGTCTCTTGCCAGGGCTGAGCGCTCCAGTTCAAACCAGCAAAACACTTAAGCATATGCTTACTTTTAAATGTGAGAATCTCACATGGTTAGATTAAGTCTCAGGTCACTTAACGCCTGCCCTTTGGTGAAAGGAGACAATGCTGTACAAGACCATTGTTGTACAAGTAGTAAAAGAGTTATGAATATGTGTTGTATGCACAATAATCACAAAACGGAGGGCAATACAAATAGGAAAGAAGAAAGTATTTTTTAACTGAAGCCATAGCCACATTGAAATTGGTTCTATTTGGAAAGTGATTTTAAAAATGGCACTGGGAAATGGTTCTTTTTTTGTGCCTCAATGATTTGCAGAGCGATTTTGCTGAGTTTATAAGAAAAAACCTTGCTTTTAACTGCCACACCCATATACTCAGCCTGAAACCTGAAAGGGGAACTACACTGTTTTTGGTTCATGCATCATCAGCATCAGTAATAGAGTCCCTCATTTACAATTAGTTGAAATACTCTGCCCTTTAATATACAGGAGCTCAGACAAGATGATCTAATGGTCCCTTGTGAGTTAAAAATCTACCAGTGAATGAACTGCATGGAACTGAGATAAGCAAATGACAGTTTACACCTGCATTGCTTGCCTTTGTTAGGGGGAGTATACTGTAATATACTGATCAAAACAAATACAAAAAGCCCATGATCCACTGAGTACACCATCATCACCATTTACCTGACAAACACGCTGAGGAGAAAACGTGAATTGGAAAGGAGCAAAGAGATCCACTGGGGATTTTCTTTATATTTCTTAGTAGAAATAAGTGTCGGCCCTTGTTCCTAGAATAGTGTTCAATACTCAGGAGTTTCAAAATTAGTCAGCAAAGCTCGGACAATGGGATGAGTTGTAGGTAAATGCCATAGGTGTACAGTTTTTTAAATGTTCATTGCTACAGTTAAACAGACAGCATATTAAACTACAAAACTCTGAGAAAATCCAAAAACCAAATCACTTTATACTATTTGTGCAAAACTACTTACCCTACACACAGCCCCAAGCAGCACTTTTCAGGCAAACCAATTTCTGCTGTAAGAAGTTTACTGTTTCAAACTGGATGTTGCTTGGCTCAACTCTTTTGATGTAAGAAACACCTACAGGTATACCTAAAAAAGGAAATAAAACCAAAATCCTTTGTGAAAAATATGCAAATCTAGTAGTCTTTTTGTTCAACACAATGGACCAAAAGCAGCTTTAAGGGGGAATTTATAAAATTCTCAAGCCTCCTTTTACAACACACACAACTGAGGTCTAGCCAGCAAAATGAAGACAAATCTAATTACATCCAGGAACAAAAAATAATGAATGTTACGCATCAAAGAAGCCAACAAACTAGCAAGATTCCCACCGGCTGTTGTAAAGAACGTAAACGCTGAAAGAGTTTTTTTTGAATAGGAGAGTTGAAATTCTTTGAATTTCAAAAATTGATGTTTTTCTTATGAAAAATATTTGTAATTTTCTAACCAATTCACGCAGATAAGGTCAGAATTTTTTCAAACATTAAGAATTTAAATTAAAATTATATTTAAAATTACCATCACATTTTTACTATTTTCAGCCATTCTGAAAACGTAGGGTGAAATCCAGATCCAATTACAGTCAGTGGCAAAACTCCCACTGACTTCAGTAAGGCCAGCATTTTATGAGTGGTGTTGAGATTAGAATATCCAGTTGAAAAAAAAGAGAGATTGCTGTTGATAAAAGCCAGGAAGGTTTTTTTTTTAAAAGATATGCATTTTAATTGTTAGGTGTATTAGCAATTCAGTGATTAGACAAATTAATGCAAATATGTATGCTCACCATATTGGGAGGTTATTCTTGCTCAGTTTTTTAAAACCAATTTGAATCTGTTAGTTTATGTCTGAATAATTGCTTTCAGTCAGATCTGTGAAATTAATGTGAATTCTTACAAAAGGGACTTGCTATGGAATTACCAAATCAAACTGAAAAAAATTTTTTTTTGATAAAACTACTTTCAAACTGAGAAGCCTAAAAAATAAAAAAATCCCATGGCCATCTGTGTCATAACATTCTTCCTGTAATTTTGGAAGAGCAGGTACTGACCAAATTTCTGGTAGTCATGGTGATTAATTACACAAACTGACACAGTATTCGTTCATGGGGTGCATCACAGTCCTTGAAGCTGTTTTCGCAGAAACTGAATTCAAGCAATACTGAGATGCTTCATGACTCAGCAGAAAAATGTTCAAAGTGGGTGCTAATCTATTGCAGGCAGTGAAGGATGATTTTATCAGGCATTTCAAACTGAAAATCCTGAATGAGTTTCAGCAGATTTGAACCTATACAGAACTTCTACTCACACCAACACTGAAGAGGCTTTGTTATATTTATACAGCAATATTTTGCTCAACTGTGTTTGAATCTTTTAATACTACACACATGATAAAAATGTTTGCCTAATGGTGAGATTTTTGTTGCCCTCTAAGACATAGTCCTGACAGGGGAATCTCTGCTCATCAGCTCCCATTTCAGTCCTAAGCCATAAGCAATACACATCTGTCCTTCTCTTTATTTCTGCAGCATGGCCTGTATCTATCGCTATATTCTGTGCAGTTACTCCTTCCTGTTCCTTGTTCAGACTTAACATGGCTAACAGCAATACACAGAGTCCAGGACAGACAGGCACCCTCTTGTTCCCTGGCCATCTTGAACAGTAATAAAGCCTCTTATTCCATCCGCCTCGCATCACCTCCCATTGCTGAACTGCTACTGAGAATACTACTTCCATAGGCTACGTCTACACTTGTTAATTTACGTCGACTTAGCATGTCTACACTTAAATTTTAAGTCGACTTTGGGGGGACCCTACAAAGTCGACCTACAGCGTCCACACTGGACGCCTAGGTCGACTTGTAGGGGCTAGGTGGACCTGCGACTGGTCCACGGTGGCAGGGGGGGCCCTCCCCCCTCATATCAGAACCAGCGCTGGGCTGAAGGATGCAGGAGATGCTGAAAGGTGCCCCTCAGTGCCCCCCGCATGTTGTGACAACCCCCCCACTCCTCAGGCATGGTGAAAGGTGTGAGGCTGTCCTGTGCCAGTCAGGGCTGGGCTGGAGCAGTGGAGGGTAAATACTTGGGGGGGGGGGGCAGGCTGGTCCTTGGAGAGGCTGGGGATTCAGGAGGTCGTGAGGGGCACCCCTCAGCACCCTCTCCCCAGCTCCCCTACATGTGATGTGGAGCCAACCCAGCCCCTCTTTCCTCCTGGGAGGGGCTGCCCTGTCCCAGCCAGGGCTTAGCTGCAGGGCTGCTGCAGCCTCACCCCTTTCTCCCCCACCCCAGGGCAGCTAGGGGAGTGGGACTGTGACCCTACTGCCCTGTGGTGGGGGGGGGGCGCTGAGGTACAGAGGTGGGCATAAAAATGTGGGCTTGGCCCCGGGTACCAGACACCCTCGGTACGTCACTGTTTTTAGGGCTCTGGGTTTGCAAGTCAAGATTTCCCACCAGTAATCCTACCTGCTGACTTAACAGGAGGGCACTTGGCGGTGTGAAGAAAGGCCCTGATGCTCAGGATTTGGGTTAACTGATTGGTTTGGATAGTTCTGCCATTCTGCCCCTAACCCATTTTTAATAATGAATGAGTTTTTCCTCCTCTTTTTTATTTATTTATTTATTTTTAAAGAGATGTAGTGTGAGTTGTCAGCAGCTTGCTGTCTAAAGAGTTGTTCACACTGCAGAAAGTGTTTGCCACTCATGACTGATGCTCAAAATTAACTCACAGCAGCGGCAGCTACAGAAAGCTTTGACAAACTGTGTCATGTGTTGACAGAGCCACAAATTTCTCTCATCAGCCACCTCATAGTTAACATTAGGAATGGGTGTCGCATGCAAAGTTTGAGGGTTTACAAGCTTCACAAATATTTGGGCCTCACAAAACGTTCTGAACTTTGAAATTTACTTCTCTGTCAATTATTTCATGAAGATTCCATTTAAAATGAAATTCTTTACACCTTCGAAGAGGCCTGTGCTAGGTAAACAATTAAGAAAGCTATGAAAAATAACCTTGCGTGATGCTCATCTTCGCCCACTTCTGAGCATATTTAGGCCTGACCAGTGAAAAATATCCTCTATTTGTTCCTGACCATGGAAACCACCCAGCCACCCACTTTAAATGGAAAAACAAGTCTTATAACAAAGGTTTGGCTTTTATTGTTTCTAATGACAATCTAGCCAGTATGTGATATCACAAGTGAAAACATTTTCTTACCAACAATACTTCTGTAAGATACCCTATGGAAAAAAGACTATTGTCCAAATTTATTAATCTGTATTTAAGATGTTTATTGTAATCAGTACCTAGCATACTGTAGTGGATTATAACTAATCTGTCTTGTTTATAGTTGGCTAAATCTGTTTTGTTTACACACTTGATTCAGTAATGAGGTAACGCTGCTCCTCACTGAAATGTGAGAAATGTTCAAGTATGAAATGCTAAGGTTCTTACTTGCTCCAAACAAGAATAAGGTAAGCCATCAAAGGAAGACAGAAGAAGCAACGCCAGGAGAACTAAATACATTTCTTTAGTCGAGGATTAAGTACTTTGTGTATTGAAATTCCCTGCTTCTCAGTACACACAAACCAAGGCAAGGGACCCTAAAGCAATAAGCAAACCAAAAACTCAGGATGGGTATTTCATGTGGCAAAACCCTCATGCCAAAAGATAACCTTTGAGTACAATCCCCCTCCTCACCTTGACACCCCACCCATGGGCTGCAGCCTCACCCCAGCCAGTGAAGCCTCCCTGGGCTATAGACTGCTTCCCAGCCCAGCCCTGCCTGAGGGCTGGGGCCGATATACCGCTACCCGGTTTATTGGATAATTTCCCCCTGCCATCAGACAGCGAGCGAGTGAGGTAGTGTGGCCTCCCCCTGACCCTGAGCGGGAGGAGTGATTGGCACTCCTCTACATCATTTTCCTTGAAAAATTTAAACCTTAAACTAGCATTACCTTCTATACAAGGTATTTTAGCACTATAGCAGAAGCCCTAACTCCTGGTTTTTGAGTGCTTAATTTCAGGTTGGCACTGCACAAAACACTAGCACTGTATTGCATGCATGCATAAAGTTGATTCGCAGTCACTGCTAGTTGCACACACACGCTATCTGCTCAAGGAAAGAATTTCTTCACCACCTGAGACCTTATTCTGACAAGTGAAATTGATTACTCTCCTAAATCTAATGGAAACAGAGACATAGAGACTACTCCTAAGCATTATCCATTTATATCATGTGGGCAAGTTGGACATTATCTGTGCGGCTGACTGAAATGATATCATCCAGGCTCAATTAGTTGAGATTGCTTCTCTAAAGACACGGCAATCCAGTGAAAACAAACAGCAACTAGCAAACAGTCATAAGTACTCAGAGTGTGTAACATGACTGTACTATTCAACTGGGCCCAATCCATCGGGCCATAAGGCTGAAACAGTCCAAGTATTAACTAGACTACTTTAGCAGTTTGCTGGAACTTCTTTCTGTTTTACATAGATGGTAACATTAATTCTCTTCCTACTAGAGAAAAACTGAAAATCTGAATTAATATGCAGAAAATTACCTGGATTATCCTTATTCCTTATTCTTATTCCCACATGCTGGGGAGCGAGGGAGGAGGGGAGAGAAGAGAACTCCAAATGGGATGAACAACTTAATAATTTTTTAGTGGAACATTTGTCCCTGATTTTTATCAAAAGATTTTGAAATTCAGGGTTTTTTAAAACCACATTTCTGCCTGTGAGTACTGAGGGATCCACTGAGAGCCATTGCTTGCTCCACTCAACTCTGCACCTTTGACTTCTGCAGGAGGAGGGGATGCCTATCACCAAAGCTTGTGATGTGATGGTTCCTCAGCATGGCAGTGGAAACTAAGTAAATTGGTAGGGATTAAATGTGGAGTAGCTCTTCTTCTCTGCCCTGCAGGTTGAGGAATGGAGAGAATCTGATAGAAAGTTGGTTGACCCCACAGGACCACATTCTACCACCATTCAGGGCATTTTCCATGGGGTCAGGAGCATCCTGACAGAGAAGACAATCATTTCTGTAGCCCCACAACCTACATCCTGGAATCATAAAGGAAAATGTTGGATCTTATTCTGCATTTCTCATGACACTCATATTTAAGGTGGTAACTACTGTGAGACATATAGCAAAACATTGCCTGGATTTGATATATATATTAAAAAAAATATTAAATGTTCCATACCTGAAACATGCAAATGGGACTCATCATTACTACTCTCTGGTTATCACTTTATCAACACAACAGGAATTAGTGTTTGACTATAATCCAAACACTGCAGTACTGATAGGTTTATTAAAGTTTTCTCTCTCCCAAGGCAAATGACATCAGTAGCTAAAAAGAAAGCGGGTAATTTTCCTATTTATGTTGTACATTTAGCCTCATGTTATTTAAAGGTCACCACTGTCATAAGTCACTGAGACATTCTACCCACCAGCAAATAGAAAAGCAGTTAATTTGGATATTCTGGTAGAGTGGGAAAAGCTACTAGTTTTCAACTGAATGGAGGCTTCAAAAACCTCTTTCATTTCTTAACCTTTAAAGGGACTGTTCAGATGCTCAAGCGGAACCAAAACTGAATCTCAATCTGTACTTCTTCACATCTGGAAACCATTGGGAAGAAATGAAGCTAAAGAAAAATCACTGCCTCCACCTCCATGATTCTGAAGAGGCACAAACTAAGTGAAAGGAAGGTTGGGCTCCCTGTGCATGAAGGGTTAGTGGTGGCAAAACAGGTTTCGGTTCAAGTTTCTGTTTAGCTGTACTTTAACTTCAGTCCCTTTAAAGTTGAAGAAACTAAACAGGTTTGTGAAACCTCTATTCAGTTGAAAGGTAATGGCTTGTTTTCCCTTCATGGATTCTAGCAAAACCTTCAGATGAGTTCCTTCTGTTTTTGCTGATTGGTAACACAGGGATAGCCAATTGGATCAGATCCATGGTCCATCTAGTCCAGTAACCTCTCTGACAATGGCCAGCAGTAGATGCTTCAAGGAAGGTTTAAGAACCTGGCAACAGACAGATGTGAAATAATTTGTCCTCCCCTCACATTAAATCTCCTTCCAAACCTCTACACTAGGAGACTGAACTTTATGTTTTAGTTTAAACCAATGCAGTTTCCAAAATTGTTAGCTTTGACTTTTCTATGGGATAGATTTGTACCCCAATCCCATATAATATAACTAATACTAACACACTATTATATTTATATGTAGCATTAATTATGATGTGGGACACATCAGTGATGAAGCTGGTGAGACTATCTAGATGAAAAAGCTGTCCCTGTCAGTCTATTAAACCTATTCAATCTCCTGTTGAACTTCTGTCTGCAGTATTCAAACCAATTAAAATCCTCCTGTTTTGGTAAAGTGTTTGGGTTTTAAAGAGATGAACAAGTATAATTCCAGGGTGCTCTCAAACCCAAGCCCTGCTTAGGCATGAGCAATGTCAGGCAGTTTGATTTTAACCTGATGTGTGAAAGCCAAGGTAACCAAATTTAAAAATTGCTGATAAGACACAAAGGAATTATCAGCCTTAACACCACCAGCTAACTGTCAGAAACTTCATGGGGCTATGTATTCTTGCTCTACTGCAAAAGTTGACTTAAAGATTCAGTTCAGTATCAGTCTTCCAGGTGAAATTCTGTCATGTAAAGACAGTGCTTTTTTTCTTTAAAAAGTGCCAGTATGCCGGTGCAGGAGGGCGAGGGCTTGTCAGGACCCTGCACAATCACCCCCCCCCCCAGAGACTCTCCAAACTCCCCCGCTCTACCGACGGCTCCCCTCGGGCTCCTCCCCGCTCCACTCGCTAGCCCCCCCCCCCACTCCATGTAAAGATATCATCTAGAGTTTTGGGGGTATCACATCCCAAAAACTCCTCTCTGTTGGACTCTGGTGAAAAGAATGGAGAATTCTATGCACATTTCTGGGCCACTCAACACCAGAAAGTGAACAAAAAACTGGACAAAATGTAGAGAAGAGCAAGAAATAAAATATTAAAAGCACTTATTAAGAAGAAAAGTTAATATATTAACCTTGTCTCCTGATAAACATCCATTTGTTGCTAGTGTTCTGATTGCTGTGGTTAAAGATCTCCAAAGATGCCAACCACTTAGTGACCCATAGAACTTTTATGATGATTTTAGGGAGAACATTTAAACTAGATCATTTTCTTCTTTATGAGCAATTGACTCACCTCAAGCCTGATTTCAAACCAAGGAAAGAACCAGCTCTATGGCTTTCAGAGAACTATCTCATGCCTCAGACACACACTGTGCTTACTGAAATGCAATACTGTAACTTGCAATGCCAACATGCAAATTTTATTGGCCCAGTCCACTCTTGACCCCTCAATCCACTTTGCTTTTCATAGTAATATAGGTGTAAGACAAGCCAAATAATTAAAATTGCAAGACTTTATCACATCCCAGCAAATGCAAATGTGAATTTAAAGTAACCTTAAGGGAGGATATATTCTTTCACCTTTTTTTAAATAAACCATCTGCATGGAAACTTATGAGGAAAACTTAGGGTAATTCCTTAAAAAAATGGGAACTGTGACATTTAAAAAGTTGTATCTGCTTAGCCATATAGCTACAGGTGCTGGTCACACAATTAGACAAATTGAGTAGTTGTAAGCAAGAGTCTTCTGCTCTATGAGAAGATGCAAGGCCAGGGTACCAGATTCTTTAGGTAATTCAGTTCCTACCTTTCTCATGAGTTTCCTCAACACCAGGGACATGTTGGTTTGGATTTTTTTCAGCTCGGATCCAAAGTGTTGAATTTCAGCTGTCAAAAAACCTGCTAGAATGCCTTACTTGTTAGGGAGTTTTGTAAAACTGATTAGGTATGTTACAAAGCATTTCCATGTGGAGACTAGAAGGGATAAAGAAAGGGAATGCACAGTGACAGTTTGTGGTTTCTAGTGTGGCAATGAAAATAAATAAATAAGAGGAATACAGGATATGTGTTTACATTTGTCATGACAGGCTTCCTGGAGACAGTGAGGTTTACTGCTGCTGAGCTGTCAGTTACACTATAAACTGCTGCTTCATACTACTGGGAGGTCACTGACTGACCTACTTTCTGATCCAGCGCAGTTCATTTGCTAGTGCAATACACAAAACCTTTTTTTTTTTTTTTTTTTTTTAAAGGCCACTCTCAACAAACCACAAAACGCTTCAAACAGGCTTTTCAACCAGCTTGGGGGTTTGATTGATACTGTGTTAGGGTAAGATATTGCATGGCCTGGCTCAGGGCCCACTTCCTCAGTCTGTTTATTCTTTGGGAAAAATCCATTTTAGGTTTCAAAAAACAAACAAACAAAAAAACCCCACAAAACCCCTGACATTATGCTGTCATTTCATGTTCTTCCTTGAACTCTTTCCTACAGTACACCAATACTAGCCTTACACACACTGCAGACATACAGATGCTCTTCTCCCCTGTTCTGGAAATACCGAGTAGGAAGCCACAGAAATGACTTGTCCGATTAAAACATACACTTTGTTGATAAAAAAAATTTGCAGGTGAAATGTGCAATTCTAAGAAGCTACAGATCTGATCACACATTGGGAAATGCTACACAGCAAAGGCGCATACATGTTGGGAGGGGACAGCAGCAGACAGAGATGAAACTAAAAACACTAGGATGCTTCTTTCAGAAGTAAACATAAAAAAGAGAGCCACTTGTATTCACTTACTGGCCACGTATAGGTAGACTTGCAATCTGTCACTATAATTGAGAAGCCTTTCTCCCTTAAAATAAAGCCTAGGTCAGATGTTTTTTGACAGTACTTCCAGGTACACTGAAAAGAAAATGAAAAGATATCTTCTAAAATAACCTTTAGCAATATACAAGCAAAGCCTCAGTGCAGTGCTGGTTGGACAAAGCTCCCAGATCGTCTTAGGTGTAACTGAAGAGACAATCTGACGGGGAAAAAAGTCAGTCTAATGGTGGAGTGAAGCACAACTCTGGCCTAGGACTCAGGAGACCAAGGTCCAATTCCTAGCCACGCTATAGATTCCCTGTGTGACCTTGGGCAAAGCACTTAAATGCGGTGCCTCAGTTTCCCATCTCTAAAATGGAGATGATACTTCTTTTCTCCTAGTCTTTTGACTGTGCCATACCTACCACTCTGAGACCCCAGTTACAGTGGTGGCTTTAAGGCATTACCCCAATACAACCAGGAAGAATATCCATTATCATTTTTGCATGCCATCTGTTTGGTCTTGGGCCCAAGGGAGCTACACAATGCAAATTCAGCAGTTTCTATTCCAAAGGGGGCTGCTACACCCCCACATAAGAAGGTAAGATTGATGGCTATCATAGATCTATGTCAGACCCTCAGGGCTGCCTCAAGAGAAAACTTACTAAATACTGTGCAGACACCTTTGTTATAATATAGAAAGTTGACCAAACAACTCTTACTTATTGATTAGTTTCTTACTCCTGAAGAGCCTGTTATGTCAAAAATGGACAAACTGCTTCTGTAAATTTCTTTAAAAACCTTTTATACAATTTTCCACTAAAACACGTGTCGCTTTTAACAAATAAAAACTGACAGAAAGACATGGGGGGGAGGAAATATTTATGATTACTTAAATAAGAGGTTCAAAACCATTAAACAAGCTATTTAATCACGGACTGGAGGATGGAAGGCCAAAATAGCTGCAAGGTGAACCTTAAATGATGAAAGAATTAGGCTTTGATGCTTGATATGTTACACGTAGTCCACTAAGGAAGTGGGACAGTGACACTTAAATCCCTTTTCTCTGTCCCTTCTCTTATAGGTTTCTGGCCACTATGATTTGAATCTCCAGGTAGTGGCTGTGGTGGACAGATTTGTCTCCTTGATCCCTGTGGTGCATACAAGCCAAGGGATTGTAAAGTGGCCCTGGAGCCTTGCAGGCTGTGAATCCTGGTATCAGTCTGCCCTGAAAATAGGATGTTCCCCTTGAAGGGGAGGTCCTGTATAGATTGTTGCACGTCCTGAGACAACCCCAAAGATTGCAGCCTGGAAAACTGCCGCATGGATACCGCCAAGGCAACTGATCTGGCTGTGGAATCCACAGCATCCAGTGTCATTTGGTGGGAGTGTGTAGCCACTGTCTTGCTCTCCTCCAGGATGGGTACAAACGCCTGCCTCTGATCCCGAGGCAGAGAGTCCTTGAATTTGGCTATGGAGTTTGAAGTGTTACAATTGTATCTCCCTAGCACAGCCTTCAGATTGGAGATTCTAAGTTGAAGACTGGCTGTGGAATAAAGTTTATTTCCAAACAAGTCCAGTTTCTTACTGTACTTCTCCTTAGGCACTGAACTTGCCCGTCACTCCATGCCCCGCTCATTCGCTGTAGCCACCAACAAGGATCCAGAGGATAGGTAGGAGAACAGGTATTCATATCCCTTAGTCGGAACATAATAGTTCTTCTTGGCTGTTTGGGATATTGGCAGTTAGGAGGATGGGATATGGCAAAAGGCTTTGACAATCTTCAGCACCCTTTTGTGTAGAACAATGAAACTTTCGTCAGTGCTGAAGCTGCCAGGATGTCAAAGAGGCTGTCCATATGCTCTATGAGCTCCTTAGTCTCCAAGCCTAGGTTGGTTGCAATCCCTTTAAGGAGTTCTTGGTGGGCCTGAAAACCATCTGGAGATATTGGGAGAACTGGGCCAGCCACCTCCGCATCCATGGATGAGGAAGGCGATGGTAGTACCAGAGGAGGGAGTGGTACCTCCTCTGTCTCTATCTCCAGGATCTGTGATTTGGTGCCGATACTGGATCCCAAACCTGGGTCCCGCACCAGGCTGGTTGGTGCTGTGAATCATTTTCCAAATGCAGCTGCATAGGACTGGCGTGAATAGGGCTCTGGTGCCACTGGGATCCTCCATGAGTTCCAGTATAGCCACTGGATAGGTCATTGTCCTCGAGGCCAGGCACCTGCTGCTAGGCCCATACCAAAAGGTTGTTTGCCTGCCAACCTGTGTTTTTGAGGCTGGTGACTGGGCTCTCCCTCCAACACTGAGGAGGATTGTTCCTCTCCCTCAGGGACCACAGTGGAGCTGAGGTCGCTCCTCCTGTCAGCTGCAATGCAGAATTGGGAAGCCATGTTGGAGAGATGGTGACCAGCAGGAGGATTTCCCTGAAAGGTGCCGTGCTGGAGGGAAGTGGTGCCAAAACAGCCGTGTGTGACAACGTGTTGGGCTCTGTGGTGCCAGGGATCAGTGCTGGTGGTCCATCAACTGTCATTGTACTACCAATGACCAGTGCCATCAGGGCAAGGTCCCTCTTTTTCTTATTCTGTGGCTTGAAGTCTATGCAAATCTTGCACTTCTCCCTCATGTGTGTTTCTCCTCAACATTTTAAACAACTGTTTTGAGGGTCACAAAACAGGAAGGGCTTGTGGCACCAGAATAGGGTTTGAAGCCAGGGGATTGGGGCATGCCTTGTCGCTAGGCAAATGTCCCCAGCGGGGCCACTATCTTTTACTAACTCTCAAGCCAACAAACTTTTATAAGAACTATCGCCAACTATCTATGAGAGAACTACTAAATACTTGCAAACACCAGAGAGAAAGCTGTTATATCTGTCACAGGTGGAAAGAAGGAACTGAAGGGGCACAGGGCCAGAGGTACCTCATATACCTCTGGATAAGTGCGGGCTTCTGAGGGCACCAGAGCCACCAGTGAGGCAAAAAAATCTCCAACAGCCATGCACAAGGGCGCACACACACCTAGCAAGGAATTAACAACAGCAAGCACTTGAAGAGAACCCTTTTTACCACACTCCCAACAAGTGCACACTCTCTTTGATTTGTATACAAAAATGTAGATTTTAGGATTGGCACCCTTTCTTATAGCAACAACATAACAAAAAGGCATCTCAACAGACACATGGACTATAGTCTCCACACAACTGAAAATCTACACTCCTTGTTTCCAATGAGTGCTTTGTTTCATTCTTTAGTTTTTTGGACACCGAGGTAGGGTTAGGTTTCACAGATGAAGTCACTTAGAAATGCATACGTCAGTGGTTTTCAACCAGTGTGCCGTGAGAATTGTCCAAATGTGCCGTGAAATTTTGTACAAAGGTAATGAAAAAAAATCAATGTAAAACAAACATTGTTTCATCTTCAACAATATTCTATCCAACCAAATTACAACTCATAAAATTTGTGAAAAGTAATCATCAAATTAAAAGAGAGGTATCAGTCTTTCAGTTCTAAAACCTGAACTTTCTAAATGCAGGTGGCCAAGGGGCAAAATTGAGATGAGGTGTATTTTTTTCTGGTGGATTTGAAACATTAACGCATTTGATCCTTCTTTAGCTTGTTGTGTGCACTGTGTTGCAAACCTCTCTAGTAAGACTGTAATCACAGTAAAAGTAAGTAAACGTAACGTTCATGAGCAATCAATTCAGCTGAAAAAAGTCGGTGTGCCGTGGAATTGTTTGTCTCATTGAAGTGTGCCATGTTACTGAAAAGTTGGGAACCACTGGCATACATGTAATTCTAATATTCAGCTGGAGCACAACCTACAATTTAGAAGGATTTCTTTCCTTGGTGTTCCAGACAAGAATTTCCCAACTGCAACGACAAGATGAGAGGCTGGAATTAAGACCAATGACAGAATAGTGCGTACTTCCATATTAGTGTAAGAGCTGCTGTCTAGCACCAAGGCAAAAATACAACAACAAAAAATAGTCTGCCATTACCAAGCTTAATTGTTCCAACACACAGCACGGGAATGTATACAATCATCAGAAGGGATTAGAGTAGATCTTATTCTATACTAATTGGACGGGGGGTGGGGAGTGGCAAATTACAGAATTGTGGAGCAGAGATTAAAATCTGGAAGCTCTTTGAAACGGAAAAAGTGCATACTGATCAGGGAAAGAGATACAGGTTTTACAGCATGCGCACGCGCACACGCAGATGCACAGAGTAAATCCTCCACAGCAACATGCAGGCGTACAAACGAGGATGTTGTTTAAATGGCAGTGCTGTAGTAAACCAAGGCAAGTCAAATGAAGTCATGTTATTCCTATGTAAGGCTGATTGAACTTGTATCAAAGCAAGAATAACAATCCTTCCTGAACAGGAGCAATGCACAAGAACAGAGCAATGTCAGCAAACGAGGTTCTAAAGATTTAAGTTATGACAAGAGATTGAGTCAGTTAGATCCCTAACAGGTTAAAAATAGATAAACTGCAATAACTGAAATATACAAAACGATACAGCATCACAATAAGCTCTTTACTTGTCAAGACAACTGAAAACTGCATGGAGGGGGGCATATTTTGGACTGGGAGTGCATGTGTGTTGCAAGACACAAACAGAGAGTAGACTTTAGGAAAGTGCTCTCAAGCCATAAGGACTCATTTCAGAAGGGCATATTCTGAATAAGGAGAGGGAAAGGGAACAAGCAAACCAGATGATAATGAATGAAGTAACACAGAGCAGAAAAGAAACCAATGATGTTGCATGGATTTTCTTTTCAAAATTTGATGTTCCTTGAAACATCAGCCTCCCCATGTCTATTTTTAGACACCCCCTCTTCTCATGCAGTTTCCTCCACAGGCATCTCCCTCACTCTCATGTAGTTTGCCCCAACTACTCTCTCACTGCTTCCTATCAATCTCAGCTTTACAGATTCTCTCTTCAAAACTTGACCCATACCACAAGCCACCCACATACATGTACAAGACAAAACAGCCTACTAAAGGCTATTATTTCCCCCCATCACTGGAAATTAACTGACAAGGTCACTGGTGATTCAGCTATCTTTACTAGGGCCATGGATAACAAGTTACAGTCATGCAGACCTAAGAATGAGCAGGAACCAGTGGCCCAACTGTCCATTTTCTCTTCTCCAGACCACTCTATTTGTGTGTACTCCTCAGAAAACACAGGAAATAAAGCTCTTTCTTACTGGAATGAAACACACATATAGAAAAATAAAGCAAGATGCCACATTCTTAACCATTTCCCTTGGAATTCAACTAGAATCCAGAACAATTCATTTGCCACAAACATTCCTCAGTCCAGAAACTTTTAGCAATAAATGGTGGCCAAATACTAAGCATATATAGTCTCTATTGTAATACACCTAAAATACATGGGGTGTCCCTAACGAACTATTCCCCAAAATGCTTTTCAGAATTGAATTCGTGGTAATGAAAAACATATGCTCAATGGCATAGCCAAAGAGCGGTCTAATGGCAATTTCAAACGACTGCATTAAAGAAGAGGCAACGTAGGCCAGTGTCTAATGACTCTCCTTGAAGTGACATGATGAGATTTGAATCTTAGCTTCCATTTACCAATATCTTTTTCTACCCCTCATGGATGAAATGAGATGCTTGAAAATGTGAGGTGAGCATTATCAGTGACAGAAATAATTGCAAGATGCAACATGCCTCTTACTCACCTAAACCCTGAAATGTGCTGCCGCCTCAAGGAGGTGTGAGGCAATTGCTATGGGGTAGGGTGATGAGGGGCCCCAAATTGTCTTAATTCAACTCCCAAGTTAACAGCAACGCTGCACACACAAACATGATCTTTTGGCACACACAAAATGAATAATTATCCTTGCAAGTAACATTTGCATTACCAAGTATGTCATGTGCAAGAGCATATTATTCAGGTATCAAAGTTTGGCCCTTTAAGGTGAACAATTAAAGTAGGCAGTTGTTAGTTAACTGACAAAGGAACAGAAAAATAAAGACAGGTGAGGGAGAAAAGATACAGTTTAAGATGACATTTGAAATGTGACAGAATCTATGGGATAGTTTTCCAGGAATGTTATTTGGAACAACAGGAATTGCAGAGGAGAAGGTGATGAGATTGAGGAGATATAGTAAGGTGATGATGCAAGAAAAGTGCAAGGAAAAGAGCTCAGAAAACTGAGATCCTGCTCAAGAAAGAGCTTATGTCAAGGCTATAAAGGGTTTTAAAAATAAAAGCAGGGTCAAGAAGCAGAATTTGGAACCTGATCTTGACATTACTGGCTCCCCAGGCCAGTGACTCTGTCTGTCATCATTAGATTCGGAGCTCTTGCAGTCAAGGAGTTGTCTTCACTTGGGTTTTACAGGACTCTAAACAATGAGGCAAGATAAGTGACAGATACTATTTACTTCGCGTGTGTGTGAGTGTGTATGTGTGAGAGAGGGAGAGTATAGACAGAAATGAAAGATCAGCTGCTTTCAGTTAATTTATTTGCTTAGCTGGTTCATCATTCTCTTTCTGACAGAAAAATCTGTCTATGGTGAATTATATCAACTGGAAAAAAATAAAAAAAGACTAACTAATTGCCAACTATAATTTGTGCCTTAAATAATAAAGCAATTAATGGCATTTTAGCAGGAGCAAATTCTTCTCTCTCCAGAAATAAATCCATATTTCATCTCTTATAAATTGATTGGTCAGCTTCAAATGAGCACAGTATAAATCTCTTTCCCAGGCTGCTACTGTTATCTATGATAAAAAAAGGAGACAGAAGGTAATCCTGTGTTCTGTAGGCACTGGCACAGTATTTTCATGGGACACTACACTAATTTATTTCAAAGGGTATAAACCTTGTGTAAGAACTTCTATGTTGCTTGTTTGTGTGAGTGTGCACATGCTCCCACCCCCAAACACACAGCTATCCACAATTAGCACTTAGATTGTGAGACTGGCAGGTGCAGGATGCGTGTACCAAGTACACTGGAATTTTGATGTCTATTGCATAAATTTTACTAGTGGCACAGCTGTGAAAATGGAGCTAGACACACCGTAATTAAGACATGTTTTTATTCTGCCCCACCCGCAGACTATGGCAAGCAATGCAATCATTGGACTTAGTACATTCACATAATTCTTTATCATTTCAAGTTAAATAGTTCATTTTGCATCTAATCAATACAAATACATAAAGGAATGTTGTCAATTTAAGAATCTCATAGTGTAAACTAACATTTCTTCACCTACACTTGTGATGTCATCTTACATCATTAAAAATGAAAAAACAAATCCACCTTTTTTTTTCCATATATGAGGGCCAGATTTTCCTACCCTTACTCACATTTATCCACTAAGTAGGTCACTGATCCCACTAACAATTACTCACATGCTTAACTTTACTACTCAGTGGTGCTCCTCACAACTGTAAAGCTAAGCCTATTTGGAAGTACCTACAGGGAAGCTAACACTTTAATCAGTGACTAAATGCACTGAAATCAATGGCTATGTCTACACTTACAAAAGCTAGTTCGAATTAGTTAATCTGAACTAATTCGAACTAATTTTAGTTAGTTCAAATTAACTTAATTCAAACTAGCATGGCCCGACTAGAATGCTAGTGTGAACTAGCCATGTCCATGCAGGGCACTTGCTTAGTTCGAATTAGTCAGTTGCATGAAGGTCAATCTACCGATTAGTTCCAAATAAGCAGTTAGTTCGAACTAATATGGCCACATTGACTTAATTTGAACTAACTATTTCGAATTAAGGGTTAGCTCGAACTAAGCAATCAAATTTGTTAGTTCGAATTAAGAAAGCCCTTCATTCGAACTAATGAAAGCCTAGTGTGGCCAAGGCTTAAGTTAGTTCAAATTAAGCTTCCTTCATTCGAACTAACTTGCAAGTGTAGACATAGCCAATGGGACTAACTTGAAGAAAAAAAACTACAACTCCACAGAAATAAAGTTTGCAAAATCTGGCACTTTTATTTAGGTTACTTATTTTTCTTGCTTTTCTCTTAGGTACGACAATGGGGGGGGGGGGAAGGAAATCAATGGAGTTTCACCAATTAGAGTACATTTTGATTTCAGGTTCCATGTACGGCAACATTAGGGCAGCAAACTCTGCAGGTGAAATATCTGTTTAAAAACAATTGCTTACAGTGGATTAAAAAAAATTAAGAAAAATAGAATGATAACCTTTTTACTGGCCTTAGAGTTTGTAAAAACTGGTTTAACAAAGCCTAAATTTTGGGCCAAGTTTGACTTGACAGTGTATCTTTACAATCTTTTGGGAGTGCTACCTGTGGAGGCTGTCAGCTGATGCTGACAAGGCTGATATGAAAGTAATTTTTGACAATCTTTTTTCAGTATATTTATCTAGAAAACGGTTTTTCTAGGAAACTTTAAAAGGCCCTTACAAGATACTAATCTACGGTTAGTTACTAAATAGTGGTGTAAATCAGCACAGCTCCATTGAAGTTAATGGTACTATGCAGATACATACTAGCAGAGGATCTGCTCTCATTACTTCATGTACAACTGCTTCAACATCTCCCTCTTCCTAGTTATAAACATATCCGCATATGGAACACAGCATATGAGCTAATCAAAAACACCAGATTTTTATCCAAATTAGCCAACTATTATTTATCTGTGTTCTTAAGTGCCCCATCACTGTGTGGCTGTGTGACTGTCAGGGGCTTGTCTAAGTGGAAACAAAGCTTCTGAGGAGTGGCAGGCGCAAGCCAGGCTTCCTGATTCTCAGATTCACCCCAGCAAGGTCTCAATTGGTTCAGGGTCCTTAGCACTGCTATCACAACGCCCTGCAGGTTAATGACAGAGCCCTGACTAAATACAAATGAGCTCCTATCCGATAGGGAAATTTTCTGCTAGGCATTTTCAGCTGGGTTACATCTGCTGTACATCGCTTCATAACCTGGACAGTGAATCTCCCATTAGCTCTGGTATACTCGCAATACAAACACTTCTTAAAAAAATTAACTTCATCTCCGTCTGAGCTCGCTCCCTGCTGTCATAATTAACCTAATCTAAGGTCTTGTCCCACAGACACACATGAAACTTCACACACAACAGTAGTTCACCTGGCTTTATTAGGGTTACTTATAAGAGTACACTTGCTCACGTGCATATTGGCTGGATTGGATCCACCATGCCCATTTTTTAGGTGATGACAGGATTTTTGTAAATACTTGTTTTAAAATCCCATTATCAATACAGGCCAACTTGGAAGGAAGCTCACCCAGAACGGTGTCGCCATGTGCAAGCAGGTCACAGAGCTGAAAACGGAGGTCAGTCCCAAGCTGGCCCGTGTCTCTTTGCAGTCAGGTCACTGACACGATGCCAAGGCATTCTGTGCTTCTCTCCACAGACGCTGCCAGACCACAGAACTGAAATTTCCCTACCTCAACTCCCACAATAAAAATACACACCTCCAACTGACCCCTTCCAAATTCTCTCCTAGCAGATGGGTAAACAAATGGAGAATATTTCAAAGCGGAACCAGGGGTAGGGAATGGGCGCGAACTCCCAAGTCTAGGTGTCCTCCTAGCAAACGCCCTGCCAGCACCTCCTTTCTGTTATAGCCAGAAAATGTCAGCTTAAGCATCTCTGCAGACTGCAACCATGGTAGCACTGGAGACACAGCAATCTCTCAGGCGGGCAGGTTCCAAGCTATTTATGGCTTCACAGGTGATCGACGTCAGCTCCCCCTGGATACCCACAGGTAGCTATGGCAGATTCTGGAGCATTGGCATTGTGATTATGTGGAAGATATGGGGACAAACAGCAGGCATAATGGGCACACTTCCAACACTGGCTGTCTTCTGCCTTCTGGCACAGATTCATGCTACAGAGCTCTGCTCTGCAACATGCAGCACCCTTTGGATAAGCTCTCTTCTCCATCTCCCCACTGCTCACAATAGAAGCTGTGTGCCTGATAAATTTGGGACTCTACATGCTTATAGAGTACAAAGGATTTTGGGGCCAAGAGAATACCTATATGTAGGCCTCAAAATTTCAGACACATTAAATACAGCAAAACCATGTTTTATCTGAACCCTCTTCATTCAAAACTCCCTCCTAAATGTGAGTCAGATGATTCATGCCACGGGACTCATGTATTTAGTAACTGCCCCAATTATCCGAAGGTCCATTAGGAAAAACATTTGAAGGACATCAAAATCATTTTCAGATAGATTGGTTTTACTCTATTTGAAAACCCACTCCTTTGCTATGCTCTCAAGCCCAGACTTCAGTATTCTGCTTTCCCCTGCAGGAGAGGATGATATAACTCACACCTCGAGCGTCGCAGGAAAATGCACTATTTTAGCCACTTCTGATGTTATCAGCCTTTGCAAGGAAAACACATGACTCTGAACTTAGGTCTTGGCAGGCAAATAAAAGAACAAGCGTCAGTATCAAATAACTTTAAACACAAGGTTGATTGAGCTTGAAGTACACATAGCTCTAACATAGTACTAACACCATAATGTGCCCTGCTTCCCTGGAGTTACAGAGTGCAAGTCAGGGCAGAATTTAGCCCATGGAAAAGGGCATTCAGTGATGGGAATCTCATTACCAGAAAGGAACGGTTGACAAAACAGGAGGCAACTCAAAGAGGAACCATAGTTCTAATTAGAAAGCTACTGAGCTTGATTTGGGGGGAAGATTAAAAGGGCTAATAAGGATGTATAACTTGAGGACTAGGGACAGGATACAGTAGTAGTTTACAAATACAAAAGATGTAACCAAAGAGGACAGCATTATTTAGGTATGTGCAAGTGAAGGGTATAATTAAGACCCAGAGAACTGTATTCAGAGCGGAAGAAAGTTATGATCACCATTCAGACTAATTCCATGGACAGCAAGTTTGGTTTACACTATGGAATACTTTTCCCAAGGCCTGTGGTTGAACCTCTCTTTCCTGAGTCATTTAAAACTAGGCTGGTCAAGGACTACTACTACACAGGCAGGGAGATGGAGCAGATCAGTGTTTCTCAATTTTTTTTTGATACCAGGGACCGGTTTTCTGCCTTCCTGAACAGTATCAGGGAGATCTCAAGGACCAGTGCCAGTCCATCACTGAGAAGCACTGAAGGAGATGATGTAACAGGTCTTTTCCAGCTCTAACTTGCCAGCCATCAAGCTAATAATGGCATTGCCACTAGAAATAAAAATTATGGCTATCTGTACAGAAACTCCAAAGCTGAAAAACTGAAATGGTTAAGCTAGAATGACTGACCAGGGGAGAAGAACTCAACTATTTTAATTACATTGCATACATATCCAGGAAATGGTGGGGTGCAGGATTATCAATAGGACATGATAACTCTGGGCTACACAGTACAGTATAAAAAGGAAGTAGCAACAATACATAAAAGATGGATTGACTCAAAGGAGAGAGCAATTCAGTGTGAGGAAGATCAAGGTATAGGTTTGTATAAATACATAACCCAGGTAATAAAAATACTAACAAAACAGTGAGGGATTTACTGATAGCCTCATCACAAAAAGCAATCTAAAGCAATGTGTTTACTGACAAAGACAGCAGAAGCTACCTAAAATGATTACTATAACAACCATAATGGCTTTTTGTATGGAATTTTTGTATGGCATTTTATATATAAAGACCACATCCAAACATCAGCAAATGCCAATGTTAAGGCTGCACATATAACCTCCAAAATGTGTGTACAATACATGATTCCATCATCTCACACACTGGTTTAAAATAGATCTATACCAGCTTCTCTTCCCAAACAAAAAGTGTTTGACAAGCAAGCCTTTTTCCCCAATGATTTTTCTACTGCTAATACAGAAAATTTCACCTCATTTCATGGGCTTTGTAGAAGGTAGAAGACCTAGAAGAAAAGATGTTTGTTGTCCTTCAAGCCATTCAAATATTCCTAATTAAACTCCTGTAGCCCTGTGGTGGTCTTGATAGATCCATTTTACAGGAGATACAAAGAGGTTGAGAGACTTGTCCAAGGTCAGACAGCAAATTAATATCAGACCAAAGATGAGAACCAACAACTTCTGATTTGTATGTCTAATCCACTATTCCACAGCGTAGTACTGCCCACACAAGCCAATCATGGGGGCAGTTCAGCTTCCCTTCTGTAACATGAGATTAATAAATAAATCCTTTACACTTTATAGTGCTTTTTCATCTGTACCTTTCACAGAGTTTGAAAAAGCACAGAAGCATGAGTAGATCCAGTTTACAACCAGTTAACAGAGCACACAGATCTGAAACCGTTTTTTCTGAGTGGCACTGATCTCATTTGGGACCTTTCCTACAACACAGAGGACAAAACACACTTAAGATTGTGAGGTGTTACAGCGAGCATAAGTACCAGATAAGTATCTAAGATAGATAGATGGGATGAGACACAGGTTTATTAAGCCAGCTCTGCCACAAACTTCCTATATAGCCGTGAGCAAGTTACTTAATTTATTGTGCATCACTTAGCCCACTCCATTCCATTAAAATACCAATAATTCTCTCTGCCTAACTCTTGGAAGCCATAGAGTGAGGATTCCCCAGAGATGTTGAAGTGCAGAGAATTGAGAACTGCCACTCAAAGTGATAGGACCTCCTGGCCTAGCCCAGTTCATATTCTTCTAGGCTAATGGGACTTTGGGGTTCAGGGAGAGCCAGAGGAACACCCTTCACTAGACCACAGATAAAATTTTAGCCCCATAGGTGTGTGGAAGGAGTAGTGCTGTTATACTAATTTTCAAAAAGGCACAGTTTCAAAGCACAAGAAAGTCAGCAATAGCCTAGTTAAGTTAAATATCTTCAATCTTCAGTACCAGCTCAGGAACACTTCACAAATACTGCCAGAGTCAAATGATGCCATATCTTAACAGTAATAAAAAAGGCAAACAAAGCTAGCCCGGTTGAATGGGAAAGAACAGTAGCTCATCACAGCTAAGAGACTAGCCTTTAAAGGGTGAAAATACAGGGCAAATTATGTCCACCTGCTGAAGCAATCTACACCTTAGATGTTGGGTGATTATTTTTATTTTATTTTAGTTATTTTTTGAGAGAGTATGAAGGAGAAGCAGCTAAATATGAGCAACGTTGGAGATTTTCAAATAGGCCTGAACATGACGGTCTGAAGTGAAAATCTGGGTGTATAAACAAGCCAATTCCTTTCAGCCCTATTCAGCCCACCCACTTGCTGCTGGCAGTGCTTCTGCTGAGCCACCAAAAATAGACCCTGTCCCCTTTCTATTGGGTTACTGAGTCATGATTAGAGGTCGAAGAGAATGGCTGGAGAGCAAGCCAACATCTACTCCCTACTCCACTTCCCCAGTAGTCAAAGTGAGACGAGATGGGACAGAGATTTCATGAGAGACAATGGGACAATGCTTGTCAATAGCTAGGTCTGTAGATACAAGGATGAAAAATGTTCGGGGTCAAGATGATCTTACTGAGTTAAACTAAGTATGGCACCCCCCCCCCCCCCCAAACATTACAAGAGATGTTCTGAGTTCAATGTCAGTCTTTTCTTGGGGTCAAATACAAAACAGAATACAAAAAAGCAAAAGAGGAGCTTGATAACCAAGAGCGTTCACATAGTTCACTTTGGCTAATATGTTATGGGATTGTTTTCTGCTGTCCTCTTCTTCAGGATCAAAGCTTCACTTAAAAAAAATAACCAGTTGTTTGAGTCAATATTAAATTATTATGGTGTAAATGTGCCAAACCACTTCTCTCAGTTACTGCTGAAGTTTGTAGGTAAGAGTATGTTACCAAATTTGCCCATAAACTTGGGGTATGCTCATTTATTAGGGTTACTTTCATGGGGGAGGTTTTGTAATTCTATTAATGTACTGCTTGTGTCACTTATGTTTCTATATGGAGCTCACTTCTCCCTTCTGCAAGTCTCCTCTCAATGGAGTACCCTTTCAGGATCTAAATTTCCTAGGACTGGGTTCCTGGAGCCCCAGATTCAAATAACCACCCACATATACACAGTCACGGAATAACAAAGTACGTCTGAGCAGATCAGGTCTATCAGCATTCTCAGCTGACCCCTTATATGTCCCTGAACTCAGCTGACTGGGTTACACAGCACTTCTCTGCTGCTATCCTTATGTGCCCCTCGCACCACACCAGACTAGACTTGAGCATGCATCTGAACAGGCTGCTGCTCTCCTTATATGCCGCTGGACTCCACACAGGCTGGGCCAAAACAGCACTTTCAGCTCTCTCCCTTATATGCCGTAGGTTCAGAACGTTACATAACTGCTTTAAAATGAGCAAACCTTACAGGATTTTTGGGCATTACAGGGATCTCTGGCTAGGTAAAAGAAGCATTACAAAAGTTACTTTATTAACAGGTATATAAAACATGATTAATTATAAAAGGAAGGAAATATACCCAAACAGTTCCAATATTAATAACCATACAAAATCAATCAAACAGTTACAGTAGTACCCAGTTTCAGTTGTAGTATTGGGGGAAATCTAGCCCAAGTTGATTACAAAGATCAGGTTTATAGAGTTATATTTGGACTAAGAGGAAAAAAGAGAGAAGGGGGTGGGGAGGGGGTCTCACCACTCAGGGCAGCAATCAAAGGTACCGAGGACCAGGCTGTTCAGCTTAGGGTCTGCAGTGCTGGAGAGAGGCAGAACCCCCACCATGATCAGCAAGGAAAAGGTGAAGCCCAGTGGAACTGATGCAGCTTTTGGGTCCAGACCAGGCATCAGAACAGATAAGAAGACATCAGAACCAACTTGGGTTGGAGTTTTTGGAGAGAAGAAACAATGGGCAGAACATTGGGGTTGTTTTAGGGTAAATAATGACTTAAGGGAGTATGCCAGAGTTGTTTTGTTTAGGTAGACAATAGGAACTCATCATTCCTGGCTATGGGTGGCATTCCTTTGAGGGAGCTCACAATGAAATAAGGCAGATTCAATATTCTGGATATCAATGAAGGATCTATTGACTAGACTTGGTCTGATAACTACTGAGCTGGGTGTGTGCAGACAGGAGTTCATTAGCCTCAGGAGCAGAGAATCCCCCATCATGCAGTGCTTCCGTGATTTGCCAGTCCCACAATTCAGTGCGACTCTTGCCTTGAAGCGTGGTTCTCCATTCAGCATGCTAATTCTGGTTCCACCGTTGATGCAAATGAAGTTTTTGCTGTCCATTCAGTGTCCTAATGGCTCACATCTTCAAAGTAGATGAGGCTAGGGGAGTTGCCCTAATTCCATCACCCTTGTTCGAAAGGGTTTAGGTGTGTTTCCCACAACTGCCTTTTCACTGTTTTTGGTTTCTGGTTCAAGCAGAGGCTGGGGGTGCCATGGGGGTGAGTCACAGAGACAGGATACTATGCCCTGGTTTCCCACAAACACAGAGCTAACAAGTAACAAGTAGGAATTCACAAAAAAGTATAGCATTCAAACTAATGTATAACCTCCCATAAAATTATTTTCCATTACCTCTCTTCTCTCAATCTACTGTAACAAATTACATTATCAGAGAGAGTAAGGCAAGTGAGTCAACAGATCTGCTTTTATTAACAGCTCTGCTCCTGATTCACTTTGTGACCTTGGGTAATTCATAATCTCCTCATGCCTCAGTTTACAAGTGTATAATATAGAGAATAGCTGCCTGCTAATAGGCATAATAATGATGTCATGAAGTTTAATTAAATTTAGTGCTTACAATGTACTTTAAGTATGAAATTATGTGAGATGAACCACAAAACTAGATTTTTTCCATTTGCAATATATGATTTTCCTCCAGTAAACCAGGGCTTAGTTTAATTTACAGGGAGCACAAATGTGCTCTTTTGTTTCTGCATCTGAAACACAGCTTGTGGATCAATAGCTCAGGTCAAGAATTTAAAATGTAACAAGCAAAAAATCCCTAATTTTCTGGAACAAGACTAAGTTTTTGGTTTTGTCTCCTTTGAAAAGAGCACTAGAGTTAAAAACAGTCCATATAGCTGTTGCCTGCCTGTATTAATTCTACACCAGTCCCCGGAAGATTGACAATGCAGTTTTTCTAGTGAAGAGTCCATGGTACTATATTGCCTCTTGACAAAATAAAGCAACCAACCCCCCCCCCCAAAAACCCCCCAAAACCCCAAACAACACCCCTCCCCCCCCCAAAAAAAAACAAAAAACAAAACAAAAAAACAGGTTCTAAAATACGCGCAGTTTACCAGAATCCAAAAAGGAGAAGAAATTTGTGGGATAATGTATAAAAAGGGAGAAAAAACCCAGTTATTTCAGATTGCAACATTAGCCTTTTGGGTTGCAAAAAACTGATCTTGCAGTGTTAATATTACATCACTGGTTTACATCGCAGACTTGGATTCTGTGATAGCATCATTTGTTTTGAATCATTAACAATAGCCAGGCAACAAATGCATGACACTGGGTGCATATTCATGCATGCATCCAGACAAGTAGCTTTGCATAATATGTTTTAATATTTCTTGTACCTGCAGTCTCAGAGAACAAAAAATTACAGATAAGCAAGCTTGCTACTGGGATGCTGTATAAATTAAAGCTCAAGTTCATTTACAAGTTTAATTTTCTTGCAATGAAAGGGTGTGGAAGTGTAACAGGGAAAGCATGAAAGCACTGTAGGTTCTCCCTCTCTCCCTCTGATCCGATTTTCCCAAGTGCTCTTTCGTCTCCAAAAGTAATGATCTGGGATGCATAGATGCTTGTAGATTTATTTCCTCCTCAATATGTTTTGCCACTCTTGTAGTTCTATTCTCCTCTATTTCAACACCTGCACTGCAGCCAGGAGGACTGAAAGCTTCCTGCAGGATGGTTGCAATTATTAATTATTTGTCAAGAGCATACATACAGTGTATGCCTGTACAAGACAGACACAGAAGATGCACTCCTTAGCAAAGGAGCTTTCAAAATAAGTAGATGGAATGCAAAACACTTGGGAGACTCATGCAGACAAAGACTGGATCTTAGAACATCTTTTGATTTTACTGTTCAGCTAATGGATGGGTGACAGCAGTGCATACTGATGTGGAGAAGCACACGTGAGTTTCATGAAAGACAGAATGCCAATGTTCATTCTCCCTGGAGACTCAGTCTCACTGCTGTGACACCCACGCTCACAATGGAATCACAACTGTGCTAGCTACAATCTTGTCTGAGACATACCGTGTTTCCCCGAAAATAAGACAGGGTCTTACATTAATTTTTCCTCAAGAAGACACTCTAGGGCTTATTTTCCAGGGATGTCTTATTTTCGGGGTGCATGGGTTGTGCAGATACGCTGCATAGCCACGCCCATCACTAGGTCTTATTTTCGGGGTAGGGCTTATATTGCGCAAATGCTTAGAAATCCTGCTAGGGCTTATTTTATGGGTAGGTCTTATTTTCGGGGAAACACGGTAGTTGGTGGGATGTTGTTTAAATATGCTTCAGCTCGTGCAGCTCTAAATTCCAAACTTACTTCCATCATTTCAAACTTCCTTTCCATGTTTTCTTTATGGCAGAAGGGACCTGCTTTATTCAATGCACCATCAGGCTGGCAGACAAGGAGAATGTAAACGTTGCATTTGATAAAGGTGAACTTTTGTAAATATATAACGCTGATTAAAAATTACAGTTCCTTATTGCCCGCATAGAATCACAGTTTGAATACCACACAAATTCCACTTATTTTCAGTGCTGCACAACTTGCTTTAGGAGCTGGGATCTACAAAAGGCATCTATTCATCACGAATGTCACATCAAGGTTTGCAATAGCTTTGATATTCCCATCTCCTACAGAAAGGAAAAATTCCTCTCTGCCTACTTGTTTGATAAATGCAAAATACTGGTCTACATAAAGTTCATCTTACACTAACACTATGAATCTGTATATATACAGTAATAAGGCGGTAATATCTTAGATTCTTAGAATTTGCATCTGTGTTTTCTAGAAGAATACAAATAAGGTTGTGAATGCTTTATTAAAATTTATGTTTTAATATTTGATATCTGTGTTGAAAGCATTCAAAGGGTTAATACCTGATGCAAATTGTACTTTCTTTTATTTCAATGGTCAATATATAATATCTGAATTCTATCATAAGCCTACTTTCCATAAAAATACACTCCAAGTGAAAGCCTGACACACAATCTCAGACTGGCAGTACTCCTCCCTCTCATGAACTCATCTAGTTTACAATTTAAAAAAAAAATCAAATACTCTAAAAGGACATTTACGGTCAATTTTCAAAAGTGCTCCTCACTGATCTCATTCTGCTTTTACTCAAGTCAATGGGAGTTTTGTCTTTGGGCTTGTCGACACTGAGATGCTGTGTTCATTTCCACAGACTGATGCAGCAAGATCGATTGCATGGCTAGTGGAGACCTGCTCATTCAATCCCAGAAATGCTCTCCGTTTGATGCAGTAACTCTACCCCCAAGAAAAGAGTAATGCTGCGTTGAACAGAGAGCATTTCGTGCAGCACAGCCCAGTGAAGATGCTGAGGTATGGGAGGGTAAGTAAATCGACAAGAGATACACAGTCCACAGTATGTTGATCTCCCGTCAATCCAGAGCCTCGCTATAGACTAGGCCTTTGACATGAATGGGAGCTGGGTTAGACTAATTTTTTGCACTTCTTAAAATCCCACACAAAGTTTTAAAAGTTCCTAGATTGGATCTACTTTAAAACTAGCATAATGTAATTGGAAAAATCCTCTAGATTAAAAACAAAACAAAACCCAACCCCTAGATGTTTTGTTTGCTTTTGAATCTACTACTTCATTGACAGGAAACTAAAACAAACCAGCACCACATACTCCACAGGACTTTAAAAAAAATCAAAACGTTCTGTGCTCCATCTGTTGGCTCTGCAGCGACAGCAGCAGCTAAGCAGATATCACCAGAGATGTTGCAGCACATAAAACAGGACCAATTCCTAAATTAAAACAACTTTCTTTTACAGATAGAACACTGAAAACTGGACCAACCTGTTCCCATTTTACATTGAACACTGTAATACCAAGGAGATCTCAATGCTGTAACTGAAAGCAAAATTGGTCTCCCTGTATTTATTTAAATAATGGTTAAGGTCATGTTAATATTCTGCCTTGTCTCACACTCCCAAGGATATTCCAAGTTAATTTTGCTCAAACATATATGAAGACTATGTCTGCCTTGGACAATGACCAATTAAAAACAAGATCTTTTGAAAAAGCCATTTCCTTCAGCCATGTTACCACCACCACAGATTAAAAAAATTAAAGACGACCAAAATGTAGTTTACTTAACTGCTTATTCTCTTTAATCTATGCTTTTTGCATTTTACTCAGGATGGGCAATGCACGTGGCTGGTTCTTCTGCACCAATGCAATTCTGTGCTGTTTTTAACACCACATGAGAACAGTCAAATAAAATGTTCAATGGCATTTTGAAATAACAACCAGAAAATATTTTCAGTAGCATTAGCTTTGCTAAACAGTCTATAATAAAAAGCTAAATTTTAGTTCTACAATTTAAAGTCTGCAAGTATGAATTTCTAGATCCTTAGCTATGGCTGAGGTCGCTTCTGGTAGCGGTGAAAGCTAGAGTAGAGCACACTTCAGTGCAGGCTAGCCACATGTGTAGTCAGAGCCAGGGTTCTGGGCAAACTTGCAAAGCCTGCGCTACTGAGGCTGCACCACTCAGTACCTAAACTTGCTAGATTAAAGTGAGCTTGGGTACGTCTGCACAAGCCACAATCCCATCCCAAACTTGCACTGCAGACAACCTGTGAGAAAAAAAGAGCACAGGCTGAAGAAGGAATGAGGCATGTGTGAAGGTGGCACAAAGCTCACATGATGTGCCAGTTCCTGGCCTGAAGTGCTTGTTAGCTTTTTCTAGCTTTTGCTTCCTGTCAATTGCTCCAGGAGTCAATGAGGGTTCAGTGAGGTGCAGGGAAGTTCTAGACATGCCCACCCCCCGTATTAAAGTAAAATGCTGGTGTGGGGAGGGTAGAAAACTCTTATGCTGGCTCTATGGAGATACCCCTACAATGAAATGATCCTGGTGTGGTTGGCTATGCCTGAATAGCCAGGTTCTGACAGTGGTGCAGCACAAAATGGCTGCAGAACACCTGAAATTCAAGTCCATTACCCGCGAGCGGTGACCACCAATACTGCTACATGTAGTCAAATTCCAAAGGGGGTAGCCGTGTTAGTCTATTGTAGAAAGACAACAGAGTCCTGTGGCACTTTTAAAGACTAACAGATTTATTTATCGCATGAGCTTTCGTGGGAGAAGATTTTCTCCCACGAAAGCTCATTTGATAAATAAATCTGTTAGTCTTTAAAAGCGCCACAGGACTCTGTTGTCTCAATACTGCTACAGTTATGATTCTAAACACATTGCTGGTTTTGGGTAATTTATAATTTAGTTCCTTTTAATTTGCTTTGTCTCAAAGTTACCGAAGTGGCAATCTGAAAGCAAATCTAGTGTTATGAGAACTGATTCTCTTTTTGATTCTCAGTGGAGTATTCACAAATTCCCACGGATGCTAGCGAACTTTCTGACAAAGGTCACCACTACAGTAATTTGCGTTAAATGCAGACCATCATGTTGGAAATTATAAGAGATCTTTTAACAGGTACGAATGTCTTGAGGGTTACAATGACTCAATTCCAGACAAAACCTTAAACAGTGCTCTGGCTGTCTTAAATGAACACTAAAGATCTCTAAAATTTTTCTGTCATAATACAGTTTGTGCTGGCATCTTATGCTCATGCTGATAGTCACATCTAATTATTTCCCTCAGTCCCAGAGTAACCTCTCCCTCTCCCTCTCAATTCCCCCACCCCCCAGAACACCTCTTTCAGATCTCTCAGAGGGAAAGATGCTATATAAATATAACAATTACCAGATTCCTACAACATATTGGGTAACATTTTTATATAGCATCTCTGGCATATGAAACATTGTACAAGGAAATCAGTGTTATAGGACTCCATCAGAGCTTTTTCTTCCAAAAGATTGGCAGATCCCTCTTTCCCAGGACAATCAGAGGCACAAATACAAAATGTAAGAAACTATTGTAGAAAGACAACAGAGTCCTGTGGCACTTTTAAAGACTAACAGATTTATTAATCGCATGAACTTTCATGGGAGAAAATCCCACTTCGTCAGACGCTTTGAAGATAGGAAAGTTACTGTGCTGTTCCCCAGTGTTTTGAATCCTAACACCTATTTTGATTTGCTGTTACAGGCTGACCTGATGCTATGTCATACACTCCCCTGCATTTAATTTCCTACCACTCTGTAACTTTCCTATCTTCAAAGCGTCTGACGAAGTGGGATTTTCTCCCATGAAAGTTCATGCGATTAATAAATCTGTTAGTCTTTAAAAGTGCCACAGGACTCTGTTGTCTTTCTACAATAGACTAACACGGCTACCCCTTTGGAAAATGTAAGAACCCAGACTACAAATGACCAGATCTCTCTACAGGTTATTGAAATTAAGTCAGGAGAAGAGATGAATATAGCAATTTCAATGATTATACAAATAAATAAAGCATGGGCTTCAAAACATTTTGATTATTTCCTTCTTCAGGAGATAGGACCAAGCACAATGTTCCCTTTCTCATGAAGGAAACATTTGACTGCAAGTGTCTATGGCATGCAACCTTACCACCTTGAGCTGTGATTCTGGTAGATATCATATGGTAAACAGGGATGGACATAGAGCATAACTGGATGGAAAACAAGTGAATGCTACAGAAAACTATCTTGATGCTCTAGTGAATGGCACATATTCTTGTGAACAATTGCCCCAGCATGGTGCCAATGATATGCTGGCTAGTAGAGGTGCTGTCTTTTGGATGAGACATACAAACATGGCCTTTTTTATTAGTGATTATCCAATGAAACTTCTTGCAATATTAAGGGTGTTAACCCATATTTCCTAGACAAATTCAAATTTTAGTAATTTCACTCATGCTACCAAAAGTCTTCCTGTAGTTTAAATCAGTGGTTTTCAAATTTTCTTCTCAGGACCCTGTTGGAAAAATCATTTATGCCCATGACCCAACGATTACATCTTTGAGCAATGCATTCCAGTCTTTCGGCGGTGGCAGCAGGGAGTGCTATGACCCAGTGCCTGAGGGTCTGTGACCCAGTACTGGGTCCCAACCCTAAGTTTGAAAACCACTGGTTTAAATGAATTATTTTTCACTTCTTATCACCATTAGTGTACTGCTAGGAAGTAAAGAACGATTGCTGTATTCCTCCCCAGGATTAGACATTTATCAGTGGTAAGTGAGTCACACTATATAAAATCTGCAAACTGTTTTTTTGTTTCCTCAGAGTTAAAACCAGTATGGAGACCAAGTATCATTAATTTAACATTTTCCTTAATTTTAGAAATGCCTCCTGGAATCATTTGGACAAAACGAATCAATGAGCAGAGTGAGCGATAGCCAAAATGACCATCTCACAACTTTTTTCCTTTTGTGGCTTCTATGTCAAATTACCAGTATCATTAGAATTTTGTGATGTTTTTAAACTTTATTTTTCTAACTATGTTACCTTTGCTATTGTGTTTTCTTCTCTTCCTTCTCCCCACCCTCAAATCATATTCCTTAATGACAGAAGTCTAAATGAAGAGTACAGCTTGTTCAAACAGAGGAAGGTGATGAGGATCCACGGCCAATTCCACTTTACAATCACAGCTTGCTCCCAGAGCTCCATCAGCTGCCTACAACAAAGGACTGCTGACTCAGTTCTGCTTGCTGTCCAGGTTTAATATGTTCAGCTAGTTAATGAGCAATGACTTGATTGCATTCCAAGACTTCACATCATTCATGAGGCAATTAAGTGTATACCTCTTGGTCTCCTGGAGGAAAATGGGGAAGTACCGCATTCTACTAAAAGGATAAGTGTAATGCATTTTCAACTGCTGCAATCTAGTGAAAAACATCTTATAGTCACTTTCTGTAGATATTAAAAGAAAAAAGTGTCATTAACTCTTCTACAAGCTTATGAAAGACTCCCCTACCTGTACATTCCTGCAATTACCAAATGCCTTCACACAATGTTTAGATAAAGTTAAATACTGTGAACCACCAAGAAACATCTACTTGAGTTGCTAAAAAGCCAAGCACGGGAACTCTTGTAAATATATTAATTACTGAAACACAAAGATGTTTCATTTGAAAGACATTTCAGACGTAACAACACCTTGGATTTTTATGGTGCTTTTCATAAAGAATCTCAAAGCATTCTACACGTTAATGACTTACTAGGTATTATTCCAGTTGTGGAAATTGTGACACAGACGTTAAATGACTGGAGCAAAGAGGGTACAACAGAACCCTGTTGTGTCAATGGGACTAGGATCCAGATTTCCTGACTTACAACCGTGACCCTACATCACACTAAGAAAAATAAACCAGGCTTCTCTCTCACACTCACATTCCATTACCTTCCCTTCCCTGCTATAATTGCTTCTCCCAAATGTTCTCTGTTTCTCCTCAGGCCTCTTCTTATTTTAAAAGTTCCACAAACCGAGGCAACAGCTTTTCTGATGGCATGTTCTTGAATTAAGAACTCCCATTTTGACCTCTTTTCCTGTATAAGCCTCCTTTTTCTTCTTCCAAGTTATGTGATTGAATCTGAAGGAGGAGGAATCATACTGATGAGGCACCTGCACTGCTTCTCCGGGCTGCTACATCAGCAACAGCTGCCACTATTTCCTGCTCCTCTCCCTTGCTGGCCTTTTCTGTACATAGCCATGACTCCCTTATATGGATCCTTCCTTACCTGGAATAATTATGCAATTTTTATGTTTGAATGACAGTTACTATGTCCTAAAACTGCTTAAAAGAATTACTATACCATTATAAAAAAATTCCACTCATGACTATCACTGCTGGATACTGGGGAACTACTAAGCCTACTCTAAAAAATAGGGGAGGGTCTGTAGGCTGGAGAGTCCAATTATCCAACAGATACAACCAAATAAATTTAGCTTCTCTGACTGTGGAAACATCATGACTTATTTTGCTATCTTAAATGAAGATGAATTTACGGAGAGATGACACATTCAGACATTTATCAAAACCCCATGGTTCAATTTTAGAAATGATGACTAATGTGATGAGAGATGGAGTTTTTTTTTTAAATTAAATGCAAGAGTCTAGCCATGTGAAGTAAGCACAGCAGAAGGGTTACATAATCTTTGCTCTCATTACTCCCCGTTTCCTTAACAAATGCCAGTCAAATATACCACACTTGCATACATATTCCACAAGACATTTTCACACTCAGAGGGTATGTCTTCACTCAAGGCTGCAGCAGCAGCACCAGAAGTGCAGGATTGATTTTGCAGATTCGACTGAGTGGCAGTGAAGACTCGCTCAGTCAAACCCAGAGGTCAATTCTGTTAATCCACCCCGGTAAGTAGCACAGCACTGTGTCGACAGGAGGGCATTTCCCATTGGCACAGCACTGTGGAGACATGGCGATAAGATGTTAGGAAGTTGACGGAATATTCAAGTTATCGTACGTAACTTGCGTTATCTCCCACTGACTGCCATCGAAATCTGTGGCCAGCATAGACCAGGCCTGAAAGATCAATTGACATGTGCCGCGTAACAACAGTGGGAGTACCCATGAAAGTAAGGGAGCAGGATTTGGCCCTTCAGGAGAGTGATCCTATACAAATGGCTGGCCCTATTCCATCAACACTTACTATTGTATCAATGACACTTCACCCAGCCCTAAAATCAGTGGTGTATGAAAGACCATCCCTAAACCTGCTGATAAACTGCATCTACTATGTAACAGTACTAATAAGCAAATGTAGATACTGCATTTTGTTCTAACACAGTGAAGCAGCAAGCATGGTCAGATAAACTTCAAAGCTATGTAAATATTGACAAGATGCTCAAAAAACAAACAAACAACCAGCTAGGTAGTCATACCATGGGGCCTTATTATATAAGGTTAAAAAAAATCCCTTGCCCCTTAATCCCTGCTTCCATTTCCATCCTATGTAGGGGGGGAGGGGGATGTCTGGGGGAGAGGAGAAAAATCTTAGAATAACAGAATTCTAATTCAGGAACTGCACAGAAACCACAATGGTAGGCACAGAACAACAGGCTAGATAAAAACAGTGGAGCCTGTAATCAAGACCGCTTGTAGTAGAAGTGCTTTGGATGATTACTCTAAGCTGTAAACTCAGTCTGAAAGTCAAGAATCTGAACTCAAAGCATCTGAAATACATCAAATGTTCAGCTTCCAGGTCATGACACAGCAAATCTGGGAGGTCACTCACTAAAGCAAATACCAAATGTGAAGACTGCAGAGGATGTGGTGGGGAGGTGAAACTAGATGACCTTGAACCAATTAATGAAATTGCCAAACAATAGTTAAAACACTGTTTATATACTGCCATCACAAACAGGTTTTGGGAAGTAAAAAAGGACATGGGATTTAACAAACAAACAAACAATCAAACAAACAAACAAACCACAGAAGAGTTTATCAGACCAATTCAGATTCAATCTCTTTCCTGGGATGAATACTGATGCTCAAAATGCGACTATAGGATTCCCTGACAAATAGAGAACATACCTCACCAGATTTAGATTATATTTTTTTAGGTGAGCATTTTCATGATTTTGCACGGTGAGAGAAGTTAGGGGGTTTTAAGTATTCTATTCTGCAGAGGTTCTTCTACCAAACACATCACCACAGTATCTGAGAGCCTGATATTTTTATTAAGATTTCAAAAAACCCTACCTAATTATTTTTATACCATTAATGCCTGCTATTTACCATTTGAAAAAGGAAGAAAAAAGGAAAACATGCCCATCCCGTTTTACATCTCCATCAGAATTCACCTTGCATACACTAGTCTCTGAAATCTCTCTCATTCTACACCTACAGATTTTGTATTCAAAAAATGCTTTGACCGGCACATTATTTTTTCTTCCTGCTGCTTTTCTTCACCCCTCAAACCAGCCACCTAACTCTCCTTTCTTCTACAGCTCTTTGTTGCTGAATGTCAGGGTCATCAGTGTCACAGTCTGACATGATTAGTGTTGCTGACATTACACCAGTATTCTAAGGGAAGCAGCACAGGGCAGAAAAAAAATTGCAGCCATTTTAGGAAGAAGGAGTAAGGCTAAGATATACATCAACAAACTGAGTAAAAACTGCCACTTCCCAATTAAAATAAGGTTCTTGTACCATAGCAGCTGTTAATAAGCAATCTCCATAGTTCCAGATTCATAGAATCAATGCGTTTCTGCCTCCCCCACATATATCTCTGAGGTATGTCCCTATTTTTGCGAGATTAAAGCCAAGGACTGGAATTACAGATAAAGCTTGAACCTGTGATTCAGCAGATTGTAACTTCTGAAGTACAACAATCTGTGTACTATGGAAAGATAGCAGCAGTCCATTACATGTATTGATTTGCACCACTTTGTCAGCACTAATTATCTTATCCCATTAAAAAAGAAAAATGCCCTACTGTTCTACCAAAAGCATCTGCTTCTTACTTCTCTCTCTCTCTCACACACACTCCAGCAGGGCTCTCAGCAGCACGCACACTGACATCAAATTGAAATCCAATGCAAAACTTGTTTACAAAGTTGCTTACTAAGTCTTTTTTTTTTTAAATTAGATTTTTCTACTTTTCTAAAATGGTGCTTCTGGGATTAGACATTGGGTGGGCGTATCCCTGAAAAAACAAATTTTGCTTCTAATATGTTAAATTTGAGGGAGCAACAGCTGAACGCCAGTGTTCACACAAAGAGAGGTGTAATTTACAATTTCTCAACATTACAATTAATCTTTTCACACAATAACTGTATGATTGTTTTGTTAGAATAGGTGAAAAAAATAGAAAGCAACATCAATTATTGTTTGTTAATATCAAGCAGTATGTTGCCATGTGCAAGGGCAATGGTTTGTTTCAACAGATTTCTAGTTAAATAAAAAGGTAGCAATTTACCATAATAAATGTTTTATACATAACTCCTTTGTGTATAAGGTCTCTAAAGTACACATTATTAAAGTCTATTAAATTCTCTATTTAGCAGCATTACTAATGTGCCTATAGGGAAATTATTACAATGAAGCAGCACCAATATTTAAATTCCAGTTCTTTAATATGCTCTCCTAATAATCAATCCTGGTATCCACAATGGCACAATTCTTTTCCTTTCCTATTACTGCAATATCAATTGCTTTCGGTCACGTATTTGAAAAAGTAAGAATTACTATTTTAACATAAAAACAACAAAAGTCCTGTGGCATCTTAAAAGACTAACAAATTTCTTTGGGCACAAGCGTTTGTGGGCTGCAACCCACTTTGTCAGATGCATCTGTTAGTCTTTAAGGTGTCACAGGATTTCTGTTGTTTTTGCTACATACAGACTAACACAGCTCCCCCTCTGGAACCTATTTTAAAGTAACATGTTGCTCAGAATTACCATCATAGGTTGCTAGTGTCCTAGAGTAACAGCTGTCCCTCCATTGACTACTTTGTTGCTATGGCTAGATTCAATGATAAGTAATCAAGGGTAGTCATTTCTATTAAAACTAGCTTTGTTTCAGTATACATAGACTGGGAAGCACTGAACTATAAAATCAGCATTTACCCATTTTCACTCATAAATTACTTTTTTCATTACAGGAGTTCAGATTTTACTGATTTACAACCTTTTATCACCCACTCAGTATTTTTTCTGATACTTATTTTTGTTAAACACTAAAGATGTATGCGGTTGTTGTGTCCTACAACTCTGAGACTGAAGCAGACACAGCACGCACACACATACATGGAGGTCAGGAAAAAAACCAACATTAATATCACATTATGATTAGCTCACAAGAAGATGCTGCCTGCCTATTTCTTTGCATCTGTTTAGTGTGGTGCTGAATTTAAACAAATAAAGATATGTAAAGCCCCCAACCACCTAGTTACCCCTCCTTTAGTGCCAATCGCCTTATGGGTTTGGATAGGCGGGCCTGGATTCTTCTGGGTCCCCCACTTAGCAAGTCCTGCCCTTTCTGTGGCTGGCTCTAGACTACCCCAAAAATCCCAGGGGAGAGCATCTCACTCCCTAATGGCCAGGCCAGTACTTCTTCCTGGGCTTTCCCTTCTCAATCATTGACTTTGCCACTTCCTCTCAGCAGGCCACCTGCAATCCTTTCACAAACCAATAGGGGCCCCTATTGTTCTACACAGTATTTCACGTCTCTCTGGGCTGCCTAGCAGACTGAGCCTGTCCTTGGCTCCCTGATCCTACCAGGGACTGCATGCCTCTCCTTGAACTATTAGAACACAGGCCCAGGAACCTAGGAAAGTTCCTTGGCGCTTATAGATAGATAAAGTAAAAAGGTAAACATGAGGTGAAGATGCAAAACTATGCCTGAATATCAAAAAGAGAAACTGTTCATAGAAATTTTCAAGAAAAGTTAAGACGGGAGTGAAGAGGATGCATGTGATGCAGGAACTGAAGCATGGAGGTCAGAGTTGAAAGCAGGCAACACAAGAAGCTTAAAGATGAATGTGAGCTTTGGAGTAAACAGGCGATATTGGGAGCTTTTGTCAGGGCTTTTAATGAAAGGGAGGACACAGCACTATTGCCTCAATTAATTTGTGTATGCTCTTTGTTTCGCTGGACAACTACTGCTAATAGCAGAGGGGCCTACTGGTGACTTTGTGTTATCCAGAGGCAAAAACCCTTCCTAATGCAGACCACCTCACTCTGAATCTGAAAGAAAATGACAATGTTTTAGTATCTAAACTGATGAACAAATGGGTGGAAATGTGGTGTCTAATCTGATTTTATTTTTTTTTATGAGACTCCTGATGCTTTGGACTGTGATTCTTGGCTTTTTTGTTTTCATTTCAAAATGATGTGATAAATAAATTTGTTAGTCTTTAAAAGTGCCACAGGACTCCTTGTTTGTTTTGCTGAAAGGAAGGTTACTCACCTGGGTGTAGTAACTGGAGTTCTTCGAGATGAGTGTCCCCGTGGGTGCTCCACATAAGGTGTGTGCGCGCCCTCGCGGGACAGGACGGAGATTTTCAAAGCAGTAGTCGTTGGAGCCGCGCACACTCTCAGGTGTCCTCGCGCGTCTCTTGTCGTTGCCCTAGAGCGCGAGCGGCTCCTTCCCGCCTCAGTTCTTTCTCTACCTGGTGCCAGTTTCAGAAGGAAAGAAAAGGACCAAAGTAGAGAGGGGAGGAGGGCGGGTAGTGGAGCACCCACAGGAACACTCATCTCGAAGAACTCCAGTTACTACACCCAGGTGAGTAACCTTCCTTTCTCCTTCGAGAGATGTCCCCGTGGGTGCTCCACATAAGGTGACTAGCTAGCAGTGATCTTAATTGGAAGGAGGGACTTCGTGTCCTGTTTTATTCATGTTGGAGAGTACTACTCGTCCCACTGCCGTATCAGCACTTGTATTTTGCATCAGGGCATAGTGCTTAGCAAAGGTATGATCGGATGCCCATGTGGCTGCTTTGCAGATATCTGAAATCGGGACATTGTTCAAAAATGCAGTGGTAGTAGCCTGAGCCCTGGTAGAATGAGCTCGTATATGCTCAGGGGGAGAGATCCCCGAAAGGGCATAACATTCGTGGATGCATGATGATATTAATTTAGATATTCTCTGAGATGACATTGCATTGCCTCTGTATCTACCAGTGGTTGAAATGAATAATCTGTTTGTCTTTCTAATTTCTCTTGTTCTTTCCAGGTAAAAGGCGATGGCCCGATGAACATTGAGTGTGTGAAGAAGAGACTCCTGAGGATTGGCGTGAGGCTTCGGGAAGAATACAGGTAAGTTTATCTCTTGATTGATATGGAATGCTGTCAACACCTTTGGAACAAACCTTGGGTGTGTTCGGAGAGTGACTCTGTCCTTGTGAAATATTGTATAAGGTGGGTCCGCCATCAGTGCTGCTAACTCGCTTACTCTTCTGGCGGAGGTGATGGCGACCAGAAATGCTACCTTCATGGACATGTATCTCAGGGAGCAGGAAGCTACCAGTAGTGGTTCGAAGGGGGGTTTTCTAATGGCCCTGAGGATGATTTGTAGGTCCCAGGAAGGTGTTGGTGGCCGTGTTTGTGGGTACAGGTTCTGTATCCCTGCTAGAAAGTGTTTGACTGTCGAATCCGAGAAAATGGGTTGTCGATTGCTTTTGGTATGAAAGGTATCTATTGCGGCTATGTGAACCCTGAGTGAGCTGAGCGACAGGCCTGAGTCCTTAAGCTGTAACAAGTACTGTAGTATTTCCGGGATACTAGCCGTTGAAGCTGGTATAAAGCGAGTTCTACACCAATTAGAGAATCTGGACCACTTCTGTAAATAGGTCCGTCTTGTCGATGGTTTTCTACTGTTTAGCAGGATATGCTTCACCTCCTCTGAGCATAGTTCTTCCTGCTTATTGAACCATCTAGGAGCCAGGCTGTCAGCTGTAATATCTGGGGATTCGGGTGTTTGATTTGGCCATAGTCCTGTGTCAACAGGTCTTGGTGTAGAGGAAGCGTTACCGGGTGGTCTATTGCCATCTGAGTTATCAGTGAGAACCAGGGGTGTCTGGGCCAACGCGGTGCAATCATAATGACTGTTGCTGCATCGCGTCATATCTTCAGTAGCGAGGTCTGGATTAAGGGCAGTGGCGGGAACGCATAGAGTAGATTGTTGCTCCAAGGTAGTAGGAGGGCGTCTCCAAGGGAGTTTTCCCCTAAGCCTCCTCGTGTGCAGAAGAAGCGGCACTTGGTATTGTGATGTGTTGCGAAAAGATCTATCAGCGGTGTCCCCCATTGTTGGAAAATATCTTGTATAATCTGGGGGTGAATCTCCCATTCGTGTGGTGAGGGGAATGAGCGGCTGAGAGAGTCTGCTATGGTGTTGTGGGCCCCAGGCAGGTAGGTGGCTGATATTTTGACATTGTGAGCAATGCACCAGTTCCACAGCTTCATGGCTTCTATGCAAAGGGAGGGGGGGATCTGGCTCCCCCTTGCCAGTTGACATAGTACATGCATGACATGTTGTCCGTCACGAGTCTTATGTGTTTGTGCTCTATGAGATGTTGAAATTGGACACATGCTCTGCAGACAGCTCTTAGTTCTAAAATATTTATGTGTGGTAACGATTCTTGTGGCGTCCATTTGCCCTGTGCCATCCGGTTGTCGAGGTGTGCTCCCCAGCCTAAAAGAGATGCATCTGTGCACATCATCAATGATGGCACCTCTTGTTGAAAGGGTACCCCCGAGAGGAGATTCTGTGGGGACCTTCACCAGTGAAGTGTTTGTTTTACAGTACTCAGGATCGAGAGAACTCTGTATATTGAATGCCTGTTGGGTTTGTACCATTTCCCTAAGAACATCTGCAAAGGTCGCATGTGGAGCCGTGCATACTGCACCACAAACGTGGTTGCTGACATGTGTCCTAGGAGCTGAAGGCATGTTAGAGCGTTTGTGGTTGGGGCTGTGTAGACTGACTCTATCAACTGCGATATAGTGTTGAATCTGTCTCTGGGGAGAGATGCTCTACCCAACTGGGAATTGAGGTCCGCTCCTATGAATTCTATCGCTTGTGTTGGGGCAAATGTGGACTTCTGTTTGTTTATCAGGAGATCAAGACTGTTGAATAGACCCATGGTAAATTCCATGTCTTGGGTGGCTTGTGCACAAGTTTGGGATTTTAGTAAACAGTCATCCAAATACGGAAAAATTGTAATATGGTGTTGACGCAGATATGCCGCTACCACCGAGAGCACCTTTGAGAAGGCTCTGGGGGCTGTAGAAAGGCCAAATGGGAGTACAGTATATTGGAAGTGATCGAAGCTGTGTCTGAATCTGAGGAAACGCCTGTGAGATGGATGGATCGATATATGAAAATAGGCATCTTGCAGGTCGAGAGCCGTGAACCAGTCCTGAGATTCCAGAGCAGGAATGATGGTCGCCAAGGTTACCATTCTGAACCTTTGATGTTTTATATATTTGTTTAACTTCCTGAGGTCGAGTATGGGTCTCCATCCCCCTGATTTCTTTTGGATCAAGAAATATGGGGAATAAAATCCCCTTCCCTTTTGAAGATCTGGAACACGCTCTATTGCTCCTATACATAGAAGCCGTCGCAGCTCTAGTTGAATTACGTATTCGTGAGTAGTGTCCCTGAAGAGGGACGGGGAAGGGGGATGGAATTTTGATTTCATGGAGAAGGGGATGGTATATCCCTTCTCTATTATTTCTAAAACCCATTTGTCTGATGTAATGAGCGACCATTGGTGGAAGAATGGTTGAAGTCTGTTTTTGAACATGAAGTCCTGCTCTGAGCTTCCATGGAGGTTCTGTGGGCTCTCGACCAACTCCTCAAAACTGAGGCTTAGTTGAGGGAGTTTGGGAAGTCATATGGTGGTTGTTCTGTCTTCTTCTTTGTGGTCTCAATCTAGCTCTCATATTTTCTTGTTTTCTGAAGTTTGGTCGATATTGATATTGATATTGGAATCTCGGGTTGTAAGGTTGGTATCTATAAGGACGTCTCCTGGTCATATTTGAGTAGATACCAAAAGTTCTTAATGTAGCTCTCGAATCCTTAGATGAATGCATTAGATCATCTGTCTTCTCTGAGAATAATCTATCCTTATCAAATGGCAGGTCCTCGATCATAGACTGAAGAGGCTTTGGGAGATCAGCCGAGTGCAACCACGATGATCTTCTCATCACGACCGCTGTGGTGACGTTGCGAGCCGCAGTGTCTGCCACATCCAACGCCGCCTGTAATGCTGTATGCGATATGAGTTGTCCCTCACGCACGATGGAGTGGAATTGTTGTTTCTTTGCTTCGGGAATATCCTCAATAAAATCGGCTAATTTCAGATAATTGTTGTAATCATAATTTGCCAACAGGGCAGAGTAATTCGCCACTCGCAGATGCAAGGATGATGAGGAATATACCTTCTTCCCTAGCATGTCCATTTTCTTATCCTCCTTATCGTGCGAGGTAGATCTGTTAAACTGTTGCTTATGTCTGTGGTTTGCTGCTTCCACCACTAATGAGTTGGGAAGAGGGTGTGAGAACAAGTACTCAGAATTCTTCGCCAGAATAAAGTATTTTTTATCGACGCGTCTTGATGTGGAAGGAATGGTGGCTGGTGTTTGCCAGATCTGTTCCAATGGTTCCAACAGAGCACTGTCAATAGGTAGAGCTAGCCGTGATGATGTTGGCGTCTGAAGTATTTTCAGTAGCTTATGTTGTGGACCTGCAACTTCTTGCAACGGTATTTCAAGGGATTCTGCAACTCTCCTAAAGAGTTCCTGAAATTGTTTAGATTCATCAGGGGCTATGGGGGATGCTGATGTGCCTGCTAACGATGCAGGGAAGACCTCATCGGGAGGAAAAAGTACCTCCTCTTCGTTATCCTCGTCATCTATGTGATGCGTAATTGCGGGTTTGCTCGGACCCTTAGGTATTGTCCTCTGTGTCCTGATACTAGGTGTGTTGCTATATCCAGGTGCCCATTGAGACCACGGCTCATAAGCTAGAAAGTGCGGGTCATATGTTGGTGGTCCATACCATGGGAGAGCATACCATGGTTGAGGTGGCATATACTCATAGCCCCTTCTCTGATGAAATCTGTGAGAGGATGCAGGGTCAGGTGACAGATCCCTTTGGTTCATCCTCTGGTCACTATGGCAAGAGCCTGGTGACAGGGTAACGTGCCCAGGCGATGTAGGCAGTGCATCTGTCTCATTAAGGGGGGGCAGAGTAAAGGGACGCTCCCCCTCTGTACCCTGGTGTTTCCTTTTCTCAGTACACTTCCTCGGTGCCGATTGTTCTGGCACCTGGGGATTTTAATTTTGATTGGTAGTTGCCGGTGCCGAGACTTGCTCCCGCGGCACAGACCGCACCGCGGCTGTCTGTAGACTCTGAGCCTGCGGTGCCGGGGGAGCCGCATTCATTGCCGGTGCCGTGGCGGCGTTTGAAGCCTGCGGCACCTCGTCAACAGTCTGCTTAGCAGGTGCAGACTTCGACTTCTTTGGTTGATTCGTAGCCTGCATGTCTGAGGAGCCATGAGCCTCTTTGACATGGGCAGTATTGGGAGATCCCGGCGGAGATTTTCTCTTTCTATTAGAAGTATGCGGCGGCGTTAGGTGTCTGCCTCCCTTGTTCGGGGAGACACTCCTGCCTCGTCCGGGGTCTGAGGTCGGCCGCAGAGATTTTTCCATCAGCAAGAGCTTGAGACGGAGGTCTCTGTCACGTCTCGCTCTATTGCTGAGGTTAGTACAGTGTGAGCATTTCTGAGAGATATGGTGTTCTCCCAGGCATCTGATACAAGTAGCGTGTCCGTCTGAGGCAGGCATTGCCTCACGACAGGTCTCGCACCTTTTAAATCCTGGCGAGACCGGCATTTTAAAAGCCGCGGGGTTTTTTTTGTTTTTTGTTTTAAACGCGCCCGGGAAAAAGAAAAACGAAGGGAACGCGGGGCTAGGGGAGGATGGGGGGGGGAGCCCCCCTTTCAAACGAGAAGGTATAGAGATAAAGGTAGTTCAGGCCAAAGGGTCTGAGGAAAAGAGTGGAGCTCCGTCCGTCGCCGAAGGCGGTAGAGAAAGAACTGAGGCGGGAAGGAGCCGCTTGCGCTCTAGGGCAACGACAAGAGACGCGCGAGGACACCTGAGAGCACGCGCGGCTCCAACGACTACTGCTTTGAAAATCTCCGTCCTGTCCCACGAGGGCGCGCACACACCTTATGTGGAGCACCCACGGGGACATCTCTCGAAGGAGAACTAGACTAACACAGCTACCCCTCTGGAACTTGTGCTGATGTGATATTCATCTTCTCTGCTGACAGCTGTTTTGTTGACACAACAACTGACATGTTTGAGATATAGCAACAAACTTGGGAAAACCGGGCCACAACTAACAGATTTTGCTTCCTATATGGCTAAGTTTGCACAGGATATTAAACTCAATCAAAAACTGGAGCTGCTACATATTAACTGTCCTGCTCATTCAATTAATATTGGACTGTCAGCAGCTACGGTTACAGAAGAAATGAAAGACGCGAAATCTTGCATCAAGGGATTCGGGGCCATTTTCAAGCACGTGAACAAGATGAAAACTTTGTTTTACACCGTGCGAGATGACTGCAGAGTGAACTACTGATTACCTATACCTGCTGTGCCACATCGGTGGATGAGTTTGTATTTCACTGCCTGCCATGTAAATAATGGATGGACTGTGTTAATGGGTCTCCTAGCTCAGGACTTGACAAAACCTGGGTACCAGGTAGCCATGGCAACCAGGGTTTGTAGCCTGGCTCCTAGTTCCACTGTGGAAATGCAGTGTAGGAGCGCCCTCGGGCAACCAAAAATAAAACTGTTGGCATCTAGCTTGGAGCCAATTTTGTCGAGCCCTATCCTAGCTCATCCTCAATGTGTTAGTTCTAAAGCAGAAACTCTGAAGAGACTGGCAAATAACCAAAGTGACCGCCAAATTCTGTGCACCAAGGTAATGTTCATTGTTGAAAACTTGGAATCACTGTGTGACACAGAAAACACTAAAGTTTTCTCTAACTACTGCCAACACGTTTGCCAATACAAACGTTAACCGGATCCTGAGAACCAAAATCTCAGCTGAACTGAGCAAAAAAGCTGCAGGAGAAACATATGGAGAGAAAATCCAGCTGTTTCTGTAAATCTTTCTCACCCCAAAACACAAGAAAATAACAAAATCTTCAACAAAATGCTTAGCAATTTTTAATTTTAATTCTTCTTCACTCAGTTTCATCCCAGGTTTAATGTTTGGAAAATAAATACTAAAAAAATTCACGGATTTTTTTTTTTTAAACAAATAAAAATTGACAACGTAGAACACTATATAGCTGACTTTAGGCCCCACTACTGAATATGACTCAGTGGAGGAAGAACACTGAACTTGAGCAGAGCTCCCTGATTTTGACTAGGGTCTGACCACAAGCAGCCATCAAATGCACCCCCTTCTTAAGCTTCAGAGCCTGAGCTCCAGCCAGATAGCCAACATCTGAATAGTTATTTTTAGTGCTGTATCACAAGCTTGGATCTGTAGGCCCAGGTTCGGAGACTTGATGCCATAGACTGCTGCTTGGTGTGTAGATGTACCCTTACGGTTCAAAAGTAGGTTATTTGAAGAGTACGGAAGGAGTATGTGATTTAAAACAAGTTATTCTTCTGACCATTCTCATTCCATATGCTGCAAGTTACAGTTAATGGTATTCTTCCAAAATGTGCTAGATTTCAATGCAATATTAAAATTTAAATGTAGTTTAAACCGTTTAAATGTGTAACTACACAGGAGCACCAGATCTATTCCTATTAGAAAGGCTTTTGGCTTTTTAACAAAGATAATCACATTTTATTATAAAAAGAGAAGAACACTGTTTGGTTAAGTTACTGGAACTTGGATATGTGGGTTCAGATCTGTCAGACTTTGGTAATTCATAACCATTCCCTGTGCCTCAGTCCTCCATCAGTACAATGGGGATAACACATCCTTACCTCACAGAAATACTGATAGGGTAAATTCATTTGTGCCAATAAGGCTTTCAGACACAACAGTGATGAGAATTATGAATGTGCCCAAGCAGATGAATAAATAGCTTCATTTCCCATCAAGTCACCGGCATAATCCCACCACTAGTTTAAAATTTAATTATACTACACTTGTAAACAGGAACAATTATCACAAGCAAGCGGAAGACAAGAAGATGTAATGCTAAACATGCATGGAAATAAGATACCAGTGAGCCATCCTATGCTATAAGGATTTAAGTAGCAATGTGATGAGGCTCAATTTTGTTACTTTATCTTTCTTCAAACACGAGAATATGCAGAGTGTAGAAAAAAAATATATAGAACAATTTTGGTAGTCCAGTACCCAAACAATTGTGAAAATAATCATGAAAAGGAGGCACAAGCCATAATTTAATCTTGAAAGTTGTCTTGTATTACACTGCAATTTCATCCATGGCAAGGAGGAACCAAATCTTGTCCAGTTATACGGGCTCTGAGAGAAGTTCAAGACCTCAGGCAGGCCTGTGCAGTTATGATATCATCGCAACCAGAGAGGTTTTGGAATAGTTCAGAGAGATCCTCAGAAAAGTACTGCAAATGGATGGACATTTTTGAGCTATACGTTAATATCCTGTAACTCAATGTACGGAACACATTTCCCTTCTCAAATTACAAACCGTTACAAATAGCATCCTCAGTTACACAAAGGCAACTCCTATTCTTCTACTGGATTTACATGTGTAACAGAGCAAAATTTATCCCTTTGGTTCTTTATAGAAGGGCAATATTTCCTTAAATTACAGCAAAGAAAACAATGTGTGTAATGTACCTAAAGTAAGAGACACAATGTTTTCATCCTTTAGAAATTAGATATATTTTTAGATAAGAGGAAGGGGCTACGAAGACTATAGCTAAAAGAAGTGAAACCTATTATCTATTTGTTTCTGCCGTAGACTAGCAAAGAAAATTATGATACCAAATCCCCTGCTCAGGAAGAGCAATAATACTTTCAGAAAGAGTGTGTTTAATTATTTATCATGATGTTAGTAAGCTTTTCTTAACATCCCACTGCAGAACAAAGTCCATTCAGCATTTAGATACAATCCCAAAGAATATTATACATAAGATTGGAAGAAGGTACAAAATGCTAGCTAGATCAGAATCTTGACACAATCATGAAATGGAGAAAAAAATTGGAGGTGCAAAGACTGTCTGAGGCTAACGCAAGTACTGATACTCTTAACAAGGTCAGAAGTATAATGTAAAGATCCCCAGTCTAGTATGCAGTGCCCCCATACGAAAAAGGTACTATAACATGTCTCTCTAAAACATCCCTCTCATCTTCTCTTACACAAGCTTCTTGGCAATAGTTATAGCATATGACAGAGATATGAGCATCCAGCTGAACCTGACAAATGGTATTAAGATTCACCTGATGTAAAAGTTGTGATGTAGCTTTATATTTACACCTTTGGCAGAAGTAGCTGCTTCCTCTGCATATACAATCAGTCACTTTGTCTACAGTGCTGAAATTCACAAGTGTGTCACCAACTGCAGTGGTCTCCATATTGACTGAAAATACCACTCTCTGATTCTGCTAACAGCAGTGATCTCAGCTGAGAAGAGGGGACTTTATTATTATAGTGCAGTCATGCCAGCTACATCTCCAAATATTTCCTGAACAAGGCTAAATGTGGCATCTTTGTAGCTATGTTTAGCTAACTAAATTTTTTCTCTGCCAACATTGGGGTTAAATACCAAAGTTTCTCCAAAGAAGTTTTAACTCACTGGCTCCCCTTACTTGCATCATACTCAACTTGTAAACGTATAAACCAGGGCACGATAAACCCCGGGCAGCAGGTTCCAATAGCAATCAGGAACTATATTGTGGCACCTAGCTGCACCGTGATACTTCAGGGGCAGAACACCTCCTGGCACCTTAAAAAAAAAAGCTGCTGGCACCAATTGTTTCAGCAGCACAGCCCCCACCGCCAAGAACGCCCGGGCAGCATTTTTTTTTTTTTGGTGGCGTGTGGCGCCTTAGTTTTCAGGCTGGCACTTAATGCACCACTACATTTTTCGAGCCCTGGTATAAACACACACAGCGTCCTCATCAACAAAGCTTTTGAGAACCTATTTACCTCGTTCGCTGTTAATTCCAGAGTTTAAAAGTTAAAAGAGATGGCAGACCCTACAGGAAGAGAGCTCTGAGGGAGGGCTGCGGTCAATTTGTGAACATGGGACAAATTAACTGTATTTAAAATTAGTGAACCAGGCAAGTTAACCAACTGCAGAAGCCAACTTTAGGCCCTGGTTAATTTTGTCCTCTTATTCTTTCATGTTCAAACACAGTTTAACAAGTAATGAGCATGCCATGCTCACCAAATGTGTATAGTGCTTGACCAGCACAACTCCCTTTAAAGGGGTAGCATTTGTACACTCAGAACTTTAAAATCATGTGATGCAGAAAAAGCCGCAGAACTGTATGAACAGTTTCTCCTTCTGTCACAAGTGTGTGACAACTGGAAGAAGGAATCTGTAGTTTGGCATCAATCCAGATGCTGTAAAATGTTGGGATGATAAAGTAAGCGACCATGACACTGTTCATAGGCCAGAAGATTGTTGTGATCATCGAAGCCTGATCTTTTATATAAAGGCAGGACACAGAAACACTGCTCCCTTCTCCTCCCCCCCCCCCCCCATAATTCTTATAGCATATCTTTTAGAAAAAACACCCAATCCCATTTTAAACACTGCCAGTGATGGGGACTCCATAATGACATTTGCTAAGTGGTTCCAATGGTTAATTACCCTTGCTGTTTTAAAAACATAAACCTTATTTCTACCTTGAATTTGCCTAGCTTCAACTTCCATCCAGTGAATCATGTTATTCTTTTATTTGCTAAACTGAAGACCCATTATCAAATATTGGTTCTCTGTGAGGTACGTATTGACCGATCAAGTCACCCCTTAACTTTCTCTTTGTTAAGCTAAATAGATCAAGCTCCTAGAGTAACACTATATGCCATGTTTTCTAAAAGTGATGCCTTGACAAACTGTAGTAACTTAATTTTAATCACATATTCTAATTGAAAGCTACAAAGTAAAATTTGCTAAAACATTCTCAGAATTTGATTTTTGTTTAAGCCAGCACACACGCGCGCACGCACGCACACGCACGCACACACACACGCACACGCACGCACCACTCAACTGCTCATTTTCATCATAGATGGCATTTCCTTTTATCTACCATGCAACTGACTGGAGCTATAAGATGCCTGCTAGTGCTGATGAAAACAAACATTTAGATGGAGAAAGATTTTTCAGCATTTGCATAAGTAAGTTATCAGATTCCTTTACTAAAGATGTAACCACAACAATCAAGAGCTATTCAGCGTGGAATTGAGCACTAGTTTAAATAGCAATGCAGTGCATTCTGAACCAGGATTTCTTATTGATAAAGAGGAGCAAAAAGAACCTTCACTGGCAATGCTCTTAAGCAGAGGTCTTTCCGGATGCAAATGGAAAAGCAGATATAGAAGACATGCTGATCTCTCCTGCAAAAGGAAGAAATTCTTACAATTTCAAGCTATAATTTTGAATTTTCATCCTGGCATAAATTTATATAAATTAAAAAAATCATAAAAAGCCAAATCAATCATACGCACACCCCTAATAAAAGAAGGTTTTATTACCCTGAAATGAATTGATTAAGGCTTCCATATTAAAAGTATCCTTTTAGATATGTTCTATAGGGGTAGCCGTGTTATTCTAGTTCAGCAAAACAAACAAGGAGTACTGTGGCACTTTTAAAGATGAACAAATGTATTTATCGCATGAGCTTTCATGAGAGAAAATCCCACTTTGAAGATGGGATGCTTACAGAATGGCAGGAAAATAAATGCAGGGAAGTGTAAGTCATAAGATCAGATCAGGTTATTACAGCAAAATCAGAGCCGATGTTAAGATTGATTCAAACACTGGGGAACAGCATATAGAAGAAGGTGAGGTCAAATCACCTGTTGTAATGAGAAAAAAAATCCATAGTCCTTGTTTAACCCTGAGGAAACAATCAAATTTACATATAAATTCAGTTCTCCAGTTTCTCTCTGAAGCTTCAATTTGTTATTCGTTTGTTTGAGCACAAACACCACCTACTCAAGAAACTCCCTGAAGCAGCACAAGAACAGATCAAGACAGACTCACCACCAGAACCCCAACCAGGTATATTCTATCTACTACTGAAAATCCATAAAAAAGGAAACCCCTGATGCCCCATCATCTCAGGCATTGGCACTCTTACAGCAAGTTTATCTAGCTATGTGGATTCTCTCCTTAGACCCTATGCTATCAACACTCCTAGCTATTTTTGACACACCACGGACTTTCTGAGAAAAATCCAATCCATTGGTGAACTTCCAGAAAACACCATCCTGGCCACTATGGATGTAGAAGCTCTTTACACCAATATCCCACACAAAGATGGATTACAAGCCCTTAGAAGAACCATCCCAGATGATGCTACTAGCATATATTCCGGCTGAACTTTATGACTTTGTCCTCAATCACAACCATTTCGGATTTGAAGGTAATTTATACCTTCAAGTCAGCGGCACTGCTATGGAGACCTACATGGCCCCACAATGTGCCAACGTTTTTATGACCGACTTAGAACAACAGTTCCTCAGGTCTATCCCAAAGCACCTCTACACTGCTTATGCTATACTGATGACATCTTCATCATTTGAACCCACGGTAAGGACATCCTTGAAGATTTCCACAGAGATTTCAACAATTTTCATGCCACAACCAAACTCAGTCTGGAACACACCACACAGGAGATCCACTTTCTGGACACTACAGTGCAAATTAGCGATGGGCACATAAAGACCACCCTATATCGAGAACCTACTCATCGCTATAGTTACCTACATCCCTCGAGCTTTCATCCAAGACACACCACACGATCCATTGTCTACAGCCAAGCCCTAAGATATAACCTCATTTGCTCCGATCCTTCAGACAGAGACAGACACCTTCAGGATCTCTATCAAGGATTCTTCAAAGTACAATACCAACCCGCGGAAGTGAAGAAACAGGTGGACAGAGCCAGATGGGTACCCTGAAATCAACTACGACAGGAGAAACCCAAGAAAAAAAAACCCATAGAACGGCACTGGTCATCACCTACAACCCGCAAGTCAGACCTCTACAGCACATCATCAAAGATCTACAGCCTATTCTATAAGATGATCCCTCACTGTCTCAAGCCTTGAGAGACAGACCTCTCCTCGCTTACAGACAGCCCCCCAACCTTAAACAGATACTCACCAGCAACTACAGACCAAACAACAGAAACATTAAAGCAGGCACATATCCCTGCAACAAACCCCGTTGCCAACTTTGCCCTCAGATTTGCACAAAAGACACCATCACAGGACCTAAACAAGCCACCTACTCCATCAAGGGCTCATTCACCTGCTCATCCACCAATGTTATTTATGCCATCATGTGCCAGAATGCCCCCCTGCCTTATATATTGGACAAACAGGACAGTCTCTTTGCAAAAGAATAAATGGACACAAGTCTGACATCAGAAATTGCAACACTGAAAAACCAGTAGGGGAACACTTCAATCTTCCTGCTCACTCCATTGACGACTTCTTAATAGCGGTGCTCAAACAAATCAATAACAAATCAAAGCTTCTAAGACAAACTGCAGAACTGGAATTTATATGTAAATTTGATTCTGTTTCCTCAGGGTTAAACAAGGACTATGGATTTTTTTCTCATCACAACAAGTAAGTTGACCTCACCTTCCTCTATGTGCTGTTCCCCAGTGTGGGAATCTTAACAATGGCTCTGATTTTCTTTTACAGCCTGACCTGATCCTATGTCATACTCTTCTGTGCATTTAATTTCCTCCCATTCTGTAAGCTCCCCATCTTCAAAGCGTTTGACGAAGTGGGATTTTCTCCCACAAAAGCTCATGTGATAAATAAATTTGTTAGTGCCCCAGGACTCCTTGTTTCTTTTAGATATTTGTAGTCTTAAATTCTTTCCTAATTTTGATATTTTATTTGTTTACCTTTACTTTATGTTTTCTAGTTATTTTAAATTCAGTTCAACTTTTGCTCACAACTGTTTGCAATAAATTTAATGCAAAGAACAACTCCATCAATTCATCATTTTTGTGAATGAGACAAATAGTTAATGCAATGTTGTACCCATGTCAGTCCCAAGACATTAGAGAGACAAGGTGGGTGAGGTATTATCTTTTATTGGACTAGTTTGTGTTGGTGAGAGAGACAAGCTTTTGAGATGTTCCAATAAAAGATAACCTTCCCCACCTTGTCTCATGAATAGTTAAGAAAGTCATTGAAAGAAGTTAGAAACGGTTAGATTTCAGCTTTGACTTTTATGTGGAGATATTGATCTGCTGTGTAAAGGTGAAAGGAGTTCAAACCTGGCTGCAGTATAGAATGCTAAAAATCTAGCTGCAGAATATCAGGTATTAGAGTTCAGAAAGCTCTGTGCGTATCACACTTTAAGAAAGATTATATCATGAAGCCGCCAAAAGCAAACTGAGGGGAGACATTTCATTAATTGCATTCCAGCAAGACCCTCTTTCAGGGCCATTCTGAAGGCAAAGATTCACTGTTTGGATAAACAAATTAAAACAAAAAATTAAACAGACAGGAAGTTTATTTAGATAGCAGGAGACTGAGGAAGGAGCCCTGATGTGAAGAGAGCAAACACACTATGCCATTAAACAGAAAGGTAGGAAACTTGACAAAAACAGCCTTTTTATGGCATAGTTCAAGAATAGACTCTTGGTTGGAGCTAATTTCATTTAAGAAAAAAATTCAAGCTAAAACCAAGTGATAATTTTAGCAGCTGGTAACAGTACATGCAAACCACAAGCAAGAAGCTAATGGACTATTCAGACAAATGATCAGAAAGTTTGAAGAACCCGATCCATTAGTAACATATAGACAAAAGCCTGCCACGGTAGCAGTATCAAACTTTGCTTCTTGATCATCATCAGATTACTCTCGCAGTATTCCTTTAGCGGGCCTTTGCCAAGTCTTATGTAAAAATTCACAAAGACATCTCTGCACATCCTGTCTAGTTCATTTGGATTGATGCCTGATTATACTGGTAAGATAAGCAAAGTTTAATCTCTGAAAAAGTCTTATACCTCTATGTTCTGTGGAAAAGATGGGAAAGAAATTTAAGCTTGTTAGGTCTACAGCCGAACAGTGACTTCTAACGTTTAGTTCTAGGGACTTCTAATTTTCCCCTAAACATTCAAGCTTGCTGATTCCTAGATGATAAGCTGGTCCCAGAGTTTTGCTGGCTCCAGAAGAAAAGAACTGTGCTGTTCAGGGATTTATTTGAGAATGGATTCTAAACTACTTCAAGTGGTTAACAGGATGGCTAACCAGGAGGCTCTACATGAAGAGAGGAGAGGGAAACGGAAATCACAGCTCCTCAGGTTTTAACCAAACCCCCTTAATTAAAAAGGAATACCTCAGAACTGTTTTACTGTCATTTTAAAAGAATCTTGCACTTTGACACTGTGCCAGCCTAGATCTCTGGATAGAAAGAGTTTGTATTTATTTAACCACTTAGGAAAATGTCTAGAGAATTTAGATTAAAGCCTCTATTCAGAGTGAATTACCAGTATCCATTGCCGAGCTGCCCTGAAGATATATACAGGGAGGAAAGTGCCACACCCCACGCTTCCAGTCAGCTCATATTTCTTCATAAGAGCTCCCTCTGTTTTTCTGTCTAGGGAATTTTGAAGGGAAAGTGTGCTTGTTAATAGTATAAATGAACGCTTGTAACATGAAGTTGCTGCCAAGGCCAGTTTGGGAATCACCTACCAGCCTCTGATCTCCCCATGAGGAGTTTATAAAGTTTGTTCATGTTTCCTGCTGGAGAGTATTTGGCATCTCGATTCTTCCAGTATGACTCCAGAAATGATCTGAGTGCCAAGTAAATGAGCCAGATTACCTTACCTGGCTCATAACTGCACATTCTTTGCATATTTTCAGATTCAGGATGGATCTGCAATTATGCCACCAGATAAGCTGTCCTAGGTCTTTGGGAAGAACTGAAGATCTGTCAACCTGAAGAAGAGGCGCAAGAAAGTTCCTCCTCTTCTCAAGTCTCAGAGAAAGTGAACACAATAGCCTTGTTGTACCTAGGAAGTGTTGAGCTCTAGAAAGCCCTTTGAGGATTGCACAGCTTTATGAAGAGATATAGACTGGACAGGCTCAAACTTCAATCTAAATTCCATGGCCTTGTTGACAAATTAACCATTCCTGGGTGCAGGGAGCCTCATGGGACCCTGTGCTCCATCTTTGGACCTGGCTGATGGCCATGAGGATGACATATGGTTTGCCTATTGTGCACGCTGCAGAACCCTGTTCTGGTGTGGTGGCATGCCCCATGTATGACTACAGGATTCTAACAATCAAGTTCTTGGCCTTGGCGACCTATGTTCAACTACTCATGTGATAAAAGAAGCAAGCTGCAAGATCTCCAGAGATGGAAGCAAGAAAACAATATGGAACCACTGTGTAGAAGCAACACGAGGAAAAGGAAGTGATATGTTGCTGTGATTGGCACCCACCAGCCTGCTGATATCACAGGTAAGAACTAAATGCTTCTCACTGAACTGGAGGAATAGATACAGAGCAGCCACTATATCATGGTATTCTTTAAACCCTAAAATGCATTTGTCAAAGAAAATATGCAGAAGAGAAAAGTTGCTCATAGCAGCAATGAAGAAAAATGACTTTAAAGACACCCTCTACCTCAGTGATTTTCAAACTTTTTTTTCCTCAAGACCCAGTTGAAAAAAATCATTTATGCCCGCAACCCAACAATTACATCTTTGAGCAATGCGTTCTAGTCTTTCAGTGGCAACAGCAGGGCGCACCATAACCCAGTACCTACAGGTCTGCGACCCAGTACTGGGTCCCGACCCATGGTTTGAAAACCACTGCTCTACCTTGTGCATGTTGCGTAGACTGAAGTAAAGAATGAGACATGTTACAAAACATGGAAGCACTTGAATATTTTCCTTCTACAGTCCTAAATTCCAGAAGAAGGCCACACCACTGTAAACCCAAGTATAGAAGAAGCCAGTGGTACAGAAATTGCTGGTCTAAATCAAGAGCATGGATCAAGAAGTGGGAAAGAGCAGATGTGAGCTGAGAATGAGCCTGCTCATGGGCACACCTCACTGAGAATGAAATGTTCAGATGGAGTAGAAGAAGGCAAACTGCAGTGAAAGGGGAAAAAAAAGAAAAGCAGATCAAAAGGGGGAAAAAATGCTGTTCCCAAGAGCAAAAGAATGAGCAGTTCCTGAGACATGTCTAGGCTGGCTGGCTTTCCAAAGCAAAGGAGTAAATAGCAAGAGAATATCTGCTCTGCATTTTCAAAGCAGAGAAACAATCGTTTTGGTTTTTAAAACGTGGACTACTTTTTAGGGGGATAGTAACACATTACTGAGGTTTTCCTCCTGTCAATATAAAGTTAATTTCCCAGACCAGGAGTTATGCTGGATTTTCAATGGAGTTTAAGGTAGAGAGGTGCCAAAATCTAATTGGATATGGCACAATGGTGTCCTGTTTCATGACAAGGAATCCAAATGCTACTGCAGTTCAGATACATAACAACCCTACAACAGAAGTCTAAGTGGGCTCTATCTTACGAATGGGAAAAGAAGCATCCCAGAGAGGACAAAACACTTCCAGCACATCAAAAAACTTTCTCTGTGTCAAAGCTAAGAATACAACTCAGAAACCCAAGCACCCAGTCTTCCTACTCCAGTCAAATATTTCTACACTGAACACCATGCCATAACCAGTCCCTCTTCCGCCAATCCTGCAGCAGTTTAGGATGAGTATCAGGAGGGAAAGGACAGAAACAAAATGAGGGAAAGAGCTCAGGCACACCAAGGATGAAGAGAAACACAAAGGAAAAGTCCAAAACAGATCTCTGTTCCAACATGAAAGCACCTTAGTTAGAGAGCTTAGCTCTCTCTGTAGAAACCGCAATGCTGCAAGGGATAGGAGCAGCTGGAGAGGCAAGTTTAACAACCCCAGAGTAAGTTTCTTAACCAGAGTTAAGAGTTTTCAGTTCAGTGTTTTGCATTGAACTCGTTTTATTGCATAATCATTCAAATAATTCCCAATTCCAGTTTGCATTTTCAATTTTGCTACCAAAATTACCATTTGTGCAGTAACCCAATATAAAGAAAGTCTGGAGTAATAGCTACGCTACTGCTTGGGGGATTTTTTTTTTTTTTTTTTAAAGAAAATGTAAGATAACAGATGACATTTTAAAAGGTTATTTAAAACCTCACACAAGCATTCACACCAGAAAACTGTACATTTTAAATGAACCTCATTTTCCAATACTTGTCACTAAGATATAAAATACCCTAAGTTCAGCATACTCCCAAATCGGCCTTTTAATAAAGAAATTACTAAGAGCATTTTGGCTATTCTGAATAGCAAACCAACTCAAGTGAATAAGTACGGTCTATTTTCTGATGTAATGCAGATGTTGTCTTTCAAAGGGAAAGAAACACTTTGCTATAACTAACCGTGCTGTAGTTCTAAAACACTTACTTAGAGTTGTGCACATCTCCCTTCTCTCCACTGTCCTGTTAAACAATCTCTGGAAAGAATTAACTTCACTGGATTTAATTCCAATTCTCCCTCTTTCCCATCTCCAGCGACCCCAGTCATACTGGCATGAAGACAAAGCAAACTCATATTGCATCACAGAGCCAACTCATTTTCTATAAACCCTGCAGTTAGAAGTTTACTGCTACTGTAACTCTGTGCTGTCTAGAGTGCACCCTTTGTTGTGTGTGTGTGTGTGTGTTTTCTTTTAAGTGTTTTTTAAATAAATAATCTGTTTTCAAGTGATTCTCTACACTGACTCCACCCTGTACTGTAAACTAGACATTACCGTATACAAGAATGAATCTGCTGCATTCCTCTGTCTAGCTGCCTCAGAGCAGATTTCCTACATTCACCAGCAGAATCAGCAGCAACACCCTCCCACCCCTTTCTCCTCCTCCTCCTCCCCCCTTTTCTTTTCACTGCCTCACTGTGTTTTTGTGTAAATGATCTCACATGACTCAACAAATCCATCTGCCTGAAGCAGGCCAAGTTTGGAGCCTTCCCAGGAGGGAGGAGAAGAAATGCTTTGTGGAAAGGACCTGGAGATTTGCCCTTTCTCTGGATCAAATTACCCGCCTGTCAGGCCTGACGGATTTGGCTAAAAATAAAAGGAAGCAGGCCATGAAAAGCAGATGAATGAGTTCAGCAGTTCCTTAGATAACATAGGCCTGGTGTTGCCCAAAGCTCCCACAACAGAAACTTCAAATGCTGGGCATGTAAGTGCAATGCTGCAGTCCAAGCGAATTTCGTCGTTGTTTTTTTAAAGTTGTTGAAAACAAACAGATTAGAGAGAGCGCATGCACAGAAAAGTTGACTGATGTAGGCTCTTAGCGTGTAAAATGTGAGAGATAGAGCATTTCCACTGCAGAAGGGGGGCGGGCAGGGCAAAGACATTTTAAAGCTATATATGATGTCAACTTCTCAGTCTATGCCAGCAAATAGCTAAAAGTCATTTGTGTAAATGTATGCCCTGAGCCCGCAATGGGTATTAAGCACTTAGCTTGGCAATGTAATGACACACTGTAACAATCTGTAATGTGAAGCAGTCAGCAAAGCCCTGGCTCTGAAAGCTATTTCTCCTAACCATTAACCATATGTTTGGCTCCTCAGCTATCCGAGCGGGTGTTCCAGCTTACCATCTGGTTCCTATCCACACAAGCAACTGTAAAGCACAGAATATTTCCCTCTGGAGCTGCATGTTTCTTTCTGTCTCTGTCTCTCTCAGCTTCCTCCCAACAAGCATTCCTTCTCATTCACCACTTTCAAAGCAAAGTTTACCTCATACAGTGCCACCAAGACCTTTACTATAAGTTATTCAGGAATGTACCGCTACATTGTAAACAAGGCAAGGAAGGCATTCCAGTTTGTAGATTCTATATACGAGGGCTCACACGTGTGCACACGCCCACGCACACACAGACAGACATGGATTAAAATTGGCAGTGGCAACACTTGATACCTCATGTTAAAAATAGGAGCATTCTTCACAGATCCAGGAGTAGCTGGGGCGCCCTTCACACTTGCTCCACTTTCTGGGAACTGTACTAATGCCTCCCACCGCTCTGCATTCAATCTGGATTACCTCAGCTTCATTACTACATAGCAGTAAGATTTCAATAATGAATTCAGCAACAGAAATATGATAAAAAATATACACCCCATCCCCAAAAACAACTTCATAGGCCCATCTATTTTTCAGAACGCAAAGGAACTTTTAAAAAAAAATTAAGAGGAGTGGAAAGATTTTGTGAAAAGGAAATGAAAACATCTCCCCGTCTCCCCAATGACTACTTAACAAGCTTTTTTTCAAAACTATAAAAAGCCTGATTGTATTTCATTATATATATTTTTAAAAGGCTTGCACCATATGTCTTTTTATGATCTTCTGAATTTTAACTAGCATTTACATTTTTATCCTACTCTTTGTTCCTAAAATGGCCCATGGGAGATCAGCAATAATTTTCCCCCCAAATTGGGTGGTTTAGGATTAATCAGCACCTAATGTAAAATATTGACTGATGCAAGCAGTAGGAAATTCAGCAAATGGTATTCTTCTTCCTTTAAAAGAAAGTTTACACACTGCACAATGCTCATGCAGGTTACCAGTACTACCAAAAAGGAGGGAAGGAGACACTGTATTTGCATATATGCATGCATTGTGACTATAAGCATATTACACATACTCATTTCTTTGTTTGGAAATTGATTTGAAAAAAAAAAAGCTTTGCTATTAATGTGGAAGGAACAACTGCATTGCTACCGTAAGTCATTTCATAGTAAAGGAGGACAATAGCTTTCAGGAATCTCGAGATAGAACAGTTCCTACCAACTCTGGTGTTTTCAGATGTCATGCTCTGTCATGAATCTAAAAGTGCAAAGCTGTCTCCCATCTCACCACCAAGACAGAACAGACAGAATCTAACTGAAAGGAAATACAAAAGAATTACTAGTTCAGAAAGGCTTGATTTAACAGCCTTGCTGTGCATATTAGTAAGGATTACTAATTGTTTTCAACTTTCACTAAAAGCCTACACTGAAAGAGGAACAATTTTTCCAAAAGCATCCTGTAAAATGTAAGAGAATAGAGTGCCAAACAGTCACGGCAAGCCCTAATCCTGCAATGAGATCCTCATGCGGAAACCCTGGCACCCAGGAGGAGCCCCAGCCACTTCACTGGGGCTGCCCACAAGTGTAAATGATTGCCCTAGTTATGAGCTCCTTCACAATGAGCATTGTCAACTCCTACTGTGGGAATATAATATCCTCAATCATTTAAAAGCCTACAGTTTGAAAGCACAAGACATGCAAGTTATAGGCCTATTCTGACTTGTCTAGACAGTGGGGTAATGCGCACTATGGGTAATGTGATTTACAAAGCACACTGGGTTGCACATTAATTGGTTCCTGTAGACCCTCCTGCTTCGCAATAGATATTGCAGAATGTGCTTTAGCTCAGAGCTGGGCACTACCAGGGAAAATTAAGTGTGCTCCAGCAGGGTCTACGTGGACCAATTAAGATGCAACACACTAGCATACTTTAGAAATCACGCTCCCATAGAGTGCTTCACCACACCATGCAGGAAAGCCTTTCTTCTTACAAAAGGGGGTCTAAATTGGTTTGGATAAATCATTTAAGATATGATGTAACAAAAACTCTTCTTGGGTAGTTAGTCCCATTTCAGGTTTCTTCACACAGGACTTCCCTGAATTAATCCTTCAAGTCTACTAGCTGTGGTTGCATGAGAGCATATCTTTTAGAAAAACAGCTGATCTTGATTTCAAAATTTCCAATGATGAAGAACTCATCAGAGCTGTTGGTAAACCATTCGAAATGATTAATTACCCTCACTGGTAAAAATCTGCACCTTGTTTCTAGTCTGAATCTTTCTATCTTAAACTTCCAGCCACAGGATCTTGTTATTCCATGCCATTTTCATTTACTGTTCAGTCTTTAGCAATGGGCCACTCCATTAATTAATTTATGTCGAATCAAATTCTTAAATGTGCGTTGAAAGTAGTGTCAGGTGTTACTTTAAGCCACTGAACTGCCTTCTCAATATCGGTGCTTTTGCAATCACGTTTTCCTATTTTTTTAAAAACTTTTTTCCACCCTGTTATTCTGCGTAAAAACTACACAAACAAAATAGAAAACTACACAGGATTATTTTATTATTTGTATTACATTAGAGGCCCCAAATGAAACCAAGACTCCTTTTTGCTAGGTGTGACAAACAGCAAGACAGTCTTTGCTATAAACAGCTTACAAATCAAAGAGAAAAGAGCGGCAGTGAGGAAAGGAGAAATAACAATGACGTGTCCAAAATTATACCGCACATCAGTTGCAAAGAAGGGAACAGAATCAGGATCTCAAGTTTCAATCCACTCCCCTTTCCATTAAGCCACCCTTTCTCCCAGAATTAAGACAATGAACTAAATGCAAAATGCTGTCAAGCACTAAGCAAAACTGCGGGGAGGGGAGAAACCTCTCCAAATGTATTTCAATTTCACCAGAAAATAAGTGCTATTTGTATCTATAACAGATGTGTCATTTCACTATAGCTGCTATTTAATTACACAAGTGATTTTTTAAAATGAGTGTCCTTTTAACTATAAAGATTCTTTGTAATATGTCTGCTATTTTAACAGTGAGTTTCCACATAAAATTCAGTAGAGGCTCTCACAGCACTATCCTTCATCTTAGAATTTATTAGTTCTACCTTTATGGATCAAATTCTCCCGCTGATAGGCCAATATACAATGTATAATCCACATATATCACCATGAGTTTAGTGAGAAAGCAGACCTGGAAGACAAGTACCCAGCTGAAGGTGTTATTTAATAAAAATAAAAGTCATGCCCTGCTACAAGAGTTGTAAATGAAGAAAGAGTTATTTCAGGGTTTAGTTCTGGGAATGCCACTAGCCTCGCTGTTGTGGTTGCTTTCTTTAAAAAAAAAAATCTCTCCCACCCCCCCCCCCCCAAAAAAAACACCCCAAAACACACCTTTAATCAAGCAATATTACTCAATGATTTGTATGTTTTATAAGTTAACATACATCAGAACATTAACGGTAGAACTGGTAATGCCCCACGTTAAGGACTGTCCAATACTTCCCATTCTAAGACCATATTTTTAGTTGCTTATTACTGACAAAGTAACCATTTGAGCCAAAATTTTCCAGCCTGGGTGTCTGCCTCACACTTAATTAGCCCATGTTAAACTTTAATTATTTTTTGTTTGAACAGTTCAAGTCCCCAGATACTTTTGAGACTCAAAAATTGAGCAAGAGTTGCCTTTTTATTACAGATGTACTTTCTGCTGTCCCCATGAAAATCAGACCACGTTTAGCCAATTTATAAGTCCCCCCTTTTGGAAGAGTGTGGGGGTTGAGAGAATCACAATTTACATGTATTCAGAAAACTAGCTAGAGTTTAGCAGCTAAAATCTCCGAAGATTGTTCCTCTTTGAGCTTTGTTGAGTCTCTGACAAGTCATGTGCCTTCCTCAGAGCAACTGAGCATGCTCCAGCCAGAACTGGAGGGGCACAGCCAGGCTTTCCCCATATAATGGTTGTTCCCAGCTACCTGAGATAGGGGTGGGATCAGGCACTGGAAATGAGAGCAACTAACCTGGTTCTGTCTTCTCACGGATTCCCCCCTTCCCTCACCAGGGGGGCTGCTCAGGTAGCATGGAGGAGAAATCCATACAGTTTGAATGAAGAAGGGATAAAATAGAGTTACTTATCTGAACTTTCAAAAAAGAGGACATTCCGGAGAGGGGATGATGGGGGGCTCTGGGTGGTGAGGGGAGGATCAAGGAGGTTTGGGGGCAATGGGTGAGGATGATGAGGGGGTGTCAGGAGGTTTGGGGGCTATGGGTGGAGGTGACGGGGGCTCTGGGCAGTGAGGGCAGAGTCAGGAAGGTGGGGGAGACTTGGGGTGGTAGTGAGGGGGATTCTGGGCAGTGAGTGGGGGGTCAGGGAGGTTTGGAGGCAATGGGTGAGGATGACAGCAGGGTCAGGAAGTTTGGGGGCAATGGGTGGGGATGATGGGGGGTCAGGAGGTTTGGGGGCAATGGGTGGGAATGATGGGGGGTCAGGAGGTTTGGGGGCAATGGGTGGGGATGATGGGGCCCTGGGCAGTGAGGGCAGGGTCAGGAAGGTGTGGGGGACTTTGGGTGCTAGTGAGGGGGGCTCTAGGCAGTGAGTGGGAGTTTGGGGGGCTATGGATGGGATGAAGCACTCTGCACCATGAGTGGGAGGACAGGGAGGTTTGGGGGGCTCTTGCTGGGGGTGGAGCCCAGGGCCAGATTAAGGCAGAGGCTTTAGGGGCTGCAGCATGTCCCCCTGGCATAAAGGGGGACCCCACAGACCTGCAAAAATCCAGCATTCACTCATCACCCCAGCAGCACCGCCAGTAGATCCCCGCCCGAGCAGTGCGCGCCTGCTGTGGGCCCCCTTCCCAGCCCCCTTCTCTGCGAGATCCCCTTCCTCCCCCAACCCCTAACTTGGGGGCTCCCCAACCCCTGTCCTGGTCCTGCAACCCCTTCACCAACCCCCTCCTCACCTGAAGGGGCTGAATCCAGCACCTGAACAGCTCTCTGCAGCTCAGCAGCCGTGCTGGGAGAGGGGAGGGAGGAGGGGGGCTGGGGAGAAGAGCCACACTGCCTGGGCAGTCCCCAGCAGAGCGGCTGTTCTCCCCAGGCCCTCTTCTCCCTCCCCTTTCCCTGGACATCAAAAAAAGCCGGCCGGACAGAGCTTTTATAGAAAAAGGAGGACTTGTCCGGCAAAAACCAGATATATGATAAACCTAGATAAAAGGACTAGAGAAGATCAGGGAGAGAAACTAGTTGGGTTAAAAGGCAGACTGGGAGCCAGTGAAGTGGCTGGGGATCCTCCTGGGTGCCAGGGTTTCCCCAAGAGGATATCATTGCAGAGTAATTTAATCTAGACCATATTTCTCTAGCTTGTTTGGGAAAATGTCACATGGGATCATGTCTAAAGTCTCACTAACATCTGACAAGGACCTGTGGTGTAGGGAGAGAACAGGGACTAGATAGACAAGGAATTGCGGAGGGAGGGGTAGTAACTGGGATTGGATGAGGAAGGAGACTGGTACTAGGACAAGAAGCCAGAGGCAAGAAAGTCAGCACAGGGACAGGCTGGAGGGAATGAAAAAGAGGGGGTCAAGCTCAGGGGGAAAAAGGAAAGGAAGATCTGTGCCCACTAGAGAACATTCCTCTCCACAGCCTAGAATGGAACCTAAGATTGCCAAGCTTCAGTATTCCTCTGCTGGCAGTAAATATCAGTGAAACCCACATGCTCGGTGTGTCTCATCCCTTTTAATGCTAGCTCACAGAAGACAACAACCTAATAGTGCTCTCGGTTATTCCATTAGCTCAACAGGCAGAGGTCTGTGCGATGGATCTAAGAGATCAAATAAATCCATGTATAGATTACCCTTGTAGGTTTCAGTATGTCACAGGATGGAATCTCTGATTTTCCCATTTCCTTTTTAAAAAATCTAGGAAATGACATTCAAAAAGAAGTAAGTTAAAAGAACATTAAAGTTGGAAACAAGCACTCAAAAGATAGGAAATTCCAGAATTAAGGTTGCTTGTGCAGCCTGAATTTGGTCTCTTGTGTGGATGCATCATGAGACAGACTTTAATATCACATACTGTTTTTTACACAGGATCCTTGGATTATTCAGGGCACACATTGGACCTGCTCTGGGGGTGAATGCATGTGGCATATTAAAGGAGGCTGCTGTCTGTATGACTCTTTCTGCATCTGTTGCAGAAGCTGGAAGGTATGAAGTCAATGAGGCAGGTGACTGCACAAGAGGATCTCATGGTTAAGGCAGTTGAATGCCACTGTAGAGAACTGGATTCTATCTTTGCTTCTGGCACAAGGCTCATATGTGCTGCTAGGCAAGTATCTTAAGCAAAACTTTTCAGATGTGGTGACTAACTGTATGGTCCTCAGTTTTTGAGACCCTAAGATAAGATTACAGAACTGCCAAGCACAGACAGTTGCAACTGAAATCACTGGGAACTAACTGTGTTTTGAGCATACAAAGTGCTGTATAATGGCTAAGCGCTCTGAAAAAGTAAATCAGGTCCGAGTCAGCTCAAATCAGGCTCCCACAACTGGAGGATCCTTTTGGCCTTAATACCTCCATCTAAGCTCCCCATCTGTAAAATGGGTGCCACTTCACTTCGCAGAATTGTTGTAAAGATAAATTAATATTTGTGAAGCACTCAGAATCCCATAAAAACCCCATGAGGAAATGTCTTCGGAGAATGATTTGAATAGTGTGCCATAAATAAGGAGAGGGTCACACATGAGGATAAACCAAATTATTGAATAGCTGCTCATTAACTGAGCCCCTGAGCACTGAATGAAGCAGGGGCATTAGGAGAAAAAAAAATAATTTGCAATCAAAACAATTAAGGATTGCATCATAATGCATGCAAACAAGGGGCTACAGAGGCAACCTCGATCCTGGCATTTCCTAACTTTTCAGTGCTCGACCTTGGAACCTTAATAATATTATTTACATGTAGGTTTTCTGTGTAATCAAAATAAATGGTAAACAGCTCAAACAGCCCTCAACCCTGTGCCATCCTAACCATCCATACTGATCAACACAAAATAGCTTTATAGACAAGTGAGCGCATAATTCAAAAGCTGAGTCTTCAACGGTTAAGGTTAACTTAGGGTTGTAAGAGACCACTTAAAAAGAGAAGTTCCAGAGTCAGGGACCCTCCATCGAAATGCCCTATCTCCAGTCCTCAAGAGAACAGACCTAAGGTTTGTCAACAAAAAGCTTCTCAGATAATCTCTGTTATTGCAACAAGGACTATCTTCGTCCCTGAGCTCTAGAAATCCCACATCATATAATAGGGCTTTATAGATTAATACCAAAACCCTGAATTACATCTGGGTGAAGGTGGGAATCCAGGGCAGTTCAAAGAGCACGGTTTTGCTCACGCTACATCCTTCTAAGCTGGGAGGAGGCTGCCAGGGTCTTCCCTAGCTGAAGCTTGCTCATGGTCTTCTGTAATCAGCTCTACTTGGGGCTACGCTTGCAGCCCAATCCAGGCGTGCCAGAAGCACAAGTTACTGTGGCAAAAGTCTGCATCACAAAGACTATAAATTCTTAGTCAGGCAGACAGATTAAAAACATTTTATAATCCTCATCATCATCATCTGGGAATTACAGTGCAGCTAAATTCTCAGAAGTATCCCTGGAATACAAACCTGTGGTAATAGGTGGACACAACCTAACAGTAAAAAGTACTATCAGAATCACCATCAACTCAACTCTTGAATTGCTGCCCCTTGCCACCAAGCATCTTCATCTTTCTTAACTACGTCTTCAGCTACAGAAGATAATCTCGACCAAATCTGTATCTTGACCAAGCCAAGGAACCTGCATTAAAAAGATATCTGAGCTGATTGCCATTACCACACTGATGTCATGGCAACCTAAAAATCCTGTCTCCTCCTCTATGCGAGGTGTCTCAAGTAGAAACAGCAACAGAATAGAAATGAGACCCCTGAAGCTGGGTGAAGGGCAGCTGAACACCAACCTGTGAAATCAACACAGAAAGAAGGTGCTGAACATCCCCCTACTTAACCCTGCCAGATACCCACAGATATGTCAGCAACAACTGTTGGGTAACACATGAAAAGGCTGCTGACATATTTAAGAGTCAATATGGACACTTGATTGCAAATCATAATTGCTATTGGTTTTCATTCCACACACCAATCAAAAACCAAGGGCTCTGGTGCAGTCAGATGAGCGCAGATGAAGCTGGAAATGCCCTGACTTAATGTAGGTCAGTGTTTCTCAACGACCGATCCATGGACCAGGACCGGTCCCTAGATCTCCCTGACACAGCATAGGAAGTCTGAGATCTCTCTGATACAGTAGAGGAAGTCAGTCCCTAGTATCAAAAAGGTTGAGAAACACTGATCTAAGTAACATTCCTCGAAAGGGAAAACGTCAGACAGGGCTGTAAATGGCAAGGCCATTAACATAGAAAGGTGGCTTCCAGATCAATGACCTACCCACAAGTAGTTACAAGGTAGCTGGCATCTTTCTCTCCCAGAGGGACACATTAGAAATCCCTGTGGGTGTAAACACTCTCTGCTGGCTTTTATCAATGATGTTGACAATTTATCTGCTGCTTGACAATACTATTTAATTGTAAAACGTTGTGTGATCTTTCTATGTAAACACTTAGCAAAAAACTATATTATAAACAGAGTACTCAGATTCTAATTCCTCAGGAGTTAGCAAGTACATCTGAATTTATAAGGCAGTTCTCTTCAATGCTACACAGAATATTAACTTGTTTAGCTAATCTTCCAGTTAAAAATATCAATCCAAAAGATGCCAAGAGGAGTTTAATAAACTGTGGCACCTGTTTTAAAACCTTGAAGTTATTTGTTAAGGGTTGCACTGGGTAAGTCACAAGAACATAGAACATAAGAAGGGCCATACTGGGTCAGACCAATGGTTCAACTAGCCCCGTATCCTGCCTTCTGACAGTGCCCAATGGCAGGTGCTTCAGAGGGAATGAACAGAACAAGTAATCATCAAGTGATCCATCCCATCAACCATTCCCAATACTGCCAAACAGCAATCCCTGCCTATGCTGGCTAATAGTCACTGATGGACCTATCCTCCATGAACTTACTTAGTACTTTTTTGAACACCGTCATAGTCTTAGCCGTCACAAAATCCTCTGGCAAGGAGTTCCACAGGTTGATTGTGCATTGTGTGAAGAAATATTTCCTTTTGTTGGTTTTAAACCTACTTCCTATTAATTTAATTTGGTAACCCCCTAATTCTTATGTTATAAGGAATAAATAACACTTCCTTATTTACTTTCTGCACATCAGCCATGATTTTATAGACTTCTATCCTGTCTCCTCTTACTCATCACTTTTCCAAGCTCAAAAATCCCAGTCTTATTAATCTCTTCTCATATGATGGATATGAGTCAACAGTGTGCCCTTATTACCAAAAAGGCCAACGGCATATTGGGCTGCCTCAGTAGGAGCATTGCCAGCAGAATGAGGGGTGTGATTATTTCCCTCTATTCAGCACCGGTGAAGCCGCATCTGGAATATTATGTCCAGTTTTGGGCTCCCCACTTCAGAAAGGATGTGGACAAATTAGAAAGAGTCCAGCAGAGGGCAACGAAAATTATTAGGGGGTTGGGGCACATGACTTACGAGGAGAGACTAAAGGAACTAGGCTTTTGGGGTATGTCTACACTTGCACCTTAGGTCAACTTAAGGACGCTTAAGTCGACCTACAGAGCGCTGAGTCTACACCGGGCGCTTATTAAGTCGACTGAAGCGCTTCCTTGAGTCGACTTAATAACTCCACCTCTGAAGGTCGACTTAACGCCTAAATCGACCTTGTTAGGTCAACTTAAAGCCGATGTGGACAGGGACTAGCCCTAAATCAACCTAATTGGAGTCAGGCTGGAGAGAAGGGGAGAGCCGCGGCTAGGAAGAAGGGGAGAGCTACAGCTGGGAAGAAGGGGGGAGCCGTAGTCAGCGGATTGGGGGCTCGGGAGAAGCGACACAGCAGCGGGGATCGGGCTGCTGGGGAGACGGAAGGGACACGGTGGCGGGGATCGGGGGCTTGGGAGAGCCGCAGCAGGGGATCGGGAACTGGGGAGAGCCGTGGCAGGGGATCGGGGGCTAGGGAGAGCCGCGGCAGGGGATTGGGGGCTGGGGAGAGCCGCGGCAAGGGATCGGGGGATGGAGAGAGCCGCGGCAAGGGATTGGGGACTGGGGAGAAGGAAGGGATGTGGCAGGGATCAGACTGTGCAAGGTGTGTGGCCCCTGCACCACCTCGCACCTGCAGTTCAGAGGGAACATAGTTCCAGGCCCCCACAACCCTCCTCCACTGACCTAGCACCTGCCAGTGTGGACGCAGGCAGTTGACTGGAGTGTTTAACGTGGATGCTCTAAGTCAACTTAACAAGGTCGACTTTAAGTTGACCTAAAGTCGACCTTGTTAAGTCGACTTAACAGAACCTGTAGTGTAGACGTAGCCCTCTATTCTGCAAAAGAGAAGATGGAGGGGGGCATTTGATAGCAACCTTCAACTACTTGAAGGGATGCTCCAAAGAGGAAGGAGCTAGGCTATTCTCAGTAGTAAGAGAGGACAGAACAAGGAACAATGGTTTCACATTGCACCTGGGGCGGTCTACGTTGGTGTCGTGGGCTGCCCTGCTTCGCCAGGCAGTGGGTCTGTCGTGCGTCAAAATCAGGTAACAGCCCGCGCGTTTTGGCTATGGAGGTAAGTTCCAGCAACTACACTCTCCCAGGGGTTGGGGTATGGGCGAGGCTGTCGGGCCCTCAGGACTCGCTCCCCAGCGTCGGGTAGTGTAACCTATTGGTTAGAGTCTCTGTAGTGGTCCCCTTTATTCTGCGGTAGTATGGCCCAGTTGCTGTAGTCCTTGACGAGGCTCCCCTTTTATGGAGCAGCACGGCCTAATGGCCGGAGTCCTTGATGATGCTCCCCCACTCCAGGGCAGTACGGCCTAGCGGTATGAGCCTCTGCTGAAGCTCCAGTTTCGGGGCAGTGAGGCCTAGTGGCCTGAGTCCTTACTGAAATTCCCCTGCTTTGGGGCAGTGAGGCCTAGTGGCCTGAGTCCTTACTGAAATTCCCCTGCTTAGGGGCAGTATGGTCTAGTGGCCTGAGTCTCTGCTGAGCAGATGAGTGCTGGCCTGGGGAGCACCGGCGGTGGGCTTCCTCCCGGGTCAGCCGCCCGCCCCTGACTGAGCTGGGTGGCTGGCTTTTATACCTTGAGCAAGCCCAGCAGATGCAGGGGGCGGGGCATCTTCGGCCTGGAAGGTTTTTTTAACCCCTTCTTCACTGATATGCCGAAGGCCGATATGCCCCATCACTGTTGGATATTAGGAAAAACTTTCTCACTAGGAGGAGGTGAAGCACTGGAATTGGTTACCTAGGGAGGTGATAGAATCTCCATCTTTGGAAACTTTTAAGGCCTGATTAGACAAAACCCTGGCTGGGATGATTTAGTGGGAGTAGCCCTACTTTTAACAGGGGGTTGGACTAGATGACCTCAGGAGGTCCCTTCCAGCCCTAATAGTCTATGATTCTATATGGAAGCTCCTCTATACCCCTAATAATTTTTGCTGCCCTTTTCTCTACCTTTTCCAATTCCAAATATCTTTTTTGAGATGGGGCAACCAAATCTGCACAGTATTCAAGATGGGGGCATACCATGAAATTTTAAAGAGACAATATGATATTTTCTGTCTTATTATCTATACCTTTCCTAATTATTCCCAATAGTCTGTTATCTTTGACTGCCACTGCACATGGTATAGATGTTTTCAGAGAACAATCCACAACGATTCCAAGATCTCTTTCCTGAGTAGTAACAGCTAATTGAGACTTCATCATTTTTAATGTATAGTTGGAATTATGTTTTCCAATTGCATTATTTTAAATTTATCAACATTGATTTTCATCTGCCATTTTGTTGCCCAGTCACCCAGTTTTATGGAATCCTTTGTAACTCTTCACAGTCTGCTTTGGACTTAACCATCCTAAGTAGTTTTGTATCATCTACATCTTTTGCCACCTCACTGTTTACTCCGTTTCCATATCATTGAAGAATATGTTGAAGAATAGCCGTTCCAGTACAAACCTCTGGAGAAGTCCTCTATTTACTGCTCTCCATTCTGAAAACTAACCATTTATTCTTATCCTTTGTTTCCAATCTTTTAAACCAGTTACTGATCCAGGAGAAGACTTTTCCTCTTATCCCATGACTGCTTTACTTTGCTTAAGAGCCTTTGGTGAAGGACCTTGTCAACGGCTTTCCAAAAATCTAAGTACACTTTGTCTACTAGATCTCCCTTGTCCACAAGCTTGTTGACCCCCTAAAAGGATTCCAGTGGAGTGGTGAAGCATAATTTCCAGTTAGAAAAATTATGTTGACTCTTCCCCCGCAAATTGTATTCATATGGGTGTCTGATAACTCTGTTCTTTACTATAATTTCAACCAATTTGCCTGGTATTGAAGTTAGATACACTGGCCTGTGATTCTCAGGATCATCTCTAGTGCATTTTTTAAAAACTGGTGTCACAGCTGCTATCCTTCCAAGTTGTCTGGAACAGAAGCTGGTTTAAACGTCTCCAGGCATGAAAAAAGTAGTTTAAATCTATTCAGACTTGGGACTCAAGCCTTCAAGCCTACACTACTGAAGTTTTTTATATGTCCATTTGTTGACTGTATTTCCTTGTTCTATCTCTTGATATTAGAGTTCAAAATTTGGTGAAAAAAATGTGTATAGAATCTTTCTGCCTAGATAGAGTAAAATGCTGTATTGTTTACAAAATAAAAATGTGAATCCATTTTTACACATCCAAACTCTGTTCCTCAGCTGAACAACACCCACTCTTGAAATCCTGTACCAGCCAGATTAGCAAATGTGCACATGCTTGTACTCTTGCAGAAACAATAGTCTCTTTCAGTCCATACAATCTTTTGAAGAACTGGAATAAAACGTCATGGGAAATATCTGCAGAAAAACAGTTCACAAGAAGAATGGTAGAAATATTCAATACAACCCAGAAGAGGAGAAATTAATAGCCTTGTTGCTAGCCCTTCTCTTTCAAAAGAAAGAGTGATCTTTTTGCTGAGTGTTCAAAACGGAAGAGAGATTGATGTTGCATTAGAAAATAAAATGCTCAAGGGATGGAATAGCTCCCTTAAAATAAAATGCTTAGGGCAAGTTCTGCCCTCAGAGCTGCACACCAGATCTTGAGTTGGATATTTTGTTCTCCTCACATGTGCAGATCTCCCACTGACATCAGTTACTCTTGCACAGAAAGAGAACAGAATATTAGAATTGAGATCCATTCGGCAGCTTGTAAAATATAGTGCAGCCCATTGCTTCTGAACCTTGTACTTGAACTCAGAGTTCCTCCACCATTCTCTATCCACAATCCCCCAAATCCACCTTTTTTTGGCCATAACCCCCCTCCCTCTTAATCCTTTGAGGGTGAAAATTTCTATTTTGCATAAATTGTGTTTTCTTTATATTTATAAAATAAGAAAAATCTAATAAAATGTTACTGGGCTCTCATGGGTGTGTTACCAAGTGGGTTCCAGGGGAACAGTGATATAAGGATGAATATGGATGCTAACCTCATTCACATGCCCGCCCCTCCCACACCCTGCCATCCATTCCTGCCCAGGCACTACCACTGGGGAAAGATACATCTTAAAGATTGTGTAAAGCCAGCTAAGGGTTCTGAGCTATCTTAGGATACAGGCATTTGAGTCTACACCAACCTTAAGTAGCACCTTGCCATGCAACTGAGAGTACTGTGGGCAGGCAAGAAGCTGCAACAGGGAAGGGTGTCAGCAGCAGCAGAGGAAGAAAAGAGCAATCTTTCTGACCTCTAACCTTGAGGGTTGTAAATACCAAGCAGGATGAACTTTTATTTGGTAGGGGACTGGGAAAAGACATTTCAACTGCCATTACAGCTGAGAGTCACTGCATTGTAATATTAAACACACATATTTCAAACTACAGGCTACAACATATCCATGATGATGGATCATTTGAAATTGCCCTGTTTTGTTCATTCCCTCTGAAGCACTTTGCATTGGCCACTGTCAGAAGATAGGCTACAGGGCTACATGAATCATTGGTCTGACCCAGTACAGCCATTTTTACGTCATAAGATCAGTAACATTTTTCTGTTATCATGCAAAAATAGCACCAAGTGATCACAAGACTGGAAACAAAACTGATTTTTTCTCACAGACCCCTTGCTCCTCCCCACGCCTGCACCTTCAAAGTTTTATACCTCCTTTAGGAAACTGAAAAGTTTCCTTACCTAAAGTGGCTTTTCCAGGCATGCAGACGTGTGTATGCTGATTTTTTTTCCTTGTATTTTTTCTTTTAAGGATATCTCCTGTTAAAAAAATATTCTGAAATGCTTACCCAAGGTATGGGTGGTAATTGTGGCTCCAACTCTAGGTGCAGCTTCTAATATAAACACACCAATATTTTTAATTTTTACTTCTCTGGACCCTCTCACTCCCTAGGATTTCAGTTAGTAATTCATCAAGAACCATCTGTGTAGTATTTTTGTAATGTATCACTAAATCAAAGTACGATTTGGTGTGTCAGATTGCACACGCCATATGGGAATGCTAGAATTGATCAAGCAATGTTTTCTATAACCACTTGTCCAATATATTACTCTGTTCCTCCAGAAATAATTTCAGCCTTCCACAAATCCTGCAGGGACTGAGGCTGAAGGGAAGGATCCCAGATAATCTAGTTCTTGTTGAAGCAGACATTTACAGTGATCTCTTTTCCCACCTGATCTAGGTCAGTATGACCTGAAAAGAAAACAGTCATTCCTACACTCTCTTTCTTGATGGGATTACAGAGTTAACCTCTGTCCATTAAACTTTTCATTTTCTTCCTTAACAGCCCTGTAACAATGCAAGGGAATGATTTTTCTTTCTGCTGACTCAGCTACTGCTTTGTTGAGTGAAACGCTCAGCAACTGCAATACTAGCTCCCTCTCTCTTTGTATCTGAATGAGGGAAGAAAGCAGCTTTGATTGGCTGTTTGAATTCCATGTCCTTAATTATAACTAAGGACCTACCAAATTCATACCCATTTTGGTCAATTTCAGAGTCAGAATTTTTTAAAAAAATTGTAAATTTCATGGTTTCAGATATTTACATCTGAAATTTCAGTGCTGTAATCATGGGGGCCTTGACTCAAAAGGAGGCTGTGGGGGCAGAAGGGGCGTCACAAGGATATCCTTGGAGGGCCGTGATATTACCTCCCTTACTTCTCTGCTGCTGCATAGGGCTGCCTTCAGAGCTGGGCACCTGGCCAAAAGCTGCTGTTCTCCAGCCACCCAGCTCTGAAAGTAGCAGCACAGAAGAAAGGGTGACATGGTATGGGGGAGGAATGAATCCCTGTTTCTGGGAAGGCAGGGATGGTTTTATAAATAGGTGATCACCCAGGGTGCCACCGCTAGGGGGGCGCAGTGATCACCCCTGCTCCCTGCACACAACCAGCACAAGGCCACCCTTTACTACCTGAGTGCTGGGCCCAGAGCTAAGCAGGGGGTGGGAATGGGAGGAAGGGCTGCGAGTTCCTTCTATGCACCACGCTCCAGCTAGTTCCAGCCAGGTATGGCATTACCATTCTTATTTCTGTATTGCTGCTGGCAGGACACCACCTTCAGAGCTGGGTGCATGGTCAGCAGCTGCCACTGTCCAGCTGCCCACCTCTGAAGGCAGCACAGAAGTAAGAGTGGCAATACCACAACCTTCCTACAATAGCCCTGTGTCCCTCACATAACCCCCTTTTGGGTCAGGACACGAGTTTGAAAAATGCTGGTCTCCCCTCGTGAAATCTGTATAGTGTTAGGTGAAAGAGCACCAAAGATCAGATTTCACTGGAGAAACAGACTTCATGGTCCGTGATGTGTTTTGATAGATGTGAATTTCATAGGGCCCTAGTTACAACTGGCTTCAGGAAAAGTTGTTAAATACCATAGCCCTGACAGAAAACTTTAGAGAGTTAACAGAAATGGATGAAACCAAAGCTGTTTATCAAAGAGAACCTGAGCAGCACAGATCTTATTCTTTTGTCCTCATTATTATTTACACTATTCTAACAGAAAACAAAATACGTCAGAGTGAGGAGCACTTTGTGCTTCCCATTGCTTCCAATTCTCCTGGCCACTTGTGGGGGTACCTTCCATCAATCTGATGTTTTAGTTTGGGATCTCAAAGATCTTTCCTTGGTTGTAGATTGGTCCTCTGTGGCCTGAAGCACCACAAGGCGAATTTGGAAGCTCACAGTCAATACTTCAAAACATCTTCCTGACATTGCAGCACAATCCTCAAAAGGAAGAAGGCTGACATGAAACTCCTTAAGTCAGGTGCTGAAAATATTCTTGATTAACCCTGAAGTTAACAGAAATCGAAGACTAAAGTCCAAGTAAGTCACTGTTTTAAGAGAGAGGATGGATTCCCAATAGCCACTGGTCATCTGAAGGATGCCTAAGTCTAACATGATAACAAACAGCAGCACATGACTGACACCTTTTTATTTTCTACAGGAAGAAGACAAGCCACTCATTTTTGCTGGACAGGCTTTTCCAGTAAAGAAGGCCAACGATTTCAGGAGAATCCATATGCCAAAATTTTATTTTCTAGTCAGTTATACAAAAGAACCAAGTTGCCAGAGAGAAACAGAAAATGCCGGATCAATGCATTTACCCTTTTTTACAAATATCATAAAAACTTCATCTAATTCCTTACTTGCTAAGAAGTCTCCTTGTTAAACAAAGAAATAGTTATGTTAAAATATGAAGTTATGTTTAACATTAGTCTGGGGAATTTTACAACAGAACATACCAGTGTAAAAAGGATTTTACAGCTTTAATGAATTCCTAGAACACTTAGACAGAAATTAAAGGAAAACCAGTGTTGGCTAGACATATTTCTATATTTGTTACCATAGAAACAAGACTGTAGATTTAGGTTTTTAGAGTTATTCATTGCTATACAATATTCAACTTCTTACAGTCTTTGCATATGTATATTATAGGAAGAACAGTGTCAATCCTGATAAAGCCTAAAATATCTTAAGTGTTCAACAAAACAGGATTTGAATTTTTTTCTCTGTCTACTGAAAAATCTATTTTAAAAGGCCACTTTTTAAAATTTAGTACTTCCAAAATACCAAAGGGACACTTTGAGTTGAAGGGAGAGAATAAGGAAGATTTGTGACTGAGATGCATTTCTTTATTGTGGAATGGTTGTAACAAACATAAAACAACTTTAAGTTGCTTAGATAACAATGCAACAGTCATGAAAAAATATTACCAACAATTATGATCATTTTGCTAATTAAAAGTGTATCTAATATTTATATTTCTTTTGAAAGAGTACTTTTTTCAGGAATTTCTTTTTTTAAAGTCATAGCAATAGAATATGCTAAGTGTAGAATTTAAGAGGGATGAGGTAATGTCTTGACTCCTCACTCACTTTTCTTTAATATTTCATGCAGGCATTTGAGAAACAGATGTATTGCACTTTCAGCCTTCAAGCAAGAGAAACAAATTTGCTATGGTCATCAACATGCAAAAGTTCAGCAACTCCAACTAAGAGAAGAAATAGATATATTCCACTGCTTTTCTTAACAACCAAGATGAGAAATAAAATTTTTATACTGGGAAAGTGATATAGATTTGCTTGATGACACATTGAACCACCAAAGAGTCCTGGGCCTGGTTTACATTTAAATGTTTGGTTGACAAAGGTACATCAGTCATAGCTACAAAAAAATCCACACCTCTGACTCATGCAGGTGTGCCAGCCTAACTCTTACCATCAGTGCAGATATATCAATACAAAAATGCTTCCACTGACCTACCTATCATAATTCGAGGAAGTGGTGTTCCTACAATGACAGAAAACCTTATACCTCAGCATAGGCAGCATCTACACAAAGGGATTATAGTGGTATAGCTTCTTCTGCACTGTAGACATGCCCCTGAATTTGATTTGCAGTAGGGACTTTGATCCAGCTGCGAATATTGCAACAAGCCAATGCTAGCAGAACCCAAATTTCACAGCTCCTAAGGCTAGATGTCTATAATGGCACTGATCTTGATGCTTCAGCCACAACTGAGTCAGTGTTGCAGCTTTTATTTGCACGTAGAATACAAAAACAAAAACAAAAAACCCACCAAACCCACTAACTACTGGAGGATCGAAATAACGAGGCTTCCACATGAGGGGCAAATGGAAAACTTGAGCGTAAAAACCTTGAGGTCAAATGCTGAAGCAGTCAGGCGGCGTGTTTCCCCTCAAGATCCCAAGTAATGAAAACTAGAAAAGTTGGCCACCAAAGCAAAAAACAAACACCCCCTTTTCTTCCAAGAATGAAACAAATGCATTTTTTAATATATCAAATGCACATAGGGGTTAGGAAATGACAGTTCTACTACTTTTCTAACCTCCTGTCACACAGATTCCAAAGGGGTAGCCGTGTTAGTCTATTGTAGAAAGACAACAGAGTCCGGACTCTTAAAAAGCAAATTTAATATCTCGTGGTACTAAATGTGTGCAAGCATCTTAATAAAACAATTTAAACCCCTTAAAAATAAAATCTTATTCTTAAAGGGGTTTCAAAACAACATTACAACACACGGAAAAGGTGTTCTATACTTTCAGAAGGAAAATGGTAAGAAGTCTACATTTTAATTTAAAAAGGAATAAGATATGCCATTTCCTGTGTAATACACTGATTTGAAAAAAAACATGCATTTTTGTTTTCTTTGGTGTGGTTAAACAGTGGAATCTTTTTAGAATGTATTTCTGTGACATGTGTTTCTGCCTGTTTATGTTCTCTGCAACTTTCTGTTTTAACATAGCGTTAAACACAAGAACAGCAACAGAAAGTGCGTTTTTCCATTGTAAAGAAATAGAAAGATCTAGAAGTATCATGCTCTGTAAAGCTTTTAAAGATAAGGATAGAAACAAATTCCAATACGAAAGAGGAAGGCACAATTTTATTTCACCAACTATTCAGGGAAACAATTTGCATAGTTAGTTTGCTTATTAAATAAACAGTTGTAAAATGCAACTGCGTATTCTGTATGAATATATAACTATGTTGTGTGCTGTAAAGATTTTATCAGCATGAGTTTGAGAGGGGCACTATTACTCAGAAGCAGCATAGATGTTTGACGTTGCTATGGTGTTTGGATAAGTCCCAGAGTAATGAATATGTAGGCAGATGATGCTTTCATAAGCATATAATGTATTGCTCTGGTATTTAATACATTCATAAACCAAAAAAATATTAGCAACTTGACAAATCACATATGGATTTACTAGGATAGCAATGAAAAGTGTGGGGGGAGAGGGAAAAAAGTTCCCTGACTAAGGCATCAGCAGTTTCCCACGAATACCTAATACAACTGATAAAACTGCCAAGTATTGCCAGGGTGATATTTAATCATTCATCTGATGAATACATGACTAGGAAGGTAGCAAGTTGAGATTACTGATTGGATAAGTGCATGGCACCTTCTACCTGTGTAAAACATCTTAGTCTTGTTCTGCCTTACTCTCCCGCTCCTTTTCACTCCCTGTACTTGTTTGTCTAATTCACCTGCGATGTCTTGCCTTGTATGCTCTCTGGGCCAGGGACATGTACTATGTTTATACAGCGCCTAGCACAATCGGGCCCCAATGCTAATCTCTAGGTGCTACTGAGATATTGCATCCTGAATGTTATTTATTAATATCATTATGCATTTATAAAGTTCTAAACAAAACCTAATGTTTTAAACATGACACTGCCTTTTCCTGAACCATGCTGCAGATTTTAGAAGCAAAGAAAAATCAAATTATATGCTTCCTAATATAACATCATATAATATTCTTACAAATGGAAAGAAAATGTCCACTTCCATTCAATGAAACTGCTAAATCTTGTGCCAGAGACTCTCTGGTAATGTGTCAAAGAATTAGAAATGCATATACAGAACAGCTTAATAGAAATTTCCACTTAATAGAAATCTCTTTCTTTAAAGCATAGAGAAATAATTAATTGCATAGAGAATGTAGAGGAGACATTGTGTTCGTCCTGCTCATAACACAAGGAGGCAAAATTCAATGACACTGAAGGTGGCAAATAAAAAAAACCATCTAAAAGAAAATGCTTTTTCATGCCATGTGTAATTATCCTGAAGCAATGAATTCTACACTCTAACCTTGAGGCCAAGAACTTTGCATGATTTAAAAAGGGACTTGGCATTTATATGAACAAAACTATCCAGGGTTATCACAATAGATAAATGATAAATATTTTGCAAAAGGATAAAAAATGTCATGCTTCAGTCTTAAAACCATCTATCTTCATGAATAGATGGGTGTAGAATATTCTGCCCATTATGGAGTTTCCTCTGAAGCATCTGTTGCTGGCTACTGTTGAAGACAAGGATACTGGAGTCTGGCAATTTCTACATGCACTTTTTTCTATTGTTACTAGAGGATTGTTCTGTGAAAGGGTTGATGAATGGGCACGAGTCAAAGGAGGAGAAAAAGAAAATGTATTAATTGAAAATAAAGTTAATGAATTGTGGGGATGAAAATTAATAAATGGTGGGAACCAACAAATAGAGGATAAATGGTGATTGAACAGATAGATGGGTGAGGTTATCTGGTATGTGAAAGAAATAGCTGTACAATGCATGTGACAAAGTATGCAAGAAAGGATAAGTAGAGTACACACACAAAGACCTTGATCCCAAGAGTTTTATCTTCTCAATAGATGGTTCAGTTAGAAATTGATAAAATGAACTGATTTGAAACAAAGAGCAGGCTGTAACTTTTTTGTTTAAACTACAGTGTGTGAATGTTGGGGGTGGGGATGGAGGGAATCCAGTCCTCTGTTTTACTGTGGCTTTACCATATTTTTTAGAATGTACAAATTGAGAAGGTACATGTTTTTTGGCCTGGTCGCACACTTTCATATCTCAAATCCATGCATTCCCAATCTTTAGCTGGATTTCTAAAGATAGGACAATCAAAGTATCCATTTATTCAGGTGCGAGTTTGGGGGGGTTGCTTTGTTTTTTTAAGAGGGGATAACACAGGGAGGCAGATACAAGACTTGTACGTTCAGTTATCTTTATTCTTTTGAAAGTGCTACATCTCCACAGTGATTTGTACTTTTGGTCCAGTTATTCTTTGATAGTTTGCCCTATGCTCATTAACACAGGCAAACATCTGACCAACAGCTTTTTAACACAGCGTCTTGAGTTACAAGCCAGAATCTTCTAAAATATTGTAATCAGCGCTCCCTTCTGCGCCGTCAAACCATTTGCTTTGGCAAGGAGCAATAAAGCAGCAATAAAAAATTACAATCCAACATTCTAGAAGCACTACATATTTTTGCATGTCTACATTAGCAGCTGCTTGATTTTTCTTTTTCAATGTCCTATTTAATCATTTATAAAAATACCTTTTTCAGTTTTAGAAAAAAATTAACTGACTACATCCTCTTTGGGTTATGCTCATGACTGAGCTTTATCTGCTTAACTGAGAAACAAGCACCTGGATCAATTCATGGGCATCCAGTGAAGCTGTTAATTCTCATTCAGAACATTAATTAAAAAAAAAAAAAAAAGCCAGTAATAAACTTCAACATGTGAACAGTCTTATAAATCATCTTTAAAATATTTAATGGCAAAATCAGTGTACAAAACTATCCCTCTCAACATTATTTATGAGATACTAATAAATGGTAAAAAAAAACAACCCAAAACAGTGTTATTTTTGTGATAGTACACAGAGACTCCATCTTATGTGGGGCACTGTACAACCTTGTACCAAAGAGACACTCCATGTATCACTGAGGTTACAATTTAAGAAAAATAAGTCACTAAAAGTAAAATATCAGTATGCTGAGGGAAAACACTTTCTAAATATTCATTAATTACAATATCGTGTAGGACCTAATTAGGAAAATATTTTGCTACTCTCACATGCAAGTCTTTGATTATAGGCTCACCCCAATTAAATCTGAAAGATTCCTTCTTCCAGTTCAATCCTACTCCGCAGAAGCAGCATAACAGAAGCTGGATTCAAAGATACAAACCAGGAAATGCACAGTTTCAGATGATAACTTCTATTTTGACACCATTTTAACATTACAAGGAGAAAGCCCTGGATGTTTTAATGGAGCTACTCCTAACCTTCTGTGTCAGTCCATCACTCAGTGTACAAATGAATGTGGCAGAGCAAGAGTTTCTGTTATGATACTGATACAGGATAAGAATACAACCTCAGAAAAAACTAGCATTATTTCATTAATGCATGCTGCATGGTGTCCATGTTGTAAGGAGACTGTAGTCAAATAAAAATCACCATAGTGATTGTCACCATAGTGTCTGAGTGCCTTACAAATTCCAGGTTTTACATGGAAACTGCCCTCTGTCACCATCCTCCAAAATTATGTTATTTTGAACATAGATATCCATGGTATTCCGCTGCAGATGGTCAATACAAGCTCCTCCTGTACCACTTATGCTCCATAGAAACCCCATGTTGAGGGACTAAGTGGCGTAACGATACCTATGTGGACTTTTTGCAAGAGGGTGAATTTTACCTATTAGGCTTACAAAGCAGCACCTTTCACTGAATATTATTATTATTATTATTATTTACAAATGCTAAGATCAAGTGAGAAAAATGATGCAAACATCCTATTCACTGCAATGGAACTTTGTATTAAAACTGTGGGATTGCTAACAGCAGCTAAAAGTAAGCGCAAAAATCACACACAAAGCTCTGAACAACAAGCAGCACCAACCCCTTCCCCCCAAATTCTAGCTTACAAAGTAGCGTGGCACGGTGTAATTTTCCATGCTATAGCGTAGTGCATTTTCATTTTGTGTGCATTATATGAGATATCCATTACAATAAACTGCTCAAGCTTCTGCATTTGGTTCAATGGGAGTTTATTACTTTTAAGAAAATATAAGAGCAAATCTTTGTGTAATAAAGTTTTATCTATACAGCAAAAAGTTTTAAAATGAAACCAATCAATCAAAACTGGCATAATGGATTTCAGGAAAAGGCATCTGGAGTGGAGATCAAGTTGAAAGTGGCCAAATTATAAAACTGTGGAAAAATGGAATCTGGAATTAGCAGATATCAAGTTTTATTCTATGTTCAAAATTCTAGGCAGCACTCAAACACCTAAATATGGCTTAAGAAAACCTAAATACTCAGCAACAACAAGTCTATCAGATTTTGCATATCTATAGCCTTTTAAAATTATTTTCTTACTCATACCAAAAGAGGCAGCTATATCATTTCTTTTTAAAAAGTTGCTTGTAAAAGGGTAGTTTGGGGAGCATAAGAAGAGGGGAAGACCAGACATGTGCCTATGCTTTACTGAAGTTGACAGGCGAGTAACAAATCACATATGAACCTTAAATTCAGCTTACATTGGCAGTGATCAAAAGTTGGTACTATCTGATGGATATTTGATGATTTATATGAAGTAAGTTTGAAGGTCTGTCTCCTTCCAATGGAGGAAACGTCTATCATAAGCCACTATTACAACTTGCCTTACTAGCAGTCTCAGAAGAAATACCATGACTCGTAAGGCATAAAGAAAGAAGCATTTGATGTATCAGAACTGTAAAAGATGAAGGTGGGTGCAAGGGAAAAAAATAAAAGAATGGAAGGAGCTTTATGGGGAAAGGGAAGGAAGCAGTCAGACGAAAGGCTCAAAGGGTATAACCCATAATAAAAAAAAACCCATGAGACAATCTCAGAGCCTTGGCTCAGCCGACACAAACTTGTGGGGCTCTGGATGTAGTGGTAAAAATGGCAGAGTAGATATTTGGGCTTGGCTGGAGACTGAGCTCTACATGCCAAAAGAGGGAGGAGGGGTCTTAGAGCCCGGGTTCCCACCCAAGTCTGAACCTCTATACTACCATTTTAGCCCTGCATCCCGAGCCCGGTGAGCCACTGACTTGGGTCAACTACTGTTGTGGTGTGGGTCTTCCATAGCAATGTAGACATATTGTAAGAGACAGCAAAAGCTATGCAGATGGACCTAGAGTTCACATCAGGGAAACTGACCCATAGAGGGAAGGAAATGATGAGGAAGGACATTTCATCATTAAGGGGCAAATTCTATTATCTTTACACTTAGCAGTAATTACACATCAGACAAGTTCATGGCATCCTCTGGAGTAAAGTACTTTTCAAACTTGAGTAAGGTTATTGAATCTAGACCTAAATAAATTTATCTTGTGTTTTGGAACTGAAATCTTGTCAAATGTACAATCCAGCAGTCTGACCAGTCCACCCCCAAAATCAAGGGAAGCTCTCGGCTTTTTTTGCTCCCTTGACTTTGAAGAGTATTAAATTTAAAACAAGGTCATTTCCCTACCATGCTCTAGAAGCCCTGCCATGTTGAACAAAATACCCGTGTTTGTTTCCCCAACTAGCTACCGTCACAAGGTAACAAAGCAACCATGCAACCTTGCCAAAGACTGTACAGAGATCGCAGAAGATCATTTCCCTTTGCATTTTCATACTGAAGTTTCAGAAGACAAAGAATTCACAAAGTATTTTACATACAACTGAACTACTGGCAGGGGCTTTGAAGTGCCTCAACACTTATTGTATGAGTCTGGTATTCTCATCCCAGGATGAATCTGGCTGATGAGTTTGAGATATTTTTGTTCTTATGTTTGATGTTCACTCACAGTTTGAAACTGAAAATGTTGGATTGTGCTCATTATTCCTGCATGATAAAGTATTTTTCTATTATAGGTCTAACTAGCTGTCTGCAGCGTAGTGAAGATAGAGCACAACATGGAAAACGTTGGGTTTTTTTGTTTTTTAAATCTATTTCATCTACAAAAATGGTGCATTTGGAAAAGGTTCTCATACAATAATTATAAAATTGATGATTTTAAGTTGGCCTAAGGAAATGATGCATGTTTACCCTGAACTTACGGAACTGTCCTGTCTCCCTCTGGAGAGGCAGTGTTAAGGAAGAAAAAGCAAAGTAACTGAGTTAATATGAAGAACTCTTATTTTTAAGCAACAAAATGAGAACACTTAAAAAAGACTGAATTTACATGTTTGTATTCTCTATTTGTAATCTCTGTTCTTTTTCTGAATATCATATGCATCTCAGTTTTTATCTGCTTGTTATTATCCAGCCTAACTGCATAGAGTTAAATCAAAGACCTCTATAGCTGGGTGGGGGTGGGAACAAGAAATGAAACAATGACAAATAAAGGGTACTGCCACAGAATGCCAAGAGGGTAGCTATTAATTGGGAAATGTCCACCTTCCTGGCTCCAGACAGGTTATTTTATTCCCCAACCCAACCATACGATCACAGGGACCATAAAAAGTTAAGGACCTTGGCCTAGAGTAGTGGTTTTCAAGCCACGGGTCGCAACCAAGTACTGGGTCACAGACCCTTACGTGCTGAGGTCACGGCCCCTCTCTGTGGTGTGCATGGGGACCCCCCCCCAATCAAAAGAAGCCACCCAAAGCAGCTCCTTTCAGCGGCAGCTAGGGTGGGGTCCCCAAGGATACCCCGGGAAGAAGCATTCCAGGCTTTTTGCAGGCACGTACCTGAGGACCTCCCTCCTCCTTGCCCCCCACGGCTCAGGCGGCAGTCACTTTTTCTCGGTGGAGGGGGCTGCCATACAGTGAGGGGTCAGGGAGAAGGGGTCGGCAGAGGTTGCCCAAGGCCAGGTCGCAAGCATGAATAATTTTTTTAAGTGGATCCCAAGAAAAAACGTTTGAAAACCACTGGCCTAGATAAGAAAGATGGGAGTGAACTGGAAGCAGCAGCAACTGGAGAGGAGTCTGTGAAATAGACTAAGAATGCTGCAGGAGCCATCTGTCTCTCCCAACCAGAGATGCTGGTAACTGGGTTGAGTGGCACTAACTTGCAAGGAAAGACTAAGATTTAGGAAAGATGAAATATACCGTTTTGCCAGGTGTAAAATGAAGACGATGACACTGCTCTCCTTCGTAAAGTGCTTCAAGCACTACAGATAAAAGCATTATGTAACAGATAATAATAAATAATAATAATAATATACAGGCCTTTACTGCTTTTAATTCTTGCCTCTGAATGTAACGCACCTTTGGGTGAACAAATGAACTTTGCTTTGCAGAAGGTGTTTTTGAATCACTTCAATCAGCTGTTGGTCATGGGCCATGCACAGTAAGGCCTGTCATGTTACCACGTTTGGGGACTGCAACCCAGAGATCCAGTCCAAGACTAGTTGAACTGCAGCCTGCCACCCAGAGAGGGGTAAAGGGAATGAAACCTGACCCAGAGGTGCACTTAAGAGGCATACCAAGAGATCTAAACCACAGTTTGCCCTTTAATCATGACACATATGTATAACAAATCAAATTCATTTCTATTACGTGTTTAAAAAAAAATAACGGAATCTGATTACAATCAACAGGCCTATACTATTTATTGAAATGCTCTGGATGGTGTAACTCTATTTCTATGGTATTATTACTATTCCTTTGTCTGTAAGCATTTTACTGAAAGCAGAGGCAGCCTAGCCTGACTGCGGCTTTTGCTTCTCTTTATCCTCTGCTGAAATGTTATTTCGCTTCTCCCAGCCCCCAACTGGTGACAACAGTTTTCTTATTGGTCTGCCTCCCAAGGTATTACAGTGACTACTTCCTCCTCCCTGCCCCTTTTCACAATGGTAAAAGCACTCCACTCATCAAAAATCCACCTGATTTAAGGCTTTTCACCTCTAAAGCTATTCGTAAACAGTAATTAATTCTCCACAACCCCCAGAAAGTAGCATTCTCCATTTTATGAATGGAGAACAAAATTGAGAGGAAAGGACTATCCAAAGGCCACAGAGGGAGCAGATGTCAGAGCCACTCCAACAGATGCATCACTTTAGGCTCTTAACAAACCCCCATTATTAATAGTATTTATATTACCATAGTACCTAAGGGCCTCAAGGGAGATTGTGGTTCTACTGTGCTAAAGGATGTACAAACGCCAAGTAAGAGATGGCTCTTATCCTGAAGAGTTTGCAGTCTAAACAGACAAAGATGGGAAGAGAAATGCAGAGGTCATATGACTTGCCCAAGGTCACAGCAGTTCAACATCAGGAGCCAGAGAAGTCCCTTTCCTATGATCCATCCACTAATGATGCTGTCCCACTGGTTTCCTCAGAAAATATGACCAAGGTGGAATGTGTCAGATTCTTCCCGTGTTTCATTTTAATATGGCAATGCCTGACAAGATGCAATTAAGACTGATAGTCTCCATAATTCTAGATCCAAGAAGAATCACTGAGACTAGTTTGTTGAATCTGAAGCCCCTATTTTGGCACAGATGGTATCATCCATGTATTCAACACTCTTCCAGTCTAATACAGTAATAAGAGGTAGAAAAGTAATAGTGATGACATTTTCATTTGTTTGCAAAGCATGAGGTTGACAGCCGCAAGGAGACATCTAATGAAGCTTTTGCTTTGCATGAGTTCTTCAATTTGTTGCTGACATTACAGCTGGGCTCCTGATGGGACCTTTCATTGACCTTTCAACCTGCATGATGATGTAAGTTCATATGGACCAGCAGGTGTATTCCTCGAATGAATTAATTCACTGAATGTAATCCAAAAGAGCTCACCCAGAACACCAGCAGTTTGTCTGGCTCTCTCTCAATCTCTCTCTCACCATCTTATTTGAATGCTTACTATACTCAGGTCAGTTTTGTTACTTGGTGCAGTAGCCAACTCATGCTTTTCAGTACATGAGATTTTCTACACTTTCTCCTGCATGTTCCGAGAGATTAATATATCTACAAAGAACTAAATGTAGTGAGAAGTTACAACACTTTTCCAGATGGGATAGAAGAGTTGCTCTTTTAAAAAACATAATTCTATCTTTAAACCATTTTGCAATTTTACATTTTAAAAAGACTATAATATAAATGCAATCTGCTAGCAATAATAACATCTAAGGTGGGTGGTAATCTTGGTTCTAGCATACTTAAGCTTTGCTTCAGAACAAAACTATCATAAATTGGTTAAAAACCACTGTCATATGCAGTCACCACCCACATGCATTATATTGGGACTCAAGAACAAGTGATACTTATGTGTGCACGTGCACAAGCATAATATATTTCAGTATGTTCAGTGTAATATCCCTGTAAAAATAAGTACTCAGAATTAAAAATAAAAATCCAATTACCTTATGCAGTTGCTCCAACACACAACAAATGTAATCCTCTCTAACACACATGCGGAATTGGATCCCTCTACGTTCAACACATAATAATACTGTTTACAACAAAACGTTGCAGATAGTAAGAGATCACCTAACATGACAATGCAGGCCAATAGCTGTTTATAAATATATTATATAAAGAGATAATGTGGCATGAAAGTCTACTTTTTCTTAGCAGAAGACTACAGACACATCGAAAAAGAGGGAAATAGATAAAATATTGCTAATATGCAGGCACAGATAATAAGCCATAAATTAGTAAGCAAAAGAGCAATGATTTCAAATGGTGACAACATCAGGGTTTCCAACTTCTCCCCTAACCACACTCCATAATCAGGAAATAAAATACAGGTGCAAAGGACGTTGGGAAGAGTATAAAGAAAAAGTGGGTTTTTACTGTTGAAATACCTATGCACAGTCCAGATACTCAGATTGGTTTGCTAATCTGATTTCCAGCCAACAATCAATTCCAAATACAATCTACAAAACAAAACTCTACAAATACTTCTTATGAAAAAGTGAAATACAGCTTGATATTGAAATTGAGAGAACAATCCCAAAGCAAGAACCGAACACCCTTTTAAATTGTGAAATGTTAATGTTTTCTGAAATAACTTGAATAACAGCTTTCACAGAAAAAACTTAGAATGAAAGTGTATCCTGTTTTACAGAGAAAAGCTTAGAGAAGAACTCTCTGTAAATGCAACCGCTTATCTCTCTCATAAACAGAAGCTGGTCCAATAAAAGATGTTACGTCACTCACCATTTCTCTCTAATATTCTGGGACCAATACAGCTACAACAAAACTGCATACGGAAAAAAACTGGACAGATTTTGTCTAGTGCATAATGTTAAAGTTATCAGAATCCTCTTCTGTTAAAAAACTTCTCAGTAAGCACAAAAACAAAACAAAACAAAAAAACCCCCCAACTATGAAGAAGGTTCTTTTCACTTATCTTAGTGCAAAGAATTTATGGCATATGCATCAGGCCATTAGAGCTAATGAGAATGGCACCAATTAAAACATCCAGTTTAAACATACCAAACATACAGCCCCCCTACTCATTAATGGCTTTCCAGATCTAAAATTCATTCCAGCAGGTGACAACACTTCCCATGCTGCTCAGCAGTGCACCAATGCCAACCGTGTGAAAGTATGTGCATAGTAAATGAAGGCATCAATGATAATGCAACATACCACATCCTCTCGTATTTCTTTACTTGCCATAAAGTAAACTACAATATATGACGTTATGAGAACACACTCCATATACCCTACATTTTGTCCTTTGTTTGTGGATGCAGAAAGTTAGGTAAACTGAATCTTCCAGTGTGTGATGCAAAACAGTTGTCAACAGCCCAATTCATGTAATCCCAACTACTATTCCTCCAATTGGTTAAAATGCACTCCCCCATACAGAACACATGTAAACTGATGTTAGCTAGGGCAAATAGACTGGAAAAAGGAGAATTCTTTACAAGACCATGTGGAGAAAAAAAGAAGAAGAAAAAGAAAAGAAAACACGCCGTGTTTATCCAATGCTTAGTTACCATAAATGTGGGTCTTTTATAAGAAATTATATGTTTTGTAAAATGTTAATAATTTTCAATGTATTATTAATCAATTTATGTCTTGTTGGACTCCTCACTGTATGTTTGTTTTTAAAAACAAACCAATTCAATAAAGAATTTACCACCAGTCTCTTGAAAATGGCACAGAATGTGAACGAAATCAGAATTTGTTGTGGTAGGTAGTCTATTGATGGAATTATTAAGTGTCACATTTCCTAAGTCTAACTTCACACAGTAAATACTGTATTATATATCTTCTGTAAATACATATTTTAGATAATGGTTATGCCTGCTTTTGCTTAAATATCAATTGTCAACCCCCTATGGCTATCTGAATCTATGAACTGCAACTTAATGCAGTAATTCTGAAAGTAATGATAAGTGGGCAGTCATGCGAATTTGTAACTTAATGATGTAAGCATGAAATTAAACAAGCAGGAGAAATTAATGAAAATGATTCAATGCTAACCCGTATTTGTTACAAAATATGAATAAGTATTGTAAACATTACATAATCTCATTTAAAGATTCCATGTAATGCATATGTTTTACAAATATTTACTGACATTAATCTTGTTAAGATATTTGCAGCATTTTATTTGGTAACAGGATTGATTGGCTGGAAAAAACAAAGGCTCATACAAAAATAGATGAAAGCTCTCTTTGTCAGCATGATGGATTTTTTTTTAAAGTCACTTCTTGAGGGTCTTAGAATGTAAGACAACAAAACATTACAAACGATTCTTCAGTTGATAAATATGAAATATATCAGCCTATCTTGTGTCATTACAGTCTTTATAGGGTCAAAGGGCCAGATGGGAAGTAATACTTCATTTCCCTCTTTTTCATGCTGCTCAAGATCACTTTCCATTTGTCCACTAACAAATCTTGCTTCTGAAGCAGTGAAAACATTGTTCGCTCCATGAGAATGTGGAAGTACCTACCCATGTTTAGACAGATGGAGATGTATTTACAATCCCCATCTAGAACCTCAGCGAGTGTGTAAGATTATAAATCCCATGGAACTATGAAAATTTACACCAACTAAAAATTTGCCCTCCCACTTCAGATATCTTTTGGCCTCATGAAGTATTAACATTCATCTCATTATTTGTTTGCTTCCCCTCCCCCATAATAAGTTTCCAGGAGACAGGTTTGGATACTGCATGTTCCAAAAGCATTACACACAGTGAGCGCAAAATCTTCATATATAAGTTTCATATTGAAAGGTTATTTCATATTGCATACATAAGGGATACCAACCTTCTTATTAGACTTTAAGCAGCTTTTAGGAAACAAGACAAATTTCATTTTTTTTTTCAAAAGCAAAGAGCAAGGGACTCAAAGTTCAGCACAGAATTTTCAAGTTAAATATTCAAGCATTATCTGAAATTTTTTCCAAAGAGACCTGAAGAAGATTGGCTACCAAGTACAGTGTCTTCTTTAAATATAAAAAGAAATCAAAAACAAAAACTGTCAGAAGAATACAGACTATTCTACCAGCATTTTATTATTCATTATACAAAACTGCATTCACATTTTGTTTGTATAGTTAAAACACATTTTTAATTTTGGGCTAAGATTTACCCTCCAAATCCTTGGTCCAGTTGTCGCCTATGAGCACTTCTTTAAAAGTGGAAAAAAAATAATTTTATTTCTATACAGATGTTACCCAACAAGGTGCTGTAAACCAAAACAAAATATAATGCTAAATTACAGATTACATTTTTTTCAGATGAACCTTGTCAGATTGTTATATATAAATAAAATCAGTTTTAATATGTATTAGTTGTTACCTTCCCCCAGGCTGCCCCTGATAGATACTGATCTTCCTTGTCCCTCAATCCCACTTATATTCTCTGTCTTAGATTCCTTCCTCTGCCTTTCCATCCCCCTAAAAAATGCTCACGGTTGAGTAGAAGCGTTTCCTGACATCATTCCCATTGGTCTTTTACCTATCATTCCCCTGATTTCTCCCCAGTATATGACTGAGCTGTCATCACACCCTCCTCTTCAAGCAGGGGCTGGTAAGATTGTGACATCAGGGATAAGTAATCCTTGAATAGCTTTGCAGAGGGTTTTGAGGCTAGCAGAACACGGTTTGAACTACCACATTTACAGGTGGGCAGCTTTCAAATTACACCATTCACATAATAATCAAGAGAATCTTTTGCCAGAAACTCTTTACTTGATTCAGACTTGGGAAAGTGTAAATGGCTACATCTGTAGAGAGCATGATGGTGCTCTGTAGCCACATCAGCAGAGTAACAGGTTCCCACATCCACACAGACTGATAGTTTTCATAGATTCCTGGATTCCAAGGCCAAAAGGGAACATTGTTAGTCAGACTTCCTGTAGAACACAGGCCACAGAACTTCCCCCAAATAAATTCTTAGAGCATATTTTTTAGAAAAAACACATTTTAAAAAATTGTCAGGAATGGAGAATCCCACCATGATCCCTGGTAAACTGTCAATCACCCTCACTGAGAAAAATCTACACCTTATTTTCAGACTGCATTTGTCTCGCTTCAGCTTACAACCATTGGATTGGGTTGTACGTTTCTTTTTCTGGGGGGGAAGTGGGGCATTGCCTGCCCCACAAAAATAAACCCAGCCTCACTGAGGCAGATGGCCAGGGCACCAGCCTGCGCTGACTTGACTCTGCCCTCATTCTGGTCCCGGAGTGCTACATCCTCCAGAGCACCACAGCCTCCCAAGTGCTTCCAGCCCAAGCCCCATCATCACCGGCAGACTGTAGTGTGTCACACAGGGGAACATCATCTGTCAGGTGTGTCACAATGGAAAAAAGGCTGAAAACCACTGCACAGCGGTTCTCAACCACTGTGTCGGGGCACATTACTGTGTCACCACACAGAGGAAAGTGTGTCACAGAGAGCTGGGAAGAGGGCGGGATTTGACCCGGGTGTGGAGTGGGGTGGTGTGTCCTGTTGGGTCGTGCATGCCACTAACCGTTTCATGACCCACAAAAAATTGAGAACCACTGTTCTACAGTATCTGGAGAGTTAGCTATTTTCAATGCATATTTTTCCTGCTTTACAGATTATCTAGTTTACACTCCACTCTCATGCTCTGGTGTTCTGCTCAGCCAGTCTGTGTATACTGAAGTGGCAGGGGAAGAAAAGGTTGTTAAAGGATATAAGTTTTACACAACACACTACAAAGGAGCTTGGATTTCTTTAACGCTCTGGCATTTAGGCTACCAGGCCTTTCCAACTCAGGTCAACTACCACAGTGTAATCTGAACTGATAGGAATCGGTTTTTTCAGTGCTCTTAAAAAACAGCAGATCCAGGTGAGTTTGTCCTCTGTTCTACTAGAGTTTCTTTGCCCAATGGAAAAATCCAGGGGAAATGATGATTTGCAGGTGCTGCTGGGTACCACCCCCTTACCCAGATGGCTTGCAGCTGTGGTGGATGAAGTTCAAGGGAGGTAGATATTTTGACTTACCATATCTGTTGCATCACCAGTTTAGAAGGGTTTTTACTTATAGGAAGAAATTACTAACAGTATCCAGATGCACTTTTAAAGACTAACGGATTTATTTATCACATGAGCTTTGTGGGAGAAAATCCCACTTCATCAGACACTTTGAAGGTGGGAAATTTACAGAATGTAACGAATGTAATGTAATGTTTCCCACCTTTAAAGCGTCTGACGAAGTGGGATTTTCTCCCACGAAAGCTCATGCAATAAATAAATCAGTTAGTCTTTAAAAGTGCCACGGGACTCTTGTTTTTCTGCAATAGACTAACACGGCTACCACTCTGGAACTTAGTATCCAGAGATGGTCTCCTAACTGTTTTAGATTTAGGACAGGTCTTATACCCTAGACTTGTCTCAACAATTTTATGCATGGGTAGTAGTTTATAGAATAAATGCAAGTGGAGTACCCAAAAAGGTTGATCCCAACTAACTGGGTAGATACTATCCCATTTAGAAAGGCAAGGAGTCAGGGTGTGCATTTATATCCTGTCTTCAATGTTTCTGATAACTTTTGAGGATTATTTGTTGTGATCTTGGGCCTTTTCTCCCTGAGGAAAATAGGAGAATGTAACACTTCCGTTATTGCTGTTAGAACTTGGGTTAGTTTTGATTTATGACGGAGGGAAGTTAGGAACTGAAACAGAGTGTGCCTCTGAGATTTGAAGCTAGGAATGGAAAGGAGAGCTTTTCTTCCCCAAATCTAATTCTGGAGTCTAGGGTCTATGTTGTATCAGTGTTTTACAATAGCAGTGCTATACATGTCCAACTGATTTTTAAAAGCACAGAGAGAAGTACTTTGGATTCATTCATTTAAAGATTCCCTCCAACCCTCCATGTGGTCGCTCATATTCTTTTGCTTTCACACTTTGAGACCAACATGCCCCACCCAGACTTTTTACTGTACATTCTAGTTTAAAGAAATGGCTTCCTGTAAGCAAACAAGCTGCATTTTTCTTTGCGATCTGTATTTTTGAAGTGATACAGTAAGGAAAGGATTTAATTAGCCCAGGTGCATATTTTAATTTCACCGTTTACTCTAATAATCAAATGAATAAGGGACATGTAATTATACATTAATTTTTGGACTACAACAGAGGTATCTACAAGGTTTTGAAACTTCATTTTTTTGCACTTCTTGTGTAATTTCTGATCCATCTGTTCAGAAACCTCATTGCTTTGCATTTTTAATTATATAT
>ML685869.1:9836343-9871548 GCA_007922175.1 Pelusios castaneus
GCGCACACGCTTACAGGGGTTTTCAGCTTAAAGCCCCTTCCTCCCTGACACAACCACCGTCTAAACGACATGGCATACAACTAGAAAGAGTAAAGGATGAACAGTCTTGCCATGAGACATGAACGCAGATTAACGTGCTAGGAAATGAGCAGCAGCATCCTCAAAATTAAGCTAACTGAAGTTTTGTTCCACTTTGCTAATTGTTCAAGTCTCTGACTATATATGCCTGGGAGCCTCTGAGTTGGGTTTTCTTTTAATTTTTCCATTTTATTTTGGCTTCCATTTTTTAGAAGCATGCATCAAGCATGGTTATGTCATAACTGTGCCACCACATACAAATTAATATTTTCAAACTAGAATTAGAAGTTTCCTTGTTTTCCACACTATCAAGTATATTGGGTGTCCTTTCAGCCAGAATGAACAATACGATACAAGACATCATAATTATTATTAGAATGCCAGTACGTCCTACAGCTCAGCTGTACTTAATTTAATAATTAAATTCAATTAACAACTCCTATCTTCAGTTGTGTGCACCAATTCCTCTGAAGTGGAATTCTTGTAACTGCTATCAACTACTGACTGATTCCAAGCATTCCAGACACCTCCAAGTGGAAAATACCTGTTTCGCTGCTAAGAAGGGTAGTAGATGCATTCTCTCATTCCATTAACTGTCAATGGCATCTCAACAGAACATATCAACGAGAAAAGTTAATGATAATGGGAAATGCACATTCTTACTGAACGAAGAAAGGCACTATACTATTCTTATCTGTATACACATATGCATCCACTTCTTGCTCAGTGAGAATATGCAATGCTTATTAATAATTAACTCTTTCACTAAGAGTCTGCCACCACACTTGCTGCATTCTTATGCTTGATTAACATTCCATCAGGAATAATGGAATATGAACCCACACATAGTACATTCAACAGCACTGTAGGAACATTCTACCTAGAGCAATAAACAGCAGGCAGGTGATTAACAGAGTTACAGACCCCGCAGCGTATAAGGGGAAGATTGACTGGAACTTTAAAATAAACCTATATTTACAAATGCTGACATTAAGCTCCTTGTGGGTGGTGTGGGGCAAGGGGAAAGACACCTAATTTGAACAATATTCCTGTATTATTCCAGATACTGAAACATAACAATAGAACCTCAGAGTTATGAACACCTCAGGACTGGAGGTTGTCCATGACTCTGAAATGTTTGTAACTCTAAAGAAAATATGGCTGCTCTTTCAAAAGTTTACAACTGAACACTGACTTAATATAGCTTTGAAACTTTACTATGCAGAAGAAAAATGCTCCTTTCCCTTTTTTTTTTTTTTTTTTAGTAGTTTATGTTTAACACAGTATTTGCTTTTTTGTCTCTGTTGCTGTACTTCGGTTCCAAATAAGGTGTATGGCTGACCGGTCAGTTTGTAACTCTGAGGTACTGCTGCACTTTAATTTTAAGAATCAGTATAATTTTGTATTAAAAATAATTCTTTTTAAGTCTCCCAGAGTAAGTATCTTTTTTGAGCTTTGATTATTGGAGAAGGGTTAGTTTTTTAAACTTTTGGGTCTCTAAAAGTTGTGGAAAATATTAAAGACAGAAAAAGGCCACAGCAAAAAAAAAAAAAAAAAAAGGAAAAAATGCAATACTAGATAATTTTAAAGATTTCGTACACCTAAAATGGGCAAATTTAAACCGCAGCCTTAGTCATAAGCCTACAAGAAGCAAATCAGTAACAGTGAAAGAAAAACTACCGCAAGCAAAACCTGATGCAGTGCAAATGTAGTTTGAACTAGTGGGTTACAGTATATCACAATATACGCCAAAGGAAGTGGGTGTATTACCTCTCTCACTGCTTCTCCTCCTTCCCCCAACCTCATCTGACCACCTGTAACAGTCTCAGAGGAAGCAGACAATCTCCCACATACTTTCCAGCTGCATTGCAACAGCCACAAAGTACACGTGTAGCTATCAGCAGATGTGTAAAAATATGTATGTGAAGCATCAGTGTCAGAAATCTTTGTGATGATTAACCTACGCTACTTAAAAAACTACCAGAAATGCACAAGGGGCAACGATCCCCGTCAAACCCACACAAGACTGGAAAATTATGGTAAGCAGGACATAACCTCTACTGACTATTGGGAGCTGCAACTGAGTTTAGTGCTCAGCAGAAAGTTTTTGCCCTTCTGACCAGCATTTTCCACTAATGATTGAATGTGGTTGAGGCGGGGAAAGAAAGGGGGTGGATAGAAGGGGAGACTGAAGTGTTTTCATTTCCTTTTGGCCTTTAAGTACCATTAACCAATGTGGCTCAGACAGTTTCTTCTTTGATTAACTAGAATTATGGGTCTGATCTTGCCACTGGTTCTGAGGCAAGACTTCTTGGGCAGATCAATAAGGTGCACTGCATTAAAATAAAATAAAATTAAAACCCACCAGTAACATGACAGGGCATTGGAGACCTGACACCTGAGCCCAACAGAAAAACCCATCTACAGGGTCTTTCTTTGCAGAAACTACAGGGCAGCTGGGTTTCTGCTTGTTTTAGTACTCTTACAAAAGAAGATCTGTACCCTTTAAGAAGTCATTTAGCCCTTATATGCGCATGTAAGGGGTTTTTAGATGAGCCCTAAATAAAAAAGGGGATTCCTTGAGTTTGGGCAGGAAAAGCCCAAGAACCCTCATGCATACAGAAGGTCAGCCTGCTTTTATTTTATATATTTAAAAAAGAAAGAATCATCTTCTGGAAACTGCTGTTTGAGAAAATTTGCATATACTGCAACAGTGATTTTCCCTCACTGAGTTGTCTTAAGACTTGTTAATATTTGGAGGGGGGAAAGGGTTAAAAATAAAAGCTATTATTTAAAAGCCATGTGTAAACTTGGTGTTTCACTTGAACAATTATTTAAAATAGTGGTTTCTTTAACTGAATAAATCTGCACCTGCAAAATGAATCACTGCTCTATAAATATAGAAGAGAACCCTTTCCAGGTTATATGTTTACACCTTCTCAAATACATTTTAGATTTCATCCATAGATGAAATCCATTAGACTTCATTTTTGTGGATGGACATTAGTATACATGTTCTAAATGAATTTCTTCAATCTCCAAGAAGTTTCTTATAAAACAAAATGAAGACAAGAAAACTATTTCACAAAAGAAAAAGCATTCAGATTAATCCATAATCACTGGACTTCTTGATCAATTTTTCTTTGAACAGAGAATCCCCCAACTCCCTTAACACCTCACATTAATGCACTTGCAATTCCATTTAGCACCCCATTTGTCATAAGTCACCTATCTATATAAGAATAGATTATTAAGGGAGATTAACAAACCAGAAGGGACCATTGTGATTATCTGGTCTGACTTTCTGACATGGAAATGTAATGTGTGCGCCTGAAATTTCAAGACTGGCAACCATGCCATTTGATTAGATTGAAAAAAATCTCACAAAATATAAAACGGTCCATTTCTGACCATGAAAGTTCAGCTTGGAAGATCTGTCTCCCATGATCAAGAACTGAAGACAAATACTTGGGAGTACTCAAGAAATTCCTTGCAACGTATTTAGTTAGACTTATGACAATCTACATAAAAGCACCAATCTTAATCTTTAGGTGCCTATCAAAATTTAAAAAGATAATCAAATTAATAGTCAGACTGGCAGCTACTCCACACTCATGAACAAACATACTGAAACAAGACGCCCCACACTACTGCAGATATCAGCCCCTTATTGAGCTCCTGCCTCACCAAGGCACTGGAAAACATGCAGGATGTCTAGCATGCTCTGAAAGTTTAAATTTGAGTTGTACAGGACCACAGCAATGTGGGTGGTTGGCGAGAGAATGAAGGAAGTAAGTTCAAAAATTGATCGCTAGCCCTTCTCAGAGAACACCTGGCCTGCAGCACCCTCTCTTTAACACTGAGAAGCCACCCACATAAGTGTCTACCCTGATCACAGCTGTGCAGTATTATTACATGGGGAGACAAGATGCCTGTCTTAACTGAGCATATTCCAGGCCATTTATTAAAATGTAAATTCTGCTTCTTGATAGTAAAGGGATGTTTTGGTACCAATACAATACTATGTAGGGATTTCTCTGCTGTTTCATTATGATCTCTGACTCACACCAATTTTGTATCATATCAGGAGCTGCTGCTGAAATAAATGAGAATGTACGAAGAAAGTCAAAGGTGAAATACTGTCCTATGGGATTAATTTTGTTTGAGGCAGGACAGGGACAGGAAAAGCAATAGTACTGGTTAACTCTTTGCTCCTTTCAAATGGTGGCAGGTTAGAACGCAGCTTATACTTCATCAGATCAAGAGCAGATTTAATTAAAAAAAACAAACAAAAATAGAAATAAAAATCTATAAATCACTCTTTTTTATAAAGAAGTAAAATACTTGATACAGTTTTCAGCTAATGTCATCTTGATAATACAACAGAAAAAAAACCACCCCAAACCCACCCACGAGCATGTCACTTGTAACTAAAAGGACATAATCAGTGTATTGAGAAGTAAATGCATTTTAAATAAAACATTTATGTTGCAAAAGCTTTAAGTTACCAGGATGCTTAAAACTCAAAGGTCACATGTTCTGATAAGCACACAAACTATAGATGTTTAGCCAAAGCTTAGCTGAACTAACCAAAGTGCGGAAAATTTCCTAAGTACAAGATTTTTCATTATATTTCAGAACCAGAAGTGAACAACTATACTGGAAGACTTCAGAAACTTGCGTTTTGAGATCAGTTCTTGAAATGGGCAAAAAGGTTTTGCATGTCTTTTCCCCCAAAATACCAACCTACAGAGAGAGAATTTTTCATTAAGATGACCACGCCAGTAAATGAAAAAATCTATGCCACAGCAATATTACCTTGGGAGCGATTAAGACAGTTCTAGTAAAGATACTAACAAGAACATGTTACTTTCACAACTCAACACCTCCCTGCGGCTTCAGTATACAGTGAAATCATAATGCTGAATTGGTGGCATCACATTAATATCCAAGGCCACATGCCAATGTCAAAGATGAGGTAATCACATTACTGCAGGATCAACCAGATGGAGAAGTGGGATTGAGAAAAATATCTGAAATACCTATAAAGTGAATAAAGAAAGTGGCTGGCTAAGTGAATTACTTTTGCTTCCCCTACCCCCTGCCAGTTTTGAAGTCTCTCCTTAACTTTGAATTCCTTAGCTTTTGAGGCTATTCATCAGACCTTTCATGTTATTTTAAGAACAGTCTGAAAAGGGTTTTGGTTCTGCAAAGTTGTGCAGTGACATTATTGACCTTCTTACTCTTTTACAGTACTCCAATTCCCATGAGAAAAAACAAGTTGCTTGAATCACTTGTAGTATTTTAACAACTATACTCATCTTCAGAAATCATTGGCACCACCTCATAACCAAAATAACTGAATCTTTATAGGAAGGTTTTATAATATTAAGTTCTGTAGAGATATTGCTTCAACAGCACAATAATTGTTTCGACAAGAGGAAGTTGAAAAGCCATACAATTATTTAACATCAACTTCAGTCTTTCATGACAATACCAGGCAGTTTTCACTAAGTGTGTCTCAATGTACCCACAATTTAGTGGCACAGATAATGACAAAGCTTAATAAAATAATGGAAACCAACTAGTGGAGTATATTAGCCTGTGGCTTTGGATGGTAGGGAGCTGAAAGGAAGAACAAGAAATGTTATACTGATTAAAAATAAAACAGGTCAGTGGGCAAATGAACTTGTGTATTAGCCTGCAACCTTGAATTCTGAATTAACAATCAAGACTAGACAAAACTATTATGCTGTGACTATCATTCTGCATGCCAAAATCCTACTTGCTGCAAACACACAGAGTGGTAATATTTTTAAGCGAAAGTCTGGGTACTTTATTTTAGTAAAGCTTAGAGATTTTTAGCATGGAATTTTGTGGCTCTGCATTAAGGATTACTCACATTTTGAATTAAGTGGAAGGTAAACATAAATTGGTAGAGGGCTGACTGTCCAAGAAACTGACTGTTGAATAAATCATTGACTCCACTTTTAGTCTAACAATAAGATAAAGAAACAAAAAGATCAAGAAAGGAAAACAAGGGAAAAGGAAAAAGGTCATAAACATAAGAATTCTTTTCAGAAGTGTTTATGTTTGCCTTGCCTTTGAACTTCCAATAATGACAAACAGTAAGACAAGAATATAAAACTACTTTATATATGTGAATTTTGTATACATGTTCAATGAAATATTGCACAATTTCTTGATTATTGATTGATTGATTCGGACTTCCATCACAAGCATTCCGCACTGGTTTTTTGCTCACTACACATTTTAAAGTATTTACACAAAATGCATAAAGGGTTTGAAAATAAACTTTAAGCCTCCTGGTTGAATCAGAAGTGCTTGGCAAGTTATACAATCTGGATAAAATTGTCAAAAGTAATGAAACATGTTTCTAGTCACTTGACTTGACTAATGTACTTGTGAAAATGGAACACAGTTGCCTAGGTGAATTAGGTGTTTGCTTTGGACAACATCTGATCTAGCCCATCTCTAGTCCTTAACCACACAAAATTACTTCATGTACTTCACTAGGAGTTCTCCTTAAATAAATACAGGAGTTGGCCACCTATTCCATCCTGTTCTTATAAAACCGGTTACCATTGTATTTTTGCAAGTACTGAACAACTAGAAGTTTTATGCTTCTTAAAGCAAGGTTTCCACAGGCTTGTACAAAAGTATTCAGTGAGGAATCCTGTAGCACTTATCTTGTATCTGAAGTAACCCAGGAAAATCAGAAACCAAAAATATTTCATAGAATATAGATGTTTTAAAATACTATTCCACACAAGGTGACATCTAAACATAAACACACAGATCCTCAGGTGCTGTGAATTGTCTGTTGAATTCAGTGGCGCCTAGGACAACTTCCACTAGCTTGATGGTATACCCCACAATGATCTTTTTTTTAAAAAAAATCCAGTTTTAAAAGTAGCCCAATAAAAGGATCAGTAATACCAAATCCTGATAAAAAGTGACTTGCTGTTGCAAGTACTGCAACCACAGAAGTAGTAAATCTGGAAGATAATTGCACAAATGTTGATGTGCAACATCAATACAAGAGCAAAGATTTATTTTATCTTCCTTAGGCATAACATCCTGAAAGTTTTTAAACAACATTTCCATCCTGAAAGGAAAACAGCATCACTCTCTAAATAAATTAAGGGATCAAATCAGAAGTGTTTTCAAAGAATACAATGTTCATGGCTTAGTATAACAGCTGAAATACCTAGCATATGGGCTTTGAAATACTATGTATTTCAGCTGTATTATTAGCAAGATCATTATATTTGACCTTTGTGGCAGGGTGGAGAGCAGTCGGTTCTACACCAGTTTTAAAAATGTGTTATATAAAATATATAAAAGCACACATAAAATACAACATACCCAAAGAGCAATGACATGGAATTGCCAGAGTATACAGTTCCTTCTCGCTAATCATTCTTTATCAGGTTTGAATTTCTATACACAACATAAAGGGAGGGGTGGAGCACCCAAGAATGTCTTTAAGGACAAAGGTTTAGTAGAAATCAGTTTCTTTTTTGCATATTAGCTACTAGAAGACAAATTTCCTCTTGGGCAATGAACAATCAGCGTGCACATTGCCATTTATTTTCCAACTCTTATTTCCTATTAACCTTCCTCTCAGGATCCTTTGACACCAACTCAAATAGCAATATAGGTTATTCAACAATATTACCATTCTCCACAGTGGTTTAACTGAACGGAATTAAATGAGAGAACAATAGCTCAGTAGGATGAGGCAGAGTGTGCCAATTTTTTCTTCCTAAAATAAAGGAGATTAGATTTTCCACATATATTTTTCTAACAATGCAGCTCAACAACTATGATACTTAGTACAAAAAAAGGCCAGGACACAAGACTGGAGGTTATGAAATTTTTCACGGTACAAATAAAACCAGCAGTCTTACAACTAATGATGCAACTGATTTTTATTTGTGGGGGAGAGGGAAGACCTTTCACCATTGTAAAGCAAATCATGAAATCTTCCATAAGTTTAAAAAAAGCACCAAGTAATATTTTCCAACCTTTCACTAAGTGTAGGGGCGAAAACCACATGTTTTAAAGGTCTTGCACAGTTTTATTATTAGAAGTAGGAACTCTACTGATACTGATGAGTCATTTGTATTGGCGGAAACCAAGAACACCCATCTTCTTCCTGGGTTACACAGAACTCACTGTGGTTTTCTATTCATTACCGGTCAAAGCAGTTGACTAAAAACAAAACAAGAGACAAGAACTCACCTTTGCTCTCAATGCCTGTTTAATACCAGCTGATTCGTCTATCATCCTTCTAGAGATTGCTTACATTGACAACTTTTCGTTACACATAAAGAAAAGGAGATCCATTAAGAAAAACGTGAGTACATTTAAACTTTTAAATAATCAAGATTAAATGCAGCACTGAAAATTGGTAATATACTCCACTTCTGCAATGATGACTGTGACAGAGTCAAACAAAACAAATCAATTACACATATTTGGAATCAGCAGAAACTGTCACCATTAGGAACCTTCTGAATCATCAGAATAGAGTCCATAAATACAAAAATGATCAGTTGCACTAGAATACAAGTCTTCATCCTCATACAAGTGAAGGAGTCACTGTAGTACATAGGATAAAAAACAGAATCCAGGAGCTAGGAATGTTCTGTTTTCAAAGTTCTATAACAAGTTCTGGGGTTTTAAGTGGAATTCTCCATTGACTGAAATGAGGAATTCTGCTTTAAGAAAAAGAACAGCCCAAAATTACCTAGGAGAAATACCATTCTAATGTTTAACTCCATATCCCAAGCAATGGTTCCTTTTTTGTAAAGCCACCACCCTGATTCAGAAAAAGCCTCCCCTCCACCACCACCACCCCAAAACCCAACCAACCAACCAACTCACGCACTCACACAAAAAAACCCAACACAAACACACATTAGGTCCTAGTAAACATTTGCAGGAACCAGATGCAGTTCAGCCAGTTTTATAAGAAGTGGAACAAACTGCAACTTTTTGCCACACATGCCTAAATCTTGGCCTAAACAAATGAAAAGTGTATTTTTATATTATTGGAGGAAGAAACTACAGCAAAGCAGTGGCCAGCAAACTGAAAATACATGCCAACACTCACATCCGCTAAGTCTGTGTCTCTTACTTACTGTGGACAGTTTATAGTGATGATAGCTGTAACTCTGAGCTGCAGCAGACACGTGAGTCAGCAAGAGCTGTCTGTAGGAAACTGCTGATGTGCTGAATTACTCTCCCATACACTGCACACACCTACCCACTAAACAAAAACAGGGTGTATGCAAATTAGTGCACAGGAACACCTCCACACTTACAGTTCCTGTTTTCCTAGTTTAGATCTAAATCACAAAACAATTACTAACAAACACTCTGAATGTCAGCTATAACAAGCAACTATGTTCAAATCTGCTTTAAATCTATTTGAATAAACTCATTTCTCTCTTAGCAAATGCAAAATTATTGCACTATAGACCACAAGAATTGCACAGTGACAGACACCTATACAGAATTCCTGGTTTTCTGAGTAGGAGACTCCTCTACACATTGAAAACTAATGGAACACATGTATCTAGTACAGTTCAGGTGAATACTTTGAAGCCAGAAGGCCAAAAATAAGCAATATCCTCAATTTCAACACCCATCAGATTTAAACAACTTGAAATCCCCAGGTTTTCCTGCTTCTAAGAATTCTTCAAACAACACCCTGGCTGATATATTCTGGAGTCATGTAAAAATGATGTGCATACGGCCATGAAATAAAAGATTTTACTAAATAAGTCTTAAAAGATGAAAGAATTTCAGGTCATCTTCCATAACACTGATAGCGACAAGAAAGCGTAGACTGTAGTGACTTCTCCCTGAGTCCCTAGTTTAAATGTCACATAAAACACTGGCTTGCTATGTATATTTAGATAATCTGTTTGGGAGAAACTTAGTATAAATCAGGCTTTCCCCTCCCCTGTCCTTTTGCAATAAACTGTAATGGTATCATAACTAGATTCTCCAAATTGTTTTGGAGGGCCTTCATATGTAACCTTCAATGGACGTAGAGGAAAAGTCCACAGAAATATCCCTTTTATGGTGGCTCAGAGATTTGATACTTACAAGTATTTACCAGTATTTCCAAAGCCTATTCTGTCGATCTTTTTTACGATCGTATCTTGAATATTGGCAGATCTTCAGTCAGTGCTGGTCATTTTTGTACTAAACTGGTAGCATCGATTTAAGCTCATTGCTGGTCACACAGAAATTTGTATGCATTTCACTGCTGGATTTTGTTTACATTATAATTTCCAAGTCCAATAATGGCAGAGTAAGTATCACACTTTACAACACATTACATAGACGTTTCAGCCTAATCAAACAGCAAAACGAGCTTACTGCAACTCAGCTGGCTGCAGAGTCATATATTTTCTTGATGCACACTTCAAATGCGCACTTATTATTCAGGCAGCTGCCAAGGTTAATATCTTTTGGCTGAAGTAATGGTGACCAGTTTTTGTAAAAGGCTGAGTAAGCATTTTGAACATTATTCTGGCACACCACTGGTAGATTTAGAGGTAGGGAATCATTGTTCCCTCAACCACAATAATATATTCAATTTAAAACCTATTCAAATCTTAGTGGAGAAGTGAAATCTCTTCAAAGAATCTCTGTCTCCTAAATTGACTATAGTGGAGAAACAAATCACTTGGATTTTTAAAGGAATCTGGTATTTCTCATTAGAAATTAGTCCAGTTTTTATTTACTACATCAACAAAATCCATTGCATATATCCATTTATACCAACCCTGAAATAAGTTATACACAAACTCTACACATTATACAGCACAACAAAAGTGAATATAAATCTCAAGTTAAAGGATACAATAATGTACTCATTAGAATGCAAGTCACATATGCAACGCACAAAAGACACAGAAGTCAGGCTTGTAAATGAAGAAGTTATTTTGTGCTTGAATCGTTGAATAAGAGTGGGCACCCTTACAAGGTTAGCTGGGGTCTGTATACAATTTGAGGACAGTGTAAAATGTTTTTGGACCATCTGAATTAGAAAAAGAGGTTTCCCCCTCCCTCACCACACATGTAGTATATGCAGTTCTAAGAAATCATCCATTCAACACTCTTGCATAAAAATGTAATCACTACTGAAGAGACTAATTAGGACCTGTAATATGGTACTGTACTATCCATGTTGACATGTTTTAAACATTCCATAGGCTGTATCTAGACAATTTCTCAACCTAGATGTACTTTCAGAGGTCTTTTCTCTCTCTAGACATGAGTAAAGTCTTATTGAAATGAATGGATATCATGGACATGGAAAGAGAAAATATTCCTCTTTACTCTTGTGGGAATGGGATTTTAAAAAGTGAGGAAATCATTCTCACTGATTTTCAAGGTTGCACATATTGTAGAGCAAGCTACAGCAGTTACCGAACAAGGCGGTCAAGGATGCAACCCCATGCTCTGGGTGTCCCTAAGCCTCAGACTGCCAGAAGCTGGAATTGGACAAGGAGATAGATTACTTGGTAAAATGTCCTGTTTACTCCCTCTGAAGCATCAGGCATTGGCCACTGTTGGAAAAACAGGGTACTGGGCTAAGTGGACCATTGGTCTGTCTTGATATGACAATTATTATTAAAAGATAGCTAGTCTGACAAATACTACAGCCTGTAAATAAAATGGCTATTTTACGTAACTACAAGACAAGCTTTAACAGCCAAACTACTGAGTTTTTAAATAACTAAATACGGGCAATTACTATTACATATTCCATACTACGTTATCATATACATAGGTGTCTGATTTCATCTCTCCCTCTGTCATTAATTACATGTGTACATGAATTGATGTACAGACCCCTGCGTAGCATGGAGATTTATACTAAATCTCATTAATGTCAATGGGTCTCCAAGGCCTTCTACAATGTCAAAACGTTTACCAGAATCTCTCATATTAAGAATATTAGGCACCAACATGATACTCCTATTTATCAGGATTTGGGCCATTACTCTCAACTAGCAATGTATTTTATTCCTAATGCAAAACACACTATAGTTAATTGCTAATTTTCTACTCAATGTCATGGTAGTGTGGCCGAAAGCAAAGATTTGGAGTGAGGGGTGGCAAGGAGCAGGGGATATTACCACAGTATCTGGAGTCTATTCTGTTTACATATAGAAGTTCCATTAATTCTAACGGCTGTTGCATGTATCTCTGTGTTTGGATGAAATCAGAAACATTAGCCCAGATGCTGAATTTCTTTCTTTTCAAAGTTACTTGAGATATAAAACTTTGCTGACAATTGATTCATCAGGATTTTTATTTTATTAAACATATTTTGGAGTATATCACCCATTAGTCTGCTGACTACATTGTCCTCCTAGTAGTCATGGTCGCTGGCTACCGGTTAAAAACATGTTAGTGCACATTTTTAAAAATGTAATGTTGTTTAATTTTACATCAACACAACTTATGCTTCTTAATAATGTTGCTCTTCTGCTCATTTTACAATTTGGTCAACTGAGGCACCCCGTCCCGTGTGTGAGTGGTTTGCCCAATACCACAGAGCTGACAAGTGGAAAAGCTAGCAAAAGAAACTTGAAATCCTGATTCTAAATCCTCTGATCTTGCTATTAGACAAGATTTCCTTTCACTTTGTACAGCTGATTTTGATGCACAATGTCCAACATCTTCAAATCAGTTTTTAGAATTAGATTATTAAATGTGGAAAAACCCCCAGCACATATCCATTACACTGCAGTGAACTATTATATCAGTATACCTGCTATATAGGCACTGAAATACAACAGTGATGGGGCAGATGCAAGTGGATACAAAGTCAATCTTGAATTTCAGAAGGACATGCACTCATCTGAAGCAGAATTTAGCTTTTCATTTTATGGACTATAGAGCCTTCCATATTGTTACATTACTAAAATTTCACTGCACAAGCCGTATAGTTAAATGCTTAACTCACGTCCTTAGCCATTTTATTCTATTTGAATTTATCTATTTCCTAGCAAAATTTCATTTTCTCCATATCCAAACAATTGTCAAATAATACAAGCAAACAGGACCATCAAACTATACTTTTACATGTAGCTAAAACAAAAATCCCATACAAATCTACATCCTCAAAAAAAAAATAAAACTAAATAAAAATATACTTGCCCTCAGCTCATGACCTTATATATCAAATTTAAAATGCATACAAGTTTTATGACAATTATGAAGTCTTGAAAATGGATTTTTATCATTGAAACACTGACAAATCTTCAGCTACCAGCACAGCAAATAGCAACACTAAAATTTAGTTCCAAAGGGATAGCTGTGTTAGCCTATTGCAGAAAAACAAGCAGAGTCCTGTGGCACTTTTAAAGACTAACAGATTTATTTATCGCATGAGCTTTCGTGGGAGAAAATCCCACTTCATCAGATGCTATGAAGATGGGAAAAATAAATAAAAGAAAAAAATAAATAAAATTTATTATGCTTTAAAAGTACCACAGGACTCTGTTTGTTTTCCTAAAATTTAGCAATCTTTCTTAGATACTAAAGACTAATTCTAATAAAGTGCCACCTCTGCCTCACGTTTATTATTACTTTAAAGAATGCAAAATACAGTTTACTCCAGAATTGCCAAGGTTTCAGTAATAAGGGTACGATGATCTCACAACAACTGAAGCATTTTAAGCAAGACACTGGCTGTATTATAAAAATAGCCTGTTCCACAAAAGGAGAGGCATGATTTCACACTTAGCTTTGTTCATGACAGCCAGAGCTTTCACAGCCAACTGCTTTGCCTACATGTTATATTTTAATGATCTGAGAAAACTGTTATCAAAGTTACCCTTGCTCTCTGATTTTACTCCAAAGGAGGTGGGGGGAAGCAACATTTCTCATTAAGCATTATTTTCTTTAGAGATCCATTAGGCAAAAAATAAATGACCTTTTCTGTTAAATACACTCGACAGATGAAATTTACAGAAAAACTCTCTAGCAAAAGGTGTCATCTGAGAAATGCACACTTGGCGATGAAGAAATGATCCCATGCTTGCCAGAAACCATTAAAATGGGGTCTCGTTTGCCACAAGAACACCACCGATCATTAAATTATTCTGAAGGCTGTGACACCCACCGATCAGCCCATGCTATGGTTTGGCACCAACTTAAGTAAGTTACAAAGTAGCTGAAGTCAGGATTCGAACCCGAAAGACAGGCAGGCATTTTACAAGTGTGTGACAAATGCCTCACTCCCGCAGGTGTCTCATGAAATCGCTGAGCCACTCCACAAGAGCCAGGAAGCTACAGCAGTGACCCCTCTCTCATGAGGCAGCAACTTCGGAAGTGCACACACACTCCCCAAACCTCTGCCCACGGCACAGCAACGAAACGCGACCACCAGCTCGGATTTCTGACACTTTCCCCTTCGGGAATCGAGCAGTTTCACGTCGCGACACACGTATGATCTCGAACACAAACCCCCATCAAAGGAAAGGGACGAGTGGGGCTGATGAGAAGAGCTTTCATGCAGGGTGGCTTTAAAGGGGATCTGGCGGGAAGTATTTAGCCACCCGGCGTGGGCAAAAATTGGCCCTCCTGTCACACTATTTAAGGGGAGTGCAAGGACCCCCAAGGGAAATGCAATCCCGATTGCTTTTCTTTTCAGCAGTACCTTCCCCCATGTGTTAACTAGATATTCTTTTGCTCGCCGGGGCTTGCACCAAGCAAAGGCACAGCGAGCTCTATTTTGCAGGGGTGGGTTTCCCTTTTTTAGAAAGAGCCTTTTTGAAAATAAAAAAAAGGGCCGTCGCCGTAGCACGGAAGAGCGCAAATGCCAAAACAAAGATGTGAAGGGGAAATGGGGGTGGGGGGCAGCTAAGGGGTCTTCGCCTTCCCTCGCTGCTCGTTAAAAAGGCCTCGAAATCTGACAGCTGCTTTGCTCCGCCCGTGCAAAACAAGAGCCCCCATGCCTGACTTATTACTCTGGGCTGCTCCTCCTCCCGCTGACTCAAAACACCCAGCACCGTGCATGCAATATGCCAGCTCCACTTTCCCCCTGGCGCGCGCACACTAAACCCACCGCGGGCTGACCATCCTCCCGCCCCTCCCGGTCCTCCTTCAACATCCCCACCATAAAAGGCACCCTCGGCGGTAGCTATAAGCCAGAGCCAAGCTGGTACCGGCCAGCAACAAACAGCCAGGCTGGATTCACTCACTCTCTCTCACACACTCTTCAGATCCTTTTACACACTTCCAGTTACGCAACGTGCCTGTGGTTCCCACTTTTAGAAATGACTGTTCACCCTCCCGCAAGCATGAGGACAGGCTTGTTTTTAAATAGCTTTCCCCCTCCCCTCCCGCAGCAGCTGGCTCCGAGAAAATCCGCCCCCCCTTCTCCCAGCTGCACGCACACACACACACACACCAAACTTCATCTCCATCACTGGCCGGGGAAGCGCTGCGAAAGAAGGACTCACCGTCTTCGACTGCAACTTTCCAGGCTTCCCCTCTCGCTGCAGCCTCCCCAGCCCGCTGGGACGCGGGGGCAGAGTGGGACGGGGCGGGGGGCTGGCTTTGCTGCTGAAGGGGAAGGGAGGGTATTTTTTGCGGGTCGGAATTTTGCACGCGCGGAGACGCACCTCACATGGCGATGGCTTGAAAACCAGCTGCCTCCAAAGTCTTGCTTGCAGAGAAAAATAGAGGGAGGGGACGGGGAGCAGGAGGAGGAGGGAAGGCTGCAGCAGTGGGGGCGTGGGGCGGGGGAGTCGCACAGGAATCGCTATGCTGCTCTGCTGCTACACTGGGGGCTGGCGGCGGCTGCACAAGGCGGTGGCAGCTCGGTGCCTTCGCAGCCGGGCGGCGGCGTGTTGCTGCAGCGGTTATCCCCGGTCTGTTGGTTACACTCTCGCCGTGGCTCGCGCTCTCCCCAATAGAACGCCGCCTACTCCCCTCAATCGCTACATTGTTGACATTCGCAGGCTGACATCATCTTCCCCCCCCCCCCCCCTTACTCCTCCACCGCCCGCCTTTCCCATTCACAATAACGCTACGTAAACCGCGTAGCGCCCTCTCCCTCGGCGGCTAGACGCCCTCGCGCAGAAAAAGGCGTAGCACCGCTCCGCGAATAGCAGCTCTGCCGGCATCCCCGCGCGCGCTCAGGTACGCAGCGCATGCGCGCCCCCTCCCTCTCCAGTCCATCGTTCTGCTTGAGTCAGTCGGTGTCTCTCCCACCCCAGCGACTTCTCGCGGCGGCCTCCCCGTGCGTGCTCGCGCGCGGCCGACGGGCACGCTGGGAGTTGTAGTCGTTCTCCGTGCTGTGGCTGAACGGGCGGGTGAATTGATGCTCTCATGGTTGCGAAGGCGGACGAGACTCTCCTGTGGATGGGCTCTGCCCCCTTAAAGCAACACACACACCCCGAGGAGCCAGACACTACCAGCACCTGGGGCTGGGAGTGTTCAGTGGGAGCTACAAGGGGCACTGGCTTTCCCAATATGCTAGTCCTGATACCAAATATACATGTCCATCCACAGCGCTGGACTTAGGGCTGGGCAGCCCCCTGCAGTGCCAGAGCTTGTGGTTGCCAGGCTCAGGGTGCTGTTTTTGTTATTAGTGCCAAAAGGGAAGATAGAATATTTGAAGTGAACTGCTAGATGATAGCTACATCATATGTGGAAATCACGCATCAAAGTTGTGAGACAGGCTACTAATGTCATAGAAAATAAAATATTCAAAAGTTTAACAAATTGGAGGGGGGAGGCGCTGAGGACACTTCTGGTCTAGGGCACCATTTGGTCTAAGCCAGGGATCTCAAACTCAAATCACCAGGAGGGCCACATGGGGTGCATCCACACTTACAAGTTAGGTCGGCTCCCCTAACTGAGCAAAAAAAATCCCGTACCTGAGGTCCCCTCTCTTACATCTTGCATACCAGGAGCTGGAGGCCTAGGACAGGCTCAAACCCTCCTGGGTTGAGAAGAGGTCTTGTCTCCCCAAGTCACCAAATGATTCAGTCCCATGCTCTGCATTGTCCTCCAACTTGACTTCCTCAACCCTCACTTGTTGGCTCGGGTTAAGTTTGGTGTCTGCTGTCCCTAGGCCTGTGGAGATATCTTTGGATATCTTGGTGGTGGAGGTAGGGTTGTCACTGAGGATAGCCTCCAGTTCCTTATAGAAATGGCAGGTTTTAGCTCTGCACCAGAGTGATGGTTTGACTCCATAGCCTTTTGATGTCCCACTCCCTGCCGCAACTCCTTGATTTTCACATGGCACTTACCATGTCCTTTTCATAGCCCTTCTCTACCATGGCACAAAAAATCTGACCATATGTTTCTAAGTTCCTTTGCCTGGAGCAGAGCTGAGACTGCACAGCCTTCTCTCCCCAAATGCTGATCAGATCCAGAAGCTCTGGTGTGCTCCAAACAGGAGAGCATTTGTTGCATCGAGCCACCATTGTCAGCTAGGAAGATATGATGGGAGCTCTCCACACTAACCAAGCAGGAAGTGGAATTTCAAAAATTCCCAGGACTTTAAAGTGGGAGGAACAAGGGATGTGAAGGATAACAGAAAGGGGTTCTGCAAGTATGTCAGCAACAAGAAAAGGATCAGGGGTTGTGTAGATCCCTTACAGAATGGGGCAGGCATCCTCATGGTGGATGATGCGGAAAAGGCTGAAGTACTCAATGCTTTTTTTACTTCAATCTTCACAGGGAGGGCCAGGTCCCAGGCTACTACACGGGGTAACGCAGAATGGAGAGAAGAGCGGCCCTCGGTGATAGAAAGTCAGGTTAGGGACTACTTAAAGAAATTGGATGTGCGCAAGTCCATGGGGCCGGATGAACTGCATCCAAGCATGCTGAGGGAGTTGGCTGAAGTGATTGCCAATCCGCTGGCCATTATCTTTGAAAACTTGTGGCAAACAGGGGAGGTCCCAGAGGATTGGAAAAAGGCAAATATAGTACCTATTTTCAAGAAAGAGAAAAAGGAGGATACGGGGAACTACAGATATGTCAGCCTCACCTCAATCCCTGGGAAAATCATGGAGCAGGTCCTCAAAGAGTCCATCCTGAAACACTTGGAGGAAAATAGAGTGATCAGGAACAGTCAACATGGGTTCACCAAGGGCAAATCATGCATGACCAACCCGATTTCCTTCTATGATGAAATGACTGGATTTGTGGATGTGGGAAGAGCCACATGATATACCTCGACTTTAGCAAGGCTTTTGATACGGTTTCCCACAGCATTCTCGTTGGCAAGTTAAGGAAGTATGGCTTGGACGAGTGGACTGTAAGGTGGATAGAAAACTGGCTAGATCAACGGGCTCAGCGGGTAGGAATCAATGGCTTGATGTCTAGTTGGCAACCGGTAATGAGTGGAGTGCCCCAGGGGTCAGTCCTGGGGCCAGTTCCGTTCAACATCTTCATTACTGATCTTGATGATGGGATAAACTGCATGCTTAGTAAGTTCACGGATGACACCAAGCTGGGGGTAATGGTAGATACTCTGGAGGGCAGGGACAGGATCCAGGGAGACTTGGACAAATTGGAACACTGGGCTGAAAAAAACCTCATGAGGTTCAACAAAGACAAGTGCAAAGACCAGCACTTAGGACGGAAAAATCCCAAGCACTGCTACAGGCTGGGGACCAATCAGCTAAGTAGCAGTGCTGTAGAAAAGGACCTGGGGGTTATGGTGGATGGGAAGATGAATATGAGCCAACAGTGTGCCTTTGTTGCCAAAAAGGCCAATGGCATATTAAGCTGCATCAATAGGAGTATTGCCAGCAGATCGAGGGATATGATAATTCCCCTCTATTTGACACTGGTCAGGCCGTATCTGGAATACTGTGTCCAATTTTTGGGCTCCCCACTACAGAAAGGATGTGGACAAATGAGAAAGAGTCCAGCGGAGGGCAACAAAAATGATTAGGGGGCTGGGGCACATGACTTATGAGGAGAGACTGAAGGAACTAGGCTTATTTAGTCTACAGAAGAGAAGACTGAGGGGAGATTTGATAGCAACCTTCAACTACTTGAAGGGGTGCTCCAAAGAGGAGGGAGCTAAGCTGTTCTCAATGGTAACAGAAGACAGAACAAGGAGCAATGGTTTCACATTACAGCTGGAGAGGTTGAGCTTGGATATTAGGAAAATCTTTCTCACTAGGATGGTGGTGAAGCATTGGAATGGGCTACCTAGGGAAGTGGTAGAATCTCCATCTCTGGAGATATTTAAGGCCCGGTTAGACAAAACCCTGGCTGGGGTGATTTAGTGGGAGTGGTCCTGCTTTTTAGCAGGGGGTTGGACTAGATGACCTCGTGAGATCCCTTCCATCCCTATTATTCTATGATTCTATGAACAGATGGCTGCAGGGCAGCAGAATTCAAACTGATGGTCAGAGCAGTCAGGATGGGCATTGTGGGACACCTCCTGGAGGCCATTTAACATAACATAACCAATCTACACTGACACTTTGTCGCTAAAAGTTTGGTGCAAAAACTTTATGCCTCTCATCGAGGTAGTTTATTTTGTTGCAAAATCAGGGGAATTAGGTCAGTGAGGAGGGGACAGGGGATCGCAGTGTGTACACTACCACTGTTTTGGTGCAAAAAAATTACTTTGGTCAACAAAAATATGTAGTGTAGACCAGTCTTTATTTTTCAATCCACTTAAATGCCAATAATGAGGCTATCACAATTCAGGGCAACTGCACATGTATTCTCCCTCTGTGGTACAACAAAAATACGCACTCTCAGGCTTCCAGCTCTCCAGCCATCACCTCTCTTGGGTGGAGACATGAGCTTCTCTCTCTCTCAATATTGGAATATTTCCAGGTTGCACAGTTCCTTCATGTACTGTAAATTCCTCACCAAGTTAGATTGAGTAATTAAGGCTGCTTTGTTTTTCTCTGCAAAAGCTATAAACAGATTAATTGACCACAGTATTAAGGTATCATACAGCTTTTCCTAAGTAAGCACATTTATTCTTAAAGTGAAAGCATTACAGTGAAAACATTAAAACAATGAAAGAACAAACATGCCTGCTAATGTTCAGTTCTTGCATAACTGAAAGGAATATATTTACATACTCCTCCCCCACTTAACTTTAAAGGTTCACTCTTGTCTGGCACATTGTATCAAATAGTCCTCTGAAGCTCATGACACTTCCTAGGGCTAACATGAGTCATGACTCCCACATAGATAAATTACATACAATCCCACAATAATGCAGAAACATTTGCATTTTTAATACAATGAACTCCCAAAATACTTAAATTTAATTTAGTAAGGTTTAACTTAATTCAATAAAGTTTGTCCATCAATTTGCCACATATGTCACAGAGCCCAGTCCTGCTGTCATTATAGTCAACTGAATTTGTACCTCATAATTTTTGCATCTTTAATTATTTCTAAACCACTTGTCTTCCATATGTCCAAAGCAGTTGACCTTATTGCAGAATAAGTTGATGGAAAACATTAAGTTTTAAAGATAAACTATTATCAAATAATCTCTCAAAAATGGAGACATTTAACTAGATCAAATCTTTAGAAGTGTGTAAGCATAAAAAATGCCAATCTACAGGCTATATATTTTAGAGGAAGAAGGCACCTAAGATGCCAAAGACAAAATTGCCTTCTGAAATATATTTAAAAATCACAACAATCTAAAAAAACCCAAACAAACATAAATTGGTACTTTTACTTAAGATATTTGTATTTCTTAAATCTCATGGTACCTGATCTACTTTTCAACATTTTCCCTAATGATAACACAAAGCTTTCCATAATACCCCAACTATAAATAACTATTTTTGATCATATTTAAAACACACTAAAGCCATTTTAAATACAACACAACTGTGTAAAAAAGTATATCCCAACAGCCCTTTCTGAGAATTAATTTGCATATTGAGTCATGCAACCTGAGTAGTCCCAGCAGTGCCATCTATTAGAGGCCTCAGTAGATGACTGTATACGTCAGTCATTAAGAGAGCATATAAAACCAATAGATTTTTCTTGGCAAATGAACCAGAACTTCCAATTTAATAAATTATGAGAACAGAGGTATGCATTGTTCAAAGCTACTCCTGTTGCAACTCCTCTGGATATGAAACCAAACTGAATTCAAGTTCAAACAATTAGGCAAAATAGAACTGGAGTTTTGCTCAATTCAGAACTGCAGGATTTTGGCAAAAATTAAAGCTCTCCTAAAGCTGAAGTTTTTGTCAATACAATTTTGATGGAATTTGTACCTTTCCTTACCACATACAGATTTACCCTACCATTGATATTAATGTAGGTAAATCTTATTAATATTAATCACTAGATAATGTATTGTTTTTTTTTAAAATTGAGCCATTTTTTATTTAAAGATGAGGAAAGTAACAGTTGACTTTTAGTTGAAGTGCAAGCACCATATATTTTTAATGTTTAATTTTTAATATTGTTAATATTTATTTAATATTTTAAAATACATTTCAGATAATATGTCTTCACAATATGGCTTGACACAACATCACAAGAATCATGAAAGAGAAATAGCCAAGTAGAGAGTTCAGATTGTACTCGCGGTTCTCTGAGGATCCACTAAGTTGCACCGAGATTACGTTCTTTTTGAAATATCCTGTGCTTTAAAATTACCATTGCATTAAAATTGCAGTGTCAGGAAACAAATCAGAAAGAACAGTTACAAATATTTTGTTACTTACTTTTTGGGGGGGAAAAAGGGAGAGGTAATATAATATAAAATGCATTTAGAATAGCAAGGAGTATATTACTTGCTATGTCAGAGCTACTTGAGAAGTTCTGAGAACATTTAAATCTTATGAATGCCAATGATGGCTGTAGGTGTTGAAAGTCTGAAATTTTAGCCCTTCTATTTCATCCTTGAGCCATTGCCTTCTTTTGTAGTTTAGCCAGATCTAAGAATATTTAGTGTAGGCTTTTTTTTTGACTAACTTTTTAAAAAAATTATGATATGACATAGAACTATGGACATGTCAGTGGAACTAGTTATAATAAGATATATCCTGTACCAGGCTCTGTTAATTCCTTATTTCTGTAACTGCGGAATTAGCTGAAACTCTATTTCTTGCTGTAGAATCTCTCTCCTTTTTAAATGTATGTCTCTGGGCTTTTTGACTGCAAACATAGTCCTCTGTCCTCATCAACTCTACAGGGTGTCAATTCTGAAATTTTAAGGATAGAAATTTAGAGCATATCCTAACTACACACCCATCTACAATGATATATTCAAACATTAGTTTATCCATCCCTGTTGCTGACAAACCAGTGTGGATAAACCAGCACTGAAAATGGTGTAAGTGCTATCTGGAGAGGGCTAAATCGTTTCCAACAGTCTGCCAGGAAACCTTGCTAAAAGGCACTGGAAACCATTTTCTTTCCTTGCCACACGGGAAGTGTATTAAGTACGTTTGCACTTGAATCTTTCTACGTATTTTATTTTCCCTTACAGGAGAAGTACAGACAGATGTCTAAACAACCTCAGAAAGAAACAGCTTATGCATTTATTACAAATATTGAGATTCATCAGGGAGTTCAAGAACTGCTTATCTCTAAAGTTATTCTGTAAAGATTAAGAAGATAGAAATATTTGGGAGGTTTTGAGAAGGAAGCCAGAGCAACTGCCATGGCTGTCATGTCATTGGGTCCTGGGAGAAACACACAACGGGGGCCAACCAAAAGATTCCCTGTGTTGAACACTATTCAGAGAGGGAAAACTTATGGGATTTGACAACACAGACATGCAAAGCACATCCCAGAAGTGACAGGGATGCTGTACACTCTTTTGTGCCTTACACAACACCTTCCAGCATGGGAAGGATCTAGATTCAGAAAGAAAGCTTTCTTGTTCTCCATACTGTCTGTCTAAAAAATAAAAGACACATTGTTGAATAGTATAGGCCCCAGATCTGACCTGCTACAAACACTATTTCAGCAGTAAGATTTAATTCTGGATTGTAAATAAAAATAAAATCTTTGACTATGTCTACACTTGAAAAGTTAGGTTGACTTTATGAAGTTGACTTAATAAGGTCGACTTAACTTTTCAAGTGTAGATGTGGCCCCTTTTTGGCCTTATTAAGTCGACATAACATTTTAAGTCGATTTAGAAAGGTCGCCCTAGGCACTATTCCATGTCTCCACTGGCTTAAGTCAACTTAATAAAGTTGACTTGAGCGTTAGTTCGAACTAAAACGAGGTATTATTAATTTGAACTAACTTTTCCTTAATTCGAATTAAGGAGCAGCTTAAGTCAAATTAAGGAAAGCCCAGTGTAGACACAGAGTAAATTAAGTTGATTTAAGCCTCCTTAAGTCGACTTAATTTCTAAGTGTAGATGCGCCCTTTGGGTTTTGGTGTGTGGGGAAATCTACTTATCACTAAGAAATTACTATTTTGAAGGAGTCTTTTACCTTTTATTTTACATAGTCTTTAGCATCAGTGGGAGTTAATGCACATTCATCAGTGGCTGACTAGACCCAAAAGATTAATTAGAGGAAAAGACTAGAGGTAATTATTATTCATAAAAAAGTATTGTATTGAAAAAAGCTTGGAATTTTAAGCCTTGTATGACTCGAAGCCTTTATGGAAAGATTCATTTGTGTTTTCCTCCTGATGTAAGGCAACAGCAAAAGCACAGGACATATTGCTATCATTGTAGAAGATTCAGTGTGTTGATTCTCAAAGGCACAAATGGAAGTTAGGTGCAACTCCCACTGAAAGTCAATGGGAACTAGGGGACCACCCATAAAGTTACTTAGGTGCTTAAGTCCCATTTTTAGGGCTCTGAGATCCACAAAACACTTGCTCAGCTACCACCTAATTTCTCTCTATAAATACATCAGAGGGATTAATATCAGGGAGGGAGAGGAATTATTTGAGTACAGCACCAATGTGGACACCAGAACAAATGGTTATAAACTGTCCATCAAGAAATTTAGGCTTGAAATTAGATGCAGGTTTCTAACCATTAGGAGAGTAAAGTTCTGGAATAGCCTTCCAAGGGGAGTTGTGGGGGCAAAAACCATAACTGCTTTTAAAACTGAGCTTGATAAATTTATGGAGTGGATAGTATGATTAGCCTATTTTGGAAATTGACAGATATTAGGCTACGGGTGGTGGATATAGAATCATGGTATCATAGAATCATAGGATTGGAAGGGACCTCACTGGGTCATCTAGTCCAACCCCCTGCTAAAAAGCAGGACCACTCCCACTAAATCACCCCAGCCACGGTTTTGTCTAAAGTGGCCTAAGAGGGGAGAGTACATGGGGTGGGTTCTGAGTTATTACAGAGAATTGTTTCTTGGGTAACTGGCTGTTGAGACTTGCCCACATACTCAGGGTTTAACTGATTGCCATATTTGGGGTCAAGAAGGAATTTTCCCCCAGGGCTGATTGGCCTGGGCTCTGGGGGGTTTTCGCCTTCCTCTGTAGCACAGGGCATGGCTCACCTACTGATGAATTCTCTGTATTTTAAAGTCCTTAAATCATGATTTAAGAGGTAAATAACTCAGTCATGGGTTGGTGGCCTATTGCTGGAGTGGGTGGGTGAGGTCTTGAGGCCTGCATTTTGCAGGAGGTCAGACTAGATGATCGTACTGATCCCTTCTGACCTTAAAGTCTATGGCTATGTCTACACTTACTAAAATTAGTTCGAATTAGTTAATTCAAACTAACTAATTTGAACTAATTTTAGGTTAGTTCAAATTAACTTAATTTGAACTAGAAAAATTTAGTTCGAGCTAAGCAATGAATGACACTTGCTTAGTTCGAATTAGCTATTTGCATTGAATTCAATAGGCCAGTTATTAGTTCAAACTAAGCAATTAGTTCGAACTAACATGGCCACATTGGTTAATTCGAACTAACTAGTTCTAATTAACCTTTACTTCGAATAGCCTATTCGAATTTATTAGTTCAAATTAAGGAAGCCCTTAATTCGAACTAATTAAAGCCTAGTGTAGCCCGGACTTTAATTAGTTCGAATTAAGCTTCCTTAATTTGAACTAACTTGCCAGTGTAGACATAGCCTATGAGTCCATGAGTCACCTATCCATGTAGGCTCTCTTGGGCTATGTCTACACTAGAAAAGTTAAGTCGACTTTGTTAAGTCAACTTAATAAGCTTGATTTTAAGTCGACTTAACAAAGTTGACTTAACTTTTCTAGTGTAGACATAGCCCCTTGTCGACCTTATTAAGTCGACTTAACGCTTTAAGTCAACTTAATAAGGTCGATTTAGGTGCTAATCCCCATCCACACTGACTTTAAGTCAACTTAAGGAGTCGATTTAAGGCTTAAGTTGACCTAAAACGAGGTGTTATTAAATCGACTTAAGAAAAGCCCCATGTGGATATAGCTTTGTTTATGTTGACTTAAGCCTCCTTAAGTTGACCTAAGTTGCCAGTGTAGATGCACCCTTGGAATCTAAGTTTCTTCATCTGGGCCTGTGCACTTCAGCCTTACTGTAGGTGCCTGTTTCCTGTCTAAGTTGAAAACTAGTCACCAACTGGGGAAGAGAGGCATTGAGCTACCTGTGTCATGCTCAGAGCCCTTCAGGTTAATTCACGCAAAACCAGGATGGAGAAGGCTTCAGCTGTCCCTTATAACCTTTAGCTCAGTGGATAGGGTAGTCCTCTAAGCTGGGGAGACCCCCTGGTTCAAGTCCCTTTTCCCTGAGGAGAGCTCTACATCAGACTATTCCAAGGCCTAGCAGTTATAGCACTCACCAGAAAGCTCCCTCAGTTTTTCCTGCTGAAGTTGGTCTACTGGAATTAAATAATATTGAATAAATATTAATTTGGCCAATGGAAGAGTTAGCATGATTATAGTCTAGTGGTTCAAGTGCTCACTTAAGAAGTGACAGATCCTTGTTCAAATCACTTCTCCCGCTCAGGTGGAAGGGGAACCTGAATCAGAGGTTTCCCACATCCTCGGGAAGTATCCTAAATACTGGACTAATACTAGCCCACCTGTTTTGTTCCAAGCCCCAAATGCCTATCTTTCCCTAGTTTGTGAATCACAAGCAGAGACAGGTGCCTCCTGGCAGTCCATACTTTGACGTCAAACTTTGAAAGAGGGGTAAGGAAGCAGTTTAGCTGGTCAGCATTTCCCATTGATGGCTCCCTACCAAGCATGCTGGGTTTTTGGATCTCATTGTAAGGTATGTATCTCTTTCCATTCATTGTCCAGGAACTTAGACACTTAACTCAGGCTTTGGGAATCAGTGTCGGGCCTGTAATTTTCTAAGAGCCTAGAAGTTGGGAGGTAGACGTTGCAACACTCCTAGATCCCATGAAGGTTATGGACTTCGAAGCCTGAAAAATCTCCCCCTATGTCCTTAATGCAGCACTGCTTTTGTGACAGCTGTATGCTGCCTTTGCTTATGAAAGGGAACATGTACTTTGCTAGCATTCTGTTGCTTCAGCATGAGAAGGGATTTCTGTTGTGTTCCAGTGATGAGTCATGCAGGATGTAGCAGATGGTAGAAAAAGTGAAGCCACAAGATACCAGTGGGATTGAGATAGAAGATTGGAGCATGGAGGGGGGGTTGTGTGAAAAGAATTTAGAATTTATAGAGGCCAGAAGAGATGAGAGAAATGTAAATTAACTGGAAACAGAAGCTTCTCTAGTTGTGTACACACACACACAGACAAGCCAATGAAGCTACATAAGAGATTAGTGTATGGTTTATGCAGCTGAAACATGCTTGTGCTTAGTAAGGTCACAAGTGGTTTTCCACTTTAAACAAAAGCCAGAGAAGGCCATAAAGGAAGTGAAAGCAAACAATAGGGATCACACAGAAACAGGAGAGCTAACTCAGTACAGATATGTAATAGCAATAGAATAATAATTTGCACTGCCTCTGGAAACGAATGAATTAATTTTATTAGTGCGTCTAATTTGGAGTCATTCCCCCAGATTGAACTGTGTGTCATCTAAATTTTTAAACATCAATCTGAATAGGTTGGAATGTGGTTCAAACACAGTTTTCTTCTGAATGTATTTAAGGGTCATGCTTAAAATTCATAAATATTATATTTGTCTTTATAAAGGTGAGATGCTTTTTTTGTCTCAGATTTATTTACAATAACCCAGTTACAAGGTGGGCCATCACTTTTGTGGCTTTTCACTCCATTTTTATAAAGAATACTACATTAACTTGCTTATCCCATTAGATGCTTCTGCTGTTTATTATAAGAACAGAATATAACAAGATGTTCTTGTAACTAAAGCAGAAGACAGAATGAGGAAGACTGGATCCTACCTTGGGCTCTTCTTGAATCTTCTTGAATAAGGCCTGATTTTCAGAGGTTGTGAGCCCTAAACTATGTTATTATTGCCCAGTCCTACAAGGTGATGAACCCTTATTAACTGCAGTGGGAGGTGAGATTTGTTTAGCACTTTGCAGGATTAGATGCTAAGTCTCTACATCTTTTTTTCCTGAGCTGTAAAATGAGGACAATGTTTTACTGTCGCTAAAAGACATTTTGAGGCAAAATTGATGAAGATTTGTAAAGTGCAGTGGGGTCCTTAAATGGCAAGCACCAAGTATTATATGCAAAGTGCTACACTTTCATTGAATATGATATGTATGCTACACAATGCAAGTAATTGCACATGAACCTTACCAAGCATTTTCTAATAAAAAATTATTAAGTTTCGGAATCAAGAGTCTTGGCTTAGGTTTTTTCCATTCAGAAAGCACTATTCCTCTTTACAATCTATAGCAGGATACTTCCTTCTATATTTATGAACACAGTCCATTTCACACTGCAGCTTTTATGAAACACATCCATATATTTTCTGATTATCATGGTATCATTCTATATCAGGATGTGATGTAACTGCAGTGTTGGCCCTTAAAAACAGGTGTCAAAGCCTCTACAATGGTCTTGGGTTAGAGGTAGAGCTGGAGTGTAATGGTCTTAAATCGCTGTGTATTTGATACTTCTGCGGCTGCAACAAATAATATTGATCCCCGTTTACTGGTGTAATAACAATCTGTGCTATGTTAACTTGAAGCTGTGAACGATAAAGCTCTGCCATGAATTACATATGAATAAAAATGGGTCTTTGCTGGAACTATTTATCTGTGTTTTAGGTTCAGAGAAGCTAGAGCAGGAAAAGACCCAGTAGATAATCAAATCTATTCACTCCAAATGTAGGATATAGACTCCCGATGTATTGATTTCTCAGGAAAAAAAGTTGGTCCTTTTTTTGAAAATGCTTTAACACAATGCTAAACATTAAAAAGTCTACATTTTGACCTACTCTACCAGGTAAGTAATTTTCACATCAAATTTTCAGTGTCAATTACAGTATGACTAAAATATTAAGGCTTTGGGTAGAATAAAGATAATTATTATTCAGTTCTCCCTCTTACATAAAAGCCTTTGTCTATTCGTAGCAACAGAAAAACAATATCTCTCAGCTGATAAAGTGCTGGTATCTTTAAAGAGATCGTCAGTTTGGTCTACATGTAGATTTCATAAATATTTTTACATAATTTAAAACCAATAGAAATATTTCTACATTTAAATAAAAATCCAACAAAACAGTATTAAAACAAATTGTCAGAAATCTAACTGCAGTGTTTCAAACCTAAATACGCAGCAGTGAGAGCCTGAAAGCAAAACAAAAGAAAAGGAAAAGTGAAATTGACTTTAGTGATATTCATCAGCCCACCTGAGAGAAATTAAAAATGTAAACAAAGATCACATATAGATAGAGACAAGAAAATTAAATTCTCAGACTTCCACTAATTTAACCTGTAGCACAGGCCATCAATTTGTTTTTGTTTATAGCATATGATTTTAAACTGAGAGCATCCCTTTGAGGAATGGACTTCCCGCCTGCAATTTATACTTGATACAGTCTATTTTTGTTTTTAGCTTACAAACTTTTGTCAATACTACTTTTTTAGGGTTAAAAGTTAATATGAAGATTGGGAAAATGCTCTACTGCATTTTGCATAAAAAAGTGATGACAAAGAGCAAGTAGCACTTTATTAATATGCAGTGAAATACTACTTAGTTCTAAAGTGACTGTAGATTAGTTTTCTTCCCCTGCGTGTAAATCTGGTGCAGTATTGTTCTAAAAATAATACTTAAGAGCCCACTGCACTCTTTGTAAGTCAGAGCCTTTGGGTGCATCTACACTTGTAAATTAAGTCAACTTAAGCCTGCTTAAGTCGACTTAATTTACTCTGCGTCCACACTGGAGTTTCCTTAAGTCGACTTAAGCAATTGCCAGCACGGCGGCCTCCAGCAGGCAGGGAGACCTGGAGGCTTCCCCACAGCTGGAGCATGGTTCTGGCAAAAAGGGAGCCACCACTTCCTTCTGGCTGGGACCATTCAAGTCCTGGTCAGCAGGGAGCCCCGCGGACCCTCCTAGCCAGGACCGAGCGGTCGCGGCTAGGAGGAAGCGCGGGAGACCTGCGTTCTGGAGCACGGGAAACCCACGTTTTGGAGTGCGGGTCTCCCGCTCTCCCTCCTGGCCGGGACCGCACGGTCCCAGCTAGGAGGGAGCGTGGGGCTCCCATCTCCCCGGGACCCGAGCGGTCCCAGCTAGGAGGGTTCCCATCTGCCCGGGACCTGAGAAGTCCCGAGCAGAAGGGAGCCGAGTGGTCCGGGACAGAAGGGAGCTCCACGCTCCCTTCTCCCCCGGACCACCCCGGGGCTTGCTGCCTGGGGAGAGCCAGCCCCGTGCAGGGCTGTCTCTTCCCAGGACAAACCCTCCTAGCCTGGGGAGCTGAGGCTCCAAAGGAGCCTCGCTTCCCCCTGGACCTAACTAGTCGACTTAGAGAGTCTAGTGTAGACTCTAAGTCGACTTAGTATGGCCCGCCTTAACTCGACTTAGGAGTCCTGTGTGAACTCTGTAAGTTGACTTAATAAGGTCGACTTAAAGTCGACTATTTATAGTCGACTTAATAAAGTAGACCTAAATTCCCCAGTGTAGACATAGCCTTTGACACTGTACTGAACTTTTTATGGAGAGATTTCCTCACAAGATGTTAATGCTAAAAGTATTATCCAAAATGTTCATCACCATAATAAGCATCAGAATTTTATTAGATAAGGCAAGATAGAGGAACTTAATATTTTGTCAAATTAAAGCGTTACCCTTTTTATCTCTTAGGATCACCATTTAAACTGCACTCAGATCACACACAAATAGAAACACATTCCTACCACACACAGCTACTCTATGCAGAACAAAGAGTCAAGATATCATTTTCTGTGCAGGCTTGATTTTGAGTACAGATTTCATTACCGGCTCAACATAGGATAATAAAATTCCTTTAGGGCAGAGAAGAGCTACATCAAAGAGGCAGTATGGAAAGGCAGGCTTTGTTAGTGCATGCTCTGTCACCTGCATTGCTAGTCCTTGCTTGCCTTTAATTTGTAAGGAAATGCTAGTAATTCAAAAACCTTTCATTGAACCAACATATATATCAAAATACAAAACCCTCTAGAAGCCTGGTGATTTCTTTGTAGCTGAAAATGGAATAAACGGAAATTCACTTTTTACCAGAATAAATGACCAACAAGGGTCCTAAAAGCATTGGCTACATTGACTTGGGTTAAATGCCGTCTGCACCTTTTCGATAAATATACTTTTCTGCATTTTTTCTGTTTATTTCTTTAGCACTGAAGGGTAAATTTAGTGCTTATGAAAATGAGTCTAATGTTGGCTAGGACCAGATATAGCTGAAGAAAAAACTGCAAGCTTCCCTATGTGACAGACTCTGCAAATACAGAAACAAAAGGGTTGCCGGACAGAAATGGACTATTAGCTTAGCTAGTTCAGTACTCTGCTTTTGGCAGCATCCAGGAACTGGTGCTTCAGAGGAGGCTCAAAACTCCTAAACACAGTTAGCATAATTATGAGATGCTGTGTATTGGCAGGGGGGTGGGGAGGGGACTTGATCCTGATTTCACAAGGTCAGTTTATGTCCCAAAACATGAGGAGGTTTATCTTCCCTTGCATCCATTTTATAGAATCATAGGGTTGGAAGAGACCTCATGAGGTCATCTAGTCCAACCCCCTGCTAAAAGCAGGACCATTCCCACTAAATCATCCCAGCCAGGGTATTGTCTAACCGAACCTTAAATCTCTCCAAAGATGGAGATTCCACCACCTCCCTAGGTAACCCATTCCAATACTTCACCACCCTCCCAGTGAGAAAGTTTTTCCTCATATCCAACCTCGACCTCTCCACCTGCAACTTACATAGGTGCAAATTCTATTTCTGCTTAAAAGATTCTCTAATCTTTTGTTGGATTCTAATAAAGAATCTGCCTCAATAATGTCATTTATCAGGGCGTTTAATGGGTTGAGCACAATCTATATGGAATTGTTACATTTGGGTAGTTAGAGCTCAGCACATGAAAAATTTTCCCAAAAATGACTGCCTTGAGGATCAAGGTGATTAGTCTGTGTGAAAGACACATGAGCTACCATGCCCTTCCCTCAAGTCCTCCTGAAAGAAATAATATCCTCCCCTGAAACAATTCTCTCTTAGTATGCTCTCTTCATGGCCACAGAGTAGCAGCTTGCTGCTTCCCCACCTTCCAATAGGCCTGTCCAAATTCCTCTTCCCCATCTCCTTACTAGGGAAGAGAACAAAGGAAGGAAGGAAGGAAGAGGTGGAACTGAGAGGTTGAGAGACTCCTACACAGCCTTCAGGCAGATGACACCGCCGGACCACGCTGCCTACTACCAGCAACTGATGAAATAGATGCCAGTGGTAGGCAGAAAATGAAGAGTGAAAATCAGTGGAGAGGAGGCATATTTGGAGTAACAGTGCTCCAAGTTCCTCCTCCGCATCCCCATCACCTCCAGATAGAACAGCAGCAGCTCCATCTGGGCTCTGTTCCCACTAGCATACTCTATTTCCCTGTAAGGAAACGAGCAATGGGGGTTAATTCAGGGCAAGGCTACACTGTCGGACGCAGCACCCACAGCGCAGGATCGATTATGCGAGTTTGATTGAGCATCCGTAAAGACACACTCAATCTAACTCAGAATTAGCCGGAGGTCAATTGAGTAAGACCTACCTGGCAAGAAGCTTAGCGCTGATTCAACGGGAAGGCATTTCCTGTCAAATCAGCACTGTGGGGTCCATGCAGTAAGGAGGCGGTATCAATTGCCGCTGAAATCGCACCGCAGTGTAGACTAGGGCTTAGACTCCTCCCTTTCCCCCAGCCCATTCCAAGTTATGGTTTGCCCCAGATGAGCAGACAAGTGGCATTTTCAAACCCTCATCGATTTCAGTTTTGAGTGTCCCTTTGTTATATCAGAAGAGTTTTTTGTTTTTTTTTAAAGAGTCAGATTGGGGTTTTATTTCCACAATCCTGTTAACATTTTTTTTTTGCATCACCCCAGAGATGCATATGGAACTTAATAATAAGGACAGTCTCTGCCTCTGGGAGGTCTTAGTCTCACCCTATGCCATCCATGCCTCTAACTATTTCCCTTGCTTGCTACCACTGTGCAATTATAATGCAATCCCCTACAATAACCCAATCCCCAGACCTGCAATGAGCTTCAAAAAGAGAGCATCCCACACAGAATTGAGCTCTGTGCTAGTCTGTTGATAAATGAGTGTTTTTACACCTTATCCCTATAGAGCTCTCCACATTATCTTATTATTTTTCAATTAACTTAAACATGTTATTTGCTTGAATAATATTAACTGCTTATTCAGCAGTCTTCACTGAGCTATGTATGAGTCCTAAATATTTTTCTTGAGACAATCAAGCTAAGTAAGAGCAAACCTGTTTCTATAACAAGTTTATTATCCCCACATTAAATGGTGTTCCTCAGAGTTACATTTTACCTGCCTGAGATGTGGAGATTCTTAGTCTTCCATACTTTGTACTAACCTAAAAACTTTAGTGTCATGCATAAACATCAGCTGCTTATTTTCCCTTTATCTAGATCATCATAAAATACTACAGAGCCACACTGATTCTCCAGCACCCCACTATTAACTTGCTAAACTTCTGAGCAAGGAGTCTGGTAAGATGGTGGAGTGCCTCAGCAGCAAGGTTGTTCCTTATAGTAATAACACTCGTTAGCATGGGGACGAAAACCAGTTCTATAATCCTGGGTGTGGAGCCTTGTTTTCCCAAAGGCTAGCTGTTCTCTCTTTAGTTCAAGCAGCCTTTTCCATAGAGCCTCCCTTGAATACCTCTGCTGTGGGTGTAGGAAGCTGAGTCTGGGACAACCCCTTGTTCACCTGGGACTAGATAGCACCCCAGCCTGCTGTCATAAAGACATATATTAAGACAGTTTGTTTTCCATTGCTTAATCAGTTTATAGTGTACTATTTTACCTCACGGTTAATGATTTTCACCAGAAGTCTTCTATGAGGGACTTTATCGAAAGTATTTTAAAATCCAATAAATTATATCCACCAGCTCCCTATTTTGGTGGAACTTTCAAATAGTTAGATTTACACTGAACTTAATCTGGATTTATATACTCATAATTGAAATTATAATCTAGCCATATCTGTTTATACATAGCCAGCTGTTTTATTTCTTTGTCCTCCATCCGATTCAATCAGTATTCTCAACACTGAGGTGAACATACGTTGGTTCACCATTGACTCCTATTTTAGAATTGGACAGTTGTTCATAACTTCACTCTTGAGGAACAATCTTTTTTTTAGTTGTCTTGCACATGTTGACCAGCAGCTCTGTTCCTCTGCATTTTAATTGCTTCCAGACTCCCAAATCAATACAATTGGGCCTTTGTGGTTTACTGCACTTGTTTCTCAAGTTGTTCAAATATCTCCTGCTTAGAAATGTTTATCTTCATAATATTACACTCTTTCTCCCACAGGAAGCGTGCTTAGGATAGGAATTTCCACATCATCCTGCACAGCGATGACAAATGCAAATCTCTTCTTCACAATTTCTTAATCCTTGTTAATTGCCTCCTTAGTTTCTTAGTGACCTGGAGGGCCCTCATTTGCACATGTAGCTTTATTTATATATAGTTTCCTTGAATAATTATGTCTTCCTTATCTTAATATCTTTAGCTATTTGCTCTTTGCTTTCGCTCTCTTATTTGCCATATTTATGTACCTTTTACTTGATCTACATTTATGATCCAGTCTGTTGAGCTGGTTTGGGCAGATTTTCCTCCTTCTGCATAAGAGCTCATCTAGCATTGTCTCAGAAGCACTGTCAGTGAAATGTACTGCATTACACCATTCCCTCAGTTCAGAAAGTCTTACCTTTAAGGATATGTTTACACTGCATGCTAAGCCCAGTTTGGTGGGACCCACATTTGTGGATTCAATTTTTCCAAGCAAACCCATGCTTGGGCATCCAGACTACATTGTGAACCAGGACCTGGATCTCACAGCCTTGCTAATGTGTCCATGCTGCATATCGCAGACCTTCTGACTTGGGTCTGCAGCTTGACCCCCATCCACATTGCAAAATGACAGGGCTTGGATCCGTGCCACAACAGGAATCTAGCTCCTACTCACCCCCTGAGCAGGGTCATAGTATCTGGGTTCTGAATTCTTGCTGACCCAAGCCAGACTGATTTGCATGTGGATAGAAGGATGACTTGGGTTCAAACCTGAGCGAAAGCCTGTGTTTAGGGCGCAGTATGAGCATACTCCTAAAAGTCTCCAGTTTCTTCCTATGGTTGAATTTGTTTTAATTCAATATAATCATATATGTCCCAGTTCAGTGAGGCACATTATTATAGGCAGAACTGATAGTGCTACTGATATAGTTAAGGTGCCCACTATAGGGCCCTGTGACATCTCCAAGGGTTCAATCTGGATCCTAAAACAGCTGTGCTTACTTAATTCACCACTCTAACGTACACTATGCCCTGCTTTGCTTTGTGAGCTGTCATTTTTCCCAGTCACCCCAGCTCTAGCATACAAGTCATACCTAGGCATATATCAAAGTGCTATGCCTAGTCTCTCTTGAATTATATATTCCAAAGGGGTAGCCATGTTAGTCTATTGTAGAAAGACAACAGAGTCCTGTGGCACTTTTAAAGACTAACAGATTTATTTATC
>ML685869.1:9871948-9910940 GCA_007922175.1 Pelusios castaneus
AGAAATGTACCATCTTGTACTGTTCAATTACTTACTGAGCAATACAAACTCATAAAGTACATTATTTTACTACAGAAAATGATCATGCATCAGCCTTTGTAATCTGGATAGAAATGTCCCTATCATGTCAATCAATCAAATAATTTTACATAAAATATTAAACAAATTTACTACCCATACAAAGATAGGTATAGGCATAGAAGATCAGAATTGGTTACAAAAGAAACTAAAAAAAAACCCCGCAACCTAATTCTTAACACTTTTTTCATGTTAAATAAAATTTGAAAGCCAAAGGATTTCTCTCACCCCAAACTTTCAGCAGTTTATGCTAACTGAATAGCTTTCCAGTTAGGACTATCCTCCTCTCCCACATTTTACTGATGACTTTTTTGTTTTCCAGTTGATCTTGGTTCCTTGAGTAGAGATGGGGAAGCAGGGTCCCTGTGACGATGTCACTGTCCCTTATTTATACTCTCCTCTGCTTATATGCAGACAATGAGTCTTTGGAATACATGAAATTTGTAGTGCCTTTCAGGCAAATTGCAAATTTTTCCTCGCATCTCCTGTGTACACAAGGGATGACATATACTGTTTTTGTTTACTATCCTTCGTTACCTTTGAGCAGTTGGTCTACGAGTGTTTCCCAGATCCACAATACATTTCAGTAACAAATATATGGCAAAATCTCATAAATCTATATACAATGATGATACATACATTTTAGCAGGACAATAATGTTTGATAGGTCACGACTCTCCAAATGAAATGTCACAAGGCATACTTTGTACAAAACTTGTCAGAATCATATACAGGTGGAGAATATGAGGATTACAAGGGGTTATTTTGAGGTAGAGAGTTTCACAGACCCTTTTTTTTAGTTGTTTATAACTTTGCAAAATTTCAAACGTTTCGCTTAAATTTTCCATGCTTGGTGACTGCTTTAGGCTGAATTTTTTGGGAATGTTTCAGCAGAAGTGGTTTAGCTATTCCTGAGAGCAAGATTAGAAAAAAGAAAAATCCCAAATAGTTTTGCTCATGTTAAAAAAATATTATAATAATTTTCTTATAACATTTATACAGAGAAGCTCTAGCACCCCATCCTTTCGAGCAGGGATTTGAAATTTGGCAGGAGAAATATCTTGGTGTCAGGGAAGCCTTTTGCTGCCTTTAAGAAAATCTGCCCAAATTTGACCATGTTATAAGCCTTTGAAAAATCACAATTTGCACATGCTCAGTAAAGACTTGTAGGAATTTGGTAGCTAAATTCTCCAAAGATTCCATCTGCACTGAGGAAGCTGTGGCTCCTCACAGCTCCTATTTGCTGACCAACTAAGCATGCTTGAGCCTAAGGATGCAGAGATTGAATAGGAAGTTCCCTATAATTGCTGCTCCCAACCCCAATGTTCCTTTGTGGCTTTGAGCACAGGAATGTAGAACAAGGAGTCTGTCTCTTCTGTGGTCTCAATATCCCCTGCCTGCTGGGCCCAGATAGTAGGGAGAAGGAAGAACTGTCCAACTGAAATGCAGAGAGAACAAGAGGTAAGGATATGGATACGGCTAGGAGCTGTGGGAAGAACCTAGGATCAGATGAGGAGATGTGACAGGAAAGACTGATTGGCTGAGCATGGAACCTGGGATTGAGGGAAGAGTGGCACCCTAACAAGGAACCTGGAGGGAGGGAGGAGGGCTGGGACTGAGATAAGGAGCTTGAGGAAAGGGGAACCTGCCATGATGATCTGGGGCAGAGGTAGAGACAGGAGTCGCACAGTGGGTGGGTGGACGGGACACAGATGAAAGGGGGTCCGGCTTGGAGGGAACAGAGGCAGAAAGTCTGTGTTCAGTTGAGCACACTCTGCTCCAGAATCTGGAATGGAAAGCAAGATACCTTAGTCTCAACATTCCTTTGCTGTCAGCGAATACCTATGGGCAAGTGTCACACTCCACTAATCCACATAGAGGATGACACCCTATTACTAGTGGTGGCAGGAACACCCATCTTGTGTTTTGTCTAAGCCGGGGTTCTGTGGAAAAAGTAGTATGGGATCTTATAATTAAATTGTAATGCATATGAACAAGGGAATTTTCACAGGCCTACAGTTCAACACATGATGAACACATTGAATCAGGAGCGAGTAGATTCCATGCAGCATACTTTAATTCTGACCTACAATGCCCTGATACTTCCATCCATAGCATATCTTGTCTGCAGCTCCGATGACGTGTCACATCATAGGGTAGTTTGTCATTTGTACAAACTGGGGTAAGGAAAAGACCCCTAACTTAATTTTTAATTGTGATTTGAACAAATACTGAGTACTAAATGCCAGAGCAGTAACTCACCTCACCACCTAGCTTGTTTAACTTGTCACAGAAACTGTCATGCAAAAAACCTTTCAACTCCGTTATCTTTCCCTTCATGTTAATGCCTCGTTTTAACATGGTTTAATTAAAAAAGGAGAAAAAATCATGTCTTTCAGCATAAGAACCTAATGTACTGTATGAAAATTAAAAGGCAACAAGAAATAAAGGCTGTAATGTAGTAGGTTATTTTATGTACTTCATGGGAAAAAAATTGGCTCAACTCACTTCAAAGTAAAATATGCCTATGGTAGAGTAGAGAGAAGTAGAAGGAAATAATAATTATATTTGAATTGGCTTGCAGCTAAATTCCATAAATGAGTATGGGTGTGACAAGGCAAAATGTTGTCTCATTGTTAACATTAAGGAAAATGAGCGGGCATAAATCAGATTTCGCTGCAACAAAACAAAACAAAACCCAACCCCCACCCCCATAAATTATTGCACATGCACTTGAGTAAATTAGATTTCTTTTTATCAACAAAAATCTTAAGATTCTGTGTGTACGGACTAGTCTACTCCTTATTGACCTCTGCAAGTAACCTGAACGTATCCAGATGAAAACTATGTCAATATGATATGACTCTTTCAATTTTAAACACCCCCTAAGATTCACTACTGTGTGTTAGCAAATGACGGAGAAAATTAGAAATAAAAATCTGGGTTTCTGCTGTTTTAGGAAAATTTGAAATCACTAGGAGATACTGGAGAAAGGAACAACAAATGTATATTTATATGCTTATACAGTAAGCTCTTTGGGGGGAGACGGAGGGGTCGACTGTGTGTTTGAACACCGTCTAGTGCAGTAGCACCCTGGTTTTTTGGGGCTTTGTAGTTATTGACATCTTAAGGGATGGGCAAACTGGGCATGAAGTCAGGCCCCCAGCTGGCGTATCATTTGTGGCTTTTTGCCTGCAAATTCAGAAAGTGATGTTTTTAAACCAGCAGAATATATGTAAAGCGTTTTCTGTTACCATTGTGTTGTGTTTTAGTTTGATGCAAACAGTTAAAGAATTACTATTTATTTCCTACTGTAATAACCTGGGGCCTCTCAATTTACACTGCGCCCAAGGGCCCCCAAAGTCATTTAGATGACTCTGCCTTGATACAAATAACAGCAAATAAGGTTATGTACAATGGGCCAAACTATCAGAGAAATGTTTTAGGCAGTACAGTGATGGGGACTCTAGAAAAAGCTAAGCTACCTAGCTAGAGAGGAAAAGAGTACACTTTTACCTGGTGAAAGATGAAACTTTAGAGAGTGGACAAAGGAAGGACAAGGAAGAGGCTTCAGTGAGCTATTTGTGTGCTCTGATGGCCTCAGCTCTGCCTGCGCACCCACTCTGTGGGAGAATGGCCAGAGGACACAGGGACACCCTTTCGGTGGTGGGGGAATGGCTTGGACACAGCAGTTCACTTCCAATTCTATCCCAAAGACCAAATCTTATGTAGCTAGGCACCATGGTGAAGGTTTGCTTATATCCTTCATGAGGGATTCCCAAATCTTGCTAACCTGGTGTAGGCTACTCTGATAGAAATGGCTTCACCTACCCACCCAGTAAGTGGAGTATGGCTTCTCTCCCATCTTCTTCCCTGCAGAAACTGCTTGGACTCCAGTGGTTTTGCCTTTTCCATACTCTTTTATTTTAAGTTTCCCGTTATCATTTTCACAACCCTGAGGCTACAATCTATTTACAGCAGCAACACTGCTTTCTGGTCCTCTCCCCAGACCTTGAAGGGGACAGGGGTCTCCCTCCCTGGAGGCATCAGTGTAGCTGAGATCAAATTGCCCTCTCTCTGCCTTTGGACTTCCTTTCTGCCTCCTTATCAGCCTTGGACTGATGGGCTAATTTGGCTCCTTATCCCATCCATTCGGCCAACCTGATAGTCAAATTACTCACTCAGATTTCTCCAGGAGCCCCAGACAACTAAGCAGCACCTGAGTGATCAGAGTGCAGTCTTACCTGTTCGCTCCCTGCAGTCTGTCACAGCCTCACTTCTCACAATAGATAATTCTACTGGCCATCAGGTAGGACTTAGCATACTATGTCTTCGGAACCTCCCTTCTATATGCACGATCCCCTTACCAAGTCCCTGTACAATAGAAGCAAACTAGTTCAAATGCATGCATAGTGCTCTTCCTGTGCAGAGGAAGTGGAAGGATTTGCCCAATGCAGGAGTGTTGCTGCTCCATGATTCCCTGTTGGTTTGATGCTGACCCCAGCCCTGGAGAATCTTAGAGCAGCCTGAGGCTGCTCTAAAATCTACTAGCTGGTGACAGTCTCTGGGGCGTTTTCTGCCAGCTGGGCATAGCTGGAGTACAGCATGTTCTAGCCATTCCTTTCTTTTCTCCTCACCACACTTGGCCCTCAGTGGATGTCCGTACAAACTGTATCACCACTCTACACACAAGGGACTCCCTTGTACTGCTGATTGCTCAAGGGGGAAAATATGACCTGTTTCCCCTCCCCTTCTGCTGCTGGAGCAAGGCAAAAAGAACAGAAGGGGGAATTGAAACTGGCTCTAAATGTTCATTTAGGGGGCATTCCAAAATGTTTTTCAGTGAGCTCTAAATTATTGGTGCAAGTTCAATTAATGTAAGACAGATAGGCTATGTCTACACTACAAAAAGTTAGATCGACTTTAAGTCGACCTAAAGTCAACCTTATTAGGTCGACTTAACAAAGTGGATTCCGTGAATGGGGACTTAGTCAGTCGACCTAACTACCCTTAGGTCGACCTAATAAAGTGGACTTAAGCGTCCACACTGTGCTTAGGTCAACCTTAGGAGTTGACTTAAGGGTTAGGTCGACCTAACTGGTGGTTCTTATTAAGTCGACTTAAGGAATTTCTTAAGTCGACTTAATGAAAGCCTGGTGTGGACAGGGACTTAGTTAGGTTGACTTAAGCCTCCTTAAGTCAACCTAACTTGCAAGTGTAAACATAGCCATCACCTAGTACAAATGTCAGCGACTATACTAGTGCATAGCAATGGAGAATCAGGTCCATTGACTTCAAAGGAAGTCACTTCACTGCAACTGAGAACGTAATTGCATCTAGGGTTTCTAATTTAGACCAAATCTTACTTGTCATGTTTGAAATGAGCCCTGTTCACTTTTAGTTTTTGTAATGTGCCTAGTCAATTTGATAAGCGCAAAGAAAAAATCCAAATACATTTAGGAATAAATAGCATTTATTTAGTTCCTTAAAAAGCAACAGCACCACAATACTCCATCTACATTTTCTCCCAGCCAGGGGAATCTTACTAGAATACATAATTGAAAAGCTGCTGGAACAACATGTAATTCTGGTATTTTCATATTACAGCTATGTATTCTGAAATTAATTGCTACATGCCTTCCTCCCAACTGAATGTTGCGAAATAAAACCTTAATCATAATACTGGTAAATATGTATTAATATTTTAGTTAATAAAGCTTTTCTTATGTGTTCAGGGAAAGAGCAGATTGAGTGGAATGCTGACGCTATATAATGTTCTCACTATTGTTATGGCGACATATTATCACCTAGTTTATTTGTTCCATCTGTTTCATGCCTGCTTTGTTATGATGCTAGTTTGAAAATGCTGTGTCTGTTTGCTTGTATTCATATTAGAGATTAGTATAAAGTAAAAACAGCAACATAAGAGTGGAACTGATGATAGGATTATTGTAAATATAGAGAAGATATATGTAAACATGCAAGTTGCTGGAGGGTATAGGATGCTGAGAGAAAATGAATTAAAGGCTATTAGCAGAGGAGAAGGATGTTCTTGTGGCTCAGGCATTGGGCTGGGACTCATGAGATCTGAGTTTTATTTCCATCTCTATTGCAGGATTCCTTTGTGCTCCTGTACTAGCCACTTAATCTCTCAGTGCCTCAGTTCTTCATCTGGAAACTAAAACGAATAGAAGTTCCCTACCTCACGGAGATGTCGTGATGATATATCCATAAAGGCTTGTTAGCTGCTAGACATTGAAGTGATAAGCACTGTAGAAAAGCCAATAAAAAAAAACAACCAGATACTGCCTAAATCTTCCTTCGTACAGAGTTTTGCAAGTTGAGCATTTATTGACCAATATAGTATCAAGAAAAATGCTAGTCTCCTCTCAGGGAAAGAAAACTGAATGACTAATGGTGTTTACAGAGTGTTTTAAGTCACATAATGGACTGAGATGCTTCCAATATAGCAAGAGAGAAAATGAAAAAAAAAAATCCATCTTGCCAGCTAGGACAAGGAAGAGAAGATGCAAGAGGAAGATGATAGATGTCCTAACTGGAGATAGTGGATGTGTGGATAGAAAATCATAAATCCTCTCCAGCAGTAGGAAACAATTTTGAAAGCTTGTAGAGTATGAGCATGATTTTCCATTGCCTTGCATCTTATAGAGTCAATTACACCCGTGGAAAGTGAGCGTAAAATGATACAAATCAGAATGGTTGCATTTTACACTCTGCACTGGAGTAAATGACTATACAAAGGGCAAGATACTGGAGAATTTATTCCAATATACTTTTCCAGCAGAGTGCAACTCAGTGATGCTGACTGTTCCTTTTGTAGCTTATTTGTCAATGAAGCATCAGACAGGATTTATTCAAGTGCATAGATTGTGTCACAGAATTACACAGATGCCGTCAACATTTCAGAAACCTAACTAATCCTAAATCTCTACTATCAGATTCTAAATTTGTTTGGTTTTGGAGTCAATGAGAAAATCATTTTGCTGCTTATTATCTTTGGTTAGATATGGGTTTCAGTTCTGATTTAGTATTAAATGCCTGATTTGAGGTACAAAAGAGGTACTGCAAATAGCAGAGTTGTTGGAGAAATGAAATCTATAGGAAAATAAATATAAGTTGTTGAATTTCCTTTCTTTTTTAAATTGATTATTCTTTCATTATGATTATTATGGAAACATTTGCTTGCTTAAAGAGAAAAATTAACTTTGTCGGTGCAATGACTATTATGCACTTAAATGCCCCATTGTCACACACTAGTGACATTTCTTAAAAACATCAAATAATACAAATGTAGCTGACTGGTTTTCCATTAGAGTGAAGACAAGCAGTTTCCCCTGAATCATTATTGTGTTCATGTGGCTGAATGTTATTTCCAGGCTGAGGCTGACAATTTCCTGAAGAAACTTCATGGTTCATTACCTCCTTTTATCATAGGAACAAAATAAATTGCTGTAAAGTCAGCTAATGTGATAGAAAATGTTCAAATTTCGGAAAAAAAGTCCTGTTTTTCCAAACTTTTCAAAAATACTTTCAAATCACCTGTCATTCTTTATGTGAACACAGATATTTAGTGTTATTTTGTGCTAAGTAGAACAAAGTCTGCATTTACACTATAAATGCTGCTGTTCTATAGAGCTACCTGGATTATTCCTTAGGAAAAACAATATGGAATACAGCTACTAACCATCAAGAGGAGAGACAATTAGCTGTGCTTGTTGCTTCTGCTCAACAGTTTTCTGTGTTCCTATTGTTGGAACACGGCTAAGAAATAATATGTACAACCAGAGATGGGGTCATCAGTCAATATGTGCTCATGTGGAGTGCCTCAGCTCACTTCAGGGATGTGTGTATATGTGAACTGAGGAATGCATTGCCATGTTATGCATTACTGTGATTATAAAATGGTTAATGGGTTTTTAGAAAGTGTACTAGGTAAAAGCTGTGTGGTCTGAAGGAATGTGCACATGGTGGAGAATAAGGTGATCCTCAGTTCGAATGTTGCTGCTGCTGTTTTCTCAGTGCATGGCCTTGACCAGTCACAGCACCTTTCTGACTCAATCTTCTCACCTGTAAAATGGATCTGATAGTACTCATCCAAATATCTGACAGTACTTGTCTGACTACCTCACAGGATTAATTAATGTTGTACAGAGCTATGAATTTATAAAATGCTTATTAATATTATAGTTTTAATTCCTGTGGCCTGTCTGCTTTTTCAGTTGTTGCTCAGACCTCCCTTTGCTCTCCTTTGTCCTCTCACTTAGCCTGCATTTCTCCTCTCCTGTGTCTCACATGTTTTCACACACGTCTGCTGCTGCCAACATTGCCTCTGAGTTCAATACATCTCTGTATAAGTGTGAGGAAGAGAAGGTGAAGAGAAGAGCATCAGGCCTGGAAATGGAGCTTTTTCTGGGTCAATAACTCACATGCTTAGAGCCAACATTGCCTGATAGGCACTGGCCATACTGGTATATGTTTAAAATTACCTCACCCAAGGGGAAGCTTTGGGAGGAACTGTTCCCCAGGGAGCTCCCATCAACACCAAGGGGTGACTTCTATGATGTGGCCCTTTGCAAGGATGCAGCATATTCCCCCTACCTTCCCTCTCCTTTGCAGCTGGGTTGTGAGGAGGGAGTAGTCGCTGCCCTCCCCTAAATGTCGAGAATGTGTGTTGCCTTAGTGAGAAGGGCACAAGAAAGACAGAGACGTTTCTTGCAGCCCTACCCTTCTCCTTCCTTGCCTCTTTCCCCTCTCTCTGAAAGTTCAAGGCACAATCTAGCTCTGAACCATCAAGACCCTCCAAAGTCCATCCCCACATGAAGTCGAGGGATCAGCCATTTCAGAAGCAGAAAAGGAGTTAAATGAGGTTCTTATTCTGTTAAAAATAGATTTTAAATTTAGACTGTAAGGATACATCTACCCTGGAGGCTCTGTTAAATTGACTTAACCAAGGTCGACTTTAAGTCGACTTAAAGTCGACCTTGTTAAGTTAACTTAGAGACTCCACAGCCCTGTGCCCACACTGGCAGGTGCTAGGTCGACAGAGGAGTGGCCAGGAACTCCGTAAGAGGGCCTGGAGGCCAATTAGGTTGACTTATGGGCTATTCCCCATCTACCCTGGCTTAAGTTGACATAATAACACCAAGATGACACCAAGTTGGGGGGAATGGTAGATACTCTGGAGGGCAGGGACAGGATCCAGAGAGACTTGGACAAATTGGAACACTGGGCCGAAAGAAACCTCATGAGGTTCAACAAAGACAAGTGCAAAGTCCTGCACTTAGGACGGAAAAATCCCATGCACTGCTACAGGCTGGGGACCGATCAGCTAAGTAGCAGTGCTGTAGAAAAGGACCTGGGAGTTATGGTGGACGGGAAGATGAATATGAGCCAACAGTGTGCCCTTGTTGCCAAAAAGGCCAATGGCATATTAGGCTGCATCAGTAGGAGTATTGCCAGCAGATCGAGGGATGTGATAATTCCCCTCTATTCGACACTGGTCAGGCCGCATCTGGAGTACTGTGTCCAGTTTTGGGCTCCCCACTACAGAAAGGATGTGGACAAATTAGAAAGAGTCCAGCGGAGGGCAACAAAAATGATTAGGGGGCTGGGGCACATGACTTATGAGGAGAGACTGAAGGAACTAGGCTTATTTAGTCTACAGAAGAGAAGACTGAGGGGAGATTTGATAGCAACCTTCAACTACTTGAAGGGTTGCTCCAAAGAGGAGGGAGCTAGGCTGTTCTCGAGGGTAACAGAGGACAGAACAAGGAGCAATGGTTTCAAATTACAGCTGGGGAGGTCAAGGTTGGATATTAGGAAAAACTTTCTCACTAGGAGGGTGGTGAAGCATTGGAATGGGCTATCTAGGGAGGTGGTAGAATCTTCATCTTTGGAGATTTTTAAGGCTCGGTTAGACAAAACTCTGGCTGGGATAATTTAGGGGGAGTGGTCCTGCTTTTTAGCAGGGGGTTGGACTAGATGACCTCGTGAGGTCCCTTCCAACTATATGATTCTATGATTCTATGAATAAGGTCAACTTAAACCTTAGGTCAACCTTAAGAAGTGGAGTTATTAAGTCAATTTAAGGAAGGGCTTAAGTCAACCTAATAAGCACCCAGTGTGGATGCTATGGTCTGTAGGTCGACTTAATGGTCCTTAAGTCAACCTAAGGCTCCAGTGTGGACGTACCCATAGAGCCCAGTCCTTCATTCTGTACTGAGACATAGCTCTCAAAGAAGGAGTGCTGCTGAAGGAAGAAGTGAACAATAGGGGTCATATTTGATATTAACGCTATTACTATGAAATAGCTGACTATATGAATGCGTTGACCATATGAATGAGGCAGTGAAAGCAAGTTAAGGATAGCAGATTCTTCCCTGATTTTGGTTAGCAGTCCGGCTCTTAGTTAAAAGCCATGGTAGAGCACTTGCATAAGAATTAAGGGAATGACATTCCATATTTCAGATGATAAATCAATTGATTGTGTGCAGCTGCTGCTGCAGCTATGGGATGAAGACCTCAATGATGTGTATTTGTGTAGAAAAAGTACACAGGTACCAAATCATAATCTCCCATGGTGGGAATCATTCTAAAGCAGAGATTTGCTTCCTAAAAGCGTGCCCTAAGCCAGAAGATAAGTCTTTCAAAGCTTGTATTTATGTTTAACGCTGGGTGATGTGATTTCACTTACACTTAAAGCTAACGCCACAGCTCCAACTCCAAGGCTCCGCATAGACAGACAATGTTTAAAAAGTGTGTAACTGGGCAGACCAAACAGTTCAGTCACGAAAGAAAGAAAGAAAGGATTTGTGTGAGCCCCTATTCCTTTTTCTTTTTTAAACTGAACATGAATAGTGAGAGAAGGAATGCAATCTGAACACAGACCTGTAGGTTCAGGCATTGAGATGAAAGGAAAAAGCTCAGCATGGAGGCACAAAGCACAAAAAGAAAGGGAGAGAGTAAAAGAGGAAGCAAAAGAGAAAACTTCAGTAGAAAAGCCTCACGCATTGGAATGGCTGATTTCAGCTTCACAGAGTTGCCCTGAGCATACATTAAACTGGATTCAGCTGCTCTATGTTCCATCAAATATTTTGTATTAATAATTAACAAGTCACTGGCTATCACAGCAAGATTCAGATGGTTGAAAGGGGAGATTGGGTCACCTTTTTTAGGACTGCAATACTTACTGAGGGCTAGCATTACTGCACTATTAAGAAATGATGACATACTAAAGTATTAAGGGATATACATCTAACAGACTCCCTCCTCCCCACCCCCCACTCCTTGCAGACTCTTATTTTATCCTTTCATTCTTCTTGATTCACTGCTGCTCTACATACACACCCAGGGCTAGAACTTGCCCTCTAACTCTGTGGTGTGCATCACCAGACATTTCTGGAAAATTATCTGGCACACATGCAAGCTCAATAGCTGATTTCTCTAAACAAATGGCAATAGATGCTGTGTATCAGAGGAAGAACTGAATGCAATGGCTGTTTCAAGTTTTAGGTGGAACACCATTGCCCTCCTTTGCTGGCTGTGTTCTTATTTAAGGAGGTAACATTTGAAATTGTCCCTCATTTCTGTACTGGTGAGTGGGTTATTCACGAGAACTCCCTGAACGTTTTGCAGCTGCTTTGGACTTTCTCCCCCAGCCGATACTTGAATGTGAGTGTGCACTAGACATGCTGGGGCACGTGAGTCCTTCCCTGCATGGATCTCTCACCTGCAAGGTTTGGGTAGAACCATTATATGAACACTCTAAATAGCATAAGGTACTGGGAGGAAAGAAAATTAATTTTTCTCCCTTCTTTTTCTCAGTGGGCCAGTGCTGTTATGCAAGCCTAAACTGACACAGCAGTGCCCCAGGAGCCACTGCATCAGAACCATTAAGACAGCAGCCCAAGAAGATAGTCCTGTATGATATCCAATACAGAGTCAAGAAAAAAATCTGAGAAACAGAAGGCTCGCTCAGATCACTTTGACATGCTTGTGAAATCACTGCCATTTGCCCACCTGGCCTGGGATGAAAAGCAAGCCTAAAAGCTGTGCAGAATTATATTTGTAATAGCAGGGAGACAGAGAGTCAGACAGTGAAACTGTGGGAGCTCAGAAAAATAAGTGGCGCATTTAAAAGAGCTAATTACAATTTTTTTTCTTGGAGATTTATCCATTGACTGTAATTAAGCTCACTCTATTTTTGCGATCTTGGCAAGATCTAAGAAAAGAGAGAGAGAGAGAGCTTGCTAGCCAAGCGGATTTTTTTTCTAAGCTTTCTCAGCCCTAATTAAAATCCTTTGTATAAGACCAACTATCAATCAGATTTCCAATAGATCTGAGTCAAACTGCCTTGGCTACACAGTATGTTGGACACAGGGTCACAGCCAAAATTTGCAGAAGCCAGGGGGTTAAAAAGGAGGAATATGCTTTTCCCCCTCTCCCTTTCCTCCTCTTCTGCTGCTTTGTTCTGTTCATAATCTTACCAGATGGTTGAGGCAGGCAAAAGAAGAGACTGCCTGAAGTAGGCAGGTGATGAAGCCAGCAGCAGGGACTCGGACAATGACTGAGGAAATTGATAAAGATCTCTCCTTATGGTCACTGGCTTATGGTTTGTTGTTCCCCTTTTGTTCTTGCTGCCTCGTGAATGCATTACACTATGACACTTCCTGACAGCGCTCACACACAACACTAAGGGCGAGATTCTCAGCAGGTGGAAATGAGGCTACCTCCATCAAAGTCAACAGAGAGATGCCAGTTTACACCAGCTGAGGATCTGTCTCTAAATTTCAGCACATCCAAATTCCACTCATCCTGTACCGCTTCTCCTATGCATGGATGGGCATAATGCAGTTTCCAGTAGGGGGGCCCTGGCCATTTGCGGGAAATCTATTATTCATTCTCAAGGTGCGACTTGCCCGACTCTTCTCCTGCACTAAAGTAATGCTGTTGCCATATACTAGTGAAAATGAGAATAGAATTGGGTCATATAACTCTACAGAGAGCTGAAGGATCTGCAGCAATCAATAGGAATATGGAACAGGTCCATTCACATTCAATGGTCCTTCCCAATCCCCTGTTAAGCTCAGAACAGAGACAGTGCACCTCCTGAAAAGTTGAAGTAGCTCAGTCTCTGATTTTAATCTGTGGCAGAACTAAGATTCTGTATGTACAGAATTAGTTCTTTAAACAAAAATCTGTCTGGCATTTCATATAATACACTATGCAGTCCTGCTCCTGCCCTCTTCCAAATGAATGACAAAATTCCCATCACTTCAGTGGGAACAAGATTGGGTCTCATTATTGCACTGAAGAAACTATAGTAAGAGAACAATACCCTAATGCACACATCAGTTTCTAATTATTGTACAATAAAATACTTTTGTCAGAGATCCAAATTTTGAGAATTCTTTAATGTTCTTCCAGTTTGTGGATTGTAAATTGACATAAAAACAAAGTATATTTCCAATCTCAACACTCATCTACCACGATCTAAATAATAATGGAATTCATGTCCCTGGAGTTTTAAAAAAATAATCAACTGAAAGCCAGAGAACAAAAGAAATACCACAAAATAAGATATTTGTCATAGTTAAGCTTTATATATAAAATACCCTTTGTCTGACATTTTTCCTAGAGAATTACAAATTACAAAAAAAAAAGGAAAAGAAAAAAAGATGTCACTTTATATTCTCTAATAATCCACATATTTGTCCCTTAATCCCTTTCATGGAGCATGACCTGAGGAAAAATCAATCGCTCTTTATGTACCTATCAGTCCTTTTTTTGTGATGGTACATGGGGTACGGAGTACCGGCACCTTTTTTGCCGGCCCTGCTGTTCAGCTGGGGAGTGGGGTCAGCAGGGGAAAGGAGTGCGCCGCTGGAGGAAGAGGGGTGACGCAGAAAGAAGAGGGGTGGGAGAGGCATTTTTTCAAATTTGTTATCAAGATATGAGTATCGGTACCTTTTTTTCTACAAAGAAAACACTGGTACCTGTCATCTACGTTACTGCAGTGCTAAGGGTGTCTTTTTAAAGAAATGCTTTCATTTGAAAAGACATTAGCATTAACTAAGTAAAAACAAAATGATACACACTTCTTTCCAACAATGACTTGAAGTGCTGCATGATATAGAGGGACTGCCAATGTTGATTCTCATACAAGCTTATGAGAATTTAAATCCTGATCCTGGAGCAAGCTTCCTGAAGGCAGATGCCTCTGTCCTTGTGTAGACCCATTGGGTCTGTCTCCAGTGCAGAATTAGCCCAAGTGATTAACACCTGGGTCTCATCACTTAGGTTATTCCAGCCCAGGGGTGAGCTGCCATACTGAATAGTCATATCCTCGGGTGCGTCTACACTTACTTTGCTTAAGTCGACTTAATTTAATCTGCATCTACACTACATTTTCCTTAAGTCGATTTAAGCAACAGCTTAAGTCGACTTAAGGAAAATTAAAGTTGACTTTACAAAACCTACTTTCATAGAATCATAGAATCATAGAATAATAGGGTTGGAAGGGACCTCACGAGGTCATCTAGTCCAACCCCCTGCTCAAAAGCAGGACCACTCCCCCTAAATTATCCCAGCCAGAGTTTTGTCTAACCGAGCCTTAAAAATCTCCAAAGATGAAGATTCTACCACCTCCCTAGATAGCCCATTCCAATGCTTCACCACCCTCCTAGTGAGAAAGTTTTTCCTAAAATCCAACCTTGACCTCCCCAGCTGTAATTTGAAACCATTGCTCCTTGTTCTGTCCTCTGTTACCCTCGAGAACAGCCTAGCTCCCTCCTCTTTGGAGCAACCCTTCAAGTAGTTGTAGGTTGCTATCAAATCTCCCCTCAGTCTTCTCTTCTGTAGACTAAATAAGCCTAGTTCCTTCAGTCTCTCCTCATAAGTCATGTGCCCCAGTCCCCTAATCATTTTTGTTGCCCTCCGCTGGACTCTTTCTAATTTGTCCACATCCTTTCTGTAGTGGGGAGCCCAAAACTGGACACAGTACTCCAGATGCGGCCTGACCAGTGTCGAATAGAGGGGAATTATCACATCCCTCGATCTGCTTCAGGAAGAAGGACTGCTAGGCAGAGACGGACTCCACCTAGTATAAAGTTGACTTTACTGGCTAAGTCGACTTTATTAAGTCGACTTAGCCAGTGTGGACGTGGATTAGCCCTAAATCGACTTTAAGTCAATTTAAAGGGCTCCAGGTCTCCCCACTACCCTCCCTGCCAGGGTGGCTGGCATAGGCAGAGTCCAGTGTGCCCCCCCACAGGGCAGGACAGAGCCCTGCCCACCCTGCTCCTATGCCCTGCTAGTGTCCCTGTCCGGCTCAGCCCCCATTGTACCCAGGTACAATGGGGCAAATGCTGAGCCTCCTGGCACTTGGCAAGGGGTGCCCCCTCCGCCACCATGGACCAGTCCCAGGTCCTTCTAGCCCCTAGAAGTCGACTTAGGCGTCCAGTGTGGACGCTCTAAGTCAATTTGGCAGGGTCCCCTTTAAGTCGACTTAAATTAACAAGTGTAGACATACCCTTAGATATGCATCTTTTCTGGTGCTGTACTCCCTGGTGTGTGTCACTAGGATTTCTAAGGGTTAGGGTTCCTTGAGCTGCAGTAAACTGAGTTGGTCTCTGATACCTTCCCAGTGAACTGTGGGAAAACTTGTCTGTTCTTGTTGGCGCACAGAGGAATTGTGGGAATGCACTGGAGGATTATCAGCACTCAGGTGATTTATCCTGTGTCCTCACTGCAAAGTGGGCTGGTTACCAGCCCCTGAATGAAAACAGCACCTGAGTGCTAGCCTCTGGCCCCTGCAAGACAAACGAGTCCAGATTTAAACTTGCGTCAGAGGGTTTTATGTGTGGCCAGGAGGTGAGTTGGGGCAAGAAAAGTGTGAGTTACCTCTTCGGAGAAGACATATCCATTGGTTTCAATGGTCTCCGTGCAGATGCAGGAGTCCACCCACATGCAACTCACAGCAGGATCAAGGTTTTAGTCTGTGTAATAGGCGTCACTAAATATCAGATGCAGGGATGCTGAGCCCTACCACGTAACAGAGCATTAACTTTCTGTAGCCCTAGCTCATGTCACGTGAGTGTGGCCTGAACTAAAAATCCATCAACTCTCAGCGGTACACTGTTTTACATTTAAACTGAATCTTCAGTTAAAAAGCAAAAAAGGATCTAATTCATGCTTTAAAGTTTTTTTTCAAAAACCAAACACCTTCAAAAATTCCCAAATAGTCTCTTTTCAAAAAGTATGGATTTTGCCACCCCTGATCTCCCAGTGACCCTCCCTGTGGTACTGGGAACATCGTATATGCTACCACTTCACTGCCTGATGTGCTCCTGCGATGCGGCTTCTGATTAGCACTGTGTTCAAACAGCAAGTATTGCAGTAGTCATCAGGAACCGATGTGGTGCTGTGAGATGGGCATTGCATCTACGGTCAGGGGAAGGGGCTCATTTGTAAATGAAGTAATTTTTTTTACTTTAAGGGCGTGAGAAGGAAGAAGCAGAGCAGCCAGAATAGGAGGATGAACAGATACACAGTGAAGGAAGGGGAGAAAGAAGAGCCCCTTTCTCAAACAAAGGCCTCTTAGCCCAGAAGCCAGGGAATTGTTCCTTTATGGTCTCAGCAAGAGGACTGCTCATGAAGAACAGTTTGTTGGAGTGTTTCCATTCATAAATTGGCTGCTGAGACAGAGATGGAAGATGATGCTGGAAGTGAAGAGAAGTTAGTTAAGAGAAAGACAGTAAAATTGTTGAGCAAGGGCTAGATGCTCAATGATATTTTGGTGCCTAAAAACCTTTGAGAATCCAGGCTCAAGTGCCCAACTTTTGTTCCTGAGTGTCAGACTAGGAAAGACTTGAAGTGGGAGTTTTTTTGGTAGTAAATACCAGCACAATAAAGTCCACAGCCTACCAGTGGAAAACCTGTAATTTTTTATATCTCATCATCAGAACAAGCCACCATCGTCCATTACCATTTTAGCTGTGCATTTCTCTATGACTTGCCACCACATGTGAGCCAACCTCAGATATAGAATTTGGTGTCTGCAGATAATGAGGATAGCAATTCAATCCTCAGGTGACTGGCCCTGGAAGAAGTTAGAGGAGCAAGAGGCCTACTCTAATTTACACCACAGATATAAGCATGATGGATGTCATCTTGGCCAACAGATCTGGAACCTTCAGAGCTAGAAGCATGAGCTGCTACAGTTTGAATTAAAGAGCCAAGGTTTTCTAGCTGGGGCTGTAACAGATTAGAATCCTCTATAGATTGGGCACAGAGAGGAACATGAAAATGTAGGGTCCAGTGGAGGATCAGGCATAATGGAGCTCTGCTATACTACTCTCTTTTGTTTCTGAATGCGAAATGTCCCTGCCATGCCTGTCCCAGCTTCCCTACCTTTTATGTCAGTGGGTTGTAGATGGCTCCCCGACACAAAGCCAATTCTTCACCTTTCCTTCCAACTATTTCCAGCCTGCCCATGACACAAAATGACCAGCAGGCCAGTGAGGTCCAGCCCTGTCTTTCTAAATCGGCTTTGATAATGTGAAGACAGTAAGAAAATATGCAGTTTGTCATTAAGAAAACACCATACTTCTTTCATTCAAATGACTTTTAAAAAGGAGCAAAGTCTGCCTCTGGTTTGAGTTTGAGTGTGGTTTTTCTGCTGTGCATTTTGGATGGGTGCATGGAAAATGAATATGCAAAAGAATTTATTTTGAAGTAACTTTACTGCGGCTAATTTGCAAAGAGCACAATTTTTACTGTAGTACTACGGCTCGTTTGTATATACTTCTTAATATTCTCTTAAAGTAATGGAATGCTGTTTTTTCCCTTCTCTCCCATGGGAATTTTGTCTTTTGTTGTCTCTATTGGGGCAGAGTTAAGGTCATCATGATAGCTTTCTAAGCTCTAGTCTTTGGCTTGTTGGGGAAAGGGAAACATTTGAATTCTCAGGATTTTTTTTACACTGTTGTTCTTCGAAGGTAACATTCATTCATCACACTGACATGTGCCTCCAACCTTAACTTCACCTAAACATTTTTTGCTTGAGAGTGTGCTTATTTTTGTAAAGGTCTTAAATTCCATTGGAATTTGCAAACATTATCCCCTAAGACTGCAGGACACTATAGCTCTTGGACTACTGACCATGAAGTCTCTTGTTAATCACAGACTTCATCCATGAAAATCCTGATACTGCAGTGCTAACAAGGTCTGCAAAAAAGGAGTCCTACTCTAGATCCTCAGAATCAGAGCTCCTATCATCACGACACAAAAGGGACAGAAAGGAAAATAAATTCTCTCCAACTGACTTACTAGTGACCCTTAAACTGGAGCTTTCCTTCTATGAGCAGCAGTGTTCCTATATCACACATTAATGCACACACCTTACTGTAGTATTTCCCTGCTCAGACTCCAAATTTATATTATTGTATATTATATTAGATTGTGCTTTTCTTGGCTAGAAAGTATAATTTTATCTTCCCCACACCCTGCCTCTTTGTTTTCTTCCTCTCCTTAAGAAAAGGATCAGGCTGTATGTAGTAGCCTATGATTCCTATGGAAAGCAAGTCCCTCATAAATAGGAAATGAAACAGAAATGCCATAATCGCATAGGAGGAGGGGGTTTGGAGGATGTTAATAAAATTCTTCAGAAGGTGTCTTGAGAACACTCACGATGATTTAATCCTCCAGCCTCAAAGGGCTCCTGAAACATTAGGAATTCAAAGGTGAAAAGAATTGTCCCTCCTCTTGTCCTCTCTAAACCCCATAATTTTTTTAGAAATACTTTTCTTCATACAGCAGCTACGTGAAGAACTTCTGATAGTGAAGCATGTCCCATGCCCCTTTGTAAAGCAAGCACAGTCAGGTTTTGGTATGGTCTGTATTGATACCAACCAACACTTTTACAGCTGTTGTTAATGTTTCTTTTCCAAAGGCTGTTAGAGAATCATTTTAGCAATGTTGTGATGTAGATGCTTTTGTCTAAAGGATTCACTGAAGGATCCTTCCTGTGCTGCTCAGCGACATGTCAAGGGCGGCAGGTTTGGTGGTTTTACAACGTGTTATGTGATAAAGCTAACTCTGCCCTGAGCTACCACCTGATTCGCTGAGTAAAGACTTGCTGCCTGAAAAATTACTTTCTAACCCTGAGCTCACTGCATTCCCAAGAACAGCCCGTGCTGAGATCAAGGCGAGAGAGCTTAACAAAACAGAATGCCATTCCAGGCCTGGCCGTTGCTTTGATTCTGAAACAAGAGTGATAGGAGGCCTCTGATCTACTGTGCTAGGTGGGTGCTCCACGTGTGTGGGGGGAGGGGGGAGGGAGAAGCCCACAGAGAGGGTGGAATAAACTAAAATATCTGAGTAAATAAAGACACTCTGAAGTGCAGGAAGCAAGCACGTACTGGTCAAGGAATTAGATTACTCAAGGTGGTGACTCATCCAATAACTTCTCAGCGTTTGTGGTTAAAAGAGAAACCTTTGCCAGAGAATGACTAAAATCAATTGGCAGAGGCTTTAAAGGAATCATGACTAAGCCTAAATTAGTGTATATGCAAGAGAATTGTTTTTCTGCCCCTTTTAGTGAAGTAAGGCTGAGGGTGAACTCGCCCCACCCCATCGGCCCTGTTTATGTAGATTATTACAGTGTTCTGCTAGCCTTAAGTGGCATTTCCAACCATGCTCTGAAAGGGGCCAGGTTCAGACTCACATTTCCTTGTTCAAGCTCAGCGGTGTGATTGTATGTGTGTTTTTTAAAGGTTAGAGCTGGCAGGGTATAGATAGCTGCAGGGCATTCCTTCTGGGCTCATTGTAAGGCATAGAGGAGGAAGAACAAATTCTTCTATCTCACAGTTTTGCTGCAGAAACAAAAGCAGCACCAACTTTTTTCAGTCTAGACAGCCTATTGCATGGAGTGCTGTGTCACCAATAGAGGCTATTGTTCTTCAAGGTGTATGGTTCCCCTCCCCATCTCCACTTCCCTGACATTGGAGATCACTAAATACCTGACAGGATCAGCCCCCAGTTAGTGCAAGTGATCCTTTTAAAAGGCAGGCTTAGACACATACTAAGCTGTCCTCATTGACTATGTCTACACTGGCAAGTTAGCTCGAATTAAGGAGGCTAAATTCGAACTAACTAAAGCCACGGCTACACTAGGCTTTAGTTAGTTCGAATTAAGGGCTTCCTTAATTCAAACTAATAAGTTTGAATAGGGCTACAGAAGTAAGGCTTTAATTCGAACTAACTAGTTCGAATTAACCAATGTGGCCATGTTAAATCAAACTAATTTCTTAGTTCGAACTAACTGGCCATTGAAATGAATGGGGATCGCTAATTCGAACTAAGCAAGTGCCATGAATGGCACTTGCTTATTTCGAACTAACATTTTCTAGTTTGAATTAAGGTAACTAAACTAATTTGAACTAATTTTAGCAAGTGTAGATATAGCCATTGTTACTGAAATAGGTGTCACTAATATAGTCTGGAAAGGACATCGTGCCATCAACAGAAAAAGAGGGAGCTTATTTTATATTTCCACTGCCTACCAAAGTCATTTTCATTTGATTCATTTTGAGATTCTCAATGCTCATATCCTGAATCTGGTAGGCTAACAAATTGTATTCATTATCCTTATCAAAGGCCAATGACAAGTACTGTTATCAAGCATGGATTTTTTAAAAATTTAATTTGAGTATATTTGGTTGCTTTTATTTGAGGGACTTCTCAGGCTGCAAGGAACTATGCAATAAGGCAATAGCCTGGCATCCACAGACATTTAATTCCCTCCAGCCAAGATTAAAATGGAGCCCTGGCATCATTTAGAGAAGCCTTCCCACACCTGCATTTCATTTCCTCTTGCTATTTCTGATCATAAAAATTGGAGCCATTGCTGTAAATTTGGGTGTAAAAAGTCTTCTACACATTTTTTTTTCCTTAAAAGCATGCTTGTGATCACATGAATGTCTGAGACTGTTAAAAACAAAACCAGAGAATTTCTGGAAGATGTAAAAGAAAAGAAAAGAAAAGAAAAGAAAGCACTTGCCCTCTGTCTTATTTTACTGCCTACCCAGCTGGAAGCCTCAAGTTCCACTGAATCCTTCTTAACTGTCTGCTATTTTTTCATCAGAAATTCTCTTTACATCGTCATGTGCTGGAGTTGCCCTTCATTAGGAACTCAAATGGAAAACAAGAGAATAATATCGTTTTGTTTAGAAGCAGAAGTCAAGTTTTCTGTTGAAATTTATCACTTTTTGGCACCTTATTTTTCAGTTCTCAAGTCATTTCTCATTTCAGCCTTTTGTTCCTCAGTCATTTTGAAGCTTCTTCCTGATGATCATAGAAGATAGATCACTGAATAAATTGCTCTGTTCTGTTGTTTCCCTCTGAAGCACCAGGCACTGGCCACTGTCAGAAAATAGGATACTGGGCCAGATGGATAATTGGATAATCCCATACAGCCATTCTTATGACTCTATCAAAGAAATTATCCTGTCTATCTCAATTCTTAAACTGCACCCCTCAGCATACAATTGGAGTACCGCCTGGCCCCAGCCCTCCTGAAGGACTTTGGGGCTACATAATTCAAAACTAGTTCAGTATGCTCATTGCTTGGTCCATCTACGGGGAGATCCTCTGCTCATTTTTTTAAAAAAATCATTGTCATCTGCCTTCAGTTTGCCATTTTGAAGTACGGCTCTATCTTTTATGGATGGAATTTTCAAGAGTGTTTAAGGGAGTTAGGTGTCCAATGACTAATGCAGGCTACTAAGGGTTAAGCACTCAATTCCTGTAGGCACTTTTGGAAATCCCACTTTTTCTTCCCTTTTTTTGGCAACTTTTTTGCTCCTTGGATTTTTGTTTTTTGTTTGTTTGCCAAATGGTGATAACACGATGTGTGTGCAAACAAGATCAGTTTTGAATGAATGTATTACTGGTGCTTTAGGACATGTAGGGTGCGTCTACACTTGTAAATTAAGTTGCCTTAAGCTTGCTTAAGTTGACTTAATTTACTCTGCGTCTACACTACACTTTCCTTAAGTCGACTTAAGCAGCTGCTTAAGTCGACTTAAGGAAAAACTAAGTCAACTTTATAAACCTAGTTTTAAGTCGACTTTCTGCTTAAGTTGACTTTCTAAAGTCAACTTAAGCCAGTGTAGACGTGGAGTAGCCCTAAATCGACTTTAAGTCGACTTAGGGGTCTCCAGGGCTTCCCCACTGCCCTCCCTGCCAGGGTGGCTGGCACAGGGAGAGTCTGGCTGTGCCCCCCAAAAGGGCAGGGCAGAGCCCTGCCCACCCTGCCCCTATGCCCTGCCAGGGTCTCTGTCCCCCTTTGCCCCATTGTACCCAGGTACAATGGGGCAAAGGCTGAGCCCCCTGGCACTTGGCAGTCCCAGGTCCACCTAGCGCCTAGAAGCCGACCTAGGCGTCCAGTGTGGATGCTCTACGTTGATTTTCTAGGGTCCCCCCTAAGTTGACTTAAAATTTAAGTGTGGACATGCTTAGTCGACTTAAAGTCGACTTAAAGTCGACTTTGTTAAATCGACTTAGCTAAATTGACCTAAATTAACAAGTGTAGACATAGCCATAGATTGTCCACAAGAGACACTGCATATGTATGCGTAAAGATATAATGCCATTCCCCATTTTCTCACCCCTTTTTTTGATATCTTTTTTACCTTAACACCCCCATAAAGTAACTAGCAGGACACTCAGAAAAACTTATTGTGTAAGTGTTAAAAGGGTCATATCCCCTATCAATTATGAAAAAAATAGCCTTTTAAATGTGAAATATACAGGTTAGTTCACTCTGGCATTTTCAAGACCTATCTTTAACATTAGTAAAATTCAGTGCTCTGTGTCTATAAACCTGAGATGTCTAGGGCATGGCTCTAGAAGAGGAATTCCAATCCTTGACCACATAAACAATCAAACAGGGCAAAATTCTGCTTCCCTTGTGCAAGTCAACAGGATTAATGAGAAGAAAGTAGCAGGATTCTGGCTGCAGAGTTAAAGAGAGCACAGAAAGTCCAGGAATTAATTTAGAGAGGTTATCTATGTAATGCAAGAGGTCCAACTAGAATCTCAATTTTTTTTTTTGCTGTGCCCCCCTTGGAAAATATTTCAGGCTGTGATGAGCCCCTCTCCCCTGAAAAAGTGAAGACCCACGTCACGCCAGGCCACCCTTACTTCCGCACTGCTGCTTGGGGTGAAACCACCTTCAGCACCACCCACCCAGCCAGTAGCTGCTGCTCTCTGGCCACACAGATCTGAAGGGCTCTGGCTGTCAGCCATGTATACAGGCTGACAGCTTGTGACCCCTCTGCCCCCCACCCATAAAAACATTGTGATCCTTTGAGGGGGTCCCAACCCCCAGTTTGAGAACATCTGTGGCCCCTTCTGGTTATGAATCTCTGAAATGTAGCACAGCTCCAGATGCAAAGGACAAAGCAGGAATGATAGAAAGAGAAGATTTTCTTGGAGACACCCATCAGCTACATATAAGCATACAGTTTGGGACCAGACGGGACCACTAGACCATCTAGTTTGACTTTTTGTATATCACAGGCCACCAACACCACTCAGCACCTGCACACTAAAGCTAACAATGGAAATGAAACCAAACTAAATGAGCCGCACAGCAGACTAGATAGACTGTCAAATGCTACAAGCAGAGAATAGGAAGAACCAAGATGCGCCAGTGCTGGACGCTCCTGCGGTGGCAGGAAAATGATTAAATGAGATATACCCAGATAATCCTGGCAAGTCACCTGCACTTATATGCTATGTGTAGAGGAAGGCAACCCATCCACCCAAGGTCATTGCCAGTCTGACTCTGGGGGAGAATTTCTTCCCAACACCAAATAGATATTGTCTATCTCATCATTATTCTTTATTATAGTCACTTTTTGCTACTTCTAGCCACAGAGGATCCAATAGTATCTCTTGAAAGGAGTATGCACTTGTTAACTGGTACAAAGAAATTTAATAGCTAAAACATTTTACTTTGGTAGCATCAAATTGTGTCGATTTCTCCACAATCCAGATTTCTTGGCAATATACTCCAAGGGTTTTAATATCCCATATCACCTTACGGATTCTACTTAAAACAACAATTTTGCCAAAGGCAGTAAGTGCACAAGTTGATTATCAAACATCTGCTGGAGTCAGTCCTTCAAAATCTCAGTGAAGAATTCGGAGCCCCACAGTGCTGACCAGACAAACTGGATTTGATTTTACCAGAACACAGAAATATAAAAAACAAGTGTTGCAAAAATACTATGCAGCACTTGTGTTCCGCAGACATTCAAAAGGTCACGGTCAAAGAGTACTCCAGTTTCAAGTACCTCAAACATTACTGATCGTCACCACCACAAAAAGCAAAACAAAACCCTAAATGATGCTTCCTGAAATGAAATGTTTCTCTCATTCTTTTTTGTTTAGCAATCTTCATCTGCCATTGTAATATAAGATTCAGTTTTGTACTCTATATTTAAAACAACAACATTCACAGGAATTTCTATGAATTTTGCTGACATCCTATTTGTCCTGCATTTTTTTGGTGGGGCGGTGTTGGATTTTATGAGCAGTTTAGAAAGGCTACTTGGTCAAGAACACTTGTTGTGCAAGTGGCCATGCGAAAACTCCTCTTTTGAAAGAGAGCTTATCATCCACAGATTGGGTCTGCTCTGTCATTTGATTTCATGGTTCATCTTTTGCTGTTTTCTTCAGATTTCAGGCTTTTTAGTTTTGTGGTTAATATACAAAAATAATTGCTGTTCAACTAATAAGTGGTGTAATAATGATGATCTTTCAGTTTTTATTAACTTCATACTGATTTTACTAACTATATACTATGTACTCAAAAGGCGGTTGCCTGAACAGGCCATCCAAATCCTATATTTGGGGATTTAAACTGTAGAAAAGTACAACTGAGGCCTGATCTTTCAAGGAGCTATTCACATGCAGAGCCCTGCATGTGAAGAGTCCTTTGACTCTAGTAGAATTCTGTGTGGGCACAGGGGTCCCGTTGCACAAAACTGATCGCAGGATTGTGGTCTAAAACCTACCAAAGCCTAAGTTTCTAGGGATTTGAGCTAACTCCAACTAAAGTTATTGAGGACCTTTCCTATCACATGTCAGCATCAAATGTATGTTTTGGGCATTTATATTTCAGGAATGAGCATCCTGAATCACTTTGTCCAGCAGTGAAATGCAGCTGACTTTAGAGTGAAGCGTGCCAGCAGTTTCACACTATACAGAAACACTACACAAGTGATTATGACAGGATGTGAATACTACTGCATCAATCTAAAACTGCAGGGGGAATTTTAGGAAGGTAAAGTATAATTACCTCAATTGAAATCTGGCTCAGACTCAGAGGTTAAAACCCTATATTGAAAGCATATTTAACTTCCTGTTTGGCCTCTGATTTTCATCCCTTAGCAGAATTTCCCTGGTAAATTTTAATCTCTTTCTGATGCGGGGGGGGGGGGGGGGGGGGCAATCATGGTAGGTAGGCAACAAATAAACTGCATTGTGCCATCGCATTGAGACAGAGCCTCAGCATTTGAGAGTAGTGCGCAAATGTGTGGTGAATTATTTTTTAAAATGTGCGTGAAATAGAGCCCCTGATTCCTTTGATGCCACTTCCCGGGACCAACACGTCACCTACCATCAGGACAGAAGATTTTTAAACCCCCCCCCCCAACATTTGTAGGCATTGCTGCATTGCTGGGAGATAGTAATGAAATCATGGGGACATTGCTAGGTTCCAAGGTCAAGATCACAAAAAGTTATCCTAATTAGGAGAAGGCCCTTGATTAAGAAACAAATAATAGCTGAAGGTGTCATGTGTCACCAGTGACTGAACAGTCTCAGAGGGTGCATCTACACTTGTAAATTAAGTCGACTTAAGCAGGCTTAAGTCGACTTAATTTACTCTGCATCTACACTACAGTTTCCTTAAGTCGACTTAAGCTGCTCCTTAACTCGACTTAAGGAAAAATTAAGTTGACTTAATAAGACCTAGTTTTAAATCAACTTACTGGTTAAGTCGACTTTCTTAAGTCGACTTAAGCCAGTGTAGATGTGGGTTAGCCCTAACTTGACCTAAAGGGTCCCCAGGGCTCCTCCACTGACCTCCCTCCCAGGGTGCCTGGCACAGCCAGAGCCTGGTGTGCCCACCCACAGGGCAGGACACAGCCCTGCCCATCCCGCTCCTGTACCCTGCCCCTGTCCTGTTCAGCCCCCATGTACCCTGATACAATGGGGAAGATGCTGAGTTCCCTGGCACTTTTGAAGGGGTGGCCGGCGAAGGGGGGCACCTCTTGGGTTCCCCCCTTCCCACCATGCACCACTCCCAGGTCCACCTGGCCCCTACAAGTCGACTTAGGCATCCAATGTGGACGCTCTAAATTGATTTGGCAAGGTCGACTTTAAGTCGAGCTAAATTTACAATGTAGACATGCTAAGTCGACTTAACAAAGTCGACTTAAAGTCGACTTTGTTAAGTCGATTTCGCAAAGTCGACTTATTTGGCCAGAGAGTCTATGACAACACTGGCCCAAAAGGATGGCATGTAACACAACACAGCGAGAACCTACTTTTAAGTTCCCAGACTGAGTAAAATCAGTATATAAATGGGACAATGAAATGTGCTTGATGTTGTCTACATGTTGAAAGCCTACAGAGGCTGCTTATTATTGAATAGCACTAGATTGAGCAAAGTAGGTCATTTTACAGCTCTGTTCTGAAAGCAATACTATACCTTCCAGCGCAGTGCCCTTAATACTTCAAATATGCAGGGTTTCTTTAAACCACACACAGACATAGTTCATCTGCGATTATTTTCAGAAATTAGCACCAGTTAAATGACCAGAGTGTGGTTCAAGTAGTCACTTGACAATCTCATATATCAGACATTTGCAAAAGCCTATTTATAGAGTTCATTCTAACTATAGTGGTTCTCCTCGTTAAAAGGCTGTCAGCATTTCCATTGCAAATTCTGTCTATACCTTGGCATTAAAAATTTACTCCAGACTAAAGCCTGAGGGGATTTTTTTTTTTTTTTATTTTTTAAGACAAAAAATTATCTAGCTATCAATGGACTCTTTTCATTAGAAGATTTTTTTAAAAAAAGTTTTCAGTTTCTAATATATTTGAGCTCCTAGTGCAGCGTTTCCCTAACTGTGTTCCATGGAACACTGGTGTTCTGCGCCATGTGAACAGATGTTCTGTGAAAAAATTTCGATGCTAGCAATATTTTTCCTTCTAAAATATGAAATTATGTGTGTATCAAAAATACTAAGGTCATTCAATAGTAGATGATTTTCCTTCATTCTTCCCTCTTTGTTAGTTTTTGTTCTTTGTAAACTAAAAGACGTCCCAAAAACCTAACTCTTTTAAATCAACTTTTGAGCAATATGTGAGGGAATTTTTCAGTATGAACCCCTTTCTCCCCCTGCTCCCCCCCCCCAAACATGTATGTGTTCTGTCAATATATTCCAAGCCCAAAAGTGTTCAATGGCCAAATTAGTTTGGGAAACACTGTCCTAGTGCTTAAAAAGAAGGCCCCTATTTTGTCACCTGAAATTTTATATATCCAAGGACCAAATCTTGCCTTCTTTGATGGTGGAGAAGAGGGAAGAGAGAGAAATAGAACCAGAAGGCAAGAAAAAGCAAGCTAGAAAACTTGGCATCTTCACTATAGATATGTCTTCTCTACAGCCTATGTTGGCAAAACTTATGTTGCTTGGGGGGGGGGGGTGTGAATGAGCGACATAAGTTACACCAATATCAGTGCTCAGGTGTACAGTGCTCTAGTGGCAGGATAGCTTCTGCCACTTGCAGAGGTGGCTTTTTTTTTTTTTTTTTAATGAGGTGTGAGAGAGCTCCTTTCACCACAGACTGCATCTTTGCCAGGTACGCTGCAGAGGTGCTGCTGCATCGCTGCAACACAGTTAACGTATAGACCTGGCCAAAGTGAGTTTCTCGCTAATGGCCCACTGTGATCTTGGGCACTGGGATTTTGTACCTATGAAGTTTCTGGGGGCGTGGTCCCCCAACACTGGTGTATCCCAACAGCCAGAGGGGAATACAAAGATATAAAGTATTTGTGCAGAGGACTGGGACATTCCTGCAAGAGGGGCTGCCCTCTGGCCACCTCTATGGTCATGGCTTCTCTAGAAATTACTCTCCTGGCAAGACTGTGTGTCAACCATGTTTGTCTGCCATCACCTGCTGCTCTTCACAACCGTGTTTGTATCCATATGTACAATCTGGGAACGTCTTGACAGCTCTCTTTCCCATACTACTTCAGCTGTGGGTGCCTGCAGAAGAGGAAGGCAGTTGTTTCTCACATTTTGCAACTCCCTTTTGCATATCCTCCCACACAAAGGCCTGCAAGGCTGGAGAGCTGGCTAACCTGGTCACACCACAGTGAGGTGGCTCCACCTGTACAATAACAGCCCTGTGTTCAAACCTGGCTATGGCTTGGCTATTGTATTACAACTCTGCTCATAAGTAGGATGGAAATATGGTATGCCCACATGTGTAGAAAACATGGGTTGTCTATGTGGACATGTGGCATCAACTTCCTCACAGTACAATACAACTCTAAATAGGGGACCAGTGGGGTTTTGAGTTTAAAGGCTGCAGCAATAGCACGCTCAACCTGCCTCACATCCTCAATGGTTCCTTGTATTTGAAGATGGAACCATTTTGCTTATGTTCCCTTCCTCTCTAGCTGTTTCTTTCCTCTCACTTTCTGCATGCCATGGAACCTAAGTGGAATTCTGTTCTCTAGCAACCCCAGTTTCTTACCAGCTCTTAACTAATATGGAGTCTGGACATGTATTGATTTTTCTGCTTTTTGCAGACTGCACTCGTCAGTTATTTTATATTACTGAAGAGACCATTACTGATGAAAATAAAGGATGAAAGATACAGAGCCCATTAGAGTACTTACTCCATGTATAGGAGAGCTTGAGCAAAACAATTAAAAGCACATCAGCTTAGAAACATGCTGATACAGTTATTAGAATGGTGTATAAAATTCAGAGCATGATACTAAGAGGTAAAGATGAAATCCTTCTCCACTCCCAAGTGGAAGAGAGGGATCTATTATTTTATACCTTTGCAGAATGTATGTAGCCTTAGATGCTCTAAGTGGGTGAGATGAAAAGAAGATTAAATAGCAGAATGAAAAAACATTGCACAACAGCCATTCAGTCGCTGGTTCATGCATGAATGAATGAATTTCAGACCTATCATGGTAAAACTAAAGTGAAAGTCAGGGAGGTTAAATATAAAAGGAAGAGGTGGCGGTGTACTCCTGAAATGGTATATAAGCAGAGAAAGCAGAGTTGCTTCAGCACATTAAGGAAAAGTCTAAATTACTCCTTTTGTCTTGTTGATAGAATAATTTAATTGAAACCCTTTTGACTGCCTGATATAACATGAGGATGGTGTTTGTAAGAGCAGCATTATATAAATACTGTAAAATGTCAGAAGCTCATGCATTTTTTGAATATGTTAATGCTATCTACAAGAAAAAAATGTTTTTGAAGAATATTTTGCAGTTTTGTATAGATCATCGACCTTGACTACTTTTTCTTAGCATCCTTGGTGATGTGCACAGAATTTGTAGCCTAAAAGGATTTTGGTTTTGACCAATATGAATACACCTCCCAGGGGATGGCGCTTGGATTCCTAGCCCAGCTGTTTGAATCTAATTACTCCAAAGATAGATACATTGGGTCATGTTTTCAGGGCCTCAAATTCCAAGTCATGATGCCTTTTAATACTACCAAATAATGAATTGTGTGTTTGTTGTAGGTTAGCGTGTACTATGCTCAGTTATTATGGGGAGTGGATAAAGTATAAAAGCATACATACAACAGAAAGTTGTTTCAGGAAACACTAGTTGAGTAATATTATTTTAGGTGAGGCCAAGGGGTCATCCTAAAGATATAACACATATTTTGTTTGTTTCTGTGTTCCCCCTCTGTCCAATCCCCAGTGACACTGTAAAAGAGAGCTCCTCTTATTCCAGTGGTGAACTGCAATAGCAATTCCAAGGTCCTTATGCTGTCAGGAGATAGGTAATTTCTGGAGCAACCTTTTGGGATACAGAAACCCAACTGCAGGCTGCTGCACTGAGTGTGACAGAATGGTGGTGGTTGTTCTATACCTCTGCTGGCTAGCTGATGAAGCAATGCTATGGTTTGGCTTTAGCGTGCTACGTTCTCCACGGACAACTATGTTATTTGAATGCCGTGACCACAGAGAAATAAAGGCAAAGGAAAAATGAAGGAGAGAGAAAGTTGGAAAGAAATTACTGTACTTTACAACCTGGAACTTGTAGAAATATTATATATCAAAATAGGATTTTAGCTAAAGAGGACAAGCTGAAGTGCCATGGTAGTAATGGGTTCTGCATCCTGTCCAGGGATGGACTTCATCTCATAGGACTTTTCCATCTCCAGTTACTATGTTTTTACATCAAAACATTGAACACCTATGAATATAGAACCCCAATCCTTTGTGGAAAATCTTACTGGGATTTTAACTGCCTTCGGTGCAACTAGACGTCTAAGGCTATGTCAACACTGGCAAGTTAGTTCGAATTAAGGAGGTTTAATTCGAACTAACTAAAGCCATGGCTACACTAGGCTTTAGTTCGAATTAAAGGTACAATGGGGCAAAGGGGGACAGGGACTCTGGCAGGACATAGGGGCAGGGTGGGCAGGGCTCTGCCCTGCCCTGGGGGGGTATACCAGGCTCCCCCTGTGCCCCCCCTGGCAGGAAGGCCATTGGTGCAGTCCTGGGGTAGCCCTAAGTCGACTTAGGGCTACCCCATGTCTACATTGGCTTAAGTTGACTCTAGGGAGTCGACTTAAGCCCTAAGTCGAATTAAATCTAGGTTTATTAAAGTCGACTTAATTTGTATTAAGTCTACTTTATTTTCCTTAAGTCGACTTAAGCAAATTGCTTAAGTCGACTTAAGGAAACTGTAGTGTAGATGCAGGGTAAATTAAGTTGACTTAAGAAAGCTTAAGTCAACTTAATTTACAAGTGTAGACGCAGCCTATAGTATTAATTCAGTCATGATTGTGCCTGACAGTGGTGTGAAGGGCAAAGACTGAAGGCGAAACGAAAGAGAAAAGACATTGCCCTTGGACAAGGCCATTAGTTTAATAAATATAGCGTGGGGAGAGAGTAGATGAGAAAAGTGAAAGGATCTTCCCCAATTTAAATATTTCATGTTTGAATCCTGCTACTGGTGGTGTGAATAGCTAGATCATTGTGCCTCTAAATCTATACATGGTTTAAAGCTGCGGTTCAAAAGCCAAGCTATAGCCCGAAAGCTTACGTGCCTTCAGAGAAGATCTATAGTGGAATGCTAGTTCCATGGCTATGGGGCAGATGTAGAGGAGTGTACAGCTTATGCACACATACGGTGTATGTACCCTTTTCTATTTTTTTCTGGCGCGTGGAAGGTGGAGCATAAGTAAAGAGGTCTGAACATATATATGTACAAATTGTCTCTTGGTCTCTCTCTGTCTCACATGCACATGCCTAGAAGGCACTGGCTCTCAACCTATTCACCATTGTGGATCGCATATGTGGCCCACAATATGTTATGTGGACCACTTCCAATCCTAACTATATGGCCCTGAGGATGCCACATGGGCTGCAGCTGTGTGCTGATTGGGCTGCAAGCAGCCCGTATAATCAGGGAAGAAGTGCTGACTTCTCTGAACTGTCACCACGAACTAGGGTCAGGTCCTAATGTCTTTGAATTTGCACATTTTGAATATCCAAAAAAGCAGAAACAACAAACGCTTTCAAAACTTTGTTTTCAAATTTGTTGTTGATTCATATAATATTGCCTACTAACTCAAACATTACAGCTAAAACTTAAAAACAGAAAAACAAATAGTGTAATCAACTCCAACCACTCCACGACACACAGAACACCATCTATGGTAGAACCCTGGCACCAGGACTGATCACATGGATGCTACACAACACTCCAATATCATTAATTTATCAGACTGTCCCTAACCAGAACTGAATTATCTGTACTTTGGAAGGGGCTGAACTTCTGTTCCATCATAGAACTTGATACTGTACTAACATGTGGAGAATTAGAAGAATTCTTCTGCTGACTGTGCCTCAAAGAATTCTTTCATAACAATGATCACCACCCACAATAACCACATCCCTATTAACAGTCACAAGAAAAAAGAATCATCTCTCTGGACACCCCCAGTGGATGAAACCTCACTCTTGATCATTACATTGATTGCTTCAGGGAAAAAAATGTACCATGAAATCATTAACAAACATCACCTGCTCTATAATCGCTCCACCACTGAGAGGTCAGCTGTACAGTTCCTGAAATCTAACCATCAGATAGATAGTGATCAACATGGACAAAAGGGGCACCATCACAGTCTTGAACTGTGATGCCTCTGTTAACTAGGCCAACCAATAACTCTCCAACATCACCTATTATAAAGAACTCAGAGAAAATCCCAGGCCACAGTTTACCCAAGAATGTAAGGATATCATCAAATCCTTCCCCAAACAACTCCAGGAGAAAATCTATAACCTCATCAACCATGAATCCACCCCAGGGACCTTCTACATACTTCCCAAGATACACAAACAAGGGAACCCAGGCAGATTCATCATATGTGGCCATGTTACTCTTAATGAAGGAGTATCAGGACTCATCAATCCATCCTCAAACCACTCACTACAAAAAGGACCACCTTCTTTCATGACAAAACTGATTTCTCCAGAATTTCCAGAACATTAACTACCTCCCTCAGAATCCAAAGGGATAGCCGTGTTAGTCTATTGTAGAAAAACAACAGAGTCCTGTGGTACTTTTAAATCTTCAAAGCATTCGACAAAGTGGGATTTTCTCCCATGAAAACTCATGCAATAAATAAATCTGTTAGTCTTTAAAAGTGCCACAGGACTCTGTTGTTTTTCTCCCTCAGAATGTCATTCTTGCCATCATGGATGTCACCTCCCTATATACCAACATCACTGCCTGCTTCAAATATCTATTAGATAATGAACAGCACTCAGATATCTACCCCAAACACATGCCAAACTATCCTATATACAAGAAATCCACAGATCACTCTCAGCTGTCACCTACCATTCTACACTGGAACCCGTACAGGGTATCAGTCAACAATTACAGCTCAAACTCAATAGGGACCACAACATGAAAGAAGTATTTCCTGAACCCCCTCTTCTGTCCTGCAATTTCTCCAAGCTCATCATCAGAAGCAAGTGCCCCACAGAGCAAGACAAACCAACTAAAAGCAGCACCAGGCCCTGGCAGAAGAACAGATACGAAACCTGTTGACATATCTCCATTGATCAACACCCACCATGACACACATTTTAAGAGCCATAGGTCCTACACATGCCTATCACAGCATGTGGTGTACCTCATCCTGTGCACTAAATGCCTAAATAACAGTTATGTGGGTGAAAGCAGACAGACAATCACTACACTTTCAAATAAACTCGCACAGGAAAATTACAAAAGACAAAGAGTTTGTCTACATGGCTAACGCTGCACAGATCAATGTAGTGGGATTGAAGAAGTCGGCTGTGCAAATCTGGTTAATCAATCCCCAAAGTGATCTCCAGACAATGCCGTTAATCTACCCCCTCGAAAGCAGTAAGGCTGTGTTAACCAGCGGATGTCTCCTGTCAAGGCAGCACAGTTGAGATAATGTAGTATGGCAAAGTAAGCAAGCAAGCTATATTATGTAGCTTGCATATCGCCTGTAGACCAGCAGCAGCAGTGTGGAGCCGGCCCACAACACCCCGTCACCTATAGGTGAACATTTTTCACAAAAATGATTACTCTATTTCTTACCTCTCAATCCTCATTTTCAAAGGAAATCTGCATGCCACCTTCAAAAGACAAGCCTGGAAGCTTAACATAATATTTAGGCTAGATACTAAAAATCATAGACTGAATAGAGACACTGGATTTATTGCTTATTACATCAATCTATAGCTTACCTGTGGTGCTTGCAGAACAAGTGCCAGCTCTTGCCAGGGCTTTAGGCCTTAGCTGAGCATTGACAAATTAATTGCTGGAAACCAGTCAGTTTCACCCGTGTGTTAAGATGGATATTGAATTTATAACAATCTATTTAGTGTTTGGACTCTATGAAATGCTTGTAAATTGCTGTATTAATTTCACTTATAATTTCTTTATCATATGCTGTAAGGTAATATTCAAATCTTTGCTTTGTAACTATAAAAATGGGTCATTGTGGAACATCACAATACAAAGATTTTGTTCATTATCATCTTACACGATGATGAGGCTCTGTGAAAAAGTGGGATTTAGGGGCAGAGAGCCACCGGAGGCATCGGGCTTGGGGTGCTGTTTTTGTTGTTAGTGACAAAAAGGAAAAGAATGTTTGAAGAAAAATGTTTCAGGTGTTCTGTATGTGAATTCATTTTTCACTAAACTACTAGAACGTTCTGGACCTTTGTAGAATCTTGTGGAGCCTTCCAGACTTTCTGAGCACTACATTTTCCTCGAACCTCCTAGAATGTTGTCAGCCTTGCCTTGCAGAGATATAGGGTGTGGGCATTGGCAGTCATGCAGTGAGATATAAAAACAAACTGAAATGAAGTGAGAGCCCAGCTGTGATATTGTAAACCTTGTTGTATTAGGTAATTGTGAAAGTGTACTTGTATATTAAAACTTGAAGAGTACAAATAATGATTAATAAAGGACATATTTAATGAGACACCAGAGATAGCTATCAAACCCCAATCTACGCAACAATATAAAAAAATACTGTTACCTCTTTTGACATGCTTAACATGTAATGTTTGATAACTTTCTAAGGCTATGTCTACACCTGCTAAAATTAATTCGAATTAGTTAGTTCGAACTAACTAATTCAAACTAATTTTAGTTAGTTCGAATTAGCTTAATTCGAACTAGCATGGCCACATGGGAATGTTAGTTCGAACTAAGCAAGTGCTTGCTTAGTTTGAATTAGCGATCCCCATTCATTTCAATGGCCGGTTAATTCGAACTAAGAAATTAGTTTGAACTAACATGGTCACATTGGTTAATTTGAACTAGTTAGTTTGAATTAACCCCTTAGTTTGAATACCCTATTCGAACTTATTAGTTCGAATAAAGAAAGCCCTTAATTCGAACTAACTAAAGCCTAGTGTAGCCATGGCTTTAGTTAGTTAGAATTAAGCCTCCTTAATTCGAACTAACTTGCCAGTGTAGATATAGCCTAAGACTGTGGAACATAGACATTTGCTTTCCTTGATTTCCATGCTGTTTTCCCCTGTAAAAAATAAAAGATGCTCATGAGGAAGCCTTCAGGAGCTCAGTATAGGAAGCGAAAAGCTCAACTGCAATCTAATTTGCAGAAAGGGGCACATAGTGTCCCTAGCCTCTGCTTATCAGAGGATGGAGACGGATGGCAGGAGAGTGATCACTTGATCATTGCCTGTTGGGTTCACTCCCTCGGGCACCTGGCACTGGCCACTGTCGGTAGACAGATACTGGGCTAGATGGACCTCTGGTCTGACCCAGTACGGCCTTTCTTATGTTCTTATGTTCTTATCTAATGGAAAAATATCTGAAACAGAACAACATAGACTGGGCATTAGGCAGTAGCGATCATCCCATTGCAGAAACAATTGAGGAGCGAAGTGTAAATGATGGAAATCCTATTATTAAGGTATTACCAGATTTTCCTGAAGACAAAGAATGGAAATGTGAGGAAAGAGATGAAGAATCGTCCAGTTTTCCTGGCAGTATAAAGGAGAGTAATAATCAAGAAGAATATAAGTCACATGAAAAGAAGAGTAAAGACAAAGAAAAAATTGGTTTACATGAACAATAGAAGAAATGATAAAGAATGAGCATCACATGATGACAGAAACAGCAGTGAGAAAAATTGCACACCACAAATGGATACATCAGATCTTGCTTTATGGCTGACGGTCCTAAACTCTGTCAATATTGATCATAAAATTTTGAACAGGCCAGGCAAAATTGAGGCTGTTTCCAATAAAGTGAAATGTCTCAAAGTCACACGGTGAAAGAGTGCTCAAGACTTGGTAAATTGTTGTTGGCTAGTTTACTCGAAATCAACTGACACATTTTTTGTTTTTGTTGCAAAATATTTGAAAGAATGCCAAATTGTTGCTTAAGCTTTCTGGTTACAGTTACTGGCATAATTTAGCTGATACTGTGAAACAACATGAAAAGTCACATGGCCATTTTATGCCCTACTACAAATGCATGGAGGTCGAGTCCAGGCTCAAATTGAATGAATCAATAGATGCAAAAAATCAGTGCATTATTAACGTAGAAACCCAGAACTGGAGGAATGTGCTTGAGCATCTGCTCTCAATTACCATCTTCCTTGCAAAGAATAATTTGGCTTTCTGGAGCTCAGCGGATAAGTTGTTCAATGAACATAACAGTAATTTCCTTGGTTTGGTAGAGCTTCTTGGAAAATACAACAATATCATGTGTGAGCATCTACGTTGAGTAGCTTGTAAAGAAGTTATGGACCATTACTGCAACAAAACAATTCTAAACGAATTGATTGACCTTATGATAAAAAAAGTGCTTGATAACATACTGATGCAGCTTGGAAAGCGAAACTCTGTAATAATGGACTGCACTCCTGACATTAATCACAGTGAAAAGATGTCATTTACAGTAAGATTTGTTGATGATGAGGATGGCTGTATTCAAGTAAAGGAACATTTTTATCTATTTCCAGTCTGTGAATGACTCTATTGGAAAAGGCCTGAGAGAATTATTTTTGGATGTTTTGTGTGAGAATTAAATAAAGCTTCAGGACTGCTGTGGCCAAGGCTATAACATGCATGAACATACAGAGAAGAATCAGTGGCATCCAGTTATGGATCCTTGCGCTTGTGCCTGCCATTCCCTCAACTTGGCTGTGTCAGATGCAGTGTCACCTTCTTGAGATTCAGTATTTCTCTTCAGAGAACAGCAAAGGATATAGGTCCTGCATTAGACTCAACTATCAGGCGGAAGATTCTCAAGAAAAATGTTACAAATCTGACTGTGAAGCCACTGACACTCCTTGGGAGAGCTGCATTGACAGAATAAGGTCAGTGAAGCACAAAGTGACGCAGTTTATGATATTCTGGTGGAACTGGCACAGTCAAGTAAAGCCAAGGCCCAAATCTGACATGAGGTTCAAAGCCTGGCAGACTAGATCACCAATGTCAAATTTCTGGTCTGAAGTGTAGTTTGGCACAATATTCTGTTCCAAGTGAATGTTGTAAGCAAGCCATTACAACCTGAGTCAATGGACACTGGGGCTGCTACTACTTTGATGAAAGGCTGCCTTGATTTCGTTGAGGCAGGGCCGTCCTTGGGGGGGGGGGAAATGGGCAAACAGGGCAATCGCCCTGGGCCCCACAGTTACATGGACCCCGCTGGCCCTCCCTGTGCCCAGGGCAGAGCAGGAAGGCCCAGGGGTGGGGCAGAGGTGCGGGGCCTGACCCCGGCCTCTCTGGGCTGGGCCAGCCTGCCCCACACAATGGTCCCTGGCTGCAGCTGCAGTGCAGCCTCAGCTGGGGCTGCGTCCTGATGGTGGATGGTCTCATGCTCCTGACCAGGGCCAGCTCCCCACTGGTAGGTGGCCTTGGGACTGGGAATGAGGCCGGCTTCTGCTGGTGGGCAGTCTCAGGTTCCTGGCCAGGGCCAGGGCTGGTTCCCGCTGGCAGGGGCCATGTCCAGCTCTCCACCGGTGGGCGGCCTTGGGTTGCCGGCCGGGCTGGGGCTAGGGCCAGGGCTGGCTCCCTGCTGGCGGGCAGCCTTGGGTTCTCAGCTGGGGCTGGGTCCCAGTCCCCGGGGGGTGACTAGGGTCCCTGGGGGTGGAGTGGGCCGGCTCGCCACGCTCCCCTCCAGCGTGGGGGGGCGGGGGCCCCACCTAAGCCTATTGGCCCTGGGCCCCACTCCCCCCAAGGGATGGCCCTGCATTGAGGCCTACAAAAGAGACAACATATTTGACAATGCAGAGACAATGTTTTTGAGGATGCCACTGTAACCTTCGGGTGGGCTAAAATTAATTAAATTGCCCTTCTCCAGTGCCCCACAGAAATACACCCCAACCCCTGTGGAGAAAAGCAGCTGGAGACCCAGGATCCAGTCTGTACAGGACTCACAGCGAAGCTTGCTCAGAGCTACACTCACACATTAAAATACTACTACATTAAACATAACAATGAACTTTATTAACTACTAACTAAATGAACCTTATCCTAAGAAAACAAACTACAATTAACCAAGAACAATCCCTTGCATGAAAGATACCCAAGAGTCCCAAAGTCTGTGTGGAGTTCACCCAACTCTCAGCTACAGTCTCTGTTCCAGTGTGGAAGCTTGCATGGCAAGAAATAGCTGTCCTCTTCTTTCTTTGCTGGGATCCTCTGTAGCATTACATGCAGGCTTTCTCTTCTCCTCTGCAACCAGCCCTCAGTCCCATATGCATGTCTGCAAGGTCTGTCGCAAATGACTCCTTTACATGGAGAAAACATCTTCTTCGCTCCTGGCTCAGCTCCTCTCCAGAACACTGAGCACATGGTCTCTCCTCAAGGCAGCTCCTGCCTGCTGTCTGCTCAGGCTGCTGCTCTCCAGTCATCTAACTGATCACACCAGCAGGGTACACTGTGGAGCATGCTCAAATTGCTACCACTCCCTGCCTCTGGAAGTTTCCAGTTGTGGGTCGCTAATCTGCCCAACAACAGCAACCCACCCTCAGCAGGTCTCTCAGAGATAGCCTTTTCAGGCATATGGGTTACA
>ML685869.1:9910950-10071178 GCA_007922175.1 Pelusios castaneus
CCTCAGCAGGTCTCTCAGAGATAGCCTTTTCAGGCATATGGGTTACACCACCGTGGCTGCCAAAGAAATGGCAGAAAACTTAGAAGTTGAGCCAATCTTCAAGGAAACTTGTATTCTTCGGAAAAAGAGAGTTTGGTTATGAGGGCAGAAGTGAGGTGATTGGAAGCTCAGAAGAAAAATTCAAGAGGGAGTTTTTTTGCTTGCTAGTTGAGACTGCTTTACAGTCCATCAGAGAAATGTTCAGACAAATGAAGCACCACAAAAAGACCTTAATAAACTGCCTGTGGACAGGAAACATTCTTGAACAATTGTACTATGCTTCACCCAGTTGCAGACACATGGGAAATGTTTGGATCTCAATGATAAAAGCCTATGTTGAATTGGGCAACACCTTTCACATTTCGCCACAAGGGAAGCACTGTCCACTTCAAGTTCTCCAATTCATCCATGATGAAGAGCTGACAAACACTTTTCCTAATGTGTGTATAGCTTTCAGGATTCTGGTTATGCTGCTGGTCGTGAGTAAGGTTAGTGCAGCATTTTGAAGCTCAGGCTCATTAAAACATACCTTTGATTGACAATGGTCAATGAGAGACTGATGTCACTTGCTAGTTTATTGCCTGAAAATGCCATTGTCCAGTCTCTGGATCTCTCTGATGCTGTGCTTCAGTCTGAAAGGGCAAAGCAAGAAAAGTGACCTTTTGAAGTAAAGAACTATGGTTAAGATTCTAAGTCTGTACTACTACTTAAGACTGGTTCACCCAATGTTGATGCACAGTTCAATTTCTTGATGTTAATACATTTCAGTTATTCTTAAAATTAAAAATTTTCCATAGGCTTAGAAGAAATGATTTTTTAATTTGCTTATATATGGCATGAATAAAAACAGATTTACAGATCCTAGTGTGCAAATTTATTGTCTTATATTACAGGGGTAAATTGTACAACAAATTTATGAAATGGGCTACAAATGCAATAAAAAATAAGGTATTCAAAAGGGAAGATACTTCTTGCCTGGGGTGCCATTTTATCTAGGCCCAGCCCTAAGCACAAGGGCATCAGCTTAAATTCTGGAATAAGGAAATAAAAATAGCTGACAAATTTTTTCATCTCTTTTGCTATTTGGACTATCACAAGATCAGAGATACCAAGAAGCAAAAATCCCTAGGGTCAACCTGGGTTTGCCTTAAAAGACATTTGGAGCTGTTAAATGGCTACAGCTGTTATCTTTTAAAACCATAGTCTGTAACTAAAGCCTGGTTTACAATATAGAGTTAGGTCAATGTAAGGCAGCTTACTTTAGGGTTACCATGTGTTCAGGTTTTCTTGGACATTGCCTCCTTTTTGAGGCTCTGTCCTCTGTCTAGATAGATTTTTCAAATAACAGAAAATGTCTGGGATTTTTGCAGAGCAGACTCTGCAGCTCAGAAAGAGCATCGCCTGGTCCACTTCCTGATTGGCACCATCCCTGCACCTGCAGCTGATTGGTCCATTCCTCTTCAGCCACATGTGCCAGACCCCTCCCGCCCACTTGAACTCCAACTCCAAGCCCTGCAGAGGGGGTTCCACTGAGAGGCACTGACTGTTGGCTGTTGCTGTATCCTGGGCTTGCACCAGTCACCCTGTCACTATGTCAGGGAGCAAAATTGCCTTTCACCCCAGTGAGTAACTCTGCCACAGATAGTCCCTCCAGCTCCCTCAGTGGAAACCCCCTATCTCCCTCTCCCTCGTCCTGCTTCCCCCTCTGTCTGCAGTGTCTCTTTTTAGTGAAATACAGTAACCCTAGCTTACGTCAACTTAACTCTGTAAGCATCTATACTAGAATGTAGCTCCCGCCAATGAAACACACCGACTATACCATCTTAATAATTTCCCCTCTACAAGAGGTGCAGCATTTAAGTCTATGCAGTTAGGTCAACACAGTGTCAGTGAAGACTACACTATGCCACTCAGTCTATATGGGCCCCAGCATTGCTTCCATCTACTGTTGCTGAATTTCCCACAATGCCCCACATTGTCAGTTAAATAGGTGCAAGTGCTCCTGGTGAGGACATGCAACATCAACACAAGCAGCATGGTGTGGATGTGTAAAACGGAATCAATTACTGCAGTGGTAGTATGTCGATGTAACTTAGATCAACTTAATTTTGTAGTGTAGATTTGCCCTCATTGGTGAGTATGTTTGTCCGATTTAACCTTCTAATAACTCATTCACTTCTTTTTCCTAGTTAATTAATCTATAGTTGTGTTTTTAAAAGATTAACTACAAGTGTTGTCTTTGGTGAGAGATCTTTGATACAAATTGACTTGGGGTAAGTGACTGGGCTGTTGCAACTGAGAGTGAGCCTGAATATTTTGTGATCTTTGGTATGTAACAGCCATCTAGCACTAAGTCTAGCTTGCCTGGAGGGCAAGATATGGTGAAATGCTCAAGGGAGACTGTCTGGAAGTCCATGTTAACACTGTTATAATGCTTGTTACTGGGTTGGTGAAATCTAATTATAGAACACACAACCAGTTTGGGGTCTCTGCCTTGCTTCTTGATAGTCGGCCCTGAGGTTGATGCTAAAAGTTGAGAACCAGTGCAGACAGCTTGACACCACTAACGACCCCCTCAGCTGCCTCCCCTGTACCCTTCCTTTCTCACCTATAATGGGAGGGGTGTCAAGGCACTGTTCAAAGTGAATTGGCTCATTAAAATGTGTGTTAACTACTTATGTTAAGCAATCTGTTCCACCTTATATTTAGCTGTAACATTCTGGGTATGTTTCCCAGACCTAAAGAGGAACTCTGTGTAAGCTTGAAAGCCTGTCTCTCTCACCAACAGAAGTTGCTCCAATTAAAGATAGTAGCTCACTCACATTGTCTCTCTGACTTTACAGCTAGACAGTTTTATATGTCCCTCAGGAATTCCTCAGAAAGGGTCCTCTAATGAATTAGGGTGCATCTACACTTACAAATTAAGTTGACTTAAGCTTGCTTAAATCGACTTAATTTAATCTGCGTCCACACTACATTTTCCTTAAGTCGACTTAAGCAGCTGCTTAAGTCGACTTAAGGAAAATTTAAGTCGACTTTATTAAACCTCATTAAACTTTAGAAAGTCGACTTAGCCAGTGTGGACGTGGACAGAGCCCTGCCCACCCTGCCCCTATGCCCTGCCAGGGTCCCTGTCAGGCTCAGCCCCTATTGTACCCAGGTACAATGGGGCAAAGGCTAAGCCCCCTGGCACTTGGCAAGGGGTGCCCCCCCTGCCACCGTGGACCTGTCCCAGGTCCCCCTAGCCCCTAGAAGTCGACCTAGGCATCCAGTGTGGATGCTCTAGGTCAATTTGGCAGGGTCCCCTTTAAGTCGACTTAAATTGTGAGTGGGGACATGCTAAGTTGACTTAACAAAGTTGACAAAGTTGACTCAGCTAAGTTGACTTAAATTAACAAGTCATTAGAGACTTACAAGTCTATTGGTAATTTCCTTCCTATAATAAAAGGGATGTTTACCAAGCAATCATATTTAATAAACAGTCAAAGGTGTTAACTTATTGGCATTCATCATTTACCCTACTTACTTTAGAGTATGCAAGATACTTTGCTACAGAAAACTGCCACATAAATAAACTCATCAGAATCCAATCTTTAACTTCCTATAATTTGGGCATACAATATCTATGTTTGTTTTTAAGCATTTTTATCCATTTTAATGTTACAATTGGAGAAAATTATGGGGGAGATCAGAAAATGGGGACTCAGACAATAATTTAATGACAGTAAATGGTGAGATTCAAATAGTGTAAGCTTTATAGCTGTTAAAGCGGAAATTGTCAAAATAGACAAAACAAAATAAATATTCTTAAAGCATGCTCTAATATGTTCTTAAGTAGCACTTTTATTTCTTTGCATAGCTGCAAATTTGGGTTGTCATTGATGGAAATATTTTCATCATTTTCTGTGCGTACAGTGAAATTGATGTCTGCTGATATTTACAAACAAAAATCTAATCCTTCCAAGCCTACCCATGAAGGAATCCCTGCGGGTGGAAAAGCAGGGATCAGGAACAAGGAAAAAAAATGTGAGCAAACAAAATCCACTCAGACCTTTGCTCTGCCATAGTTGTTTCATAAGCTATTTATTATAGGGAATGGCTTTCAGGGGCTTGACGTGAGCAGTCAGTTGTACAGTCCTGGTCCCGGATATTCTTGCAGGCTTATCTAGTTATGTCATGGCAAAAAAAAAGAAAGCATTAACAACAACCATGAAAGCCACTACAACCAGTTCTTGGCAAAGAAAGTGTTAGCAAGTGCTAACGCACTAATTAAATGTACCCAGTGTTTTCTGACTTCACAGATGACAGTCTGCGGTTTGCCTGCCCACCCAAAGTGTGTGGGAGGGCAAACCCAAGTCTTCAAATTATAGCTACAGCAGGTGCCTCATCACTTTCTTTATCAAGATTTTCACAGTGACTGGGAAAGGGTCACACCCATCAACACAGGATGCCCGAGAACTGAAGATGAGATATCTTTCCTCTCCCACAATCAAGTTGCACAAGATTCCTATATCATAATATTCAATATCTTATCTCTATACAATGTACTTTTTCTGTAGTATAAAACTTTGCTTTGTTTTTGTACCTGCATGTACACCGAATTAAGAAAAAGCAAATGAGAAAGCAGTAGTTCAAAAATGAAATAGAAATGTAATGATCCCATAAAGTGCCAGATTCTTGATTGCCATCAATAGGACCCTCCCCCCCAAATTAGAAAAACTTGGATTTTCAAAAGCCTTTGATAAAGGTCCTCAAAAAAGATTGTTAAAGAAACTAAACTGTCTTGGCTTGAGAGGTAATGTATCTCATGGATCAGAAAATCAAAGAATTGGAATAAGTGGGCAATTTTCAACATGGCAAAATGTTAACAGTGAAGGGCTCCAAGCATCTGTGGTTGGAATGGTGTTTTTAATAAGTTGATGATGTAGAAAGGAGAGTGAACAGTGAGGCTTCAAAATTGTAGATGACACAAAACTGTGTAGAGGCATCAAGTGAGGATTGCAAGGCGCTACTAAATTAAGAAAATGAACAACTCATACATATTGCTAAATTCTAAATTAACCAAGTAACTACTCAAGGAAAACACCTATCCACTAAGACCCCATTTTGTTGTTTAAGTGGCTGGAAAGGGCTAACAAAGAATTCCTCTTGTGTAGGGGAACTCTCTGTCTCCATAGCCCCCTCCTGCACCACTTCACTGCTCTGAAGTGTTCTGAGACTCTATTTGCCAGAAGCTGGGAATGGGCAACAGGGAATGATGATTACTTGTTCTGTTCATTCCCTTTGGAGGCATTGGCCACTGCCAGAAGACAGGCTACTGGGTTAGGTGGACCATTGCTCTGACCCACTATGTCCGTTGTTATGCTCTTATGACCTGCAGTGTCAGGGGAGGAGAGGAGAGGAGTGTGTTGGGGAGTGTTTTCAGGTATGGTGGAGAAGAGCTATGGCAGAACAGAGTTCCACCAGGGCTGATCCTCTACTGGCACAAAATCCTGTGACGCTCAACTTGTGCTGGAACCAGGGGGCTCAGCATCAGGGAGCCAGAAACAACTCTCTAGCTCCCCCATCTGAGAGAACTGAACATCATGAACATCATTACAAAGTGCTTAATGGGAAACCTAGGCTCTTTGTTCAGGGCCAGATCAAGGCCCAGGGATGCCCACCCCATGGGGGCCCACCCATTGCAGTGCTACCCTGCCTGGAGGGCAGGGCGCCCAGCCTGCTGGTGTTGGGAGGCTGGGTCAGGGGCCCAGGCCGGTGCTGCTTGGGGGCCAGGATGGTACTGGCAGGGCTTGGGAGTCTGGGAAGGGGGCCGCAACCAGCACGGCTGGGGAAGGCACAGGCCCACCCTGCCTCACCGCCAGGGGCGGACCAGTCAGCCAAGGGGCAGGGCAGGAGGGCTGAGCCTGGCTCTGAGCACTCCCCCAAATCCTGCCAGTGCTGAGTGGGGTAAGGGGTGGGGTGCAGATCAATTAGGGAGTTTAGAGGCTGGAGCCTGGGGGCCCCTTTAGGCCAAGCTTCAGGTCCTACAGCCCCTGCATTAATCTGGCACTGTGTATGGTACATGTCCGTTTAAAAACAGCAAAGGATATATCAAGGTGCACTAAAATATCACCCAAAACATCATGTCATTATAGAAACAGTATTCCAGATGAGGGTGTATCAACACTATGGAGAGGCTGAGAGAACTCGGCTTGTTTAGTTTTCAAAAGAGAAGGGGGTGGGGTGGGGGATTTGATAACAGCCATTAACTAACTGAAAGAGGGTGCCAAGGAGGGTGGAGCTAGCCTGTCAGTGGTGGTAGATGACAGGAGCAATGGCGTCACAAATTGTGGTGGGGGAGGTCAAGGTTGGATATTAGGAAAATCTTTCTCACTAGGAGGGTGGTGAAGCACTGGAATGGGCTACCTAGGGAGGTGGTAGACTCTCCACTCTTAGAAGTTTTTAAAGCCCATCTTGACAAAGACCTGGCTGGGATGATTTAGTTGGAGGTGGTCTTGCTTTGAGCAGGGGTTTGGAATAATTGACCTCCTGAGGTCCCTTCCAACCCTAATCTTCTATGAATCTTGTTCTGGCTACTATTTCAGAAGAGATAGTATAGAATATCTGGTGACAAAAATGACTAGAGGCAGACAGACTTCCATATGGAGAGTGAATGAAAGATTGGGATGGCTTATTTTAGAAAGGAGATATGTAAGAGGGGACAGGATAAAATTATAACAACTCATTTTATGACTCACAAAAGATAAGAGAAAGGGTAAACCAGAGGACTGTATTTAATAGGAAACAGGTACATTCAATGAAACTAAGAGGTAACAATTTAATAGAAGTGAAGGGAAAACCTTTTTTTTTAAACATACCTTGTGGAACTCAATGCCACCAGATATAAGTGAGGTCAAGATCTTAGTAGGACTCAGAAAAGATTATCTATTTACATTGATGAGAACATCCATGGTTAGCTTATACAAAAGAAAAATAATTCCAAGGAATATAAACTCTCGTGGGTAAAGGAATAAGCCAGCCTTTAATTGATGACAGTAAGGAAGACATTTTCTTTGTGAGCAGGTTATTCCATAATTGCCTGACACAGAGTCTTGTACCTGTCTCAGGAGTATCTAGAACTGGTTACATCATACATGATACTGGGCTTGAGGGACCACTGCTTTGCTCTTGTATGGAAATTCACATATTACTAACACAAACAAGAAATGCCATGGGAATGTGAATGCAGCGAACCTGTGCTGAGTGTGGACTAAACTCCAGTTGGGAGCTCAATTTTATGAAGCTGAGAATCAGAGATATTTGCTGGAATGAATTAATGACATGATCAATGCTACCCATCTCTCCACTATTCGTCTCTTAAACAGACTATTGGAAGAGTGTAGCTGCTCTGAGTGGCCATATCAAGGCAGTGAGGGCAGAAGGTAAGAGCCATCTCATCTTCTCATTGGTATTAACCCCAAAAACATAAAACAAATTCCTCCATGGAACCCAAGCCTACAACAGATTCTCTTAGCAAATGGTACTGCAGCCCTCTCTGGTATGGAAAGCCTCCTACCACTGCTATTGAGATCAGCAGGAAAGCAATAGCTTGAAAAGGAAAGAGCACGCCAGGATATTGGTATTTTGACTGCTTGATATTATATTTACAGCAGTGACTTTTTGACTGATGTTCTACAGTCCATTGGCCAAAATGGTCAGGGATGCAACCCCATGCTGTGGGTGTCTCTAAATCTCCATTTAAATCTCTAAATCTCCATTTGCCAAGAGCTGGGACTGGATGACAAGGACTGAATCACTCAATAGTTGCTTTGTTCTGTTCATTCCTTCTGAAGTAACTGGCACTAGCCACTGTCAGAAGACAGAATGCTGGGCTAGCTGGACCATTGTTCTGATCAACTATGGCTATTCTTATGCTGAATATTTAGAAAAGATAAAATAGACTGATTTGTTTGAATACAGAAATACCCATATATAAATGCTGGGTGAGAAAATCTCCGCCAGAGGTCAGAGTAGCTTTTTGCTCTGATTCAGAAACATCATGTCTTGTTGTATTTGGATACAGAAGTGAAAGTTGCCTAGAGGCAACTTTAACTTGTGGGACTGGTCCTAGCACAGCAAAACAAAGCAGGTTTAACTGACCTTGGCAATGGCAAGAGATTTTTGGTTTTCATAAGCCCTTTTTGCACATATTCCCCTCTGAATTACCTGCTAAAAGGTTTCTTTCTCTGGCTTCCCCTCTTCCCAACACACATAGGCTTAGCAGAATTTGATTTTTGATTATTTTAAAAATTTGTTGCATAATATCAATATTTATTTTTAGCCTTTTTGTTTTATTTTTATTGATTTACATTTAAACAGGTGTGGGAAACTTGGAGGTGGTGGGAGGGTCAGGCCATTTCTAGTGACAGAAGACATTGCGATTCAAAGAGGTAAAGCTTTTTAATGGTTAAAATAGAAATGGTCAAAATATATGCAGTAAATATCCTCAAGTCAAACTCTAAGAGTTCTCAAGCGGCATATTTCTTATTTTGCCTACCTGTACATTTTGATTATTACTGATGTAATATTTTTCCATCGGTTTCTGTGTCTACTGTAAAATTGACATTTACCAACATTTAATGATAGAGATCTAATCCTTCTCAGACTAAATACATAGCACATATCATCACCATCATTCTTTTCTCCTCAAAATGTTACTGAGGCTACAGAGAAGGAAATCTAAGGTCTTAGAACACAGTGCAATTATAAAGGGCAGAATTTTATTTCACACTTTTGGGTATTTTTTACATTTATGCTCCTTCTTTAAGGATTTGGTGGGATGGTAGCTGGAGAAAGGCAAAGCACATTTGACTTGTTGAACAGACTGATGCACTAGGACCAGATTTTGGTCCTTTTATTCATGCTGGTAGCTTTGTATGCCATGAGCAGCCTCACGATTTCAATGTGACTACTAGTCGTATAAGGTACTACTTAAGATGAATAAAGTTATTAGAATCTCATCTTCTATTATTCTGATGAAAAAGTTTCAGTCAGGAGGCAGTTATTTCTTACCACACGATATCTGGTAGACTGTGGAGACTGTGAAATCAGCATACATTCATTTCTCATATAAATTAAGAACCACTGAAAGTTATTTCAGGAAGGGTAGAGAAAAGGGTAAAAGCAGAAACAGGACTAGAAAAAAATTGGGCTCATGAGCTCCATTATTCTGACTCCCAGGCCTAGATTCTGCCTTCCTTGCTTATGTTGAGTAGTTCCTTAATCAGTGAATAGCTCCAGTTTTACTTGAAGAATGAGGGAATGCTTAACATTAGTAAAGAGGGGCATAATCTGGCCCTGAAGAGCATGATAATAGGAGGAGGAGGACAACCAACAAACGTAGTTGTGGTTTACAGATTATTTTTAAATAGCATTTGTTACTCAGCATTCTGAACCACTCTGGAGCGAACAGACTGATTCAGGAAAGTAGATTGTAATTCTTTGGAGCAGGGTCCAAGGTCCTGTCTTTATTTGTGTATAAAGAAAGATGCACACTAACGACCCTATAGAACTAATAACAGCAAATTAAACCTGGGAGGCACAGTAATTTGGAAGTGTCCTAGGAATTCCTGTCATTTGACTCAAGGGAGTTTTCAGGCCTCCTTCCTGAGATTGCCATCTGCTAATAGATATGTTAGTGCTGGTTGCTGTGGTTCAAGCCCTAAGATACAACCACAGTTGCTCCATTCCCTGAGACAGCGACAAACATCTACAGGATCTCTATCAAGCATTCTTAAAATTAAAATACCCACCTGGGGAAGTGAAGAAACAGACTGACAGAGCCAGATGGGTACCCAGAAATCACCTATTACAGAACAGGCCCAACAAGGAAAGTAACAGAACACCACTGATAATCGCCTACAGCCTCCAGTTAAAACTTCTCCAACACATCAATAAGGATCTACAACCCTATGCTGGAAGATGATCCCTCACTCTCTCAAGCTTTGGGAGGTAGGCCCGTTCTCACTTATAGACAGTTCCCCAACCTGAAGCAAATCAAATACTCACCAGCGACTACATACCATACAATAGAAACACTTACCTAGGAACCCAACTTTGCAACAAACCCCATTGCCAATTCTGCCCACATATCTACTCAAGCAACACCGTCATAGGACCTAATCAAACCAGCCACTCCATCAGGGGCTCATTCACCTGCTCATCTACCAATTTGACATATGCCATAATGTGCCAGCAATGCCCCTCTGCCATATACATTGGGCAAACTGGACTGTCTCCACACAAAAGAATAAATGGACACAAATCCAATATCAAGAATGGTAACATTAAAAAACCAGAAGGGGAGCACTTCAGTCTCCCTGGACCCTCAGTAACAGACTTGAAAGTTACTATATTTCAGGAAAAAACAAACAAACAAACAAACAATAAACCCCCCAAACTTCATTGTGAAACTACAGTGCTGGAATTCATATTCAAACTTGACAATTTCAGACTGGATCTGAATTGGGACTGGGAGTGGGTAGCTCAGTATAAAAAGTAATTTTCCCTCTTTAAACATTTTCACCTTCTCATCAACTGTTGCGAATGGGTCACATCCACACTGTTTGAATTGACCTCGTTAACATTGGTCCTCCACATAATAATGTGACTCACCTTTCTTTGCATGTGTATATATATCTAGCAAACTGCTATTTCCACTTCATGAATTCGAGGAAGTGGGTTCTAATATATGAAACTTATGCCCAAATAAATGTGTTAGTTTTTAAGGTGCCACAGGACTCCTTGTTTGTTTTGCTAAAACAGACTAACATGGATCTATCTATCTATCTATCTATCTATCTATCTATCTATCTATCTATCTATCTATCTATCTAATCAACTGTGAGGTAATGTTCAGGTGTAATATATAACATTCATGCTAAAGGTGCCCAAAAGCCTAGGCCACAAGATCAGCAGTTTGAAAAGGGAGAGAAAACAAAAGAGTCAAAAGAATCAAGATGGGAAAGGCCAAAAAGCTGTTACATTAGATAAGGCCAACTGACCAGTACAGAGGAGTGGTAAACTAGCTACAGAGAGGAGGGGAAGATGACAGACCCCCAGCCCTCTGGCTAGATAACCGCAGAGAGAGGCGGGGGGGTCAGAGAGGCCCTTTGACCATCTCCAAATAATCAGAAAAAAACAGCTGGACCTCAGAAGTGAAAAACACACACTCATTAAAGGTTATATAAGGAGGATTGGCCATAAGGGCTCTGAGTTCACTGACTCTCCTTGCGGAAGTTATGGCAACCAAGAAGGCCACCTTCATAGAGAGGGGGAGTAGAGAACACGTGGCTAATAGTTCAAAGGGAGGCTGTGTGAGAGCTTTTAGGACCAAAGGTAAGTCACATGCTGATGTTGGTTGTCTGATTTCTGGGTATAGATTTTGAAGTCCAGTTAGGAACCTTTTTACAATGGGGTGTGAAAAAATGGGAGAGGTTGAAAGTGCTAATTGCGGCTAAGTGTACCTTAATTGAACTAAGAGACAGATCGCTTGATTTTAGGTGTAGTGCATAATCAAGAATAGCAGGTAGAAATGCTGTTCGGGGGTCTATCTGTCTAGCGATGGTCCAATTGGAGAATCTTTTCCATTTGTATTGGTATGATTTCCGGGTGGACAGTCTTCTACTATTTAAAAGTACGTTTTTAACTTGATTGGAACACAATGCTTCTAGTGGTTGGAACCATGAAGGTTCCAGCCTGTCAGATGTAGTCTGTTGATGTTGGGGTGAGAGATCATTCTGCCATTCTGTGACAGGGGGATCCTGTCCGTGGGAAGTCTCCATGGTGGAGAGACAGACATTTCTAGGAACATTGAGTACCACGGCTGTCTTGCCCAAGCTGGGGCTATGAGGATGACAGTAGCTCCGTCGTGTTGAATTTTGTTTATTACTTTTGGAAGAAGGGGTATTGGCAGAAATGCATATAGTAGGTGAGAATTCCAGTTCATTAGGAATGCAACCCTTAGTGAATGGGGGCCAATGCCCACCCTGGAACAATACAGTTTGCATTTGTGATTCCTGTTGGTGGTGAACAGATCGATGGACTGAGTGCCCCATTTGTGGAAGACCTCGAGTAGCCTGTTCTCGTCCATTTCCCGTTCGTGGTCGGAGTTGAACTTTCTGCTTAGAGTATCTACAGTTGTGTTCAGGTGACCTGGTAGGTAAGAGGCAAGAATGGTTATGTGGTACTTAATGCACCACTTCCATAACTTTGTTGCCTCTGTGCACAGGGACTGAAAGCGGGCTCCTCCCTGCCTGTTTATATAATACATGCAGGAAATGTTGTCTGTTAGCACCTGAACGGATTTATTTCATATCATTGGGAGAAAGTGATGGCAAGCTCTTTGGACAGCTCTGAGTTCTAATAAGTTTATATGCAGCTGAGTCTCGTTTGATGTCCATAGACCTTGGGCGATATGACTGGACAGGTGGGTGACCCAACCTGTTAGAGAGGCATCCGTGGTGATAATTACCTCTGGGGGGTTTATTTGAAAGGGTACTCCTGCGAATAGGTTTTTGGGGTCTGTCCACTAAAGGAGGGAGTCCCTGACTGCGGGAGGTGGGCTGATGGTTTTGCTTATTCTGTGTCTCCTTAATAGCCCATGAGGATGATTTCCAGAGCCCATTTGTCTGATGTAATCTCTGCCCATAGATTGACAAAGGGGCAGAGCTGGTGACCAAAAGCTTTTGTTGATGTTTCTGCGAATGGGAGAGGTCTCAGGCCCTCGACCTGACCTTCAAAAGTTTTGTTTAGGTTGAGGTGGTTGGGAGGAGGTGGATTGAGTGGGTTCTTGTCTTCTTCTGTGTGTTCATTGATGTTTTTGACGGAATGAGTCATAGGCTCTCTGTCGTCTAGGAGGTTGGTATTCTCTCCTGTGGTAGGGCTGGAACCTATGTCTCTTGAAGGATGGGGTGTATATGCCTAGGGTTCTCAGAGTCACCCTGGAATCTTTCATGGAATGTAGTGTCTCATCAGTTTTCTTGGAAAAGTTTGTCTTTCTCAAATGGCAGATCTTCCACTTTTGTTTGTAGATCTTTAGGAATCTGGAGGACAGGAGCCAGGAGACCCAGAGCGTGGTAATCGCTGTTGCCATAGTCCAAGCCACAGAGTCAGCAACATCGAGAGCAGCCTGTAAGGAAGTACGTGCAATGAGCTGACCTTCGTCTACCAGAGACTTTAGCTGCTGTTGTTTATCCTCAGGTAAGTATTTCTTTAATTCCTCAATTTTTTCATAATGATCATGGTTGTACATGGTCAGTAATGCATGATAATTGGCCACTCTAAACTGTAAAGTCACTGAGGAATAGACCTTGTGCCCTAAAAGGTCTAGTAATTTGCTATCTTTGTACGGAGGAGTGTATTTTTGAGAGTTTTGTTTTGACCTGTGGTGTACCGCATCACTACTAGTGAGTTGGATGGCGGGTGGGTGAACAGGAAGTCCATACCCTTAGCTGGAATATAGTACTTCCTGTCAGCTCCTTTGCAGGTGGGTGGTACTGAGGCTGGATTCTGCCAGATGACATCGGCAGGTTTTAATATGGCATTGTTTATTGGTAATGCGAGTTTGGTGTTGGTTGATGTGTGGAATATCTTGAGCAGTTTATGTTGTGACTCCTGCACCTCTTGGAGGGGTATCTCTTGTGAGATTGCCACTCTCTTAAACAGTTCTTGAAACTGCCTGAAATCATCAGCTGTAGTTGGTGGTGCAGGCATGACAGCTTCATCCGGGGATGATGATGAGTTGTGTATGGGGGAGGTGTCTTCAATCACCTCGCCTTCAGAGATGTCGTTCAGGTCCTCTGTTTGGATTGGTGATGGCAGCTGCTGTGATGCACCTATGTAGAGGGTTTGGGCCCATGCTGCCTGTTGTCAGCTTTTTGGCTTCTGGAGGACTGGTTATGTATTGACACCTCTGTCAGGATCTTCATTTGCCGCATCCATTCTCTCATTGTTTTCTCCATGTGAGCTAATGATCTTAAAGAAGCAATTGAGGCTGCTCTGTCTGGAGATGAATATGTAGCAGAGAAGGTGGCTCTAGAGCATTCTTCCTTGTTGCTAGAGAGTGGGGTCGGTACCGGGGAGCGGCCGCGTTGTGTAGATGGTGAGACCTCTGTGCCATATAATGGGGAATGAGAATATGCCTCGGGTTTCTCCCGGTGCTGTGGGTGGGCTGCCAGTGCCATGTTAGTTGGTGCCGGGCCAGATGCGTTAGGTGTCTTAGTAGCTGTTTTGAAAGGCACTTGAGCTGGTGACGATACCGAGGGCGGTGCCAATGGGGGCGGCAGAGGCGTGTCGGTGCCGTTTTAATCAGCATGTATGATGCTGTGGCCGGTGCCAGTTTGCGACTCGGCACCGTGTTCTTCGGTGCCAAACTCTTCCCCATTGGCAAGGTTTTGGTGGCGCTCTTAGATGTGGACAGCGCCAAGGCCAGGGGTAGCTCAGGGGCTCGCTTTGGCTTTGGTACGTCTTTGATAGAGGAGTCTGAGACCCTTTTCCTTTTTGTGCCAGAGGGTTGAGGGCTCGGATTCTTTGTCCTTCGGAGCTTCTTCTGTCTTATCATAGAATCATAGGGTTGGAAGGGACCTCACGAGGTCATCTAGTCCAACCCCCTGCTAAAAAGCAGGACCACTCCCCCTAAATCACCCCAGCCAGGGTTTTCTCTAACCAAGCCTTAAAAATCTCCAAAGATGGAGATTCTACCACCTCCCTAGATAGCCCATTCCAATGCTTCACCACCCTCCTAGTGAGAAAGTTTTTCCTAATATCCAACCTTCACCACCCCAGCTGTAATTTGAAACCATTGCTCCTTGTTCTGTCCTCTGTTACCCTCGAGAACAGCCTAGCTCCCTCCTCTTTGGAGCAACCCTTCAAGTAGTTGAAGGTTGCTATCAAATCTCCCCTCAGTCTTCTCTTCTGTTGACTAAATAAGCCTAGTTCCTTCAGTCTCTCCTCGTAAGTCATGCGCCTCAGCCCCCTAATCATTTTTGTTGCCCTCCGCTGGACTCTTTCTAATTTGTTCACATCCTTTCTGTAGTGGGGAGCCCAAAACTGGGCACAGTATTCCAGATGCAGCCTGACCAGTGTTGAATAGAGGGGAATTATCACATCCCTCGATCTGCTGGCAATACTCCTACTGATGCAGCCTAATATGCCATTGGCCTTTTTGACAACAAGGGCACACTGTTGGCTCATAGTTATCTTCCCGTCCACCATAACCCCCAGGTCCTTTTCTACAGCGCTGCTACTTAGCCGATCGGTCCCCAGCCTGTAGCAGTGCGTGGGATATTTCCGTCCTAAGTGCAGGACTTTGCACTTGTCTTTGTTGAACCTCATGAGGTTTCTTTCAGCTCAGTGTTCCAATTTGTCCAAGTCTCCCTGGATCCTGTCCCTGCCCTCCAGAGTATCTACCATTCCCCCCAACTTGGTGTCCTCTGCAAACTTACTAAGCATGCAGTCTATTCCATCATCCAGATCATTAATGAAGATGTTGAATAGAACCGGCCACAGGACCGACCCCTGGGGCACTCCACTCATTACCGGTTGCCAACCAGACATCGAGCCATTGATTCCTACCCGCTGAGCCCGTTGATCTAGCCAGTTTTCGATCCACCTTACGGTCCACTCGTCCAACCCATACTTCCTTAACTTGCCGACAAGAATGCTGTGGGAAATTGTATCAAAAGCCTTGCTAAAGTCAAGGTATACCACGTCAACGGCTCTTCCCGCATCCACAAATCCAGTCATCTCATCATAGAAGGAAATCAGGTTGGTCAGGCATGATTTGCCCTTGGTGAATCCATGTTGACTGTTCCTGATCACTCTATTTTCCTCCAAGTGTTTCAGGATGGATTCCTTGAGGACCTGCTCCATGATTTTCCCAGGGATTGAGGTGAGGCTGACCGGTCTGTAGTTCCCCGGATCCTCCTTTTTCCCTTTCTTGAAGATAGGTACTATATTTGCCTTTTTCCAATCCTCCGGGACCACCCCCGTTCACCACGAGTTCTCAAAGATAATGGCCAGCCGCTCTGCAATCACTTTCCCCAACTCCCTCAGCACCCTCGGATGCAGTTCATTCGGCCCCATGGACTTGTGCACATCCAATTTCTTTAAGTGTTCCCTAACCTGACTTTCCATCACCGAGGGCTGCTCTTCTCTCCATTCCGCGTTACCCCGTGTAGTAGCCTGGGAGCTGGCGCTCCCTGTGAAGACTGAAGTAAAAAAAGCATTGAGTACTTCAGCCTTTTCCGCATCATCCACCATGAGGATGCCTGCCCCATTCAGTAAGGGACCTACACCACCTCTGATCCTTTTCTTGTTGCTGATATACTTATAGAACCCCTTTCTGTTATCCTTCACATCTCTTGCTAGCTGCAACTCCAATTGTCCTTTGGCCTTTCTGATTTTATCCCAGCAGTCCCAAGCAATATCTTTATACGCCTCCCTTGTCATCTGTCCAAGCTTCCACTTCTTGTAAGCTTCCCTTTTATGTTTCAGCTCCCCGCAGAGTTCCCTGCTAAGCCACGCTGGGCGCCGTCCACATTTGCTGTTCTTTCTGCACATCGGAATGTTATCTTCCTGTGCCTTTAACAGGGTTTCTTTAAAATACAGCCAGCTGTCTTGGACACCTTTCCCCTTCAGATCAGCCTCCCATGGGACCCTGCCCATCAGCTACCTAAGGGAGCCAAAATCTGCTTTTCTGAAGTCCAGGGTGTGTGTCTTGGAGGGTGGTTGGAGCGACTTCTCCAACAGAAGGAGTTTAAGTCATAGCTTCATATCTCGCCAGGTGCACGCTTTCATTTTTGCGCAATGGTGGCATTTTGACACCACATGTCCCTCTCCGAGACATTTGACACAGTGAGAGTGGCCATCGGAGATGGGCATGGCATCTTTGCACTGCTCACATCTTTTCAAGCCCAGTGATCCAGGCATGTTGTGGACGGCAAGGTGAGTCGCGAGGGGAACCGCCTCAGGCTCAATGGAACAAAGATTTTTTTTTTTTAAATCTAAAGAAATCTAACGACTAACTACTAGGACTAAGAAATCTGACAAAAAGGGGTATCTCACTGGTCTCTTTCTATGTTTTTCTGTACAGGCAGAGGAACACTGCTGAGATCCGTCTCAGGCCAAAGGCGGTTGAGAAGGAACTGAAGGGGTTAGCCGCGCGAGCATCGGTTGGCTCGCTCTCGGCAGCGCGAGACACCAACTGCGCATGTGCGGCCCTCACAGGCACTGCTGCTGGAGTCTCCAATCAACGGCACTGGGCGAAGTGAAGTGGAGCACTCACAGGGACAGTATTTGAAGAAGAACCTTGGGGATCCCCTGTCAGCTGGAGTGTGGGGGAAGGCAGCTGCCTTCCCCGGCGCTCTGCTGACTGGGGAACCTTGGGGAGCCCATCAGCTGGAGTGCAGGGGAAGGCAGCTGCCTTCTCCTGCGTGATGCTGACTAGGGAATCTCAGGGATCCCCTGTTAGTGGAGCGCCGGTGGCTCCTCCTTGCCCGGACCCACGCAGGTCCAGGGAGAAGAAAGCGGGGCTCCCGGCAAGAAGGGACCTGTGAGTCCTTTCTGCCCGGACCGCGGCTCCCGAACTAAGTCCACACTTAAAAAGTTAGGTCAACTTATTAAGTCGACTTAACAGAGTCGCCGTATCTTTTTAAGTGTAGGCATAGCCTATGATTCTATGATTCTATGGCTACCCCTCTGGAACTCATCACCATGCGAAGTGCTGTGACCAAAAAGAACATCATTATGTAGGACCAGTAACTGGCCTATGCACTGGCAATCTATTCAGGGAAGGGGACAGAATTTCTCTCCCTTCCTGGGCATGGGAGAGTGGCTAGAGACCTCACAATAAGTTTCTTTTGGGAGAACAATATGTGGATCTGCTTAGTTGCAGAACCAATAGCCCTACATAAAACTCCACATGGAGGAGCTCAGACAGCGCCCATGGAGCATAACATGACAGTGTGCACGATATATAGATTGCCCGTGTGACTCTCCAAATCCTGCCTCTCCCCTTTCTATAGTGAAATGGCACCAGATTGGTCAGGGCCTACAATGACTGAGAGAAGAAGAGGTGGGTAAGTGGGTGGGGATAAGTCCTAATAACTGCAGTTTTCAGCTTATTGTCTGTGGTCTCCTGGAGGTCCACACACTATGTCTGATATTTCCAAAGGGGTCTGCAGCTCCATTTGAAATTTTTAGGAGTCCACAAATAAATAAGGTTGAAAACACTAACTGTAAATGATTTTTTGGATAGGTGAGAAGCTATCAATTTCATAGTAGTTTGGTAAAATATCTACTTGCCAACAGCCCTAGCTGATAAAGCAAAATATTTGGAGTCTGAATGTGAAGTCCTGTATGCTTATCTATGTTTTTAGATTCTGAAGCTTGAGGTAAAAACTGATGTCATCCTAGGAATACAGACTATTTAGTTTGCAAATGGGAAATGAAAAGGAATAAAAATGAAAGGAGAACATGTTACCTCCTCATCCCAGAAATTTTATTTGATGTAGCATCTGCACAGTTGGTGGTTAATTTAAACTACAGGCACTCGTATGGAAACCTGGGATTCTGAGACTGCTCGAACTCTGATCCCATCTTGATTATTCTGTTCTATTCAAATTTGTATACTGTGCACATCACCATGACATCTGAATGTCTCTATAACTTCTTTAAAAGCAGTCAGCAATGGCTTTAACTGTCTAGCAAGGGAAATGGGGAAGTGCGGGGGAGAAGCATCATTTTCTGTAAAAGAATATCTGCAATACAAGTGTATATAGGAAGATAACCTTTTATCTTCTAGTTAATACCAGAGACAAGTTGTAATGAAAAAATTCCACAGCAATTTTTTTCCACATAATTCTTTCCTATCTTGTTCTTACCAGGACCGGGATAGTGTGTCCGAAGCAAATAAAAAGTTGGAACATTAATCGCACATCCTTTTATAAAGTACAAGATTATTTCTCTGTTGCATGGTGCATGTCTAGCAGAAACAGTGTTTTAAAAATACAATATACACCTTTACCATGGGTATTGTGACTTGATTGCAAATGTTTTTTTCCCATCTTTGGTGCTGGGTAAGTGACAATAGGATTTTGTTCAATGACTGTGTTACATCAGCTAAAAATATCCTGTGGTCAATCCAGAATATATATGAGAATGTGCCAGAGGTGGGGAGTGGGGCTGGCCAATAACATGTATAAACACATGTCATACTGACAATTGAAATGTATACAAAACCATTGTTTGAGATTTCCTACACCTTCAGGGTCTCATTCTTCTGCTGAAGTGCACAAACAAAAATGCTTTTTTGACAGTATATCAAAAGCCATGGCTAAATATAGAAGGCTGTCACATGCTGTGTTTAGTCACATTTCAATTCATTGCGAACAGCAGCAAGCATCTTACCAGAATTCTTTAAACCAGGCCACAGGTTTGGTGCACTTTTGCTTATTCCTACCTCCCCCCCTCTCTGATTCTGAAGAGCTAAGATGATGAACAGTGAATAAACAGGAAACTTTGATGGTGCTATTTAGCTTGTTAAATATACAGACATGTCTGAACCAACATGGAAATTCGTGGTGAAGAGGATGGATGAGTGAGTCACTTCTAAAGCAAAGCAGGCAAACGTAAAAAAAAAAGTGTGCCTTGGATCCGTGCCCAAAATCTTCAGCTGATGCCTTAGTGAAGATTCTGAACTTAAACCTTTTTTCCTTCTCGTTTGTTATTTTATTTTTATGCCTAACATACTGTGACTGATTCATAGAAATCTATTTATATACTGTAGGATGTGGGTCAAGCCCTGAAATCCTTTTTCTGTCTTTACTCAGGCAAAAATGGCTATTGTGATTAATGAAGTGAATGAGTTCTACTAATAGAGTTTATCTTGAAATTCAAGGTCAGCTTTTCCTGAGTAAGAATTACAAGATCTGGCCAGGTGCTTTGTCTATATTCTATGTAAAGAAGCCATTTTAAAACAAAACAACGAGAGTCCTGTGGCACCTTATAGACTAACAGATTTTCTTCGGCATAAGCTTTCATGGGCTATAACCCACTTTCTAAGCTTGAAAGCTTATGCCAAAGAAAATCTGTTAGTCTATAAGGTGCCACAGGACTCTCGTTGTTTTGGCTGTACTACAGACTAACACGGCTTCCCCTCTGGAAATTTAAAAACAAGGAATTTGCCATATGTCATTTGAAGGATAAGTTTCCTTAGATTTCCAACAGCATCTCAGATTTGACCTAGGTCACAAAGAACTAATGTTCCCACCGAGGCAAAGCATCCAACTTTTTCATCCAGAGGGGAAAACATGTTCCTTTAAAAAGGATCAAAGGCCCACAATCAATTCTGTAGAGCAGGTTCTCTGCCCTCTTTCACTTCCTTTATGTCATTCAGACAGTGCAAAGGGAGTAGAAGGCACCTCTAAATCCCCTGCTTAGAACTGTCCTAGTCTGAGGGAGTTTCCGACAACATTGATGCTGCAGACCTCTATGCCTCTCTTCTTACATCTCTTGGCAAAGGTGGCATACTGAGAAAAGGGGGGGTGGCAGGAGTGAGGTGCTGCCAGGTGTAAATTTAGGGCAGCTTCCAGGCTGTTTTAAGCTGAGTTGGGACAGAGATTCAGAAAGCATTAATTGGTTGTTGGTTCTCATTTTCTTCTTTTTTCCCCCTCTCCTAGGTTTCATTGGGTGGCTGTGTGGAGGAGGGGAACCAGGGGCTGACATAAGCTCACAGAGTCAATTTTTATTCTGATTCTGCTGGCCAGCATGGGAACTACTGAAAAGTTGCAGCATAGAAAAGGCAGCTAGTGAGATCATTCCCAGATAGAGTGACCCGATGTCCCGATTTTATAGGGAGAGTCTGGATATTCAGGGCTTTGTCTTACATAGGTGGCTATTACCCCTCACGCTGTCTCAATTTTCCACATTTGCTATTTGGTCACCTGATTCCTAGCTCACACAAGAGCTATCACTGGGGCTGTAGGGGATGCAGTTTGTAGAGGAACCTTCTGATTTCTCTCTCTAGTGATGGGGCTGACTCAAACATTTTGGCATTTAATAAAACAAAATAAAACAAAACACCATGCACCAAGAGAATGGCTCGGGGAAAGCATTTTAAACACACAATCACATACAAATTTTCTTCCTCATACATCCATCTATCCCAGAAGGTCACAATTTAGAATGTCTAGGGTCCTGGCTTGGAGGCTATTAATATAGCCAATATGGGGGAAGGAAATAGAGCAAAGCAAATGCTCTTTCCTGCCCCCTTGTTCTCAACCACAAAAATTTTATCACCTTAGAATAATAAACTGAATTAAAACTCACTCACTGCTAACATTTACACTACACATCCGACAGGTAGCTCCATTTGTAAAGTCTATAACTCAGCAAATGGTTTTACACAATTCTCTTTTGATTAAGAAATGACTAGTGCTTTTATTTTTCTTAGCATCCACCTTCTGAAATTCAGGCCCTTTTTAGATGTTCCCTGTAGGGCACTTCAGAAGAGTCACTTCTTGGCTGCCCCTCATGGCTGGGAGCGGCATAGCAGGCTCTTTCCTCATCTGTCACCTTCTCTGAGAGCTGCTCTAGTCCTGGGGTCATCTGCCTCATCTTGTGACTGAGCCCTCTGGCCAGGTCATGGTTTAGTTCCGTGCCTTCCAGTGTAACAAAAATACAACTAAAAATCCAGACACCATACACAAAAGATGCTGCTGCCCTCTCTTGGGCAATTCCTTAGTTTTTCTTGAGGCTCTGTCTTCAGCCCCCCACCCTGGGTTAAATAATCTGTATGTTGGGCTTGTATGCCCCTTTTTCAGGGACCATGGTGGTAAGGGAACTCAGTCCCATGCTCTATTCTGGATTCTGGCCCAGGAACCCTGTATTGAGCAGGTAGATCCACTCCTTCAGATATGCTGCTGTTTTCCCTCTTTGTGCTCTTCCCCTGCAACATGTGCTTACCCTAGCCTGTTCTCCAGTTCTCAGGCCTCTGGCTTCTCCCTAGGGCCTAGATCTTCCAAACTCTTTTCTTCTCTGCAGGAACGTCAACCTCTCAAGACTGCCTCTCTGTGCTTAGCCCTTAATTCCATCCCCGTGGCCTTCTTCAGACCCTGCCTTCACCAAACCCTTCCCAGAGAGAAGAGACTCCTGACCTCTTCTTGTCTTCTCTGTTTTGGGTACAGCTCATGGACTTCCCCGGTAGCTTTCCCTTCTTCAACTGAAAAAGACCCAGCTCCACCCTAACTGGGTCTAATAACAAAATCAAGCCTGACACACCGGGTGGCTAGTAGTGTCAGACTCACATTAATCGTTTGTTCACCTGTGAGGGAAGAGACCCAATAACAGGCACCTATGTATTGAGGCATTCAAAATCAATTTCAAAATGTTAGGCCAAGGCATTCTTGCTCCTAACACATTATAAAGTCCCTTCTCTGTATTAGATATACAGTCTCTTGCTGGTGACTACAGGACTCATTGTCCCAATAGCAACTTACACCATATCTGAGCACAAGCAGATGCCAATACATTAGATCCAATGACTGATTAGTTTCAGAGAGCTGGATCCCTGGGTCTGACTGAACTCCAAATTATGCCAGCTAGAATGACCTTTTAAGAACTGCTTCACAGTGCAGTGGTTGCTGAAATGATGTACACTCTTGCTCTTCTTCTTCCTACCCTCCTCCCTCCCAACCTGGGGAGATAAACTAACTCAGAGGATCCCAGAAGAGCTCTCAAAACATATCCCTTCTGCCAAGTGGTGAACAGCCTCAAAAAGAGCCAGGTTCAATTTATCTAGGGTTTCTCATGACAGATAAAGCCAGCTTGGGCCCCAGCTCCACCCAGAAATCTGAGAAAAATAAAGGAACCCTCTCTGGGGCAGAACATCACCCTCACAAACACTCCAAAACTGTGTACAAACTAAGGAATGGAGCATAGTCAAGAGCTTGGGAAAACACAGGAACAGAATATATACACAGATAAAGTGTATCACACTCCCTTTGCTTCAATCTAATTTCCTTCTCACCTCCCAGTGAGACTGTCTCACAGGTGATAGCCTTTTCACTATATCTCCTCACCCATTCACCAAATCCCACTCTCGGTTTGAATCAGAAAGCAGCAGTTGTCCAACTGTCTCTTTGCAGGTTTGTTTCCAGACCCAAGAAAGAAATTTACCTGATCCTCCCTGGAGGCATCACTACATAATCCATCTTAATGATTCAGTTTTAATGAGTGCTTGGTATGTGAGATGTCACCGGAGTCTACTCAGCTGTGTTACACTCCGTCCTTGGCATCCTCTATCTCAGCTCTTGCAGTAAAGTCCTCAGTCTGTATGGTCTCTCATAGCAAAAGCCCCACATGATGGTGACCTTGGAACAAAACACTAGCTAATTAAAAATATACTCATTATTATAGAAACTCTATCTTTCATTCATGCTTCTTTTGCAGCCAACTACCCCCCCAAAATACAAATTCATGTGTATTTACTGTGACTTGTCCAGTGTCAGTAGGAATTGTGGCTAGATAGTATATGCAAATGAAGCTCTCTATGGCAGCACTATTCATTTTTTCACCAATAGAGGGAGTAGAGAGCTCTTTTCCCTGTGGTGCTTTGGGCCATACAACAGCATGTGTGCTTTAAGCCCTAAGCACAGCTAGTTAGAACAGAGTAGAGATCCTAATTATGAATTTGCTTACTTTTTCTGTGCTTAAAATAGACCACTTGAAAATTTTCTGAGGTGCAGTTATAGCAATGTAAAAACCCTGGAATTTAGGAAATAAATGAACTTCTAGCTGAGACTTTATATGCCTTAGAAACAGATAACGCTATTGCCAAGTTATAAACCTAAGAAAATAGGTGTTGGTAATGGAGATGCTGTCGCTAATAGACATTTAACTATAACAGCACTGGCAGGTGCTACAGTGATCATGAAAATAATGGTCTTTGGAGATAAAGCCTGGCTAATGTCTTTTCCTGATAGCCTCACAGCATGCAAGAAGGGCTGAGGAGCACACAAGTGCAATTCATGGCATCTATAGTTTCCAGTGGTTTTATTAAGAGCACTTTGCTGACACACTAACTGCTCTCATTAAATTTTGATTTCTATGTGGATCTTGCAAAGCATCTGAATAAATTGAATCTGAAATAACAGGGGGGGAAAAATTGGTCTTTTCTAAACCTTGCTTTTTTTTAAATTCCCTTTTGCTGTATTTATCTTTCTTCCCATGCCACCATCTTTTTATGCAGGTAATGAGCATAATGCGTAACTACACTGTAGTTAACATTATGTTCTACACCCTTCACTAGGAAAACTGATTCTTTCTACCCCATGGAAGACTGAAAAAGATGATCCCAAAATATTAACTTTCCCTATTGCTGCTCTGAAGAACACAGTACTAAGAAGATGAAAAGAGCAAGGTCTCCCACAACCTCCAGCCACCCTTGCAATCACAAGAGACTGAACATGTAGACAATGCCCATCTAATTCTAGTAGATGATCCCAACACGGTGCTTAAGAGCAAGACATGAGCAAACAAAATAAATTAGTAAATAAATTAAACTGATTTTTCTTCCTTTAACTATAAAGAAAGTCCCTGCCAGTACGTCCTTGAGTCAAATGGCTTCCTGGCCTTAGATTTGGTGATCAGTTTAACTCCAGGCACATGAAAAGGCCTAGGAATAATTCACACTGAATAATCTGTCCAGGAAGTTTCCACTTTTCCTTTGGTGGGATATCTGCAGACACACACTCTTCCTCCAGCATGTTCCTTATTTTAGAGTTTTCAGCAAGAAGTTTCTGCAATTAAAAAAAAGAAAATTAATTGAAAAATTAAAATGAATTACAAATAACATTAATTAAAAAATTAAAAATGAATCAATTCTGGACAATTCCCTTTTGATAGTTACTATTTAAAATGTATTAGCAATCCGTATGTAGTCATACCAGATATATGGTTTTGCTTCTGGTGTCTAACTGGATGAGTATATAAAGAACCTTTGGAATAAAAACAGTCCTGTAAAAATTTAAAGTTTGCCTTCCTTGAACATGTAATGGAAAGTCTTTCCCTAAACATTCATGCCACTAAAGCACAATCACTTATAGATTTGTGGAGGGCAAACACTAGAGAGATATCAACATGGCCTAAACAAATCAGGTTACAAATTCAAGCAAATATTCAAACAGTTCTCCACAGCCCCGATCTAAATCTCACTGCCTTCAGTGGAAATTGGATCAGCCATCACATGAGCAAGTAGCTCCATGCTTGTATGTATGTATTTTAGTTTTACTCTATAGCACCTATCACATAACATCATTAGTTTTATTATATAGTAGGCATTGCCCCTCACCACAATATGTAAATAGCTAATCTATGCTGTTGGGAGCTAGTAATTGTCTATTTTATTCCTAATAAAGAGGACTGCCTCCTGGATCAGAGAATTCCAAGTGCTAATTAGCCTTTGAGAAAATAAAATCCCTGCTGGGTATTTAACCTACATTTGTTTGGTTTTAATTTACAGTGCCCAGGTCTGAGTCTGTTGTTAGAGATGAAACCCTTGCTATTCAATAAGATTTGTCTGAACTATCAAAAGGGTTATGGTAACAATCTTTGTAATGCCATTTCTCTGAGACTGCACAGCCTTGGAGCATGAAGGGACAAGTTAATTTGCTAAGAGCTAACAGATTTTCCTTTTCCCCAGTTGATAGCTCATTTTAATTGTAAAATATCTTAGTCTAAGTTCTAACCAAGCATATGACTGACAAAGTTATTACTCTGAGACCAGTGTTAGACACTTGCTGCTTCCAGCAGATTAACTAGGGCACCACTTACACAAAAGGCAGCATGCAGAAAACAAAGGCAACTGGAAGTATGCAGAATATAAACACGTTTATTTTCCTACATATGTGATGTACTGTCAAGTGGGATTTTTTCCAAGATACCATTGAAGGCTGAGATCCTGGAAATTACCCATAGTCCTCCTGAACTAACAAGGGCCTCTGCTTTGCTATTAAAACAATCAGGTTCTCAATGGCAAAGAGAAAGTCCATGACTGGAAGCTGCAGCAGCGTGAATTTCTCTGCCACGGCTGTGGGGCCCAGCCAGCAGCTGGCGGACGCAGCCACAAGTGGAGCAGCATTGGTGCTTCTATTCTACTCTTGGCTGCAGCTGCAGGCTGCGGGCCAGGCTCCGCGGCCATGGTAGAGAAATTTACGCCACTGCCCTGTGCTGTAGTGGGCGGGCCTGATCTTCACCTGGCCCACCTGTGGCTATGCCCCTGTCTCAGTGTTTATACTGTATGAGGTGAGATTCTGCTTCAGGGTGTCTTTGAAGTCTTTTAATTGATCTCCTCCTGTGCTTTCTGAGTTTCTGCTCTTAATAGAAAACTTTTTTGGGGAGTCTAACCCCACCTGTTCTGATAAAGTGTCCATTTAAGATGAGCTTAGATTATCACTGTTGTGATGCTGGTTGTTTTTTGCTTTTTGCAAGATGTTAATGTTTAAGACTGTATCTCATCAGGGGGACTTCAGAACAGTAGGGAGACAGCATACATGTAATTTTTAAAGTTGCTTAACATGTCTCTGGTAAACTCTGCATGTTTATAAAAGGGATGCTACTGCATTATATATCATCAGTTGATTGCTGCTGGTTAGATGGTGTGCTGGGTGACTGGCTAATGAAGTTTTCCAAAGACTTGGCTTACCTTTCATATTCTATTGGTATTTCTTGATCCAGGGAACCATCACTTGAGCTGCCTCTGCCAAGGTATGTAAAATGATGATGCTTTTTGATCTATAGCCTTGAAAGTGATGTTTGACTCAGTGGTAATGGTTGATAGAGCCAGTTAGAAGAGGACTTCAGTTTTTTTCAGGTGGATGGTAAGTACGAACTGTTTGGCATCTTGTAGGCAAAAAGGCATTGGGTTAAAGACATATGGCCAAATCTTGGAGATATCCAAATTTACACCAAATGGGGAAGCAGGTAGGAGAGCTGCAGAAAGTGATGGCTTGTGTGCAAAGCATCTGGGAGTGTGAAGATTTCATCAACAGGATGCACAAGGAGACATCTGGGTTTGCGGATGTTAGCTGACTACAAATGACTACAGCTGCACAAGAGAAGGAATGCGAACCAGCTGCCTTCTAGGGGGAGACTGGCTGCTGGTCACCTCAGGCAGTAGACAGGACTCCACCTGGCAGATAGATCCCCCAACTATCAAGGAGAAGAACTGGTATGTTGTACTAATTACAGGAGTTGGGGGAGGCAGACACTAATGGCTGAAGAGCAGGAGCCATTTGCCCCCAATGCTGGGAGAAGACGTACAGTGCTGGTGGTTGGGGGCTCCTTTCTGAGGGGAACAGAGGCATCTGTTTGCCAACTTAACATGATGACCTGGGAGATGAGCTGCCTGCCAGGATCCTGCATTCGAGATATTGCAGAAAGATTGCTGAATCTCATCAGTCTGTCTGATCACTACCCTATGTGGGAACTAATGAAACCACCGGTCTGACCCACAGCAGATCAGCAGTGACTACAGGACTCTGGGAGCAAAGGGGAAGGAGTCATGGGCACAGGCTATGTTCTAATCCATCCTCTCTATTGAGGGTAAGGGATAAGCACATTCTAGAGATGAATGCATAGTTGGTGATGGTGTCAATGAAAAGGTTTTGGCTTCTTTGATCCTAGGAGGCTGTCCCGGACAGAAGATTTTCTGGGAATAGAGGGGGTTCACCTGACCAAGAAAGGGAAGACCATTTTCATGCACTGACTCTTCAAACTAGTGAGGAGAGTTTCAGACTAGGTTCAAAGGGGGCAGGTGACAAAAATCCACAGGTAAGCATGAAAAAAACAGATGACCTTAACAGACAGTTTGGTATTGTGGGGGATATGGAAAATTATAATAGGGTCAAAGGTGAGGTTCTGTGGACTGTGTTGTGCAGGAGGCCAAGCTGGGTGAAGATCATAATGGTCTCTTCTGACTTTAAAGTCTATGGTAATGTCTACACTAGAAAAAGTAAGGTCAACTTTGTTAAGTCGACCTAAAGTCTACCTTATTAGGTCGACTTAACAAAGTGGTTTCCCTGTACGGGGACTTAGTAAGTCGACCTAACTGCCCTTAGGTTGACCTAATAAAGTAGACTTAAGTGTCCACACTGTGCTTAGGTCAACCTAAGGAATCGACTTAGGGTTAGGTCGACCTAATGGGCGGTTCTTATTAAGTCAACCTAAGCTTTCATTAAGTTGACTTAAGGAATTTCTTAAGTCGACTTAATAAAAGCCTGGTGTGGACAGGGACTAAGTTAGGTCAACTTAAGCCGCCTTAAATCAACCTAACTAGCAAGTGTAGACATAGCCTATGAGTCTAACTTGTTGTTCAGGAATGGCAGTTGGGATAAAAAAGGGGAGGAGAGATTGCATTATATATCAAGAATATATACACTCTTTTGAGCTTCAGAAGGAAGTGAGAGGAACTCCAGCTGAGAGTCTCTGGATAAAGATAAAAGGTGTAAAAACAAGGCTGACATCAGGCAATGGTTTATGGGAGACCAGCAAATCAGGAAGAGGAGATGTATGAGGCATTTCTAGAATTAAAAACAGAAATATCTAGACCTTGTAGTAATGGGTGACTTTAACTACCCAGACATCTGTTGGGAAAATAATATGGGAAAACACAACATTTCCAGAAAGTTCTTGGAATGTACCAGGGACAAATTTTTGATCCAGAAAGTAGAGGAAGGAAATAGGGGAACACCCCTTTTAGACTCGATTCTGACCAAGTGGGAGAAATTGGTAGCAAATTTGAAGATGGAAGACAATTAGAGTGAAATGATAGATTTCATATTGAAATGATAGATTTCATGATTCCATGCATGGACTAACTGCTAAGGATGAATACAAAAATATAAAAAGCATTTAGGAACAGAATCAGAAAGGCAAAGACACAGAGTGAGATACATGTCAGAGGGGACATAAAAGGCAGTAAGTTATTTAAATACACTAGAAGCAAGAAAAAAATGAAGGAAATTGTAAGTCCTCTATTTAGTTGAGAAGAAGAGCTAATAAATGATGACATCAAGAAATCTGACCTGTTTAATGCCTATTTTGCTTCAATCTTCACTAAAAAGATTAATGGTGACCAGGTACTCAACACAATTAATACTAACAACAAGCGGAAAGGAACACAAGCCAAAATAGAGAAAGAACAGGTTCAAGAATATTTAGAATAGTTAGATGTATTCAAGTCATCAGGGCCTAATGAAATTAATCCTAGGGTACTTAAAGATAAATTGCAGCAATCTTGGAACCATTAGTAATTATCTTTGAGAACTCCTGGAGGATGGGTGAGGCTCCAGAAGACTGGAAAAGGGCAAATATAGTACATTTATTTTAAAAGGGGAACCAAGAGGACCTGGGGAATTATAGACCAATCACTCTAACTTTGATATCTGGAAAGATACTGGAACAAATTAATAAGCAATCAATTGTAAGCACCTAGAGGATAATAGGATTTTAAGGAATAGCCAGCGTGGATTTGTCCACAACAAATCATGCCAAACAACCTAATTTCCTTCTTTGGCAGGGTTACTGGGCCTCATGGAAAGGGGCGAAGCAGCAGATGTGATATATCTTGTTTTCAATAAGGCTTTTGCACAGTCCCACATGACATTTTCATAAGAAAATTAGCAAAGTAAAATGTGATCTAGGTGAAATTACTGCAAGGTGGATGCACAAAGATCTTACTCAAAGAGTAGTTATTAATGATTCACTGTGGAACTTGAGGGATGTAACCAATGGGGTCCTGCAGAGGTCAGTCCTGAGTGTGGTGCTAGTCAATAATTTCATTAATGATTTGGATAATATGGAGGGTATGTTAATAAAATTTGCAGATGACACTAAGCTGGGAGGGTTGCAAGCATCTTGGAGGACATGCTTAGAATTCAAAATGACCGGGATAAACTGCAGAGTTTGTCTGAAGTCAGCAAGATGAAATTCAATGAAGACAAATGAAAAGTACTTCATTTTGGAAGGAAAAATCAAATACACAGCTGCAAAATGGGGGAATAACTGGTTATGTGGGAGTACAGCTGAAAAAGCTCCGAGGGTTATAGCAAGCCACAAATTGACTATGAGTCAACAGCTTTAAAAAAGACTTATCATTATAGGGGGTATCAAGAGGAGTGCTGTACATAACACATGGGAAATAAATTTCCTACTTTACTGGGCACTAGTGAGGCCTCAGCTGGAATATTGTGTCCAGTTTTGGGTGTTACACTTAGGAATGGTGTGGCCAAATTGGAGAAAGTGCAGCAAAGAAGAAAACAAAAAGATAAAAGATTTAGAAAACCTGACCTATGAGGAAAAATGAAAAATCCTGGGTATGATTAGTCCTGAGAAAAGAAGACTGCGGGGGACCTCATAAATGTTTTCAAATATGTTAAGGGCTGTTATACAAAGGACAGTGATTAGTTCTTCTCCATGTTCACTGAAAGAAGGAAAAGAGGTAATGGGCTTACTCTGCAGAAAGGGAAATTTAGGTTAGATATTAGGAAAAATTTTCTAAACTGTGAAAATAGTTAAAGTGTCCAATGGGCTTCCAAAAAGGGTGGTAGAATTGCTGTTATTGAGAGCTTTTAAAAACAGGCTAGACAAACACCTGTTAGGGGTGGTTTAGATTTACTTGATCCTGCTTCAGTGCAGAGGGCTGCACTTGATGACTTCTCAAAGTTCCTTCCTTTCTATGATTCAGCCACAAAACTTTCTGTCTCTAAATTTTGTTGCATTTATACCACGGTCTCGGCGTGATTTTAATGTATCTATGTGATTTCGGGTAGAGTACCTTGCCATAAGACATCTGGAAGGGTATGTTAACAACGGATTTAGCAACACAATTATTTTATTTTTGTGGTAAATCACATTTAAAAAAGAAAACATTTCAGAGCCAGTGGTTGAGAAGACCTCCCACCCTCACAGCTGGTTCTGAACAGTTTTACTTTATCCTCTTTGCACAGTGATTCTCAGAAGCTTTTTTGTTAATAGCCAAGGTGGTTTAGAATGCAGGTATTGGAGCACATTTGGGTTTTTGAATTTCCTTGGCTCGCACAGAGGTCAGGTAAAGAGGAGAAGGCACACCAGGAGCTAAAAGTTTCCTTCACTCCTTTTAATTGTTTCCTTTGACACACCTCATCAAGGACTCTTCAGGGGAATACTGTATGAACCTCACAGACTCAAGTTTCCATTTACAGTGTAACATTCTTCATGCCTGAACTTCTCAAGGAATGGAGAGAGCTACACAGGATACTTTCAGATATTACATTAGAGTCTAAGGCTATGTTTGCACTTGCAAGTTAGTTCAAATTAAGGAAGCTTAATCCGAACTAATTTAAGCCTTGGCCACACTAGGCTTTCATTAGTTCGAATTAAGGGCTTCCTTAATTTGAACTAATAAATTTGATTGTTTAGTTCAAATTAATGGTTAATTTGATTCATTAATTCGAACTAAGTCAATGTGGCCATAACTGCTTAGTTCGAACTAATCGGCAGATTGAGCTTCCTGCAACTGACTAATTCGAACTAAGCAATTGTCCTGAATGGCCATGGCTAGTTCAAACTAGCATTCTAGTGGGGCCATGCTAGTTCGAATTAAGTTAATTTGAACTAACTAAAATTAGTTTGAATTACTTAGTTTGAATTAACTAATTCGAATTAGCTTTTGTAAGTGTAGACATAGCCTAGGTGTTTTGGAATGGAAAACCCAAGTCAGCCTCCAAAAAGTTTGATCGGTGTCCAGCTCCTTCTATTGAGCTCTGCTTTTCAATCTTTCCTACTCTCTCTTTTCCTCTAGGCTTATCACTGAATAAAATAGGTTTCTTGTTTTCTTCACAGTTTTCCTATCGTACACAACAGTGTTTTGCCATCAGTTGCCTCATCACTCTGGCTATGTCTACACTTGTTAATTAAGTCGACTTTGTTAAGTCGACTTACCATGTCCACACTTAAATTTTAAGTTGACTTTGAGGGGACCCTACAAAATCGACCTAGAGTGTCCACACTGGATGCCTAGGTCGACTTGTAGAGGCTAGGTGGACCTGGGACAGGTCCACGGTGGCAGGGGGGGCACCCCTTGCCAAGTGCCAGAGGGCTCAGCCTTTTGCCCCATTGTACTTTGGTACAATGGGGCAAAGGGGGACAGGGACCCTGGCAGGTCATAGGGGCAGGGTGGGCAGGGCTCTGCCCTGCCCTTTGGGGAGGGGCATGCCAAGCTCTTCCTGTGCCAGCCACCCTGGCAGATCAGACTTAGAGTCAACTTACGGGTACTCCTCGTCTACACTGGCTTAAGTCGATTTAAGCAGAAAGTCAACTTAAAAGGAGGTTTTAGAAAGTCAACTTAATTTTTCCTTAAGTCAACTTAAGCAAGCAAGCAAGTGTAGACACAGAGTAAATTAAGTCGACTTAAGCAAGCTTAAATCGACTTAATTTACACGTGTAGACGCACCCTCTGTGACTAGCCATTGGAACAAGAATTTTGCGTGCAGAAATGAAGCAAGTGTTAAAAAGGGTAGTTTATCAATGACTTCCATGAGCCAGAATGATGTGTCATTCTGGCAGAGAGCCTGCTAGAGAGGAAGCACAGTTCTGCAATATGTTCAGCTGGGGTTTTCTGAGAATTCTTTTATACCCAGTCATTATCCATTTCACACTCTGGAGTGGATGGTTATGTTTGACTATGTGACGCAGGTCTTAATAGTTTTCTAAAGTACTAGATCATTTAGCTCTCAGCTAATACAAAACCAAGCTAGTAATTAACATTAAATACTGAGAAATGAATCTGATGTGATGAACACTTAGCACATAATGAGAACACTGTGATTTCTCATTTGGGAACTGGAGTGCTCTTGCAACATAGCCAGTTGTTACAGATGAGCAAGCAGAGCTCAAACCAACAACAGGATCTGGTTATCTTTGTGGATCTAATTGTTGCTACACTTTCAAGCTTTCACTTTGATTTTTAATACGCCTCAACTTCTCTTCAGAAAATAAGACAATGGTCACTTCATAATAGCAGTTTATATTTATTTACTAACACCTTTCATCCTGAAAGATTTGAAAATGCTGCACAAGTTGGATACATACAATACAGAACCACTAAAAATGCAGTTACTTTTGGTGTGGAGAGTGTCAGACTATGACTGCACAGCATCCTGTACAACAGTGTAGAGCAGGGAGAACGTAGGCAAAAGAAGTCAGTGTATCTTCAGTTTTACAAAGAATGCAAAGTCCACACTTGGCAGACAGAGTTTTTATTTATTATTTATTAATTATTATTATTAATTATTATTAAATTTCATAGATTCGCAGGGGAGACTTAGGTGCCTTTGGCATTCACAAAACCCACCGGTCAGCTGCTGCTTAATCCTGTAGGCACCTATAGTTCTTAAGGGCACAAGTTACCACCGGTAAAGTCCACTGACTGTCTGCTGATGGGCATGTGCCCAGTCACTTAAGAGCTGACACTGCCGAGGAGTTTGGCACCCAAGTCTTGGCAGGATTCAGAAACTAGGTGTCCCCGAGTAGCTTGCATGTGGGGCTCTGAGACAGAACAAGGAGCTGAATATGGTTCTCCCACCGTTTGGTGAGTGCACTAATGCTCAGCCTATTGGGTATTCTGGGAAGCGGTTATCTTAGTTTTGCTTGTTGAAGTTGTTCCTCTTTGTATGAAAGATCTGAATAGTCACTGGGGCAGAGAAAAGGAGGCTGAGTCTGTAGCCCATTGGTTAGAGGGGTCACCCCTGAAGTGAGACCCAAGCTCAAGTTTCTGCTCTGAAGCAAGTGGAGTAGAGATTTGGACCTGGGTCTCTCACTCCCAGAGTGAGTGCTGTTGGTGGAAGGGGCACTGTCTCCTTTCTTCTTTGGGAAACAGAACTGAGCTGGCTTAGGTGCCTAACTCCAGAAGAGAGTTTATGGATATGAATCCTGAGCGCAGATATGTGCCTCCCTCCAGCATCTTAGCCCTGCAGCCATGATGGAAGGGACAAGAGGGGTTAGGAAGAATTAGAGGGACATGTATTTGCACTTCCATCCTCTGACAGGTAAGCATTATCTACATTTCACAGTTTGGAAAACTGAGTCACCAAGCAATTCAATAATTTATTCTCCATGGCACAATTTTAATTTATATGAATTATGCTTCCTGCACAATAGAAATATGTATAGCACACTTTCAAATCTGCATTATACACCACATGTCTCATGTATGAAAGATGTTCTTTTGTTTGGATATTGACGCTAGTTCTGTTGACAGCGCTCTCAGAATAGATGGTGATGACAGAGTTATGGTTTGGTAGATCAGATCAAGCATCTCTTTTACAACACCTTGTATTTCTTGTCTCACCAGTGCACATGAATCAGCCAATAAATTCTATCATAAATATCATTCACTGATGGGACTGAAGCCCAGGTCTCTTGTTTCTCCATCACATGTTCTAGCAATCAAGCAAGTCTTACCTCAAGGCAATAATGGTTGGGTCATGCATACTATACAAAATGAAGTCAACGGATAAGTACATATGTAAGTACATTATGACTTCTTTAGAACAGCAACTCTGTCTTTATATGTTTGGACAGTGCCCTGCAAAATAGGCTCTGCTCTTGACTGGAGCCTTCGTGTACCACTGCAAAATAAATAACAGAGGACAGTAGAATTCCCATGGGTGTGTCTCTTCCCAGAACAGCTCCTCTGCTCTATTTCTGCAAGAATAAGTAAGCCTTTTCATTCAATTTACTTGTAGATCTCTGCCCTCTGCAGTAGGTTTCTATTTTTTTGAAACATTAAAGGTGCTACAAGTCTATATTATAACCAGTGCTTTTTTTCTGGCGGAACGCACCGGAACGGCGTTCCGGCACCTTTTTTTCCTTAGACTCCAGGGGTCCTCAAACTACGGCCCGCGGGCCGCATACGGCCCGCCAAGGTTATTTATCCAGCCCCCGCCCCTGCTGCGGCCTGCCCCATGCAGGTCTGGGGCAGCGGGGTGGCCGCGGCCAGGGCAGGCTGCCGGTCTCCCACCCACCGGCCGCCTCGACTTCCTGGCCCAGAGCCGACCCCGCCCCACTCTCCCAACAGCATCGGCCTCCCGGCACGGGGCCAGGATCAGGCTCCGTTGCTGGGGTCTTTCTGCCCTGCCGGGGCCGCGTTCGGTCCCCGCCGGTGCTCCCTCCCAGCTGTGCAGGCTGCGGCCGGGCTGGGGAGATTTAAATCTCCCGCCCTGAGCATGCGCAGATACAGCGTGCTCAGGGCGGGAGCGGCCTGGCCGGCAAGCAGCTCTGCCGGCCGTCTCTGTAGTTCCCAGCCTCCGGCCAGGTAAGGGGGCGCTGGAGGGAGGCCTGGAGAGGGGTGGGGGTGGGGACAAGGAGACGGCCCGGGTTAGAGGACATCAATAGGAGTTCCGGTACCTTTTTTTTTAGAAAAAAAGCACTGATTATAACACTAGTTAAGAAGAAAACATTACTCTCTTGGGAGAGCAAATCAATACTTGCACGCTGAGAATACTCAATGCAGTAATTCCATGGATTGTTAATGATTGTCTAGTTAGAGTGTATGGTCCTTGAGGACAGGGAATGGGCCATCTCTTTGTTCTGTGAGCTTCACTGTACAAAGAACATTATCAGCACTCAAATAAATAGTAACAGTACTACAGTATTGCTCTATCCTTGGAAGAAGCAGAGAATGTGGTGTGCAGATGAGGACCAGAGATTATTTTTTTAAAATGACGACCACATTGTGGGTATGTGTATGTGTGGTGATATACCTAGTGAGGAAGGATGGCCTAGTGCCTAGAGTGAAAGGTTGGGACATAGGACACCTGAATTATAACTCTCTGCTCTGCCAAGGGCTTCCTGTGTGACCTTGAGCAAGTCATTCAGACTGTGTCAGTTCTCCCTGTGATCAACACTTGACTGCAACTGCTAACTTTAATCTAGCTAGTGCAGCTAAAAATAGCAGTGAAGACATGGTGACCCCGACCCTGGCCTGAGCTGTACAAGCCCACCTGGAACCCTGGGTATGTACTTGTGTTACTAGTCTATATTGGGGTCTCTGCCGCTGCATCTTCACTGTTATATTTAGCTGCACTTGCTAGATTGAAGCCTACATAAATTGCAGCCACACTGCAACATAGACATATCCTTAGTCTCTCTTGGTGTGTCTACACTGGTGCCTTAGGTTGACTTAAGAACGCTTAAGTTGACCTACAGAACTCTGCGTCCACACTGGGCTCTTAAGTCAACTTAATAACACCTCCTCTGAAGGTTGATTCAAGGCTTAAGTCGACCTAAGTCGACTTGAGTCGACTTAAAGTCAGTTTGGATGGGTATGTCTACACTACAGCCTCTGTTAAGTTGACTTAACAAGATTGACTTTAAGTAGACTTAAAATTGACCTTGTTAAGTTGACTTAAAAGAGTCGACTTAACAAGTGTAGACATAGCATCTGTGTCTCAGCTTCCTGTTTGTAAAATGCAGTTGGTGGCATTTCCCTACTTCACAGAAGCATAGTAAGGATGAATGCATTAATGATTAAGAGGCGCCGTTACACTATGATAATGCATGCCATAAGTAATGAATAAACACAGATATCCATTTGATATACTGCCTCACCCACACTCCTGTCTTATCCATCTGCATTTGAATTGCATCTAAATAGCTTTCCTGATACAACAAAATATTCTGTCAGTCTATTTCCTCCTTTTTCCTCCAAATGTGAAAATTTCTCCCCAAAATTACACTGGTCTCAAACAATATTCAGTCCTGAATCTGGAAAAGTTTAGTATTTTGTGATGAGAACTAGGAATGCGTGCAAGTGAAATAGACAATTGTGATTTAAGTCAGTTTGACATTACTGGTATATGGATGTGAGAAACCACTGGTCATCATTTACAGCCCTCAAGTCAAACCTCTGCAATATATAATCAAGGGTTCTCCAGCCTATACTTCAAGACGATCCCTCTCTCTCTCAAGCCTTGGAAGACAGACCTCTCCTCACAGACAGACAGCCCCCAACCTTAAACGGATACTCACCAGCAACTTCGGACCATACAACAGAAACACTAAGGCAGGCACATATCTCTGCAACAAACCCCAATGCCAACTTTGCCCACATATCTACACTACATCATAGGACCTAATCAAACCAGGTATTCCATCAGGGTCTCATTCACCTGCTCATTCACGAATGTGATATATGCCATCATGTGCCAACAATGCCCGTCTGCCTTATCTATTGAACAAACTGGACTGTCTGTGCACAAAAGAATAAATGGACACAAATCTGACATCAGAAATGGCAACATTCAAAAATCAACAGGGGAACACATCAATCTCCCCGGCCACTCTGTAATGGTCTTATCTGTGACTATTCTTAAACAGTTTTATTCTAGGTCAAGGCTCCAAAGAGAGTCTTCAGAGTTAGAATTCATATGAAAATTTGTTCCCATCAACCCAGGTTTGAATAGAGATATGGGCTGTTTTTTTCATTATAAACAGTGATTGTCGCGTCTCTCACCCTCCTTTCACTCAGTTTGAATCAATACCACCTGTTTGATGTGCTCAAGTAATCTGACCTGATCCTGTGATTACACTTACTTCACTGCATTTATCCCTCCTTCCTATACTGATTTTTTTTTTTTTCATTTTCAAGAGTCTGACGAAGTGGAATCTCTCCCACAAAAACTCATGCAATAAATAAATTGGTTAGTCTTTAAAAGTGCCACAAGACTCCTTGTTTGTTTTAGTACCAATAACATTTCTAAAACATCTCCATACTGGTTTTCTGTAACATGTGGCACACAGATTACATGCAGGTGTGGTATGAACATTTTATTGCCACTCACTGGACTCAATCTGCATGAAAAAACAACCCAGATACAAAATCACCTCATTCAGCCTTTTCGATGTCTGGTAATGAAATGGAACATGAGAAATCATTTACTGAGGCAAGCATACTAACTACCAATACTTGACAAATAATAGTGGGAGGTAACCTGTGCCCATCACTACAGTTACTGAAGATTATATCAAGATATGCTACTGAGATATTCTACCAGAATAAGAACAATCTCCTTCCCCATAGTATCATTATGCAATATATTGGTTGACATATGGACACTTCATTGGTAAGTATTACTGAGAAAGGTTAATTCAACTGACCATATTGTTCCCCTATCAGGCTCCCATTTTGCAATGCATCCAATTCAAACTTATTGCCTGTTCTTTTTTCCTCTTTTCATGCCTGTTGCTCAGTCAATAGCTCCTTCCTTGAACATTCATTTGGTAGCTGCTCCCATGAATGTCTCCATTCCACACTTTCTTCCAGGCTACCCTCTATGCATGGAATGCTTGTACTAAGTTCATAGGCTCTCAATAAAGTTACATCTTCTATAGATTCCTCCTCATCCTTCTTCTACTATATTGGCTTCACAAAATCCGCCTAATAATGATACCTATGATGTGCAGCAAGAGAGAGCCAAAATTATTAATTTCCTTTTTTTAAAAAACCACATATTGGAGATGATTTAGAATCAATCAAGTTGTGTTATAACTTTACAACATAACCACATAATTTTATTTTCATTCTCCTCATCCTCCTTTTGTTTGTTACACTCATGTGTTGGGTTTTATTTTAAATTAGATTTTAAACGCTATTGACCAGAGACCGTGTTGTATTATGTGGTCGTATAGCACCTACCCAAACAGGACCCTGATCCTGCTACGGGCCATTAATTTTCACGTGCCTTAGTGGAATGTCTCTGCTGCGCATTGCATTAGGAGCAGTGAGCTTTGAATGACTACTTCGTATTTTTAGTACATTCATTTATTTTTAGGGAGGCAGGTAAATACATTTAGTGAACCAAATTGAAAATTATTTACCCTTACTTACTGACTTCAGTAGGCACTTGGAGTGACAATTCAGGTTTTGACAGTTATTTTAAGTGACACCTTAAACTGAAGCACATTTATAAGAAACCATGATTGGAAGCGAGTTTCTGGTAAATACAGCAATTTGTGATTCACAAAGAAATTGCAGACGAATCATTACCATATGTGCAGAATTGTACCATGGTGATGGGAGCTATAAAGGATCTACACTAACAGACAATAAGCCCAATGTTTTCACATCAGAATAATGTATATCCCTGAAAATGGATTTCTTTGAGCCACACTGCATTTAATTCTTGTTACGGATGTCTCACTAGGAGGTTCGGATTTGATATTATTAGCATGTCAATAACTGATCACAAGTACTTAATAAAGTTTTTAAAAACTTCGTAATGCTGCTTTACACTATTCACCCACTGTCAGATACTAGAGTCGTGAAAGCCATTTAGGACACGAGGCTTCCTTCTATAAAGCCTCCTGTGTCTGTACTTTATGAAAATAAAGACATAATGAAGGTCTCTTCACATTACTATGACCCTCACCGGAGTGGGGGAAAGGAAGTCTTTTGCCAAATTGGAAGGAAAGGATGAGAGAAGGCTTTCAAGTGGATGAGGGAGAGTTTCTTTTTGGAATGGATTTTAATTGCCAGTTGCATTGAAAGCATGAGCCCATCATCAAGACTGTACTGCATTGATACATTGTGCCTGTGTGCCTGCTGTATTCACCTGTTACCTCTTGTCATCTGCTTGGACTGAAAGATCTGTGAGGTGGGGACCCTCGCTCCATTGGATGAGAGCACAATGGAGTCTAGAAAACCAAGTAGTGTTCAGAAGCCTCACTGCAATACAAAGAAATAGTGATGGTCTTCTTGAAGCCTATGGGAGTCTTGTCTCTTACTTTAATGGGAACAGGAGTGGGGCCTTATAAAGTAAAATATTTGGTATTCAAACCCTACTGCCCACATCACTCCCACTCCCCCTATGTGGAATAAATATGGCCATTTATTTCAATGGAAAAACAGAAGGCTAATTTTTATCAGCTCATTTAATTTCCAAAGCTTACCATCCTTGCTGTGATATTTGCTGCCTCAGGGTCCCTTGGCTCCATCCTACCTCAAAACCCTTAATGAGGGAAGATGCCAGTTGTTATATCTAAAGCATTTTCAGGCAGTTGTCGCTAACTGCAGGCGCTCTCACCCTACCACAGCTACCAGCCTTTGAGAAGTCTGTTGGTTAGTAAAGGAACGAAACTACGAAAATGCTTTTCAATGAACAAAGTGGGTTTAGACTCACATCCTGCACTGACTCATTTCTCTAACTGATGAAAGCTTCCTGACCTCTCCCACAATCTGCCAGCTCACTATGGCCTGGTTAAAAGGCCACGTTACTTAAAGGAATAGTAACACAACCCAGTTTAAACTTATCTTCAGTAGCTGAGTCTACCTGTGGGCAATGGACTGGCCTGTACTATAAGAGGCCCGCAAGTTTGAAAGTAGTCCTAAAATACCTGATTAAATCCAAATGTAGGCAGGAGCCCAGGGGGAGGGGAAGACAACAAGGTAAGGAAGTAAAGGCACTATGGGAAACATATACTCTAGTAGATCTTGAGCTCATTTATATTAGAGTCCAATGTATACCTACACCAGATCACTTCCTACCATCTGGATGGGAATGGTTTCCAGTGTACCATCCTCACAGGACCAGCTGCACTTACATTGTGGTCTGAGTCAGAATCCTTTCCATGCCACCAGACACTGCACAAGGCATGAACAAGGCACTGCCACCCATCTCTGCCAAAAATGCTGTTCACTGGACCGGCTGCTTTGCTATGTTTTTTGTAGCTGTTTACGAGGGTAGGTTTTTGGGCTATCACTCAAGCGCCAACTTGACTGGTGGACTGATATTCATTTGGTTCCCGCCTTTTGTGAGTCCAGCTGGGGTGACCCTACCATGAGTTAAAACTCCAGCCAGCATAACCCCTAGGATCACTGCAACACACAAGCCTTCCTACCCCATCATGGCGCAGTCTCCATGCAGAGGCGGCCTTTGGTCTTCTGGGGCCCAAGGCAAAGGTCCATTGTGGGGCCCCCTATAGGATCCATAGCACCAGCCCCAGCTCCCCCTGGGGGCCCTAATCCCCTCCCCCACAGCCCCAGCTCCCCACGGTTGGCCCTCCCCATGGCTTTAAGTTAAGTCGACTTAACAAAGTGGCTACACTTTAAGTTGACCTTATTAAGTTGACTTAACAGTAGACATGGGTGTCCACACTGGCTTTAAGTCAACTTAATAAGGTCAACATAGCGCTATTCCCCATCCACACTGGCTTTAAGTTGACTTAAGGCTTAAGTCGATCTTCAGAGGTGGTGTTATTAAGTCGACTTAAGGAAGCGCTTAAGTCGACTTAGTAAAAGCCCAGTGTGAACGCGGCTTTATGTAGGTCGAATTACGTGTCCTTTAAGTCGACCTAAATTGCCAGTGTAGCCACACCCCATGGCCCTCCCCCCCACCCCCCCACGGTTCCTGCACGCAGACCCAGCTCCCCACTGGGGGCCGCAAATCCCAACACTGGCTCTCCACCACAGGCCCCCCCAGCCAGTCCCTGGATTGCTGCCGCTGGCCCCAGCCCCAGCTCTCCATCACGTGTCCCGCAGGGTGGGAAGCAGACATGGCTTTTGGGTAGGCAAAGAGACCCCTTACTGCTTGGGGCCCCAGGGAGGTGCCTGCTTCACCTACCCCAAAAGCCACCTCTGTCTCCATCAAAAGATAATTGTGACAAAACCACTGTAAAAAGTTGGGACGTGGGTGGGAGTTGACTGGAGATAGTGAGAGTGAGGGGAAGTGAACTGAGGGGAACACAAAGAAAGTAATAAAGAATTGGGAGATGACATCCTTTACTTCTAATAGCCATCAGCAGTTTCATTTATGCCCTAAAATACAATGAAAGAGCAGTCTTGATACAGTAAGGCAATAGTAAAACAAATTCAAACTTATTCCAAATTTCGCAGATTGGTTTTAAGTCCTTCTGAGAAATAGGTGATTTAATAATTTGTGAAAGTCTGAGTCACCCAAGAAGACTGTACATGGGAAAGAAAATCTGATGTAACAGAAACATTTACAAGCTCCTCCTCTTTAAACTTTAAAAAGCCACCGTAGGCCAAAGATCAAAGCAACAAAGTGGCAGCATGCCGTACGTTGAAACAATAACAGACCTGACTTCCTCAGATGTCAGTTGTACACGTTTACATGGGTTTTTCACAATCACTGAAGAAGACAATATAATCACAGGCCTCAGAGTTTGGAAGCCAAGCTCTGAAATACCACCAAGTTTTATCACTAAAATATTGTAAAACACGATTACTGTACAAGGTCCACTAGAAATACCAGAAGTTGAATGTTCAGCAAGATGGAATTAAGAAGGCCGCAAACAATCCAGAAATGCATGGTTAGTCAATGCATATCAGAAGCTCTCGAATTAGAGTAAAATTCAGTTGTGGTCTTTAAAACATATTTCTCTAGTCCACAAGTACAGATATGCTCCCTGTATGGCTAATAGATTTCCTCCCCTCCTTGGATTTTCCCCCCAACAACATAGCACCTTTAATTCATTGATCAGATATGCAAAAGTTGGTGGATTTTTTATATCATAGAGAGTTGATTATTTTTATGCAATTATAAGTTTGATTGATAAAGGTAACTGTGTTGACATAATATACATAGAGTTCTGTAGGGTTTTGGAGTTAGTTCTTCAGCCCATTCTGAATAAACATAGGACTGTACAAAATCAATGTAGCTAATATTAAATGAATTAAAAACTCAAGTGATAGATCTCAAATGGGGAATTGTTGTCCAATAGGGATGTTTCCATGGAGTCCCACGGGGATCTGTTCTTGGCCGAATGTTATTCGATATCTTCGGCAATGATCTTAAAAATATATATATATAAAATCATTGTTGGCAAAATTTGTAGATGACACAAAAATTGATGAAATGACAAGGAATGATGGGGACAGGTCAGTTATACAGATTAATCTGGATCACTTGGTAAGGTGGCCTCATTTAAACAGCAAGCATATTAACAAGCCAAGTGCAAGGCCAACAAAGAATTTAGTCACACATATAAGATGGAGGACTGTATCCTGGCAGTGTCTCGGATAAGGACTTCAGAGTTATGGTAGCTAAGCAAATAAACACGAGCTCCAAGTGTGATGCCGTAGCTTAACCAGACTGTGTGACCCTTGGGTATATGAACAGGGTACTCTCAAGTAGGAATATTAAGCAGTATTATCAATGTGTACAGGATTAGTGAGAGCATTGCTGGACCACCGTGTCCTATTCTGGTATCCTGTCCTTAAAAGGATGTTGACAAATTGCAAAGGGTTCAAAAAAGAGCTACCAGAATGATCTGAGACCTGGAAAATCTGCCTTAGAGGGAGACACTAAAGCAGCTGAATCTATTTAGTTTTGTCAAGTGAACATTAAGAGGTGACTTGATTTACAGGTTCTACAAGTGCCAACTTGGAGAATAACTTTCTGAAAGCCGATGACTCTTTGATCTAGCAGAAAAAGGTGTAACAAGATCCAATGGTTGGAAACTGAAGCTGGGCATTTTCAGACAAGAAATAAAGTACAAATTTTTAACCATTGGAACAATGTACCCTGTTCTTGCAGTTTTTAAATCAAGAATGGCTAGGTTTTAAAAAAAGATATACTCTAACTTAAACACAAGATATGAGCTAGCTACAAAATGTATTGGTTTAGGTTTATGGCCTATGCTATGTAGCTGGTCAGACTAGATAATGTCCCTTCTGACCTAATCTATAAATCTGTATAATGGGCATGTGTTAGCAAAGGACACTAAGGAAGCAGAGAGTTAAAAACATTCAGCAACTCACAGTTAGAGGAAGGATAAACTTGTTCCTCAACTAGAGATGCTTTCAAAGATTCAGACAGCAGAGATAGCTCCAAGCATATCAGAGACAAAACAGGAAACTGGGAATCAGGGCTGCTGAGTTATATTTACAAATTTACCACCGCCTGCATAGGCAAGTCATTTGGAATCCCCAATCACATGGCTAACTACCCTCAATGTTAAAACATGGTGCCTTCTTTCTTGTCAGAAAATGTCTAGCTTCAGATTCTAACCAATGGATCTTGTTATGTGGCTCCATTTTCAAAATTGACCATGGATTTTGGGTGCCTCAGTTTTTGGATGCTAACATGGGTCTGACATTTAGAGCTGCTCCCATTGATTTCACTGGAGTTGTAATGCTCAGCACTTCTGAAAATCAGGCTCCAAAGGGCTTAAACTGTGCTCCCCAAAATGATGGCACATCTAGTATCATTGGGTCTGATTCAGCCTTATCTGACATCTTGTATAGTAAATTATATCTGGTAAAATGGGTATAAGCTACCACCCATGTGAGAGGATGGGGAATCCTGATTCGGTAGTGTTTTAACACACACTTTGCACTGGTATGGATGATCACACAAGATGCAAGGCAGTGAAGCATCAGGACCACAACACTTTAATTTAGCCTCCTGTAAGATAGGGATAATGATAATAAATTTTAAAAATGATCTACCTTACAGGAGCATTGAGAATATAAATTGATTAATATTTATCAGGTTTTTTGAATTTGTCATATGAAAAGTGCTCTAAAAGAGCAAAGTTCCACTGTAGAAACAGTTGAAGAGAATGATAGATGGTTGCTGATAAAGTAGAAAGAGAAGGAACATGTCATGCTTCTGTATTTAGTTAGATGTTTAAAGCGCACCTATCTAAACTCTAAGCAAATGTACAATTAAATAGATACAGATGTTACAACACAAAGTCGACCAATGGAAAAAAGTTAGTTTCTGCTCTTCAATTAATCAACCCATTAAGACTCTTAGGCTATGTCTAGACTAGAAAAGTTAAGTTGACTTTTGTTAAGTTGACTTGAATAAGGTCGACTTTAAGTCGACTTGAAATCGACCTTATTAAAGTTGACTTAACAAGTCACAACACTTTAAGTCAACTTAGTCCACTTTGTTAAGTCGACCTAACTGCCCTTAGGTTGACTTAACAAAGTGGACTTATGTGTCCACACTGGGCTTAGGTCGACCTAAGGAAGGGTTAGGTCAACTTAAGGAGTCTTAAGTCGACCTAATGAGTGGTAGTTATAAAGTCGACTTAAGCTTTAAGGAATTTCTTAAGTCGACTTAATGAAAGCCTAGTGTGGATGTGGCTTAATTTAAGTCGACTTAAGCCTCCTTAAATTGACTTAAATGGCCAGTGTAGACATAGCCCCAGTATTTACATGAGCCTTTATATCCATGCTGTCCTTTCTCAAACACCCAGGAAAACAGATGTGTCTTACAGCATGCTGTGAGGGTCAAAAGACTCAAGCTTTGTCAGACCAGGAGTTCCAGTGTCAAAGGCTCTTTTCTGAGATTATTCCGTCTCCGACTCTTTCTTGATTAAACTGGAGATGTACCAATGTAATCTCAACTGCTGTCACATCAGATGGGGAGAGAACTTCTCTCTCAGGTGGGTAGGCCTCAAACAACTAATTCTATAGCAACTTGCATCAGACTAACTCAAAATGCTTTACAAAGATTACTTGTCTGTAGGTACTGTAAGGTAAATCTCTTCATCAGAGTGAGCATTGAGAGATTAACTTGCCCACTGTCATGCTACAGATCACTGTCGGAGCCAAGAGTGAAACTGACTTTTCCGTCTCCCAATGCATTGCTATTACCACTATAGAGCACTGCTAGATATGAAAAAGGGACCAAAGAATGATACAGACACATCTTGAGAACTACGCATAAATTGTATATTTAAGAAAATAACCAAACTGGAAATACTACCTCTTAAGACTGCCTGAATATTATATTAGGCCCTGATATTATAATGAACTCTATGCGCTCAGATCCCTGCACTCACGCAAAGTTGCAGAACGGGCACTTTAATGGTGCTAGTTGAAATCACAAGACTCCTACTTTGCCTGCGTCTGAGGTGATCCTCTTTGGAAAAATTCCCGTCTAAACCAAATTGTGCAAGACTAATTGTGTACAAAGCTGTGAACAACAAATCAAGCTCAGTGAATTTTGAAGAGTAGCTTTGAACACCCCAAGGTGGACGGTAAACCACAACAGTAACAGGAAAAGCAGCACCACAAACGAAAACCTAGCACTCCATTTGAAACTAAAGTCATTTAATGAGGTAAAAGAAAGAGCTCAACAATACAAAATTCTAGCACCACCACCCTGACCACAAGAGATACCTGAGAATAAACATATTCTTGTCAGCACACCTCAAGCGTGCTTAAAACAGAAGACGGCTCCAAACAGTTTCCAAACAGCAAGGTGATCTCATTATCTGATAAATAACAGTAAGCAAGCAACTGTAATAAATCAATGATTTCATAGTTTGGCTCCCGGTATATAAACTGGGGTTGGTAAGAAGGTACTGGAGTTTACATTACTCTGATATCTATGAGCGATGCACAGCAAACAATTTCTAACAGATGCAGGTTTTGGAGCTGGATTCAGGTTGTGGGCTGGGATGTAAGGTTTCACATAGGAAGTTGGAGAGAAAGCCTAATCGGAGTCCAGCAATCTGCCCCAAAATCTCTCCAAAATATTTGCTTCAGCTTAAAATAAATTTGATCTGGCTGCACTCACACATCCCTTTCCAGAACCACTGATGCCAGTGGAAAGGAAATTTGAAGCTTCGTGCGTGTATGTTCACACTGGAAGTGGTATATTTTATACGGCTGGGACACGGTTTGATACAGTGAATGACAGGATTCCACAACCTCTTCGTGGAGCCCTGGCACAGACACTACTAAATAAGCCAGATAAGCATCTGACCTCACCCTTTGCAAATAGGGCTTTCCAAGCCAAGATAATCATTCTCTGTCAATGACTGTGATGATGACAGAAAACTATAGACCAGTCAGTTTAACTGACTCTGTAGATTTTTTTATGGAATAGAAAACAACCAGACACAGATCTGACTTTGACTTTTATTTAGGACTGTGTATGTGGACTCAGAAGGGACAGGGGAACAAAAGTTGTGCCCGAATTCTGGGGCAGGTCAAGGGCAAATTCTGTGCCTGACATAAGTTAGAGCAGCCTCAGAGCTGTTTTAACTTCCATCTGACAGCCAGTGAACCTCGGGAGTCGTTTCAGCAGTGGGTAATAATAATGAGAAAGCAGAAGGATTTTGCGCCTGATCTCTTTCCCCAGTCATGGGCTGGAGTTAGCATAGAACAGCTGGGCTGACTATGCCACTTTGTGATTGTTCCTATATTGAGAGCGTTCCTGAATCCCTGGTTAAACTGGCAGCAGGAAGAGGCCATTGCAGAATCAAGAAGCAGACCCATAATTTCTTTGTGCAAATGAAATGAGAGAATACCTTTAAACTCTTTACTCAGCCTATAACTCTTACTGTAACCTAATATTTCTAGCAGAGACACCTGGGTAGCCAATTCCCCATAGATGGAACCAATAATGAGCAAAGTGGATTGGGAAGGAACTATTTAAATAAAGCGAATGTTAATGATAATTGGTAGTTGTTTAAGAAAACGTTACTAGATGCCTGAAAAACCACTATTTTGCAGTCAAGCTAGAAGGCTTCTTCAGTTAAAAAACAATTCTGGTTAAAACAGGAAGCAATTTTTTTTAAAAAAAATCCCTCAGGTTTATAACCAAGGGAAAAAAGGGGAAGTTGATAGCAATGACTATAATTCAGCAGTTATAAAATTCAGGTAATCATTGTAAAAATATCAATGAAAAATCTAAGGGCAGTAGGGTAAAGGACAATAAGAAAGAGTTTAAAAATACATCAGAAACAAAAGAAATGCTAGTAATGGTACAGGTTCATTACAAGATATGGATGGTAAAACTGTCAATAAGGATGCAGAAAAGGCAGACGTTTTCAATAAGTGTTTCTGTTCAGTATTTGGAAAGAAGCTGGATGACGTATTTACATTTTACTCGAAGACTGAAACACTTACTTTTATTCCAACAATAACTAGAGAAGATGTTAACTAGAAATGACTAAAGTTAAGCATGTTTTGAATCTACGGGATAATTTGTACCTAGGTATTTTAAAAGAATTGTCTGAAGAGCTCTTGTAGCATTGTTTTGATATTTAACAAACCTTGGAGTATTAAGACCCAGAGGACTGGAAAAAAGCAAATATTATGCCAATGTTCAAAAAAGATTTAACAGGATGACCAAGCTAGCTATAGAGTGATTAACTTGACTTCAAGTTCTAAAGGGGTAGCTGTGTTAGTCTAGTTCAGCAAAACAGAGTCTGGTAAAGTAATTAAGAGAAGAAGAAGTCTGACAGCACATTAGTCTAGCAGAAAAAGATATAACAAAATCCAATGTCTGGAAGCTAATCAAATTCAGACTAGAAATAAGGTCCACATTTTTAACAGTGAAAGTAACTAATTATTGGAACATCTTCCTTAGGGAAATGATGGATTTTCTATCACTTAAAATCAAGATCGGATGTCTTTCTAAAGGAGAAAAACAAACAAGGGGTTTATTGGCACTTAAAGACTAACAAATTTGAAGATCTTCAAGCATTTGACGAAGTGGGATTTTCTCCCATGAAAGCTCATGAGATAAATAAATGTGTTAGTCTTTAAGTGCCAATAGATTTCTTGTTTGTTTTGCTGAACTAGACTTACACAGTTACCTCTTTGGAACTTTCCAAAAGTGATACTGTAGCTCAGTCAGAAGATACGGGCTTCGTGCAGGGACCTCTGAGGTCTGTGTTATGTAGGAGGTCTTAAACATCTATAAATCTGTCAATAGATGTCACGGCCGTAACATTCCTGGTTTTTTCCAGACTTCTAAGGAAAAAATTACTCTTGGATGAGATGGAGCATGCGAAATGTCAAGAGGGTTGATTTATTTTCAAAATGTTGGGAAGGGGACTGAAAATTGAGCTTATAAACAGAAAATTAATTCCATACACTGTCAATTTTTTTTTCTATTGACTAATTAGAACAACAATCCCATTTCTAGCAGAGCACTCTGGAGTATATTCTCATTTAACCGTAAATAAATACATGCAAATACAGGTGTTTCTGCTCTTCCATTGATAACTTTAAGGAGCTTTTTCACAAAAGCAAAACTGACTAAAGTCCTATTCTGTAATAAGCTCTGCCTCTGCACAGCTCAAGAGCCCACTTGTGCGGATCACATTGCATGATCACAGCTTTGGCCTTGCCCACTCAGATGACTTCAGCAGCATGACCTGAAAGTTGACATAGTCAAACTGCATAACCAACTGGGGAAACCAGTTCAGGAGTTAAGGTGATCTGACTGAAAATGCATATTCCAATCCCCAGACCTGATTAAACTGGGGGTGGGCTGTTATACTAGACAACCCAGCTGATCTCATCTATTGTATCTTGAGGCCCCAATTGAGATCAAGGCGCCTTTGTATTAAGTGAACATACACAGAGAAAGAGACAGTCCCTGCCCCAAGAGTGTATTACTGCAAAAGAGAAAGGGTGGGGAAAAGATGAATTTATTAAGTGCTGAGGAATTAAGTGACACATCTAAGTCCATACAAGAAATCTGTGACAGAGCTGGGAAATTAATGTTGATCATCAAATCCCATGGAAGCATCTTAAATCACAAGACCATCCATCCCCTGAAAAGCTAAAGTGAAGTCCGTGATGTAGTTGTAATTCAGTTTCTTCTTGTTCATAGTTTTATGGATGGGTGCTCCCACAATGGGAATTGGAGCATCACACCCTGAACAGGTGAGCATACAGCAGTATCCTCATTTTCTAAGGGCAAAGGACAGGGAAGAACAAAAGGTGAACACTGGTGTCATGCCTTACTCAGACTACTGCCAAATACCCAAAACACTTTGTCCACATGCTGAATAGTTTTTACAAATGACCACTAAAAAGGTATTTTTTGTTACACCTTAAAGCTGTTTTTGTTATTCACTGCTGTTGATAACAGGCCTTTGGGAACTTGAAACTGATATTTTGATTCATCACCATTTATTTTCCTCCCTCATTTCTGGATTGTTATTGCAGGGTCTCTTACAATGCATGCTGGCCTGAGGGCAGTGAATGAAATATTACATATACATATGCAAGGAAAATTGTTTCATCAAACTACTGGTTTTACTTTAAATATATTCTGTGCCTTTGTCACATACCGTGTTACACATTTGTAACTTGGCAAGTTTATAGACTCAACTCATGTTGTGGACCAACCCACAGTAAGATTAATGGCCCACAAATCTGGGTGTTGTTCATGTCAGAGTTTAATAAGCAGTGTTCTCTCTGCACAATAACAACCTTGAAGAAGTGTGTCCCCAAGTGACTCATCGAGGTAAATATTCTTATGGGAAGAGACACTAGCCTGCACTTTGGACTTGAGCTATCACAGTATGCACATCACATGCGAGCATCTGACCAGCAATGAAGACACTAGGGCTATGTCTACACTTGGCCAAATAAGTCGACTTAGCATGTCTACACTCAAAAATTAAGTCGACTTAAAGGGGACCCTGCCAAATCGACTTAGAGCATCCACACTGGATGTCTAAGTTGACCTGTAGGGGCTATGTGGACCTGGGACTGGTCCACGGTGGCAGGGAGGGCACCCATTGCCAAGTGACAGGGGGCTCAGCATTTGCCCCATTGTACCTGGGTACAATGGGGGCTGAGCAGGACAGGGAAACTGGCAGAGCATAGGAGCAGGGTGGGCAGGGCTCTGTCCTGCCCTGTGTGGGGGCACGCCAGGCTCTGGCTGTGCCAGCCACCCTGGCGGGGAGGGCAGTGGAGGAGCCCTGGAGCCCTTTAAGTCGACTTAAAGTTGACTTAGGGTAATCCATATCCACACTGCCTAAGTCGACTTAATAAAGTTGACTTAGCCAGTAAAGTCATCTTTATACTAGGCTTTATAAAGTCGACTTTAATTTTCCTTAAATTGACTTAAGCTGCTGCTTAAGTTGACTTAAGGAAAATGTAGTATAGATGAAGATTAAATTAAGTGAACATAAGCAAGATTAAGTCGACTTAATTTGTAAGTGTAGATGCACCCTAGGAGCTGTGGAACTATATCTGTATTGGGGGAGTTGTAAATAACAAAGAGGATAGGTCACTAATACAGAGCGAGCTGATAAACTAGGTGCACACAAACTAGCCATTTTAACATGACTAAATGTATACATCTAGGCACAAATACGTCTACACTGGCAGTTTAAATCGACTTAAGTCGACTTAAATTAAGCCACATCCACACTAGGCTTTCATTAAGCCGACTTCAGAAATTCCTGAAATCGACTTAATGAAAGCTTAAGTTGACTTACTAAGAACCGCGGGGTAGGTCGATTTAAGACCTAACCCTTCTTTAGGTTGACCTAAGCCCAGTGTGGATGTTTAAGTCCACTTTGTTAAGTCAACCTAAGGGCAGTTAGGTCTACTTAACAAAGTGGATTTAGTCCACGTCCATGGACAGCACTTTGTTAAGTTGACTTAATAAGGTCAATTTTAAGTCGACTTAAAGTCGACCTTATTAAGTCGACATAACAAAGTCGACCTAACTTTTTGTAGGGTAAACATAGCCAAAGAATGTAGGGCAAACGTACACAGAGGGGGACTCTGCAGGAGCATAGCCATGGGTCAGCCCCCGTGAGCTGGGCCCCCCCCCCACTTGAAGATTAGGTCCCCCCACCTCTGCACTTGGCAGTGGTGTGAACTCTGCTCTGCTTGCGGCTGCAGCCTGGGCACTGTGGTGGGTGGGCCTTATTGAGCCACTTCTCCCCTTCCCTCCTTCTCCACAGCTCCACTTATTACCAAGCAGCTGGAGCATCTTGGGCAGCTTCCGGTCATATGACCAGAAGCTGCCCATGTCTGCATCCACCCTGCAGATTGAGGAGCCCGGCCAGAACACGGGGGGCTGGCTACACCACTGGATCTCTGTGCTGGGAAGCAGTGACTCTGAAAGAGATTTGGGGGTCTTGATGGATAAATAGCTGAATATAAGCTTCCAATGTGACACTGTGTCGAAAACAGCTGATGTGATCCTTGGATGCATAAAGGAGGGGAATTTTGAGTAGGAGCAGAGAGGTCATTTTTCTTCTGTATTAGACATTGTTGTGGCTGCTGCTGGGATACTGTGTCCAGTTCTGGTGTCCACAATTCAAGACGTATGTTGATAAATTGGGGAGGGTTCAGAGAAGAGCCACAAAAATGATTAAAGGAATAGAAAACCCAAAGGGAATGGTGCATAAATAAGTTAGGGAACCAGTGCTCTAGGAATCGTTCTGGGCATGTCCTACAGTCTGTGCTATACAAGAGATCAGATTAGGTGGTCACAGTGATTCCGTCTGGCCCTCGGATCTAGGAATCTACAAATCTGAATCTGAGAAATAACAAAACAGATTCTTTATTGAAACACTGAGTGACTCAACCAAAAATATGCAGGCATGGAATGCATCAAGAAAAGCTTTGGTCAGCTTCAGCTGAATTTGCAGGGTTGGTGATGAATGTGGTAGAGAACTTAGATCTAATGATAAAAATTCCAGAAGAATACTGTATATAAGAGGGTAGGCTATTATTTTTTTGTCAAGGTCTAAATTTCTTGGTCAAGATGTAGTCAAGGTACAGACTCCAGAGAAAATAATTTAAAAACCCTAATAATGATAACAATAAGTAAATAAAAAGTTTTCGGGATCTGTTCAAAACTGTCTGGATTTGGCTCATAATGTGCCTTTTGACTATCCTTGCTGTATATATATAGGCTATGTCTACACTTAAAAATGTAGGTTGACTTTAACTAAGTCAACTTAGTGAGTCTACACCTAAATTTTAAGTCGACTTTGGGGGGAACTTACAAAGTCGACCTAGAGCATCCACACTGGACGCCTAGGTCGACTTCTAGGGGCTAGGGGGACCTAGGGTAGATCCACGGGGGTAGGGGGGTACCTCTTGCCCAGTGCCAGGGGGCTCAGCCTTTGCCCCATTGTACATAGGTACAATGGTGCAAAGGGGGACAGGGACCCTGGCAGGGCATAGGGGCAGGATGGGGGGGCATGCCAGGCTCCCCATGTGCCCCCCCTGGAAGGGAGGGCATTGGAGTAGTCTTGGAGTAGCCCTAAATTGACTTAGGGCTACCCAATGTCTACACTGGCTTAAGTCGACTCTAGGAAATCAACTTATGCCTTAAATCGAATTAATTCGAGGTTTAATAAAGTTGACTTAATTATCAAGTGTAGACGCACCCATAGAGCTCTACATATTATGACAGTTGATTATGGAGGCTCTGTCATGTTGATAACAGCTTTGCTATTGATAGTAATAGTCAATGGGTGGGAAAGTGAGATGGGGTTAACTGACTTGGCCAAAGTCATAGATTATTACCTGCAGATAGAAATTAGGAATTTCTGGCCCCCAGTCTTGAGCTCATTTCTTCTTCTTATGTTCCTGTCTTATAGACCACAAAGTTTTAAGGGAGGGGACAATGGAAAGGAAGAAGCAGCTGAAAAAGATTCTGAAAGGTGAATATCAGGCATCTTCCAATGACAGTGCAAAATATGTAAAGTCAGACCATGGTGCTTTTGGGATTGGGAAAGGGCACCACAAAGTAAAGAGGGTGCCATGTAGTCCTCCCAAAAGGAGGAGGGTGATGGTGGGAACCCAGCCCAGTCCTTTCTATTAACCAGGAAGCAGAGCAGTGTACGAATGGAGAGTGGTGGAGTTACTCTTGTATTGCATACTCCTTTGGAACTCAGCAGATATCTTCCTGGAAACTCGTGTTGCTGCATAGCCCTCCAGCCTTCCTGCCTGCATGGGCTGTGGTTTTAAGTTGTAATCTAGTCCAGTGGTCTCCAACTAGTAGATCTCGATCTACTTCTGAACAGCAGTTGCAGTTGAAACCTATAACTATTGCGCCATCTGCTGGTGAAAGGTTGGAGACCACTGATCTAGCCCTTCCTTGGGGATCAGTGTTTTGGCCCCAAACTCATAAACATGAATCTAGCTTTAAGCCTATCTGTTGCTCCGTTGATTTCAAAGAAACTACTCACAAACATAAAGCTAATTCAAGTTCCTAATTCACAAAGAAGATCTCAGGAGTACAGGAGAAAGAGTCTTGGTTTCCTTCCTTTATTAAAAATGGCTACCTTTCTAATCAACATAAATTAACTCAGAGTGTACATCCTCTGTGCCTATGCCATCTGAGTGGAAAACTCATCATAAATAAATAAATAAATAATCAGCAAAACAAACAAGGAATCCGGTGGCACTTTTAAAGACTAACGAATTTATTTATCGCATGAGCTTCAAAGCGTCTGACGAAGTGGGATTTTCTCCCATGAAAGCTCATGCGATAAATAAATTTGTTAGCCTTTAAAAGTGCCACAGGACTCCTTGTTTGTTTGGCTGACCTAGACTAACACAGCTACTCCTTTGGAACTTGTCAAAAAAAAAAAAAAAAAAATCAGTAAATTAGTTTAATTCCACTAGATGGCAGCACAAAGAAGTACTTAGCTTTGTTATGATCAGCTTCTATGTATTAAGGTGTAGGTTTGTATTAATACTCTAGCATTGGAAAGGCTTTCTGATTTTGACTTTTCAATTATACAACTAATGACCTGGAGTCAAATTTTCAAATGTGTCGAAGTGTCTAAGTTGTCTAAATGCCATTTCTAAAAGTTACTAAGTTACTTCTTGAGGACAAATGGTATGTTATTTTCTATTAGTCAAAACATGAGAACAATCATAAGGTAAAAGCCTCATGAATTAAAAATAGTTATAGTATTTACACAGGTTAGTAGGTCAAGTTAAGGATTGGCCTCCCTCATTGTGTTTACGTTGACTTGCTCACTCATGTGAAAGCTACGTTTTTACCTTTTTTTCAACCAGTTTTAGCTCAGCAGATAGTTTTCAAAATTTGAACTTTTAATGAAATTTCCAACTTAAAACATTTTGAACAGTCCCTGCTTGCTTTACTTAAATAACAGTTATTGATTACCATTAGCACAATAGACCTGTACAAATACAGTATAGGAGAGCAAAATGCATCATTTTTTTCTCCCACAAACTACCCTGCTGGCTGTTCAGTTGTGACGTCAGAATTTTTATGTTTGGTGAGGACACAGGAGGATGCAACAACATCACTTGACTTTTCGGATACCAAGTTGAGTTCACCATGGTGGGAGGGAGGAAAAGATAACTAATCTTACAGTATATGCTGCTGGCAACTCTGTGGTGAATTGCTGGAATAATGGTACCTGCCCATACAGGCGCTGAGCTGGCTGTTTTGTGGGAGCACTTGCAGTCAAGGCAGGTATGAAGGGTGTTGGTTGGAAGTCCTCAGGGAGTGGTGTTTTTTCTTGCTCATTTACATATTATTTTCCTTGACAATTTGGGAAGAAAGGTGAGTCAGTGAGGGTGCCCTCCCTGGCGAGAGGGCGGCAGTGGAGGGCTGGAGAAAGTGAGTGGATGAGAGATCTGAGGGATGGAATAGGGCCCTTCTAGTGCTGGGAGGGACAGCTGAGGGTGTGGTGGGAGTGTTTTGCTCAAGAAACTGATGAGTTTTAGTCTGAAAATAGATGTAGTCATAGACAACCTCCACTGAGTTGAAAACTAGGTCAATTTGCTAGGGGATGTAACCAAAGGACAGCAAGTATAGTTTGCTAGTTGTATAAGGCTTTGCTGCTTTAAACCACAGTATGTTTTTCTTCACAGCAGAAGTGAGAGCAATGGGTGTGAATAATGTAACCTAGTAGCAAAAGGCTATTTACTTGATCAGGATGTAACTACTTCACTTCTGTAATTCCTTTCACATCGAACTTGTAGAATCAAAGAACAAGGGTAAAAGAATGAGGATTTGCAATCTTTTGTCTACACAGAACTCACTGGTATGAATGGACCTATTACTTACTTGTGATTACACTGAGGAGAGTGGCCCAGAGGAGCCAAGATGGTATGTATTACAGGAGAAGTCACATTTCTAGGCTTCAGTTTAACTCTTTCTGTGACCATATTACCACCTCACCAGTCACCTGGTCTCTTGAGTATCCTGGGACCAACACGACTACAACATTGTTTATTATGCTAGAGAACATGGAAAGGAGAAGTCACCAAGTGAAATCCTGATCTAAAACTAAACTGGAGTGTACAAAGAAAGTTCTGAATCACTCAGCACACTGTGTTTTCGAACTATTGTACTTGACATAGCAAAAGGTAGTAAGTATCTGATGGATTGATGTGTTTTTTTTTGTTATCTCTGTGACTAATATAAGGCCATGATAACACTGCCATCCAGTGGTCAGGATGTTTATGATGGGAAGAAAGTTCTTGATGGAGCCCTTGTATAAGATTATAGAAAGACTGTAGAGATTTTCTTAAGGTGGGGAAGTCTATATATCACTTGCTGTGTGACTTTTTGTCCAGAACTTATCTTGCAAGGGTTTTTTTTTTCCTGGTCTTTTGTCTTGTACCAGGAAGTCAGTCATTTTAAAGGGGACTGAATGAAAGAGTTTAACTGAATTCAAAAGAAACTAGATGTGTTTCTAGAAGAGAAGAGGCCTGAGAGGTATGGAAAGGTGGGATTAAGGAACATTTCTAAAGGACAGGGATTCCTCAGGTCTGGAATTTCTGCAATCAATTCCTTATTTTAGTTAAGAAAATAACTGTAATTAGAGATGGCAAAGCCTGGGAGCGGCTTTGGGGTTGCAAAAGCAAAGATAATGTAGTTCAGATCCAGGTGCCATTTTATCAAGAGTTTTGACATTTAGAAGTAGTGGCTGATAATTGTTTCTGATCTGATCTGCTGTTGGTAGGGTGACCCAAGGAGAGGTTTACCAAAAAAAGACGTTGTCCAGATGGCTCCTCCCTTGACTCAGTTATTGATTCCTCCAGACCACTCTCGACTCCTTTGATGCTTTCTCATCACAAGGTCCAGCCTTGAGCCCTAGCTTGCCCCTAGAACTGATATTCTTCACTCCAGTTCTCATGCTGCTGAGCGTCTCTAGCGTAAGTCTCAAAACCATGCTGAGTTTCTCTACTACAAAGTCTCATAGAATCTAAGGTCAGAAGGGACCAGTATGATCATGTAGTTTGACCTTCTGCACAATGCAGGCCACAAAACATCACCCACCCACTCCTGCAATCAGCCTCTAACCAATGACTGAGTTATTAAAGTCCTCAAATCATGATTTAAAGACTTTAGGGCTATGTACACACTACAGACTTGTCCTGGAAGGCCCCAAGCTAAGCCAGGCCCCCTGGCGCCGGCTGGGCCCTGAGCCAGGCCCCCTTGTGCCAGCTGGACACCGAGCTGGGCTCCCTTGCACCGGCTAGGACAGACCCCTTATACCGACTGGGCCCCAAGCTGGGCCCCCTCACTCTGGCTGGGGAGCCAGGGCCCCTCATGCTGGCCAGGCCTGTGCTGTGCACACTGTGCACCCAGCCCAAGCCCCTTCTTTTTCTTTCCCCACCCCCACCGATGCCCAGCTCCCGAGGTACCCCCCCGACCACAGCATTTACTTTGCTGGAGAGCCTCCAGAAGCGACAGAGTCCAGGGCAGATGTTTACATTTTCTGCCCTGCTCCACCCTAGGCTAACTGCCAGGGAGCAGAGTAGGGAGGGAAATTTAAAATGGCCTTGCTGGCTCTGACTTGAGACTCAGGGCACAGCTAAGAACATTTGGAGCTCGTGCCACCTGTATCTTATGACAGCCACTGCCGTCACCCAAGAAAGAATTCTCTGTAATAGCTCAAAACTCTTTTTCTTTAATTCTGTCATTTTATTAGCCAAAGAGCTCTATTTCTCTTTCCTCATTGAATCCTTCACCTACAACTTCTACTGTCTTTCTGCTATGTTTGGCCTGTTCCCAACCCTTCCCCATTCCTCCCTCCCTGTTCAGAACCTTGCAGATTTTTTCAATGAAAAAATTTGCTCAGATTTGGTGTCAGCTAGCCCCAGCCCTTTGTCTTCCTCCCCCCATTTTTACAATCACTGCTTTGACTAACATCTTTATCCTAATGACTATGGCCGACATCTCTTATCTCATTTAACATGGCCAAAACCTATGTATGAGTCAGAGATACAGTTTTTAAAGAACACCTGCCTCCAGGCCTTAACTTTAAAAAAAAGTAGGGTCTCAGCTGCAGATCCCTGTCCCCACCCACACAAACAAGTTCCAGTGTCCAAACGCCACACCAAGCGATTTTGAATACAATGGCTGCTCCATTTACCTCCTGAATTGTTGTACTATAAGCATTGAACCAATAGCATTCAAAAGGACTTAGAGATAGCTTTCTCTAAAAAAGAAGGGAGCCCTTTGATATGTGATATATTTTATCTAGCAAGTCCCAGCTACCTGAGATCTAAAAACATCCACATCCTCTTGCATTTTGACTTTTAACAATCTAGAGAAATTTGTTCTTTAAAGCTACTGATTTCTTAACTAATGTGAAGTATTCATTTAAACCTAAAAGTGTTTCATTTTAGCCCAGTGATGGTATAGGAACTGGTGAAGTGAACTCTACCTTTGCAAAGCAAATGTGTGTCCATGATCTTCTGTAAGTTCGATCTTGAGTGGGGAGCGGCAGATGTTTTTTCAGTTTGCATATTTCTTGCGGCTTGTGGTTTCTTGTGGTTTAAGTATTTCTAGGGTGTAGACACTCGAGAGGGAGAGGAATTGTTTATTGTGATATGTGAAGCAGCTTTTGAAAATTTGTTATGACTTTTTGCCAGCCCAGCCAAAAGTCTGTCCCCGGGTAACTGCATAGACTGGCTCTGCTTGTTCCCAGTGCATGGTTAGGCACTCTTCTCTCAGGGCAACAACTGCCTTCCAAAAACAAGTTAGTGTTGCTGAGCGGATGGAGTTGAACGGAGGTAAATGTATTGTGTTATTTAAAAACAATCAGAGAACCTCCTTGTTTCTAATAAGACCTTTCATCACCCTGATGGTTCCGCTTGTCTGTTGTGTTTCTTTCCTCCCACCCTTTGCTATGTTTACACTTGTTAATTTAAGTCGACTTAGTGTGTCTACACTTAAAAATAAAGTCGCCTTAAAGGGGAAATTAAAAAGTCGACCTAGAGCGTCCACACTGGATACCTAGGTCGACTTCTAGGGGCTTAGAGGGACTTAGGGGAGGACCACAGAGGCAGCGGGGGCACCCCTTGCCCAATATCATGGGGCTCAGCCTTTGCCCCATTGTAGCTAGGTACAATGGGGCAAAGGGGGACAGGGACCCTGGCAGGGCATAGGGGCAGGGTGGGCAGGGATCTGCCCTGCCCTGTGGGGGGGCGTGCCAGGCTCCCCCTGTGGCCCCCCCCCCCGGCAGGGAGGGCATTGGTGTAGCCCTGAGGTAGCCCTAAGTCGGCTTAGGGCTACCCCACATCTACACTGGCTTAAGTCGACTCTAGGGAGTCGACTTAAGCCTTAGGTCTAATTGAAAGGTGGTGTTATAAAGTCGACTTAATTTTAATTAAGTCGACTTTATTTTCCTTAAGGCGACTTAAGCAAGCTGCTTAAGCCGATTTAAGAAAACTGTAGTGTAGACGCAGGGTAAATTAAGTCGACTTAAGCAAGCTTAAGTCGATTTAATTTACCAGTGTAGACGCAGCCTTTGGGTGAGATCCTCCATCCTGCTCCAGCCCTGGTACCATGAAAAAAAAACCCAGACAGAGTAGTGCAGAAAGCTCCAGTTCCAGAAGGGAACGAGTTCCCCTGGGCACTGCAAAAGACTGACAGCTATAAGATTGTCTTTGGAGAACTGCCTCACAAGCCTGGTGTTGGGGGCATGCCAGATAGGATTTCGGGAAGGCATGTCACAGCATTGCAGCAACTCCAGGTACTGCTGCATGGTGGTGTTACTCCCTAAAAATGATTCAGGGCACCATCCCCGGCAGGGGAGCAAGACGGGGCGGGGGATGGGGCTGGCTGCTGGGCAGCCACTCTGTCCCAGCATTGCGGGATGGCACACTTCAGGACCGGTCCAGCCTGGATGGACTGCCGTTGTGGGGTGGCAGAGGCTGCTGGTGCTCTGGACCGGCAGGGCCCCTCTTAGTCTGAGGACTGGGGCTGTCTTGAAGCCCAAAGCCCTGGGCTAAAGGGGACAGCTGGCACAGAGCACTGTTGGGGTGGGGCAGACCGGTGTGGTGGGGTGGCAGAGGCTGACAATGCTCTGGGCTGGCGCTGCTCAGGCTAAGGGGGCCCTCTCTTGCCCAGAGCACTGCTGGCCTGTGCCATCCCACAGTACCAGTCCGTCCCATCCTGGGCTGATCCAGTCCCGTAGTGTGCCACCCTGCAACGCTTACCTGCCCCCAGCACCAGTCCCACCCTCCTGCTGGGGACGGAGTGGCTGCTGGAGTGGCCAGGGCCATTGACCCTGGAGCGGTGGGTCCTGGAAACCTTTGGGCCCCAGACTTTGAGAGAGTCTGCCTGGTGGGTTGCCCTGGACCTGTGAACCCTGATAGCCACAGATTCCCAGGCCCTGGGGCAGACCAGAAAGTGGGCTGAACCAGAGACTCATACCTTGAGAGCTTGGGCTGCCAAGAAGCCGGATGTGTGAGCTGATAGAAAACCAGGTAGGTTTCTGATGGTAACTTGCTGGGCAGATAGGATTTAAAATTTGCTTGGGTTCTACTGGAACTCTGGTGAGAGCTCTGCAAAATGCCAAATTAGCAAATTCAGACAAAACGTTTCTTTCAAATTTTTCTGACCAGCTCTAGCACAAAAGTTGCCTAAAGCAACCTTAGCTTCCCCACCCAGGTTATGAGGTGCAGCACAGGGTCTCAGGCGGTATCTTTTTCTATTGTATGCCATTCAGTGCAGGGTTCCTTGTACTGCGACCGAAAAGTATCCTCTGGCTTATTCTGAGCACTGCCACAGCATAAATAACAATACTGCACATGCTTAAAAAGTAAAAGTACTCGCATTTTCCAGCTGGAAAGTAAGAAGATTGACACAGCCAGGGACAATTCCAGCTGTTCTTGGGTGAGATGAAAAAGAGGATCAATATCTGTTTTATACAACTTCAAAAGATTTTCCTTTTTTTGGTTATAAAGTACAGCTACTTAGCGACATATTAGACAGTACATCCTTTGAACACTGCCACCTTGAGAGTAAGAATTTACTATGGCGTCAAGTCCAGTGATATTCTTCCAGAGCCAAGTTTTCAGATTAAAAGATATGCCACAGCTCAAAAAGAAATTATGGGTTTGATGCAGAAATTACTGGGTGAGGTTATGTGGACATGTGATACAAGAAGAAGATGATCATAATGGTTCCCATTTGGCCTTAAAATCTTTTTCAACTTCTTCCAACAATATTTCATGCTCTGTTCCAATTCCTATTGTTTGTCAGGTCAGTTATTGCTATTCATATTGGCTTTTATGGCTGTCTGTTTAAAGGGACACATGAGCGCTCATTTTCTGATTGTTTTTTATACATCCAGAGATAGCACAGGGAGTACGAAAATCTTAAATAGCAATTCCTGACTATAAGAAACTGAACTGTATAAGTATTTTAGTGGGCTTCCCGTTCCTTGTCTGCTCAGAAGCCAAAAAAATCCCCCCAAAAACCCAAAACAAACCCCAGATGCAAGCAACTTCATTTGGAGTCACATCTAGTGATTATTTCCCTCTTGCATTTACAGTAACTCAGTCTCATGGTGAGGCCTCCTTTCATTGGGATTCTCCTGACTTCTGGAAACACATGAAAGTTAAGTGTGCAAAGATGTCCATGTGCAAGATTCGCACACATTCACTGTGTACTGCTGTATGTGTCCATACTGTGCCATGGAAGGAATATAGCCAAGAACTGTCTTTCTCTTCTAGTCAGATCCCTAGGCAATACCAGAGATGCAGCACTGTGTATGCTTTTCTACAGCACTGTTTCTCAACTGGAGATCTGTGGGACACCAGTGCTCTGGAGACATAGTGAAGGTGTTCAGAGACCAACCTCGACCCCTCTCTATCCGGAGAAGAGGGAAGGTAAATGGGAAGAGGGAAAGGAGCAATGTAGGAAGCCAAAGCATATTTGGGAGACTTAAAATGCCCCAGCTGCAATAAAGCTCCCAGGCATGTGTTGTCATCTGCTGCCTTGCTCCTTTGGTGCAGCTCAGGTATTTTAAATTTCCCACCACTGTTACAAACGGCATCAAAATCTCTTGGACATAACTTCCACAGTAAGACTTTCTTTGATTAACCTTACTCCAAGAATAGATGAACTTTGTTCAAATATTCAGGCTCAAAATTCCCATTAAAACTTGAGTGATATCATTTTCAGTTTTAAGTTGTGTGCATAATCATTATGTATTCATTTTTTATAAATAAACACATTATATTCATAAAATTGCATTTAATTGGGTTTCTTGAATTGTTTTTGCAGGAATGCATAGTAAACAGATATTACAAACAGCCAACATACACTGACTTTTTTGAGAAAGTTTTCATCAGGTGTTCCACAAAGGAAGGTGAAAACCTCAAGAGCTTGTATACGGCACTTTTCCTCAGGGGATCTCAAATTACTTTACAAAAGAGGTCAGTATCTCATATCCCTTTTGTAGTTGGGGAAACTGAGGCAGAGAACACTAACATGACTTGCCCATGGCCAACCAGCAGCAAAGTCAGGAATAGAACCCAGCTCTTCTGAAGCCCAGTCCAGCGTTTCACCAACTAGACCAAAAAGCATCTCCAGAGCATGAGTGTATTTTAGATTTCATATCAATACATGCCCTACTTTGGTGCCATCAAGTGGCAATTAATGTTAATTATGGTGGTGGTTTTCTTTTTTATATGGATTACTGGTATACCAGCAAGTGTGATCACTAAGCCATTTAACATACTTTACCACTATACAGCAATCAGGGCAGCAAAATCACACCACTAGAGCTGAATATGTATGGGATAGAGCTGGCTGGGAATTTTCCATCAAAATGTTTTTTTGATGGCATTTTCACAAAATTTACATTTTATGTAGGAAAATTTCAATTTATCAGAAGAATCTCGATGTTTCCATTGGGAGAATCTAAATGGAATATTTTGTTTTGAGTCAGGTTAACTTAAACTGAAATATTTTGATTAGCTGTACTAAATCAAAATGTTTAATTCTGGGCCAGAAAGAGGTTAATCTGTGTCTGCCTGAGCTGAGGCCATGTCTCATGGGAGCTGTAGTTCAGGAACTTCATGCTTCCCTTCTCCCCTGTGGGCTGGACTTCCTGGCTGAGTTTGGCCCCATCACACTGGCCAAAACTCAAGTACCCTGAAAAATGTCAGCACAACATGTGAAACAGATCCATACCTTTCCTGGCTGGGAAAAGTTAGTGAAGGAAAACTGTCTCCACAACTCACAGAAATTGTTAATGCCTCTTTCAGAGATGCATTCCTACCAAACACCTAGAAGAAAGCAATAATCCACCCATGTATCAAAAAGCCGATGTTGAACCCCGGAAGACCACTCCAGCCATCTCATTGCTAGCTCCCCATTCCTGGACAAAACAATTGAGAAAGGAATAGCCACCAAGCTCCAGCAAGCCATTGCACACAGACATCCTTAATAATTCTAAAAGACAACCTCTTCATTGCCAGGGACACAGGCAGTTCTCCATGCTCATATTGTTACACCTCTCTGCAACCTTTGGCCACAAGGTACTGAAGCTAACCCCTCATCACTTAGCAGAAGTAAATGGGCCAGCACTACAGTGTGATTTCAGTCATACCCCTCCAATGGAGCACAGAGTGTTGATAGCTAACTTCTCCTCTTCTCTGAAGGCCCTCACCTACATGATCCTACAAGGATCCATGCTATACCTGCTTCTCTTCAATATCTATATGAGATCACTGGGAGAGGTAGTGAGACACCATTGGCTTAGCTGTCAATAATATGCAAATGACACCCAACCATATATGTCATTTGCCACTTATGCAACCACTATCATTAGTAAGACATCAGGAAGGCTACAGGAAGTCACTTCTTGGATGAAGAGCAGCTGGCTCAGGTTGAATCCAGGCAAGATGGAGGTGATGCTGGGTGGAAGGGGAAAATACTTTCACTATCTAGTTGAGATATGGTCCGCACCTTCCACTGGTGGCAAACAGCTTCGATTCATAAAAGTTTTGTGAAGTCTCAGGGTCCTATTGGACTTCTCTCTCAGCTTGGATGGCCACATAGCATCAGTAGCTAAAAATACCTTATTATTCCTCCCACTCTTTAGGAAACCTTACTCTGAGATGAGGACTTGACCTCATTGATCCATGCATTCATTCCCTTTGGACTGGCTTACTGGAATTCACAGTATATGAAATTGACTGTGAAAGTTAATACACAGACTTCAGCTGGTACAGAATGTGGCTGCCTGCCTTTTCTATGGCATAGGCTCCCATGATCTAGGGCACCTCAGGAGCATGTTCAAGTCCTTCCACTGGTTTCTTCAGTATCAGAATGGTCCTAATCTTCAAAGCAGCTAATGACCAGCAATATTAATGACGAGACTTCAATCTTTGAACCCTTGAGACAGCTACACTCCTCTGGGATGACAAAGATCACAAAGCCCAGGACACAGCATGTCAAAGCAAGATATAAAGCGTTCTCAGTTGATGGAATGAATTTCCAGAGCAAATGAGGTAAATCCAGAACATGACTGTCAGTAGGAGACACTGCAAAATCTTCCTATTTGAAAAAGCTTTTCTGCCAGAACAAAGATAAGGGTCACATCGCCCCATCTGCCCAAATGCCCTCCCCTCATAGAGAAAGAAAGAAAGAAATTCTCTACCCCTCCTGTAATGCAAACAAATCAACTAGCTAATAAACAACCACCAACAACAAAATGAATTAATAAGCAAACATACCCCAGAACTTTTATCTCAAATGGCCAGAAGTGCCAGATACTCCACCAAGTTTACTAGGGACTTTGCAATTACTATTGATTTTACCTGGATGAAGCTCAGATATCAGGACAATGGGCAACTGCATTAAGCCCTCAAATAGGCAGAAACGATTCAGTACATAAAGTTTTATGACTCACTGTGTTACAAACATTGATTAATCTGTCTGATATCCATATCTGCAGATGGATGTTGTAGTTATTGCCTCAGAAGCTGTGACATGTGGCAAAGAGTAGCTTAATGGTTCAATTAGCTCCTAGAAGAGAACACGTGGAGCTTTAGGTGTGCCAAATAAGCAGCACTCAATTTCTATGAGGAAGCAATGCTGTTGCTCCTTGTGAAGCTTTGCTTCCTGCAGCGCCAGATGTAGCTAGTATTTTACCGTTTCTTTCTTCAAATAGCAATGCTCAGGGGGGATAAACTTTACTTAACCTAATTAATTTTAATCACAGCTTTCAAATCTCACACTGTGCAAAGAATTACAAATTGGAATACATTAATAGAAGCCATGGTTTATGCTGCAAGCTAATTGTGAAATGTGCATTTACATTTTCTGCATGAGCTTGCAATTACCACTGAAATAAAATTCAGTTATGTCCTTTTAAATTACTAAAAATGTGAAGAACAGATTGAGCTGGTCCCATTTGTTATACTAAATGACTTGAAAATGGCCTACATTTCGAAGAATTAAATGACTCTCCTTGAACAAGAGGCTTTGAACATAATTTCCAGTTGTCTAGAGTTAAGATGCTTCCAGGCATTCTTGTTGTTTAAACAATCTTTTAAAAAAAGTGGACAATAGGTTTAAAGTTTCCCACCTTCTTCAGCAGAATTCATTGAAATTAAGCAGGCAGCTCTTTTTCAAACTCTCACTTCAGTTTCCTTTCGTGAGTAACCTGAAACAGCAACCTCTCTCCCTCATTATATCCAAGCGTTCGGAAGCACCTCGCAAAGTTAGCTTCCCAATAACAAAGCTGACCCTTTCTTCTTTGCATCTATTAATAAAGGAATGATGGGAGAAAGACTTACAAGGAACTCCAAAGCCAGCTAAAATCTACTCCGGGGTTTTATTACAAACTTAAAACATTGACCATGTTTATCAAAAGGAGCACTAAGCTTCAGAACTCTTTTGCAAGCTTGATAAGTTTTGGGAGATTTTAGCCCAGGGTAAAATTTTCAAAAGCACCTAAGGGACATCTACATTGCAAATGAAGGTGTGGTTGTTACATAGGTAGGCATATTCATGAGTCATGCTTCATCTAGCTAGCCAGGGTAACGAGACATGTGGACATGGTGCAGATTTCGGCATGGGCTAACACCCACAGTACATACCTAGAGTCCTTGGTGGGCTTGAACTCTGGTTACTGTCTGCTATTGTTATCTCTGCTAGCTAAATTCAAGTATGGGTATGCTGACTCACGCTTCAACCTCTCTGGCACTTTCGCGGGGTGCCAGTGCTCAGACTCCAGCCTGAGCCCAAAGAGTTTTATTAAATTACAAGCTAAGTAGGCAGCTCACTGCCAGGTGATGCCAATAGAGGAGTAGATCTATGAGCACTACACACTTTATAAAAATTCATACACAAAAAAAGAAAAAAATTACTCGTCATAAAAACACTTTGATTTAGATTAATAGGTTTGAAAGTCAGAAAGGCCCATGACAATCATTTAGCAGAACAGCCATAGGTTTTACCTGAACTAATTCTTGTTTGAGCTAGAGCATATTTTGATTTAAAAGCTTCCCATGATAAAGAATCCACCATAATCCCTGATAATTTTTTCCAGTGGTTCATTACTCTCCCTATTAAAAATGTGTGCCTTATTTCCAGTCTAAATTTCTCTAGCTTTAACTTCCAGCCATTGGATCTTGTTATATATGTCTTCTTTTTATTCAAAGTAATACAGATTTTCATAGGCTCTTGGGATGCGTCTACACTGGCAAGTTAGGCTGATTTAAGGAGGCTTAAGTCGACCTCAACAAAGCTGCGTCCACACTGGGTTTTTCTTAAGTCGACTTAATAACACCTCCTTTTAGGTTGACTTAAGCCTTAAGTCGACTCCTTAAGTCAATTTAAGGCCAGTGTAGATGGAGATTAACGCTAAGTCTACTTTATTAAGTCTACTTAAAGCCAATATAACAGCTATCTCTGCTGTTAAGTCGACTTAACAAAGTCGACTTAAAGTGCAGTCAATTTGTTAAGTCGACTTAACACGGTCGACTGAACAAGGTCGACTTAGCTTTGTAAGTGTAGACATAGCCTTGGATCTTCTAGGAGGCCTCCTCTAAATGACTGAGGGATGACTCCAATTTTTTTTTTTTTATGGGTCCAAGTCCTGCAATCTGATCCATGTAAGTTGACTCTTTGCAACTAGGTAGAATTCCACTGACTTCTGTGGAACTCTGCATGGGCAAAAGAGTCTGCCTATGTGGCACAGGCTGGAGAAGTAAAAGCATACATAGTAACGGGGAGGAGACATTAAAAGCCCAACTTTTTTCTCAGGTTAACAAGACCATAACAGAAAAACAGAGTCCTGTGGCCCCTTTAAAGACTAACAAATTTATTTATCGCATGAGCTTTTGTGAGGGAAAATCCCACTTCATCAGACACTTTGAAGATGGGAAATTTACAGAATGGGAGGAAAGTAAATGCAGGGAAGTGTATGACATAGGATCAGGTCAGGCTGTAACAGCAAGTCAAAATAGATGTTAGGATTCACACACTGGGGAACAGCACATAGAGGAAGGTGAGGTCAAATCACCTGTTGTAATGAGAGAAAAATCCATAGTCCCCGTTTAACCCCAAGGCAACTGAGTCAATTTTCATATAAATTCGACCCATATCAGCTTTTCCAAAACATTCCTTCTAGAGAAATGGGATGTACAAATCCTCCTTGCTTACTTGATGAAGTCCAGCTTTACATTAAATCTATGAAAGAGCTATCAAGAAAAAGTTTATAGAATAGACATTACTTGTGTCTCAGAGAAACCATGGCACCCATTGTCCACAAATAATAGAATAGTATCTCTTTCTGGATGTATTTTGAACAGCAATTACACGTGGAATTAATTAGAAAATTTCTTTTTACTGACTTATAACACTCAAGTAAATAGAAACCCTTCCACAGCATACTTTCCAGTCAAAGATCAGGGAAACTCTTTGTAGTGCAGAGCTTCTCACTCACAGAACCACTTCATTATGACAACATCCAGAGAATGTTTTTACTTCGCTATGAATCAAGTTTTACTACAGCAAGATTCAAGCTTCTATATTTCATTGTATTAGAAGGATACCAACCAAGGGAGCACAGCAACGGTTGCATTATTTTTCCACTATAAAACCCTGTGTGATTTAGCATTTTGTGTTGAACAGGATTCCAAAATAATCTGGATTGTGATTAGTGATGGGACATATCAAAATCTTGACACCGCAATCACTATTCATTCATATAAAGCATGGTTAAGGTGCAGTACTTTCAGGGAACTACAACAAGCTTTATATAAGATAGATGATAACCTTTAGCTAAGCTGTGTCTTCATGCTTACGAAACAATTTATAATACAGTGGAGCTGCAAAAAAAGCCATGCTTAACATGCTGATCTTAAATATAATAGCTTGTTACAATGCTTTTTCACAGAGCATAATACAAAATCCAGCTATTGATGCTGTAAGACTAACAGAATGTCTGATGAAGCGGGATTTTCTCCCACGATAGCTCATGCGATAAATAAATTTGTTAGTCTTTAAGGATATGTCTACACTGGCAATTTAAGTCGACTTAAATGGCCTTAACTCGGCCTAAATTACTCCCCGTCCACACTGGACTTTCATTAAGTCAACTTAAGAAATTCCTTAAGTCAACTTAATGAAAGCTTAGGTCGACTTAGTAAGAACCGCCTCTTAGGTCAACCTAACCCTTAAATTGACTCCTTAGGTCGACTTAAGCACAGTGTGGACATGGATTAACCCTTAAGTCGACTTTATTGAGTCGATTTAAGGGTTGTTAGGTCGATTTACTAAGTCTCCGTTTAGGGTAACCGCTTTGTTAAGTCGACTTAACTTTTTCTAGTGTAGACATAGCTTAAAAGTGCCACAGGACTCCTTGTTTGTTTTGCTGAACTAGACAAACATGGTTACCCCTTTGGAACTTGTCAGGATGAAACATAGTATTAGGTGGGTTAGGATACCCAAAGTGACAGTGAAAACCATTAAAGACAAAAGCATATGTGCAGGAGTAAAATTAACTCTGCTCTCTTGCCCTGCCACTGCACTTCAAATTTACATGTATGAAAACATTTGTTATTAAATGCTGCTTCTCTTTTTCGAAGTTGCAGTTCATGTGCTATGATGGCATATAGAGATATGTAATGTGAATGTACTTTTAAAGTAGGTAATGGGCCTGTTCCTCACCTGGTGTCACTTACTGTTTTATGTATTTGTATTACCGTGGCATGTGGGAGTCATTGTCCTGAACCAGGATTCCACATAGAGACAGTGCAATAAGTGAAGCTATAATGGCCTGGTGATTTTTAATGCACAGACTCAAAGTTCAGGGCAACTGCACCTGCATTCCTCCTCTGTGATCCAGTAAGGGCAATTGCTTTAAGTCTCTCAGCCTCTCTTAGGCAGAGGCATGTGTATCTCTCCCTTCCAACTGGTGTATTTCCAGGCTGAATATTTCTTTGACTATACTGTGACCTGCCTCAGCAAAAGACAGACTGCTTAAGCAGGCCTGCTTTGCTTCTGTCCTCAGAGATGGTAGATGGAAAGGCCAAGAACTGTAAGTTACCACACAGCTAAGCAAGCTCTTTTATACTTGAGGTGAAAGCATTACAGAAAAAAAAAATATTAAAAACTATAAAAGAACCTTCACATATGCTAATAAACCCACCAGCGATCACCCATCAACTCCACAAAGGGCTTGAGTTGGTGATTCATCCTCCAGACTTTACATGGGGTTTTTCCTGTGGTCACCAGTTCATAATTGCTTCTCAGAACTAAACCCCAGGTGTTATGGGGCGCCATTAGGCCAAAAACCTTCCAACCATTCCTGAGGATTGGGGCTCCTCATCGATCAGTGGTCCTGTTTGTTTGCTGGAGCAGAAACAAGGCTGTGAGTCAGTTTAAACTCAAGCTACTTAGTCAAAAATCCTGGTTTGGATATCAATCCCTGGAGAATTCAGTCTGAACCAGTATATATAAGCCTCTCTTCAGGCGGTGGCAGTTCTCAGGAGATGCTACAACCTGAGTGAATTTGCCTAATCGCCAGCTCATGTTCTTAGCTCCTGAAGAGCTTCTCCCTCTCCCAAAGAAATACATACAATTCCTCCATACAGTGCTTATCAACCTATTTACCATTGTTGGCCACATATGCAACTCTTGAGGCAGCTGGTCTACTTCTCACCTCTTTCTGGACCTCAGAATAAGTCTCTATATATTCTTGATATATAATGCAAAACCTCTCATTTTATCTTGCCTGTCCCTCACGAACAAGTTATGCCCTTCTTTGCCAATATTTCAGTCATGAGATTTATCTCACTAAGTCTCTGTGAGATAATGACAATGAAATAAAATTACTCAGGACTCAGTATTTTGGAATGGCTCTCAAGAGCTTAAGAGCAGGAAAAAAAATCAAGAGAGAGCAAAATGACTATTTGTTAAAAATTCTGTAAAAGCATTTTTAAAATTAAAAATATGGTTCTGACAGAAATAAGGTCTTCCCCTGCATGATTGCCTATTATTACAGGAACATGCTGCGTAAGCATTATGAAGCAAAGCACATAAAACGGTAGCTCAGCAATCTAGTATGCACAAGAAGGAAGCTTTAATCACTGACTTCAAGACTTTTCTTTTATGCTGTTTAAAACTGGTTAAAAACTGCAAAATGATCTTCTTTGTTGTGACTTGTTACAGTGGCAGCTGTGGTATGGATTACAGACAGGTTGCCAGGTGGTACAAAATTGTATTCTGGTGGATGGCGGTAGAAGTAATTTTATTAGTAGATAAAACAGAAGTCAGCATTTTTTTTTTTTTAAACAAACACCATGAGTGTTACCTTTTCTTCACTAAGTGTAACTGCCTCAGATTATTTAATTCTGTGGAGTTGCTGAAGCAGTAAAAAGATTGACTGCAACATTTAAGGGCTGAATCAGAGTAGCACATAGTGCGCCAGATTGTTAAAGGTATTAGGTATCTAAAGAGGCACATAGGCAGCTAACGGGATTTTCCAAAGCACTAAAGGCCTGACTCCCATTGGGCACTGTAGTATGTCAACATAAACACAAAAAAGCCGTACCCTCTTAAGCAATTACTAGAGACCTCCCTGACCAGAAAATCCTCTGTTTATTTAACTCCCCTGCAACACATCCTTGTTCCCTCTGGTAATTTTGACAGGAAATCTCTAAGCACTTCACAAGCACTTCGGTGCTTTTGAAAAGCCTGCTAGGTACCTATCAGCATCTTTAAGCACCTCAGTACCTTAAAATGTAGCTTAGAGTTTTGTATTCTTTATGCCGATGTTCCACACATCGCATTTTCACAAGATGCTGCTGCCGGTGAATGCAGATGACAAAACTGTTAATGATTCATGTCGTGGTTCCCTTGCCTAGGCCTCATGTCTCCCCACACTTGATTAAGGGGATGAAATAAGGTTAATATTCCTGTCCCTGGAATTAAATCTATCTTTGTCCAGAGTATAATTAGTGAAAACAATTTGGATGTCAAACCTTTCATCTCTAGGGGTATGTCTACACTAGCAATTTAGGTTGACCTAAATGACTCCATGTCTACACCTGACTTTCATTAAGTCGACTTAAGAAATTTCTTAACTTGACTTAACGAAAGCTTAGGTCGACTTCATAACAACCGCCCATTAGGTCGATTTAAGCCTTAAGTCGACTCCTTAAGTTGACTTAAGGCCAGTTAAGTCGACTTAACAAAGTGGACTAAGTCGACTTAACTTTAAGTCGACTTAGCCCACTTTGTTAAGTCGACTTAAAGTCGACCTCATTAAGTCGACTTAATAAAGTCGTCTTAACTTTTTCTAATGTAGACATACCCTAAATTACTAATTTATTTTACCAGTAGGTGAGTAGTGATTAATGCCATTAATTTGTCTGCTTGGTGGCCTATATGAAGTCAACTGGAGTTTTTAGTCTAGCTGGTAAAGTCACATAAAAAAACCACTAACAACCTTGTTAGTAGTCTGAAGGGCTGGGCCAAAAGACTACAACTGCATGGTGAATGACCTAGTTTTCCCCCTTATATAAGTAGTCCCTTTTGCATTGGTGTCTGAGACTAGCTGGTTGAGTGTTGATTCTGCATTGACTGCTCTATGCATTATACCAGTTTTGTGGATAAATGGAGGATATTCATAAAAATATTAATGGCATGCTTTGAAGTAATGTAAAAGTTAATCAGCCCTACTGAATGTGTGTTTTTATCCTGTACGTTAGAGGTATTTCTATTAGCTTCTGCTTTCCTGATCTGTCAGATTATTTCTATGCATTGCAAACACAGCCCATCCTGATCAAATAAGTACCAGTATTACCCTCATTTTACTGGTGGGCAAACTGATGATGCCTGGAGGGTTTAAGTGAATAGATTAATAGATTTGAAGGTCAGAAGGGACCAATATGATCATCTAGTCTGACCTCCTGCAGAATGCAGGCCACAGAACCTCCCACTTCTGTGATATCCATTTAACCTAAGATTGAGTCACTGAAATCCCCAAATCATGGTTTAAAGACTTCAAGGTACAGCGAAACCACCAGCAAATGACCTATGTACCACACTACAAGAAAAGACAAAAACCCTTGCCAAACTGCCCTGAGGGAAAATCCCCAAGGCCACAATGGCAGAAATGGGAATAGAACATCAGAGTCTCAAATCATATGATAGCCACTATAGGCAATGCTGTATCTCTCTCCCTTTTATAGCTCTGATTCATCCTACTGCTCAAACTTCATATTTCTGGTGCTTCAACATGTGATCTTCCTTCCATCCACCACTGTCCTTACTACAAAGAGGCTCCAAGCAATAGCAAACCATATACAACTTGGTATCTGGAAATGGGATTTTGTATTGCATGGTTGGCCAGATGTTCAATTTGCAGCATTTTTCACTCATAAGCTATGATCACCAGGACTGTTATAACCAACCTTCAGTGTGCTGACGACTGCAATATCCTTGCACACACACAGGTTGAATTCCAATCCACCCTAGATCTCTTCTCAAGTGCCTATCAAAGCTTAGGACTCTCCCTCAACACTGGGAAGACTATGGTACTCTACCAACCTGCTCCAGCACAAGTTTCCCCTCTTCCACAAATTATCATCGGTGGTTATCTCCTGGAAAATGTTGAGCATTTCCCTTAGCTTGATAGACACCTCTCCCAGTCAGCTGACCTGGATGTGGAGATTGAACATAGGACCCGTTGCTGCATTGTGTCTTTATTGACAGATCTGAAAATGGAAATTAAGATTCTGGTCTACTATGCAGTGGTTATCCCCACTCTTCTTTATGGATGCGAGACATGGGTGATGTATTAAAGCCGTCTTAAGCATTGGGGTGGTACCAACATTGCTGCCTTAGGAAGATTCTCCATATCAGATGGGAAGACTGTTGCATCAACACTAGTGTTCTCTCTATAACTAATATCAGCAGTGTTGAGAAAATTATGAAACATCAGCTTTGCTGGGCTGGTCATTGTGTGCGGATGGCTGATTTTCCTTTTCTGAAGCAAGTCCTCTTTACTCAACTTAGTCATCTAAGAGGACCCACGAGGAACAGAGGAAATCCTACAAGGACATCTTGAAAGTGTATCATAAGAAGGGAAGCTTTGACCCCACAAACTTGGAAGAATTGGCTGGCAATAGATTGCAATTGCATTGCATCATACAGCAAGCTTCAGCCCGTTTTGAAGAGAATCGCCCTGCTCATGGGGCTGAGAAATGGCAAAGGAGGAAAGAAAGTATATAGGATCCTAGCTAGCAGCTGTCCTCTCCCAAGCAATCACCTGTCACATAGGTGGAACAATCCGTAGAGCATGAATTGGACTCCTTAGCCCTTTTAAATGTCATCAATGACTTTTGCCGGGCAGCCATCATCCTTGTATCAAGGGATAGCTGTTGACAATATTTTTTTCAAACATGCATTTCAGAGTCACAGCCTGTTCTTAAATTGTGTCACATGTTGAGAACTTTAACTTTTTGCCTTTACTGAGCACGGAACCCCCCCCCCCCCCAACCCCGAACCAAAACAACAAGAAGAAGAAACAACCCAGGAAAAGAGACACTATTACTGAATATCTTGCTCTGCAGTATCATAACTTACACAGCAACAGTCAGGTCAGATACCATTGGGAAAATTAGCTTAAGTAAATACCAGACACGAGATCACGAAGGGTCACAAGAGCTCAAAGTGATTAGTGTTCATCATCTTATTCTTAAGGGATTTGTATTTCTGCCAAGTTAATAAGTGAAGACATAGTCTATAAATGACTCATTTTGTCATTCTGTATCTCTATGCTTTCATGCAAATAACCACAGCAACGTTTAGTGTTACATTCAATTTTTGACTTGTATTTAGAGGCAGCTGCTGCTCCCTTCTTCCCCTCCAGGCTTACCACAATAAAGCTGGACAACAGGACAAACATTGTAGCTGGTAACAACGTTATCTGAGAATGGCTTTGTCCATTGTGCTGATCCTACAAATATTTTCCCAGTGCAGAGATGATGTTATGTTGGTTTGAATCCAGGGTTGTAAAATTCTTTCCTAGAGATTTTCCATATTTTAGCTTTAATTTCCAAGTGTTTGTTCATTCTAGAGTTAGGAGGACATTAAACGAGCGCTAAATCTCAGCTTTTTTCTAACTATGGGTCTGATCCTGTAAAGGTGCTGAGTATCCATTAAAAGGTTTCAGCACCCAGCAGAAGAGTCTTAGCACCTGGCAGGACTAGTCATGGAATTGGGGTTTTGTGTGTAACTCTCTCACTGCTTCGCCCTGAAAATCGGTATTGAAAGCTGATGAAGTTTTACAAAATTATCTAAGCAACAAGATGTTTAAATATCCTCTGTATTGCCTTTTAAAGGGATTCTGGCCAAATATTTCTCTTGAGTAAATCTGGGGGGGAAAAAAGTTTGCTGGTGGAATGTGTTAATTCAGGCTAACTAGTTCTTCACTCTGCAGAGCCAAGAATGGATTCTTCTCTCCATTACAGACCCTAAAATTCCTTGAGACACCCCTTTACTCCCTTACAGAGATTGCAAGAATCCAAATCTGGCTTCCCTGGAATCATAAAGAAATTTTCCCAGGTAGTGGAATACCAGACCTCTCCCTTTGCCACTCCCCCTGGGCTTAGGAGAGGGTGCTGATAACCCCCATCCATCACCTTCACCTTCACCATATACTGGGGTATTTTTGCTTTGATTTCATGTAGTTTTTGGTCTTCCTCCCTGAACTCAAAATTGTCATTCTTGGACAGCTGAGTCAAAATGCCAAATTGATGAGAAATTTAATTCCTTTTTAATTGAAAACATCTACATTTTTCCTTCTGAAAGAGTCAGCATTTGTTATTTGATGGGAAATTTTGAATTCTCAATGTTTTATTCCATTCAAAGAAGGGAAGTTTTGGAATCTCCATCACTAGAGGCTTTTAAGGAGAGGTCAGACAAACACCTGTCAGGGCTGGCTTAATTATTATGTAGCCCTACCTTTAGTGCAGGGGACTGGACGAGATCACTGAGGTTCCCCTTCCAGTCCTATGAGTCCATGATTCGTGAAGGACAAGGATTTTTACATTTCCTGTGAAACTGGTACTCCCTTTTTTCAACCAGCTCTAATGAGCAGAGATCATCAGGGTGTGACACAAATGATAATTTGGTCAGGGGGAGAAAGGAAATGCAATGCTGCCTTGCAACTTGTAGCATACAAATCTATTTTAAAAATGTAACACTTCTTTTATACTGACTCTGATATTGTCCCGCCTGAGGATGTTATAAAGAACCCCTGGCCCGTGGGCCAAAAGTGGCCCACAGGGTTTTTTTTAAAGTGGTCTGTGCTCCCACAGCCGCTGGATGGGAGTTGGGCTGAAGCTGCTTGGTCCCGGCTTGTGGTCACCCTCCTCTCTCCCTCTTCTGGTGCAGGGCTCTCTCCAGCTGGGCAGTAGCAGCAGGGACCCCTGGTGAGGAGGGAGGGAGGTGCTGGCTGGCCAGGAGTGGAGCCCGCTGGAGAGAGCTGGACTGGGGCCATGGCCGAGCGAGTTGCAGCCCAGGTGAAGGCCAGCAAGGGTGCTCTGTCCTGGTCCCTGAGCAGGGCAGGACACCCTGGGAGGATGGGACTCGGACCGGAGATGGCCCATGGGGAGAGTTGCACTGGGGCCGGTTTGAGCCGAGCGGGGCTTGGCTCTGCCCCTCATGGACCTGGAGGAGCCGAGCAAAGGGGGCTCACGTCCACCCGGGACCGAGGGTGTGTCCAACTCACAGCATCGGCATTGCAGGAGAGAGCTTGGCCCGGTTCCTTGGGGGCCTATCTGGGCCCGGCCTGACAGCAGGGGACGTTTCGGGTGTTCATGGGCATCCAGCCCTTAAAACATTAAAAAAACCTTTAAAATTTTTTAATAAACCTTTTTGGCTCGAGGGCCAGAAATATAATTTTTTACAAACCTAAAGAGCCACCAGTCTATTTAAAAAACTAATTTAAACTTAATTAATTAACTTGTAATTAATTATAAAGTGTTTTAAATTTCATTAATTACATTTTAATTAAATAGACTGGCGGCCCTCCAGGGTTGAAAATATTATATTTGTGGCCTTCAAGCGAAAAAGGTTGGGAACCACTGGCATAAAGAGTTCGAAGTTTCACATTAAATTTGGTCACTCAAGATCAAAAATACTATCACAAAAGCTGCCCCGTGTAAATCAATTAAGGAAGTTCCAAAGGGGTAGCTGTGTCAGTCTAGTTCACGAAAACAAACAAGGAGTCTAGTTGCCCTTTTAAAGACTAACACATTTATTTATCGCATGAGCTTTCATGGGAGAAAATCCCACTTCGTCAGACGCTTGAAGACTGAGAACTTACAGAACGGGAGGAAAATAAATGCAGGGAAGTGTAAGTCATAGGATCAGGTCAGACTGTTACAGCAAATCAATGTAGTTGTTTAGATTCAAACAGTAGAGAACAGCATATTAGAGGGAGGTGAGGTAGAATCATCTGTCGTAATTAAGGAAGGTTAAACTTCAGTGTGTCTCAGATTTACTTTGGTGCAACCATCCTCATCACCATTCGCTTTCATTATTATATTTCAGCCAGTGAATGAGAGAATCTTATTACAAGAAACCAATGCAATGTTGCTTGTAAATGGAGTTTAGAATGATTTAACTAGCTCAGGGTGTATATTTGGCTAGAAAGGCTATTCTTACTAGTGAATTGTCTTTTTCTTTCTATGCGATGGATTTTAGGCAGAAGCAAGACAGGTTAGTGCTCTCAGATATTATTTCTTTTGTGTCAGATTTACAAACTTAGCCTTCTTGGGTGCACTTGATAACGAGTGGTCTCATCAGTTTAGGAAAAAATTCCAACTAGACTAAGGTCACTGATAAGTGCAGTTCTACTGTACAGAGTGACTACGTAAAAAGGGCATCTGGCCCAACGGATCTATTCCCCGTATGCATTCATAGCCAAAGCTCCAAAGTTTGGGGAGATCAGGGTAGTCTTTTTTTTGGGGGTGGGGTGGGGGGGTTGTCCTCTGCTTTTGCTGGTAACATTGCACAGCCGACACAGCTAATAGAGAGTAAGCTGTCTTTTACTACTCCATGTGCACCACTAGAACGGTTTATTACATTCTGATCAGTTACATCTGTGCAATCTCACAGCTGGCAAAGGATTTGCATTGGTGTCACTAAAAATGAAATCTGCAGCCAGTGAGAGTTACACAGCTGAGACCGGGGTCTCAACTTGGCCTGAAGCTTCTTAATCACTCTGATCCAATGTGAAATTTGCCCTCAGTTAAAGATATCCCCCCACATCCATCTGCCATTGAAAGAAATATAAAAACGCCCCCCCTTTCCTCCCCCACAAGTGCCACTTTTACCAATTTGCTCTTCAGTTCCAAACCCTGGTTTAAGTTGATAGCTAGTGCTATGGGCGCACTTCCTGAACTTTGGGAAAGGTAGAATAATTAGGATTGGGGTCTTGCATGTGTTCCATGACCTTTAGTTTTTTTAAATCTCTATTCAGTCATCTCTTGCAGCATAGTTTTTGAGGATACAAAAGTGATGGACCCAAGCCCCTGAATTAACTACAGATCCAAACTTCCCTAATAATCCTGGGGTTTTTAGAGGTGAGGTTGTGGTTGAGAACTGATCTCTAATGATGATGATGTAACTTTACCAAGAGATCTGCTTATTAACGTTCAGCTGTTGTACTGCACGTCAGTGCAGCTGTACATAGAAAAGTGACTATTAAAAATGGCATCTTCCTATTCCACATTTGGGCTCCCTATATCGTTGGCCCTATCTGCTTACTTCATTGGCAAAAATAATTTTTTACTACCATCTGTACTGCAGAGCAAGATGGATTCATTTTGTTTCTCCATTATGTTCTGATGGCATTGCTGGAGATGATGTTAGAAATTGACATAATGGCTTTATATGAGATACCTGATTGATTTTTCAGTGCTGGCTGTTCAAAAAATGATCTGTTGACCTGCAAACTTTTGTCATGCAACCAAAGCGACCCGTACCATTTTTGCAACATTTTTGGACTACAGATAGCCTCATGTATGATTAGATTGAACTGAGATGACTTTATTTCCTCCACATCACTGATGCCTGTAATGTGTTTGTTTTCATGTGGAGAGTTCAACCAACTCTTGAACATGCTTTCCTGTTGTGCCTTTGGTGCTTGATTGTATTCCACTAACTCCAGAAAAGAGGTAGTTGTGTTCTCTGGGAGGCTAAGAAACATTGCAGTAGGAATTTAATATCACATTTCTACCTGCTACAGTATCTACCACATTTCTACCGCATCAGTTATGAATGTAAAAAAATACTGCTTGCGTCCCAGTATCTCCTTCAGCACTGGACACAGCTACCAACTTTTCATTAATTTACTTGTATTAGAAGGATGCAGTGGTCAACAGAGAGAAAAAGTTGAGCTCTGCTTTTCATTCCCTTCTTGAGATAAGCAGGAGGGATCCAGGTGGAGCTGTTTCTTGACGGACAAAGAGATGTCCTTTGAATCTTCCTGAGCAAGATCAATGACACTTCCATGGCGGTGCACTGCAAACCTCTGCTGACGGTTTCTGGGGCTTGGCAGCCTTATTTCTCCTTCTGCAGTAAGACACTTTTCCACACCGTTGGGTAACAACTTTGGCAGGCACCCTTGTAGTAAACTAGCTAGTGGCATTCAGGCCAGGTGGGTTTGGGCTGCTAGCAGCAGCTGGGTTCTTTCTGCCTTTGTTATCGTCAGGAGTGAGATGTCAGCTGAGCCACTAGCATCTGTGGAAAATGATGCCCGCATTCAACTATTGCACTACAGTCAGAGTTTTATGCAACCAAGCAACTCCTCGTTTCTCGCAGTCCTGGAGAATCACACTCATTCTGGCTTGAGCTGGGAGCAGCAGTGGGCACAAGAACTCCAAAGCAGAAGTGTCAGGAAATGTGTTTTGTTTAACACTTTAGGGGAGCAAGGAAAGAGGGGTGTTCTCAGCCTTAAGCTGCACTTTCTGTTCCTACTCTACCGACAACAGCATTTCTGTGTGTTTTATCTGTAGCTGCTTCTGCTGTGGCCTTGATCGGGCCTTGCCACACGAGTGGAACGACCGATCCAGGTAAGGAGAAAAAAGGCAACATGGAAGGACATGTTCTGTAAGATCCTGCATGTTACTGCTGCATCAGACTTTGTCTAGTGGACTTTGAGAGTGAATGTTGCAGACAAAGTATGGAGGAGGAGGAGCAGACTGGAGAAAGACACAGGAAAAGCAGAGGGAGGTGCATCAGGACCTAATACAGCTTCTCCAGCAGCAAACCCAGATATTAGAGGTTCTTGCAGACTTCCAGGTTCAACAATCTCGGGATCAACTGTCACTGCAGTCAGTGGAGAACTCCATTGGATCATCTACATCCTCCTCTCCTGTACCCTAGGATGACCAAACATCCCATTTTGGCTCAGAGAATCCCCTTTCAAGCCGTAGCCTGGCCCCCCTGACTTTTTGTGGCTAATCTGCTTGCTCTTGCCAATTGCTGGCAAGATCAAATGGGACAAATACCTAGTTTTACCAAAAGGAAGCGTAGCGAAACCCTGGCTCAGAAGGCGCCAGGGATGGGGAGGACATGGCTCAAGTGAGCGGCAAACCAGTTTTGTGTACTGAGGCAGGGCAGAGCTCAAGCCAGCCCCCTGTAGGCTGGGATGGAGGGAGGTTTAAAGTTAGCCCCACATGGTGCCCCATTTTCCCTTTAGGAAACACGGTCACCCTACCTCACCCTCTCAGCATTCCATATGGTCTCTGGGCTTGCACACCTACCCCTACCACATCAAGGCAAAGCACGGGCAATCTTAGTTTCACCTACACTGATCTGAGAACCATGGTTGATATATGTTGTAGCTACTCTGGGCATCAGTGTTCCTCATCTGTATATTTAGGTCCTTATTTTTTTTTGACGTTAAAATGTATTTACTTTTAAATCCTTCAGATTATTCTTTTGGGAGCGATTTTCATTAGTGAATAAAAACGCTTTGTTTTGAAAGTTATTCAGCTTTGTTAGTTTACAACACAAGTGTAGTTGTCATAAGCGCATGGCAAGCACCCAAATATTAATAGGTGAACTGTCAGTGATATACATATAGATGTGCAGCCAGCACCACTCGGTTCCTAACTGGCCCCTGTGCAGTATCTGGATGAGCACAATACACCACAGCACATTACCGCAGCTTGCGGTTAAAGGGCTCTTTCAAATCCTCTCTCAGCTCTGTGGCTTCTCATTGAGCTTGTCTGATAGCCCTCGTATCTAGCTGTCCAAACTCTGCAGACTGCCATGCCACCTCTGCAGCAAATTTCACCCCATTGCTTCATAAATATTATGCAGAACACAGCAGTTAGCTATAATGCCAGCATCCTTTCAACTTACCAAGTGCACATTCAACTGTCCTTCTATGTCTGCTGAGCCTGTAGTGCATCTTTGCTTGGTGCTGTAGTGGTGGCTGGTATATGGCTTCTTCAGACGGGGTAGGCTGGATCATTCAAACCACTATTGGCAATTCAACATTGCCAGGGATGATCTGCTGGGGTTGGGAAAGAAGATCTCTGCTTGTACCTTTCTGAACAGTCCTGTATTCTTAAAGATGCAAGTGTCATGCATCTTCCTTGACTAGTCAACACTGATGTCTGCGATACGTCCCTGGTATCAACCAATGCACAACCATGGAAGAGTAGCCCTTTCTGTAGATGTAGTCTGCGGCAAGCTACTCAGAGCTGAAATAGGGATGCGTGTGCTGTCTCTGGCTCCAACACTGTTCAGGAATCCCGTAGCTGCAAAGCCATCCACTGCGTCCTTCACACTGCTGAGTCATAGTACGGCACAGTAGATTTGCACACTTGTATGACAAGAGCTACCACGGTGGATTTTCCTACTCCAAAATGACTTCCCACTGACTGGCAGCACTATCATTGCAAGTTTCCATGGAGCGATCGCCACTCGTTTCTCCACTGTCAGTGAAAAGCTCAGTTTGGCTGAGCAGGGCTGGGAGGAGCTCAGCGCACCGATCCCGGAAAGAGGCTTTGTGCATCCAAACATTCTGCAGTCACTGCGGCTCATCACTCCAAACTTGCATTATGATACAACCCCCCAGTCAGCGCTCGTTTCTCAATCCCAGAAGCAGTGCTCCACCTTTGCAGCTCCTCCACGTGTTCTTCCTCTGCCCCACATCAAACTGACCTGTCGGAAATCATCATGATTGTCCATCTTGTGTTTGCAACACTGATGACAGTAATGCAGAGCTGCACAGGCTCCATGCTTCAGTGAGCGATGTGAGACAGCAACGAGTGCTTTACAGGTTAATGGGAAATCGAAAATAGGTGCGAAAATTACAACATATTATGGGATGGAGCACATTGCATTATGGGAAGTTAACAGCTTGCTCCCAGTCACCTTTGTGCTAGTATTTTCTGCACCACTATGCATTGCCAAAACTATCAAAAGACTGTGTGCTGAACGGTGGCAGGATACCTACCCATGGTGCACTGCACTATGCATCAACACAAGCCCTGCTGGTAACTATGCACAGCCCTGCTGGCAAGGAGCCACGTATGTGCATACAGACAGACTAACTGTGGTGGCTGTATGCCGACAAACTTGAGTTGGCAGAACTCCGCAGCATAGACATGGCAGCTGTGTAGAGGAAGAACAGGGAGAAGCACAGGAACAGTAGTGACTCTACAGCATGGAAATGGGGGAGGGAGGGAAATGGAGAGCAGCAAAAAGGGGCCCACCCCCTTGTCAAATTATCACTGAGTCTCAAGTAGCACCAAGACATTTTTCTTGCATTTTGGTTAGTAGCTAGGTGGTGGCCCATATGGTGAGCAAGCACGTAACGCTCTCTTTAAACCTCTGCACTCAACAGCAGGTGACAGCAGCTGTCATGCAGCTGTTAAAGTCCTTTTTTCCTCTCCCTCCTCACCCCCCCCCGGGTATGGGTGGAGTGACTGGAGAATAGGAAAAACCCCAGATTTCGCTCCAGCTGGGTACACCTGGGGATTATGCTGCACCAGACAGTGGGTAAGTCCCCCAACCAGAACCTTGGGGAAGCAGGAGGCAGATTGTGACCATCATAATTGCCTCCTGTCACCTGTCAGCCAGCCTCGGGGGGGGGCGGGGGTGCATTTCTGCAGAAAATAGATTACATCCTCAGGTTCAACCCCTATGGTGATGGCATAACTAAGCATCCGATTAGTCCTCGCTCACTGCAGATCTTTAGACCCTTGCAGAAAGCTTATCCTTCTGGTCCACAAGAACATCTAGAGGAACAACACCCCCCAACTTGATTTCCTCAGATTCACTGAAACTAGACAGAGGGAGAATAGTCTATTCTTAGAGCAGGAAGACAGCCTCAGATCTTGCTTCCATTCCTAGCTGACACTGACAATGTATCATGTTGCTTATGGCATGAAAATGCTGAATGACTCCATTTACCCATATGGAAAGTGGATCAAAACCCCTGTGAGGCTCCATTAACTAATTCTGCAAAATACTTTTTGAGATTCAGGAATGTAATTACAAAACATATTCCACAGTGTAAAGCAGACAACTGGCAATAAGAATTAAGTGATTTCTTAGGTGATATTGTTATAGTAAGGCGGTATTGTTACTGAAATAAAATTTAATTTAGACCAAATAATGGCTATGTTACGCTGATTAAAACAGCCAGCCATGTAGAGGGACTAGGAGAAGAGGTCACAATATAGTCAAAGTTTAACTGTGGACCAGATGGACTGTGGAAGATGCTGTTATACACTAAGTTGACCTAATTCATCACTGTCAGGTTACAAAAGGGGTTAAAAATGGTTATAAATAATAATAAACTAACTAATAAACTTACTGATAAGCAAAATGCATGTAATTGCTGCTCCTTTTCCTGATATAACTATTCTGTCAGGACTTAGTAACTGAACTAAGCAGCAAGTGCACATCATATTTTAAAAAATTCCATGTACCTCAACTGGTGAAAGTATTAAAGCTAAGTACAGACAACTTCACAACAATCAACACAGGAATATATCTGAGTACTTAAAGGGAAAGTGTTTTAAACAGCATAGCGCATGTAGGTGACAGCTGGTTGAGGAGGATTCTTCTCTCCAACCACAAGAGTGGGGAACTCATTTGCAGGGATTGAGAACGCTGTTCCCAGGCTGTCCTCACTATTGTGTTTTTAGTATATTTGAGCATGGCATCTGAGAATCCATCAGTAGGACAGGCAGTCTTGTGGCAAAGGGACAGATTTGGGGTGAAGGAAGTGTTATCAAGGGAGAGGGAAATAGGCTGCTCAATGGATTGATTGCAAATGCCAATGTACTAGAGGGAAGCCTCTCACACAAGGGGGAGGTACACGTCGCTCTGTGTGTGGAACAGAACAGTGAAAAGCTCCCGAATAGGGCTGTCAGAGGTAGACTCAACGGTCATGTGCAGCCGTGGTGAGAGCTGTTTATCCATAGGTGTACCTCTACATGCATCAAGGGAAAAAGTAATGAACAGAAGAGTGTTCTATTGACGGTGTCATCAGCTGTCTCCCATAAGTTGTGGTATTCCCTTACAGATCAAGGATGCTATGGAAAGTGTGGGGGCATTACAAATCTGTTGAAGTCTCTCAGCTTTTATTAGTTTGATTCTTGGTACTGTAATACACCCCTATAGCAGAAAGCCACACTGCTCAGTCCCACATCATATGAAATCATTCAGCATTTTATGTACAATCTTCAACTTTTCATCAAAAATAAAGCCTAAAAAAAGCATTTTTGGTAGTATACAGAAGCATTTTTTCATTACTCAATGTTACACAGCACATACTTGACAAAAAGCAGAACCTGTTAGCATTTTGAGAATGAGGCAGCACCTGGACAAAGCTGGATGTTTCACATCCATGACTAGAGGGATAGCTTTAGCTGAATAAAGGAGAACATGAAAAATATTTCCTGAACACTCCAAAACAGTTTAACAGAAAAATAAAAATACATTTGTAAACAACCTTAAAACAAAAGCCCTTTGACAGTTCTGAAGTTATAAGAAGATGACCTGTTAATTCTCCTTGGCTCAGATAGCCATTGCTATCCTATAGTTTTCTGTGGGAGATGCAGAAGTATTTTCCTCATACAGAAAACTTCACGGAGGAAGTGGGGCAAATAGTTTAAATTTTTGGTGGAACTAGGGAAGGGAAGATTGAAAAGCACAGGACACAAACTCTATATTCCATCTGGAAAATAGTTAGAATGGCAATACAATCTAAGTAGTGAATGGAGCTGAATTCTGCAGTGTACAGTACTTAAACTTCTTAAATTTACATTGATCTCAGATTGTAAGATAAGCCCCTGTTCTAACTTGGACTTTTGTATTATGTACCATAAATGAAGGAGGCATTGCTTTCACTCCCATTATTCAAACTCTGCCATAAAGTGACTTTGCACATTAAGTGATAATATTAATTCATTTAAACACGTCTCATTATATGACACAGAAGAACTTCCATAACTGTCCTGGGAAATGATTTTGCATCTGTAATTATTAACCAACCAGGCATGTGAAGTCAAGCATTAGTATTCATTCTACGTTACTTCATGCTTAAACATGTTAAGAAGCTGCTGAACAATGACTGTGTCCATTTTGGTAGATGGACAGATGTATGCGAACAGCAATGCTTTGGATCACTTGTTCTATTTCTAATACTACAGTTATTTTCTCTGCCAATTACATTTTGCTATAAATATGTGTGCCCTTAAGTTGATCCCAATATCAATTTCAGCTAACTAATCAAATTATCTGCTAAGGTTTCGGGAATGATAACCCTTCCTTTATTTAAATAAAGTGAGGGAAGGATTTTAACTCTCAAAAGGCTTGCCAGTAATAGATTTATTTTAAAGTTAGAATGACACTGTTCAGTAAATTATCCTTCATCTTTGATATTCTTACACATTCACAATAATCTCAATGTTTATCCGACAGAAAGCAGAGGGGAAGAGAAAAGTCGTGAGGTTTTTTCCACTAAGCATTTTGCCAAGGGCTACCAATGAACCCTTGCACTAATTATTTATCTGAAATGAAGCCCAAAAACTAAATCACAAAAACATTTTGATCCTCTTTCTGATATTTTGATGATAGAGACTAAATCTTCATTTTATATTTTCTCTTTGTAAAATTGATAGTGACTCAGTTGAAAATTACAGTCCATAATCCAAATTATCCATTGTCAGTGAAAAAGAGTAGTTGTTTCTGCCCACCTAATCATGGCAAATAAAGATATTGACGATTACATGTTTTGTTGAGTTTGCTAAAGGTAATTCTTCAGTCACAAAGGCAACAGACATTTGTGACAGGCTTGTTTTGAACACTACTCAAATGATTGGAATAACTATGATTCTTGGACCAGACCTTAAGCCACCTCTCATTTTCTTATCAGATTCCTCAATCTGCATTCCCTACTCCATATCATGGTTTTGTATTTAACAATAAATAAAAAACACTCACCTCTTTATCCAAAACAAACTTATTTACATGTACGGTGTATACTGATGTTTTCTTTTCCACATTTCAGTAAGAGTTCAGAAAAAGATCCCAATAACTAATATGGAAGGAATGATTACACAGAACTTTATATTCATTTGCTTTCTGAATGGTCTTCCAATTTGCTACAGGCACAAAAAGGTTTCAAGGCCAACAGACACTTGCATACTGTGATTTTTGTTCTTTTATATAAGAGACCGACTTTGCTCAATGAAATACCATCATATTTTTTGTCCAGTATGATTTGGTGAAACTGCATGCCATACCCCACCCCACCTAAAAAAAAATACAGCCTTTTGCTTCAAATATTTTATGAATGAGAGATTACAAGAAATATATTAGTCAAAACACAGGGTTATCAAGCACTGAGCCAATGATGCTGGCATCAGTCTGACTACCATTTCGCATGTGGAAAAATGCACTAAGTCTACAGATAAAATGCATCACTAATGTATCATGAATTATTCTGGTCAATCAACAGCAGCTCTGCAGCATGGTGCCTGAAAAAATGACTGTCACTGTAAATTTGTTTGAGATGAGACACAAGAACAAAACCATTCTAAAACAGAAATTTTTGTTTTGCTCTTATTGAGGTAACATCAGAAATTAAAACAAGATTTTACAATTTAGCAGCCATTTTAATGCTTTTGTTAGGCCAGCCTTCACACACTGAGCATGTGTACAGTCACAGTTCACTGTATTTGCTTAAGCTGAGTGCTGGTGATCAATTCAAGTCACTGTTCTCCCACCCTGATCAATAAACCCATTGAACTGAACGTCCACCATAAGAAAAGGAAAATAAATGTTAAAAGTGCAGCAGACAAATATACGCATTCAGAACACACCAAGAAGCTAACACTCATGAGTTGTCATAATAAGAGAGAATACAAAAGTCTTTTCTGTGCATATTTTTGATTTGAAAGGTCCCAGTGAATCATGATGTGCCTTGCCGTTTCTGTTGCTGATTTCTGATGACCTCTAACTGTTTTTTGCATTGCTGGTAGTATGTTGAAAGACTTTTGTTTTCATCTAAAAGCTTTTTATGTTCTTGAACCAGACGGGATGTGTTTTGCTGGTCTTTTTCATCCTGGTCCAGTTCTGCTATTAGTTCTTGTCTAAAGATATAAAAATGTTAGCATTAAAACGTTACAGAAAATGAAAAGATCCTTAACATTCTTGCTTTTGTGAGCAGTCAGTAGTGCATATTTTTATTTTCAATCAAATTAAAATTTTTGTTTTGTTTGTCATTATGAGCTTATGAAGAATAAAGCTTGAGTATAATATTTAGTACAACAGAAAGGCCTAACAGTTCACCAAAAAACAAACAAAAAAACCCCCAACAAAACCAAAACAAAAAACCCTCAAACAAACCCTTCACTAATCTTTGATTCAGTCTGGATATAACGTAAGTAATGATCTATTCCCAAAACAAAGCTATATTTATGCAATTAAAACCAACTGCAAAGCAAAATCCTGGCTCTATTTCATGCCTTTTTATAACAGCTTTTAAGTTCAATTCTACTGCATCCAAAGTACTGCAGATAAATTCATTAAACATATTAAGCCCCATAGTTCCCCCAGAGTTATAGCTAAAGTCACATTTACAAATTATTTTAACATAAATGTTAGCCTACTCTAAAATCCATTCAACGTTTGAAATACATGACAATCTGGAAACATGAGATGGCAGATACCATTTTAAAATTATTCTCTGTACTTCTCAGTACATGAACTGAGTGATTTGGTGCTTTAACAATATTTATTAATATAGTATAAACACAGGTCTTCTCTATTAACAAAGAAGTTCACGCAACTGAACCTGCACTGTATATGCTGTCACTCAATCACCAGGACGCGTCACGGGTGAAGGAATCCAACTGCTCAGAGCTCATCACATAACTGTGGCCTAATGTACTGCCACAATTCATTCAGACTTAGTCCCTGATCCTATATGTACATGTGCTTAAAGCACATGAGTAATCCTACCGACCTCAGTGTGACTCTCAGGTTTTTGCAGGAGTGGGACCTTAAAAAGTAAAATCTGTTAAAAGCCACACTCCTACTTAAGAGGGTTGGTTTTTTTCAATGAATATTTATTAGTAATGGCTATTCTTTATCACTCAAGTCCTTTCTAAAGAAGTCGTAAAAATGAAAGACACTGAGCTAGAGAAATAATACTCTAGTACACATCACTTGTCTCATCTCACTATTTCTAAATCTATTTTTTCTCTTGGCGAGAATGGAACATGTTTTATGGCAATGCTCAGTGTGGTATAAACGTGCGCAGAGAAACGGTAGTACTAGATGTCACAAAGTTGGTTTAATTTTCTGGGAAAGAGTTAAACTAAGTTTCACCATTTTTATACTGCAACTCTCAGAAAAGCTCATTTTCTATTTTAAGCTGCATCCTTTTTAAAGTAGTGGAAACAAGGGTTAGGCAGACAATTTTCACTACTGTCATTTCAGATAATTGATACAGTAAGTATTCAAAATGTGTTCCAACAACTATTTTTAGAGGAGCAAAAAACCCCCCTTCCTGTAGGCTGATTACAAATTATTTTACAAAATCATTTATCTGTCAGCTAACTAAAATGAGTTTCATTTTATCATTTATGGATTGATTAAAGGGCAAGCTGCCAACATTTGGAGACAAAATGGTCAAGAAGAAAGTCAGTGATACTAATTCCCACTGAACAATTTGTAATTGCTATACGAAAGATGAAACAGTATTTTCTACCACACAGAATTTTAATTACTTCACTCACCAATAAAGACGCACTAAAAGCTTTTTTTCCTTTGAATACATATGTATAGATAGGTTACCGATAATGAATGAACAAATGAACTTTACTTATTAATAAAAATGGAAGAATTTTGTGTTTGAACTGTCTGGAAAAAGGTGAAATTAATAAATTATACTTCTACAGTGTGAGATCCTAAACTTACAAAAATAAAATCATCCTGAAAATGAAACTCATTTTACACAATAGATAGTTAAAGGATTTTCCAAATCAATACTATTTAAAAATACTATCTGGTTTTAGCAAAACAAAGGCTTATGGCACTTTTAAAGACCAACAAATTTATTTATCACATGAGCTTCCATGGGAGAAAATCCCACTTCGTCAGACACTTGAAAATTGAGAGCTTACAGAATGGGAGGAAAATAAATGCAGGGACGTGCAAGTCATAGGACCAGGTCAGCAAATGAAAGCAATTGTTTAGATTCAAACAATGGAGAACAGCATATTAGAGGGAGGTGAGATAAAAATCGCCTGTGGCAATAAGAAACCCAAAATCCCTATTTAACCCTAAGACAATGGTGTCAAACATTTCACAACCATTTCATATTTGAAGATAATTTTTATCTTCACATCAGCGGCACTGCTATGGGTATCTGCATAGCCCAACAACATGCCAACATTTTTATGGCCGGTTTAGAACAATGATTCCTCCACTCTCATCCCCAAGTACCATTCCCCTCCTTACGCTACACTGATGACGTCTTCATCATCAAGAGTATCCTTTCCATGGGGTCCAGAAGATTTCCCCTGAGATTTCAACAATTTCCATCCCATGATCAACCTTATCCTGGAACACTCTATGGAGAAGATCCACCTTCTGGACACTACAGTGCAAAATTATCGATGGAGACAACCACTACCCTATACCGAAAACCTACTGACCACTTTAGTTATCTACATCCCTCGAGCTTTCATCCAAGACACTACATGATCCATTGTCTAGAGTCAAGCCCTAAAGATATAGCCGCATTTGCTCCAATCCCTTAGAGACAGAGAGATGTCTTCAGAATCTCCATCAAACTTTCTTAAAACTGCAATACCCACTTGGGGAAGTAAAGAAACAGACTGACAGAGCCAGATGGCTACCTAGAAGTCAACTACTACAGGAGAAGCCCAAGGAAAAAAAGCAACAGAATGCCACTGGTCATCACCTAGAACCCCCAAGTCAAACCTCTACATCACAACATCAAGGATCTACAGCCTATCCTACAAGATGATCCCTCACTCTCTGAAGCCTTGGGAGGCAGAGCTCTCCTCAGTTACAGACAGCCCCTCAACCTTAAGCAAATACCCACCAATAACTAGAGACCAAACAACAGAAAAATTAAAGCAGGGACATATCCCCCGCTGCCAACTTTGCCCCCATATCTGCACAAAAGACACCATCACAGGACCTAATCAAGCCAGTTACTCCATCAAAGGCTCATTCACCTGCTCATCTACCAATGTGATTTGTGCCATCATGTGCCAGCAATGTCCCTCTGCCTTATACACTGAACAAAGAGGATAGTCTCTGCGCAAAAGAATAAATGGACACAAATCTGACACCAGAAATAACATTCAAAATATGGGAACACTTCAATCTCCCTGCTCATTCCATTGATGATATATTAATAGCCGTACTTAGGCAAATAGATTACAAAGCAAAGCTTCAAAGAAAAACTACAGAATTGGAATTCATACGCAGATTTAATACCGTTGTCTTATGGTTAAAATAGGGATTTCGGGTTCTTTTCTTATTACAACAGATGATTTTGCCTCATCTCCCTCTAATATGCTGTTCTCCACTGTTTGAAACTAAACAACTGTTCTGATTTGCTGTTAACAGCCTGACCTCATCTTATGCCTTACACTTCCCCGCATTTATTTTTCTCCCATTCTGTAAGTTCTCCATCTTCAAGCACCTGACAAAGTGGGATTCTCTCCCATGAAAGCTCCTGTGATAAATACATTTTGTTAGTCTTCAAAAGTCCCACAAGACTCCTTGTTTGTTTTGCTGAACTAGACTGACACGGCTACCCCTTTGGAACTTCTCTGGTTTTAAACCACTAAACTCCCAGAACAAATATTTTGGAAACCTAGTGTTCAGGATGCTAAGCTGAAAGACAGAGGAGCAAGGTTAACCTTGCCCAGTCTTCTCCTGTTCTCCAACCAGGCAAGCAAAAGCCCCATTCTGTACCTGGTTCTTGCTACCTCCACTGTACAAGAGCCCTAGATACCTCTATTCTCTCTGGCCCACCCTTTACTAACTCCAAAAGATAGCTTCCTCTTGTAGAGATTTGAGAGCCTCATGCTTCCCGCCTGTCTTATCTCAGCCATTGGGAATAACTAGCATGTTGCCAACCATCTCCAACTTCAATGCTCAGTGTATGCGACCTCCCCAACACTGCTTCCCAACATTAGAAAAGTGTATGGAACCTGCAGTGAGGGGAGGCAGGGCAAACACGGATGTACTGAAGGCCAGAGCTCTGAGTGACTTAGTGAGTACACTCTGGCCCCGATCCAGACAAGCACTTTAGCACATGGGTTTACTTTTAAACATGTGAACGGCCTCGGTGACATCTATCAGACTACTCAGGTGCTTATGGCTAAGATGCTACAGCTGGATTAGAACCCACATCCTTGGGGAAAAGCCCTGTATTTGTGTGATTTAATCTTATACAGTGATCAGTTATGATAATGCAGAACAGAACTTGAGATGCAGAGATGGAAACTGACCAGTTGCCAAAATACACACCTGGAAATTAGCTAAGATGCATTAGCAAAGTAAATAAGCAAAAACTGTAATTTAAAATGTAAGTACATCTTACAATAGTTAACTATTATGTGAGATTAAATTGCAATATGCCACAACAGAATGGCTCCTCTACCTCCAGCTAATGTAAACACGTATTACTGATTGCCATACATGCATGTGACAAACTTTTAAATGTAAAAATAGCCCAGAAGACAAGCTACGACACTGAATAAGTTTTTCAACTATTAAAAATACAACCCAATTAGTTAAAATGCTTATTATTTTAGTAAAAAAGGAATCTGTGCATGAGAACAGAAAGCATTTACAAGTATTTTACTCACTTTCTCTGCAACAGCAATGCAATTTCTGTCTGAACTTTCATATATTCTTGTGCCATTTTACAGTGCTGTTCAAATACAGCCATAGATTCTTTGGAGTTTGGGCATGGTGTTAGAGGCTGAAAATAAATCAGACATGTTAAAAACTAATCAACTGATATCTGAAAACAGAGTGTGTTAGAATGTGTCTGCAATATATTTATACTAGGCTTTCGAAAACCAGCAAGCTTTTAAAAATAAGTGTTAAACCATGCCCTGGAAAATTTTAGTGCGAAGTTGAATCAGACCTAAAATCTACATTTATTGCACTAAAACTTTGCTACAAAAGATGATGATCAAAGTGCTATTTGATCATCCACAGAACAAATAAAGTTTGGATGAGACTATAGTAATTTTATTCTGTGACCTCAAGCAAATTTCTTATTCAGACTTTTAAACTAAGATTTCAATTTGTTTGAAGGATCATATTTCCCATGGCTTGTTTTTAATAGCTTGATTAAATCTGAGTCAACTAATCTCAGGTTACAGAATAATTTTTTTTAGCCATATCCAAAAGTAAGACAGGACATAAACATCAATAAATATGCAAAACAATATTTTGTAGGTCATAATTACTTCACTCTGGGGAAAATGAAAGAAAAATGTTTTTAGACTAGTTTAGACAATTTAAAATTCACTTTCTCATAAGGTACACAATTATTACCTGCAACTGGTGATCTAGTGTAAGATATGCCATTGGGATGGAGTTATCTGACCCATTGGTATCTGTAACAACAATACCACCACAACTGTAAAATATTTTCAATTTTGTTAATTGAACGTTTCCATGAAGGACATATTTTATCAAAAACGGATTAGTTAACGAAACTAAACGTCAATATGCAGAAAGATATTATGAAAATATATCCATTTTCCTGGTGTGTGTTCACTAAAGTTACCTGAGAATGACAGCATTAGAGTATGATCTATTATACCAAAAAGCAACCAACATTTAAAAATTTAGTTAATTTTTATTTTTTTTTAATTAATTTCTAGAGATCACTTTATAGCTGAACCTAGGTTGTTTTTTTTCTGGGGCAGAGTTTGCATCCTTGCTCTCTGTTTATAAAATTATTTGCTATGCCATTCTTTTTTAACAGGGGTCAGCCTGTGAGCCTAGCAATCAACTTAATTTAAATTAAGGCTAGGAAAGCCAGCTCTGAGAAAACAAAATGAACACAAACATTGCTGAGTCATGACTTTCCACAGACATGAAATCAAACCTATAAGATTTGGCAAATACCTCCTCCTGCACCCCACATGCTGTAGGACATCTTTTTCTCTAATAGGCATAGCAGACGAATAATGTGGGAAATCTGTAACATTTTTGCTGGGCCTACTTGCTGCTGCTCTTTTTCATAAGAGTAGCACCATGGGACTTCCCAGAACTTTCACTCCCAAGTACACTGCTTGCTCCTGGAATCCCACATACTTTGTATCTTCAGAAGCCCAAAATCTAAGGGACACAAGGCTATTGCTAAATCTTAAAATACAACAGTAGAGTTAAATGGAGAAACTACTGGATTCCAGCACTGTGTGACTGCACCTAGAAGAGTGAATGATGGAGGGTGGTAGGTGGGAAAGCACCTGCCACAAAGTAGTGATGGGGGGCAAAAATGAAAAGGTGGTGTGCCTCACAGACTGCTAACCCACAAAAGCAACTTCTGAAGGTAAGGGAAAGGGGAGTGAGGAAAAGGAGAACCTGACTTTCTCCCCCTTAAACAGCACAAAGAGAACTAAGGATAATGACTGGCATGCAGACACTGAGTACCAAAAGAGAGGGATATGCTTTTACCAATCTTGCCCCAGAATGAGAACTTTCTGAAATAGTTCTGTTTTTTTCTGGTCAAATTTATGCTACTAAAGAACTAAAGACTGTCCTTGGATAGAAGAAGGAGAAACTCTGGCCTCCCAGTATAATTTCTGTGGCAAATATGTCAAAAAGTTTGCCCACTTGTGATCTCAGGATGTCACAGAGAACCCACTGTGTTAGTGTTTTGAACTCCTGATCCTTCTATAAGCACTGGGCTAAGGCTGTAAGATGACTAACTAGATTCCACTATTACATAACATTACACTCAACTATGTTTTATAAAAAAGTGATGCTACCATAAACAGAAATGTTTTACACACTTTTGAAAAACTTTTTAGACTAAGTTTTTGTAAAACATCTTGCAATAGTATGTGGTCACCTTCCCCATCCACCCCAGAGATATGGGCCTGAAACTGCCACCATTACTTACCCTGAGTAGTACTTTATCAAAAAAGTTGGCTTATTGAAATCTAGATATGTGTATTTATAATATACACATACAAAATGCTGCCTTGACTTTTTAAAAAACTGTAGTGTCAAAATTCATGCTCAACAGCATTAAGTAGAATCATCTTTTTATAGTGGTATCACAGGAAAATTAAGTATTTTGCTTTTAATGAACTATAGTTAAGAGTTTAGAGTAATTCCATTGAGTCTGCTTAAAATAATTTGTATAACTAGTGAGGAAACGGCAGTAATAATTTAAATGAGTCAGAAAACTAAAACCAAACAATTGCTCTATTATTCAATTTTTGTTTAAGGTTTACACACATATGGATATTAATCAAATTATATTATAAACCTCTCAGATTGTTAAGGACAAGAATAAACAAAAGAACAAAACACCTGTATCACCTGTAGATTCATCAGGTGTCCATGGAAGACTACGAGCTGGCTTTTCAGAGGTTGGTCCCGAGGGAGTGATCATCCTCACACTAGGACTAGATGACCTACTGCTGTTCCTGCTCTCCTGCACAAGTAAAACAAGAGTTTTAAATAAGACTTCTCTTGTACTCTCATGTGACAGTGACAAAACCAAACCATGGGAAGACTGGCTCAAGAGGTTGTTTTACCAGTCCTTGTTGAGCTGTCTGTCTGATATGAAGAAACAAGGACATTCATTTTATCCTGAAAGTTCTCAAAATGCCCGATAAACTTCATGAGAATATATAGGAATCATGTCATCCTCTTCTAAAATTTGTCTTTGAAATGTGAAATGGAATGAAAATATCAAAATATGATTTTTTTACTTCAGTTTACAGAAACATTTTCCTCAATATATTCAAGAGGTTGCATTTTGAGCATCCCATGATGACTACACACAACAATCTTCACAGCAGAGTCAGAAGTTGCATTCACTAGCACATCTCCGCTTTAGCTTATGAGAAAACTAAGGAATCGAGTTCATTTGCAGTGTTTCAGCAATAAGGAATGAAACAACTGCGCACAGCTGGAAGCAGTTCAAAAGCTATTCTGACTACAGTACACCATCATGTATTATATGATAGTTATTATGAGGATTCCTGTGTCATGATCATGTGCAAGAATTTAACTGAGTTGATCAAGACTCAGGTTACACGATTCATCTTTAGAAAACAAACATTTTAACCAACTGCAATGGAAAAAAGAACAATTAAAATAAAAAAAGCTAGTGGCTTCCCATGCCTAGTCTAAAAGGCAAGCAATTATCTTTTTAAGATATTGTAAAACTTCCCCTTATCCCAATCCATTTATTCCTCCTCTTTCTCTACAAAGTATGGACGCTGAGATAGACTCTATTCTTCTATTCCTCCTTGTGAGACCTCTCTCTTATGAGATACTGCTTAAAAAAGATTTACAATTTTATAAGATCTCTAAACTTTTAAGATTTTTAATATGACAAGCAAAGATTTGAAGACAGTATAGATTCAGTTAAATTTTTGTGAAGAAAAATGAAGCTGAAGCAGTAAGTCAAAAGATACGTTTTTCAATAAAAATTTACAGTGTTCCTAAAAGTTTACATTTGCTACAGTTTTATAATGCATTCAGTGCTTGGAAGTTAAGCTTATGTTATTCATTTCCAACTCTGTCATACGAGTTTCAGGCTTATAAGTGAAGATTTTAAATCAGTGAAGTCAATTTCCAAAGATTAACAAAGTATACATTATTGTGACTAAATTTATAATATGCTCCTTCCACTAACTGCTACAGTTTAAAAGGCTAGGGAAACAGGCAATTAAAAAACACAAGTGACCCAAACTGGTAAACTCCCATAATTTTTTAAGGAAAGCTCTTTATAAGAGCAATAATTCAAAGGTGCTAGTTAAAATAGGGAAACCGGGCACTTAATTATAGTCATTTTAGTATGTTAGACCATTTAAAATGTTACACTTATTTTGTAGTAGTTATCTATATAATGCTTATCTATAATAGAGAGGTATATGCAGATGGATCCAGCTACAGTACACAACTGATTCTTAAAATTAAGAACAAGCTATGAAAAGGTTTTACAAAATTAACTAACTCTGACTTCCTTTCCTCAAGTAAGCTTATTCCTCTAATTAAGCTATAACTCTTTGGTTATCAAACAATCTATAAGATCACTTTTTAATGCTAGTGTATTGTACTTTATCACCTGAAATGTCTACACAGAACAAGAAATAACTCCAAACCCTAAAGGTATGGCCGTACTGTGGCAGACACTTGTCCATGAGTCCTGTATCCTGTCTGTGACCGAGGCCAGTATAAATGTATCAGAAGAAGATGGAAGGAATCGAAGTGGTTTTATTTTTGTTTTACTGTTTTAATTATTCTGCGTTTCAGATTACATGCTCTTATACAGAAACAGGGCTATGTTACATACATACTGTACTCATTTCTGAGATAATACCAGATATCAGAATAACTAGTTTACGTATTTGGAAGAGGCTCTTGGAGTTGAGGGTTGGTCTACACTACAGTGTTAGGTTGATATAGAACAGCTTATGTCAACCTAATTATGTCAATATACACACCCCTCTGAGGTAAGCACCCCACTACACCAATCTAATAACCCCACTTCTGTGAGAGGTGTAGGTCTTATGTCGGTGTAGTTAGGATAACACATTGTCCATGTGGATAACTTACAGTGTGACATTCTTGTCACTTTCACACCTCCATGCTAGACATGTGAAACTGACAAAAATTCTGGGTGGATTGAAGGCTTCAGCTAAAGTTTCGTTGCCCCAGCCACCCTGTTGGGAGCCCTCAAGCTCCCCACTGCCTGCTGGGGGCACGGCATTCTTATATTGATGATGAGCTACCTTGACATAAACTACAAAATAAGCCAAACACAGACACAAAATCTTTGATGGCTGTTATTGGTCTACGGAGAGGGGGAAAAAAAAACACATCTCCCCTCCCCCAACACCAACAACCAGACTTCTCTCTTGCTCATCTTTTTTTTTTTTTCCCCCAAACATAACTACACATGGGCAAGATGATACATGCTCTTCAGTTATCACAATGGTGATATGAGGAATTGTGAAGGAGCTATTGGACAATGCAGACGAAGATATTTGTGGTCATGTTCAGAAGCACCCATCAGGATTGAGGCTCCATTTGTGCTAAGCATTGTACAAATGTATGTAACTACATGGTAAATGAAAATTAAAAACAGTCTTTCCAAAATAATGGTACATTAACTAAAGTTAGACTGGATTATATGTTGTGCACAATGCTTAATAGAGAAGCTTACAAATTTAAATAGAATACAAATATATTTATAAAGGCAGTAATCAATATGGTATTTAAATTGCATTCAAAATAGAACAGTGAAACATTTTCCCACCATTAAGAAAAGATGGATATTTGTCCTCCAGGACAAGACTATTAGTCGTATGCCATATTTTGGGAATGACAGAAGTAGTGAGGGTTCAGCATTTACGTTTATTCAACCTGGACAAAGAGTTGTATCTTCTCTCACAGTTTTCCATGTTTGGGCTCTAGTGAGTTTCTAATAAGAACAAGTGCTGGAGCAGGTGATTAGGAATGGAGAACAACATACTATTAACTTCTGCCAATTTTTTCCTTAGAATCGATAGTGAAATAAAGATCGTGACAGAGCAGAGAGGGAGAAGCAATCTCCAAATTAGCAGGCCCAGTCCATGTAAGGCTTTACAGATTGTAGCCAGTGTTCTGAAAATTATTTGTTACTTCTCTGGCAACCAATACAGTTTGCAGAGTAGAGGGGTTTAAAGGATTGGGTGAGAGAATGTAAGCAAACACTGCCATAGTTTACCAATAATGAAGGCTAGGTGAAAGAAGTTGGTCCAAGAAGAGACTACAGAGATGCAGAGAAGAAGGGTGTTTGCAATGAAGTAAGTGGAGGGAAAAAAAAATGTTTTTTCATACTCAGAAGTACAATCTTTTTATATATAATTTAAAATGATATATCTCAGTGTTTCTCAATGACCAGTCCATGGACTGGCACCAGTCTCTGAGATCTCCTGACGCAGTATAGGAAGTCAGTCCCTGGCATTAAAAAGGTTGACAAACATATGTGAAGAAACATAGGTGAACTGATAAGAGCTATATGGATTTCTAACTTTATAAACTGAATTTTTCTCTGTTATCTAATAAGTTGTTTAAATTGCTAATAACTGCTATTTTGAAAGTTTAAATTAAAAAAAATCATGGATAGCAAGGTCTCAGCTCAGAGTTTAGGAGCTCTCTCACGTCTGTTTGTCCATCCACACCTGAAGAAAGACAGGGGGCATTAATGTGGTTTAATTAAGCTCAATTTTATTCACTTAAAATATCTGGGCGTACCAGATATGTGATACTGTGCAACAAACTGCACAGTGAAGGAAGGAGGGAAAATAGAGGCATTGGCTCCCCAGTACTCCAGACACAGGAAGCCCAAACCCCGGCCCGCAGCAACCTTACAAGGGGCTAGGAAAAGGAGGGGATTGACTTCTCACACACCCTAAACCTGGTACAGGTCTTCCAAGGTTTCATGGGCGATGAATACCATTGCCCCATCCCCAAACTCTTCCACTCAGCAGAAAGGACAATGCAGTGACCTTCTCCTGACACGGCCTCAACTGCTTCTTGCCCTTCTTTTCCCCTTCTCACCTGCTGTAAGGATGCCCAGAAAGGTGCAATACCACTTTCTTCCAGCTAGTTGGACAAAGACTGGTTCACCTGAAGACTGCAGTGGGCATATCCTAGGAGACAAACCTGCTTGCTTTCTACACTAATTTGTTGTGTGATTGAAAAGCTTTGACTTGGTATTACAAGTTAAAAAGTCTTAGATTTAGACACTTCTACTGCTTCCCATTAACAGACCTCAAAAGAAAGAATGCAAAGCCCTATGACTTATTTATATGAACAATGCAAAATGTTATCTACAGTGTACTTTTTATGACATTTGAGGTACTACTTTATTCCGCTTACTTCGTATGCTATACTATGAGTCATACTTGTAATAGGGCACTTCAAAATGTAAAGTCTGAAAGGAATTTCAGATTGAAAGACCTAGCAGAAAGGTTAAACAAAGGAATTAAAGTTTCTAACCCTTAGGCTAGCAGAAGTGGAAGGGATAAGGGAAAATGGTGAAAGCTACTCTGGCATCACATTTTGCTCTCAGGTGTGAACAAAGATACCAGCAGAGAACTATGAGGTGAAAAAGTCTTTTGCTGTTATTCCTGGCCAAATGTAAGTTTACTGTTAATTTCACCTAAATGTTCATGAAAGAGCAATGATCTGAGAGGAACACAGCCAGAATCTCTAAGAAAGCAGTACATAGCAGCTTTCAAAAACAAGATACCTGAAAATTAAAAAATCCAATACAGATGCATATGTCTAGTCTATTGACTAGACCATTATAATCTGGTACCTGCAAACAATCATTTTTAAAAGCTAACAGAAGGAACTGAAAGTTACAAATGAAAGCATCTATATCAGAATATTTAATATTGCACAAAAGAGTGGTATGTGGGTGTGACCAAAGTCCACTGAATCCTTAATAAATAAAATAGTTAAACATATTACAGAATAACCAAAATAGTTTCAATGTTTTTCAAGTTTTTTCTCTAATTACACTGTCTCGCTAAGTAAATGCAGAATGATCTATTACTGTGCAAGTATCTGCAGAATGCTTTTATTTTAAAAACTCTGTTACCTTCTGTATGCAATATAACCATTTTGAAATTTTAAAATAGATTCTCATGCTTTCTTCTGATATATGCACATATTCACAAATACGCCAGACAAATTAGATTTTGGGGGCAGGACAGGGTTTCTGTTGCTACAACACTGCATGAAACTGAAGAGAGATCAAATGTTAATCTCTTTGATGAGTATACACCCCTAAAATTACCACCTATTTTAGATTACTAGAGTAGGCTGTTTAATACGGAAACCTGATTAACACACTGAGCTCCTATTTTTCCATGTTCAAACTACAGCAGGGATCTTAAAATTATAGTAGAACCTTGTTAATTCACACTAATGATCAAAAATCTACTGTGAATTATTGACAGACAAATTAGCAATTAAATGAACAAAACAAAAACAAACAAGGATAAGCACTGCTAATTATACTTTGGTCATTTGAGACGTCTTGTTTAATTTCAATATTTCATATTTAAGCGTGTATCACTGTGCTTGTTACCATGGTATCTGGACATCAAACACAAAAAGCAATAGTTATTGGTAACTTGTAAAAGTAATGAAAGTCTTAGGAGCAGACCTTGCTCTAGTACTTGGTTATTTAATTTTCTTCTAAGAAGTGGAGAGAGATCACTATAAGTACTCATTTAGATTTGTGAGCTAATATTATGTTGACTTTCATCACCAGTACATACGAAATTATGCAGCATGCACAAACACAAAATATTTTTGAATAAAGATTACGTGCTGCTTACGCAAGTTGTAATCAAGAAATTTATCACCTAGACATCTTTCATAAGCTTCCCTTTCACAGATGTTATTTTAGATTCTAAAACCACTGACGCTACATTTTGTAAATTATCTCATAACACGCAGATGAAGTTTTAAAGGCCAGCTCTACACAGGATATGTTTACTGTTCATTTCACCTAAATGTTCGTGAACGACAAAGAAGCCACAGGGTGAAATATTTTACCTGATTGGATTCTGTTCCAGCAACACTAAGGTCTTGAATGGATCTCCGCCTCTGTTGTCCGTTTCCTGCCGGAAAAAAGACAAAGCCAACACGCTAAAATGTACTCAAACAAAATAAAAAGGGTGCGACTGGTGCAGAAGGAGTTTGGAATTTGTACAAATCCACAGAGAGAAAGTGAGAGAGGGAGAGAGAGACAGCTGCAGAATTTTAACTCAAAAAATGCTGGCCTGTCAACAGAAAGTATATCCTAATACAATAACCACTCCTACCACATGAATAGCTTCTCCACCATCTTCTGTCACGTGTGTTTGAACAGGCTTAGCACTCGGGGTAGGGGCTGATGACGACATCTATTTCAAGTGAGTTACGTTATGGGCATTTCTAGAGCAAGGCTGCTATGGTAAGATGCTGCCAGCTCTAACCTGTTGTTCTTTGAAGTGGCACACAGCAAAGCCTTCTGTCTGGGTTATGTTCCTCTCACGCACATTAAGAAGCAAGAAGAAACCTTTCATTTTGACTGAGAGTGAAATAAATTCTTAGTCATCTTTTTATGAGTAAAAATATTTCCTAGTCTGAAGATTAGGGCAGGAAGTTATCTAGCTAAGTCACATCTTGCTATCAATCTCTGAACACAATGCGGTAATCTTTCCTCTTCTCTTTCCACCCATTGGCAATTATCAACCATTGACAGCTACAGAAAACAGCTTATATTTGAATACTGCAAGTCCATCAAGGAAAGGTTTATGAAACTAAGTCTTCTGTAAAGTACAGTGGGTTATTGTAATAGAATTTCCCTCAGTACTTTGATTTTTATTAATATTGTTTATATTGTCTCCTGAGATGACAGGTCAGCTGTCCAAAAGTAGACACCAAAACACTATGAGGAACAGCTGACAATGCTCAAAATTCATGGTCTTCAACGTGAATTACATAACTTTTCTACTAGTAGGTAGAATTTAATACACATACTATAACAATTGCAGCACCATAGTATTCAACAGTCAGAACTTGATCAATGTTTTGTAACATGCTGCTCATTTTTTAGACTTTTAGATCTTATTTATTCAGAGCCAGTTCAATAGGCCTTAGCAGCCTTTCTAGATAGAAGTTTTAATTTGCATATCAATTAAAACTAAAGCATGAGAATGGCTACCTAATCTCATCTACACAGTTTAAGAAATCACAAAACAAGGTCCTTTAACCAATAGTTCTGTGTAGAGGTCCTGTCTATTCTAGAAACACGTTACCAAAAAGTGCAAAATTCTCAGCACCGTCTAGTCATTTGACATTTTAATTCTTGTAACTCTAAAAGTAGCCAAGCAAGAGAACAGTTAAGAAAACAGGACTGGGTTGTTTGAAATTGGGGTTTTAGTCTGACACTGATTTGCTGTCTGACCATAAACAAGTTACAACTGCTCAGTCTTTTCTACACCAGTACTTTGGGGAAATCAAGAAATACTTACCAATGGAAAAGTGATGTTGTGACGCTTAATGAATGTTTATAAAAGTGATGAAAGATCTTACAAGGCACCAGGTGATAATTATTAAACTCTTCCATTTAATATAACTATTCCGCCATTTAAAACAGTGTTATTCATAAATAGAAGACTTATGCTGTTGATAGTAGCTGCAGCTCATCTTGGTATTCAAGATATAGCTGATCCACCCATGACTGATACAGCAATTATGTGCACATTTCATTCAACAGCACCATTCTAAAATTAGCTCGTCTGAAATAAGCTTGCAAAAATATCTGGAATTCTCATTTCAGATTAGCAACATTTGTGAATTTGAAGAACCCGGCACATGTGTTGCTGAAACATTAGTCATGGTTGCCAAAAAGTTAAAATAATCAGGGTGGGGTGGAAGTAAAAATGAACACTTTCTGAGAGCAGCAAGAGAAGACCGATTGATTGTGTTATAGTGAATGAGAACGCCTTTACGTGAAAAATCTCCATGTTAGCAGCATGAGGCAAAAGCAAGCTCTATTAGGCAATATCATTTTAATTAGCATAATTACAACTGACACCTGGCAAATCATTCACACAAAGCAGAAACAAAGACTGCAAATCAACAAATACTTGTTGCTCCAGAATCAATTTAGGAACATGAACACAGAATACATTTCCTTCACTTTAAGTAATTATTTTTCATCTTTGTATATTTTGAAGTAGTTTTGAACTTGCTCTTGCTCTAGTTTTTAAAATAACTTGTTTAAAGTTTCCTCTTTCCAGGAAACTAGAACAATGTCATCAAAATGGATACCCCCCCCCCACCACAATACGTAGCAGTTATCTACAATATTTAAAGGACGAAAGTGATGCGCAGTGGCAGGATTTCAACAATGTACTGGATTTTAAGATTACAATTCAACCATCAACCAATTACTCATCTGGTTTGAAAAAGACAGTTATAATGAAAAAACATCACCAAGTGAGGAAATAAAATGTTTTTTTGGAATGTGTTTACTTATGAACTAGAAAGGAAGGCTTTTAAAGAAAAAAAATGACGACATACCAAGAGGAACAAGTTATCAAACCGACGGAGAAACATATAACATTTATGGCATGGCAGTTAATTCAAAATAGGAAGTTTAATAAGATCTTTGAGACAAGGCCCATTTTAAAGTTTTTCTGCAATTAGACTCTCTTGACCTATCCTATGTATATCTTGTGGGTAAGAGTCAAGGTTACTGGAATGTCTATGGCATATTTTCATATATATGTCAAAATTGCCATTGAATTCAAAGTATATAATATAAGGGTCCAAGTGCAGCCACACAAAAAAGTTGAGGGAACCAGGACTGTTTACCTTTCTCCTGCCTCCCTACCCCAAGGTTGCACAGGTAACTTTAAGTCTAACATTTTTCAACTTCTGAGAGCTTGATTTTGCAACTTAACTTTTTTTTAAAGGTAGTTTTTCCTGTATGTAATAGATTACCTTAGCAAATCATCATCAGCCTTTTGAATACATAGGAGTTTGGGGTTTGTTTAAGTAGCAATGCTGCTGTTATGTATTTTGCGTAGAGCCAATATTAATTCATCTACACTACAAAGGAAAGCCCCCATCCCAAAAATCTTGGTTGACTTTTCCAGGGAGAGGAAGTCCTTGCTTCACTTGGAATAAGATCCTTGTTTCTGTTGAGCCTGAAGCTCCAACGGTCAGGAACTCTGTCCTGAAAATATTCTCTGACACACATCCTGGCTACCTCCAATATAAAATTATTTTAATTCATATGTTCATCAGGACACCTTTGCTGGCATGCCATCTACGATACAAAGAAGGGGAATACCTCTCATACAGACCATAGGTCTGTGGTAGGGGATTCCCTTACTGCATGCAAGAGGGTCAAGTTCTGTCTTAAGGTCCTTATCATATCCATGTAAATAGGCATGAACGTCCTAGAGGTGCATCCCACTGCAGCAAATTATGCTTCCAATATGAAGTTTTTTATGCCAGTCCAATTCAAGGAGGCTTGAAAGTTTACATTTCTTTCTTTAAAATGGGAATACTGATGAAAACATGGTGAACTTTTAAGACCACTGAAAAAGCATTACCCTTGCTATTATAAAAGTCCAGATATAATATTATTGAGGTATCTAATAATTGGTTCAGATACTTTTCTTTTAAAAGATTTTGGTTAAGATTATACCTCCCCCGAAAAATTATTAAAGCCAAGTCCTTTATAAATGAGGGGTCTGGAGTGGAGGGACATTTAAAAAAAAAAATATAAAAGCATATTTTGTTTTTGTATAAATTGTTGAAGGTGTAATTAATCTTCAAATGACACTCAGCAGTGAGTGATGTAATTTTAGTTGTGAATGTTTATTTTCACATGTAAACAAAAGTTTTAAGCCCCATTTAAACTGAAAAACTGTGGAGGTGCTACTGACGACTACATAACAACGCTACCAATTTACTTACAAAATAATGGAAACTGGCATACCAGCCTCCAATGCATCTATACGGTCCAGAGGGGTAGCCATGTTAGTCTGTATATAGCAAAAACAATGAAAGTCCTGGGGCACCTTAAAGACTAACAAATTTCTTTGGGCATAAGCTTTCGTGGGCTTCTACCCACTTTGTCAAATCTGACTAAGTGGGTTGCAGCCCACAAAACCTTATGCGAAGAAATCTGTTAGTTTTTAAGGTGCCACAGGACTTTCGTTGTTAAAGCATCTATGCATTTCTACGGGTTTTCTATAGTTATTATGCAAAATATCAACTAACTCCCTTAATCTCCATTCAAGATGTACCTTTTGATATGTACAGCAGCAACGTTATAAAGATCACCGAATCTTTGTATTTATTCTGTACTACAGAGTTATATATAGAACTGACTTGGGAACTGATTAACTTCTTTGGGGCAGGGACTTTGTTTTTTGAGACAGTATGCTTTACATTGCATTACATAAAGCACCCATCATTAAATACAGTGTTTAGTTAAAATTAGCCTTACTGCAATATATGTGGCACCCCTATATTTTGAATGTGGAATATAGCGTGGAAACAGTTCTACGAATAAAGTGGTGATAATCAAATTTTTTAAACTAGGGACCACAGTACTTGAATACCAATAAGTCTCATGTTGGTAGTCCAGCATTTTTAGTTGATGATGTAACATAAAGAAAGACCCTGGGCTCATAAGGTACATGCAAAAACTATCTAATAAATGGAGTTGCCAGTACAAGAATACTGTAATGCACATAGGACTTATCAGGGACTTCTTGACTGACTAACTTTTTATAACTGTTTGCTTGCTTATCTTGATCATATTTTGCATTCTATTTCAATACATACTTTAAAACACCTGACTATTAAACCTTTGGTGGCCATACTTTTTTCTTTTATAAAGTCTTTTTAAAAATGCTGGTCTGCAGTATATATGCCATATTTGCTAGAACTAAAAGTAAGGAAGGTGTACTTTTGTATGCTAACATTTATACAGACATAAAAACACTCCTGGAAGATTAGTTATCAAACCTGAAAGTCTCAAATCTGTTTAACCAGTTTTTTAAAGCTTTGCATAGTAATGGCAAACTCTGCTTTTACCTATTTTAAATGCAAGTGTGTTAAATGAATGAGAATTATACTCACGTAGGGTGTTTGAAAAAGTCTTTAGAAAGAATTGGCGTTTGGAAAATATATATCAAAGCTCTTTATCTTACAAACATACCACTTTGAGCTGTTGCATTTTTACATTAGATAAACTAAGCAGCCTGAGCAGTCCATAAATGAGAGGCCTCCAAGGAAAACACAGATAGACATTGTGACTCAGGAGCTAGCACTTGTGCTAAGTCATTACTGTCCCAGTTCCTTAGGAGTATTAGAGAGAGCACTTTTGTGATCTTTTGGATAAGATGTTAAAATGAAGTTCTTACCCATCTTTGGTCATTTCAAATCATGTAACATTTGTAGAAGAGCAGCTTTGTGTCCTACTCAAATTCTAGTTTGGGCAACTACATTTGGCCTACATCAAATACCTCTGAAAATTGTATTTAAATAGGGTAGTCTTCACCTTGTCTCAAAGCATCGTATTGTTTTGCTGTTATCTACTCTGGAAATGGCTGTATTTCAGTGGTTAGTGAAAAGGTCTATACAGCTAGTTTGCAAGGCTCTTTGGATAAAAAGTTATGATCATATTTGTTATACATAAAAATGTCAGTCAATTAATAATGATCTCAGTAAATCTATCAACACTGGGGGAAGTCAAACAAAAACTGAATTTAAATTTTTTTTTTTTTTTTTTAAAAAGATGAAGTTAAATGTGAGGGAAGGCCTTCTGGAAAAGGAAAGTGAGGGGTAAAAACAAAAACATGTTGGGGCTGCCATCTTGAGGGCTTTAGAGGAAAACCTTGCTGCACTTTAACAGTGTGAAACCCAATATGTTGCTTACAGGTGACAACCCTGCAGAGCTGAGCAAAAATTTCAGAGAAAAATGCAGTTTTGGTTGACCTGAAATAATTTGTGTTGAGTTTGCCAAATACTTTTGATTGTATCAAAAATTTGAAATGTTATGTTTGGTAACGTTGGAACTAAATGGCTTGTTTCAACGTTACCGAACATTACAATTCTGGGGGGGCTGGAGTCACAAAACTGCCCAGAGATTGTGGTGTCAGCAGGTTCAATTATCCTCTGCCTGATCTGGAGAAAGATGGATCTCCCACATTGAAATAGAGTGCCCTAAATGCTGGGGTATGGAATACCCTGATGTAGGTGTCAATCTATTTTTCTGAAGATGTTCCATGGTGTATAAAGAAAAAACAATCATTCATAGTGGCAATTCACAGTCACTCCCAAGAACAATGAAAAGGCCAGCATGAGAATGACTATAATCTGATGATTAGGGCACTTATCTAGGATGTGGGAGGTGCACGGTCAAGTCCCTGCTCCAATGACTATACATGTACTACATAAAAAATGAAAATATTGCACGTATGTTTTCTCTGCAATTTCGTTTCATATACAAGATAGTCTTTAGTGTCAAGAGATCAAGGCCAGGCAAGGGCTCAATCTTATCTATGAGAAAGAAGGAAATGTGGACTGCACACTGGCAAGCTTCTTTTTTAGAAGGACATCATGAAAAATCTTACTGGATGGTCTCCATCTGCAATCTGTTTGAACTGGAGCAAAAAGTATTTTTTGAAATAGTGTGATCATTATTCCAGTATCTTAGTCAATAGACCCCGCTCACATGGACTGTGATACCTGATATGATGACTGCAGGGACATCCAGAATGTTGCCAAATGAAGCAGTTTTACGATGGCCTCGTTTAGGCTTGGAATAGGCTGAAAAAGTACACATATACAATACACATGCAAACAGCTACAGAGGTAACACAGCAAATTATTAAATACATACCACTGCTTTTTCACACACTTGTTAAACTAAGTACATGCAAAACACGTCACGCTGCATAAACTGCACAGCTTTCCATTCATGCTTAAAAACAGTAAAGAAATTGTTAAAAGCAAAACACAAGTAGCTGTCAATACAACATAATTAGCTGTAGTTAGCAACACAAAACTCAAACAGACAGCAGCACGACAATGAGGAAGGGAAAACTGAAGTGCAACCATGACAGTGGAGGACAACTATTCACTTGTTCCAGTTCACCTGCATATTAGCAATAAATGTCTTTCCTTTATTATTTAAAATTAGAGAAGACTTCCTCCATCATTTTATTCTAGTCTCAGGCTAACACTGTTTATAAATAAGTTTAAATTTTCAAGTTGGGTGCTTTCATTTCTTTCGTCATCTCCTGTAAAAGTGAAATCCAAACAATGTCCAAGATAAGCTCACTTTAATATTATAAGATTTGAAGAATCAGGTGCCTCTGACTAAATGCTTGATGTTTTGTAAGAATAGCCACTTCATACCAACCTAAATACTCTAGAATTAAGCATACCACTCAAGGAACTATTGAAATAAAAAAAACCTAACCAAAAATCCTTATGTTTGTCTAAGTGGAATTGTTATCTACTCTAATCATGTCAAACAGCATAAAACATACTTACAAAAGTTCCATTTGCCACATGTTCTAAGAGGAAGCAGTGGTAAAATATAGGTCTGCAGTTTAAATAATTAAGTCCCATTTGAAACAAATTTGTGACTGCGTCTCCCAAAGGAAAATGGCTCTGGCACGTTTACCTGAAAGAACTCTCAGTAACTGACAAACGTGTGCTGCCTGATTTGTTTCTATGGCCACTCTAATAATAGATGGAACAAGAGGATTAGGTAATTCTTAAAATACTTTTTGATTCATTTATTCTTGACAACAGCCTTATCCTCACTAGCAACATAACTTTTTTTCCCAGGAGTATAATGTATGCTGCCCAGGGGTTTCAAACTCATTTGCTATGGGGGGCCAGATTTGACTTAAATGAACTTCAAGTGGGCCCTGTATACCATATATTGAACTACTATGGCACTCCTGGGGCATCATAGAGTGCTGTGTATGTGAGTCTCGCACGCGCGCGTGTGTGTAGCACAGTCATGGGCCAGATGGAAGAGGATCAGGGGCTGCATTCGTCCCGTGGGTCTCATGTTTGACACCCCTGTTGTAGACTGTAACAAGTTAATGAGACTAAGAAATCAAGATTGTTTTGTCTCCTTTCATCCTGAGTCAGAAAAATCCGGCTAGATTAGTCTGGCCTGATTTCTACTAGCTTGCCACTGCCAGAAAGGAAATCTATTCCTTTATACTTGTCCTTTTCAAATCAACTATCTTTACTTAGACAACTGAATTAAAAAAAACAGCCATAGCAAAATCTTGGAACAACATACTTAGAAACAATTACAGGCAATATTGAAAAATAAACAAGGAGTCTTGTGGCACTTTTAAAGACTAACAAATGTATTTATTTAGTCTTTAATTGTGCCACAAGAATTCTTGTTTGTTTTGCTGAACTAGACTGACATGGCTATCCCTTTGAAACTTGGCAATACTGAAAAGAACCTACTTAAGGAAGATAGACTGAACAGATTCCAAATGGACATTGGGGAGAATGAGAGTTACCTCTATTAGTAGTCAAATGAGTTACATCTGTTCCGATTAAAATGAGGCTCCAAATATTAAAACTAGGGCCTGCCCAAATTCATGGCCATAGGTTTTTTTTAAAAAATGTAAATTTCATAGCATTAGATATTTATATTTGAAATTTCAAGATCTGGGGTGTGTGTGGGGTGTTCCTGTCTCAAAACGGCTCATGTGTTTTGTGTGTGTGTGGGGGGAGGAGAGGTGAGGGGGGTGGTATTACCTTCCTTACTTCTTCTGTGCTGCTGCTGCTGCTGGTGACACACAGCCTTCAGAGCTAGGCACCTGGCCAGCAGCTGCCACCTTCTGGCCACCCAGTGCTGAAGGCAGTCTCACAGAAATAAGGGTGGTATGGTATGGTATGGTAGCAAGGGTGAGTCACTTTTTTAGGGTGGATGAACACCCAGGGAATCATTGCAACTCCTTTCTGAGTTTGGACTCCCAGTGTGAAAGACGCTGGTCTTCCCTGTGAAATCTGCACAGTATAGGGTCAAAGTACACAGAAGACCAGACTTCACCGTCTATGACACTTTTTTCACAGCCATGAATTTGGTAGGGTCCTAATTTAAATCAGTCAATCAAACAAAACACTCCAGACTGTTGCTGGGTACACAGTTGCCTTGTGATGGCCAGACTCATCAGGAACAGAATCTCAACAACATAGGGGCGAAAGTTGTCAAGAAGTAATTGTACTCAACTAGTTATAAGAGTAGTAACATAAAACAGTAATCCTGGATTGACACGCATGAAATTATAAACCCTTCAGGGAAGGGACTGTGTCATCCCATGTGTATGTCCCGTGATTAGCACAACAGGCCTTTGGATGTTAACCTATTTTATTCAGCTCAGGAAAAATTTAAAAAAAAACCCCTAAAACATTTTACTAGCCATGGTGCACAAGAGTCAGAACACCAAGAACATCCCATTATGTGAAAAAGTGATTACTACAAATTTTCAAAGTGATGAAAAAATACTGGCTCAAGTAGATAAGGACTTACTAACAGTGGTAGCTACTGTTTCTGGATTCTGTAAATCTAAGGATAAAGCTCAATAAAAATGACCATTTAAAATTATGAAACAAGTTAATAAGTAATAAAAATGGGGAGGAGAAAGCAGTGTTTGCCTGCCAGATATAAAATTCTGTTAATTTGCTTATTAGGGAAAAACATTCCCTCACTGTTTGCACCATAAAATAATGAATTTAATAAGGCTACTATTCTAAACCCTCATCTTACATCAATGATTCATCATGTAAACAAAGGAGCTGCTTTCGCTACCAGGCAAAATACACGTAGCTGAACTTCTTTACAAAGATATCCAAGTTCTGCTTCTCTGGGGGAGATGGGAGGATTATATTATTATTTGAACAACATAACTAAATTATTAGTTTGCACCTATTTTCTTTCAAAACAGGTTTTTTAATTTAGTGGTGGAAAGAATACTGCTTTTAACTCGACCTACTGCATTTTACACTATCAAAATAGTTTGGAAGTGGTTTGGAGTGCAATGTAATTCAAATAATAAAAATGACAATGGATTGAGATTAACATTCGGATAGAAGCAAGGGGAAACTTGCATTAATGATACAAGGCTCACACCGAGGAATCCCAAATTCACGTAATACAAGCAAAATGTAATTTAACCTTTCTAATGGCAATCAAAAGAAATCTTTGCTGTAATCTCAAACTACACACATTTTTTTAAAAAAATTATTTCTTTTCAGAGCTGAGAGCCCAAAATGTGCAAGGAGCTGGTATCTTTGTTTCTAGACTTGACAGGATTTGATTTAAAAATTGATAGATGTTGGTAAAGGTCGATTTCAGCGGACACAGTAGAACTGATTAAAAATATCCATCAGTAACAGCTGACCCAAGTGCAACTTCCCCCCGCACCTTGCGCCTGCAGGAACTGGGCACCACCAGCTTTGCAGCAGCTTAGAGAACCCGCTGCAGACCGGCTGTCATGGGAGGGAGTGAGCAGGGCCATGAAAGCAGAGCTGCAAAGGGCTTCCCTGAATGACTCTGGATACCTGCAAGCTCTGGTTCAGGTGGGGTAGAGCAGAGACTGCAAAGAGGATGAGCCCCTGCACACAGGGGAGACTACTCCATTGTTGAATGTCTCTTTCCTAGGTAGACGCCATTCAGCAGCGGGGCTCATCCCCATCCTCCTTACAGTCCAACGGGGAGGTCTCTGTTTTGTTTTACGAGGACCACAATTTTCCCTTCACTTTGCACCTGGAGAGATTGGGTGACACCAGCCCTGCAGCAGCATAGGGAGCCCTCTGAAGCAGGGCCGGAATAAGACTCCACTCTGTTGGGCCCCTCCACCACAGTGGTGCCCAGCCTGGGGGTGTGACAGCACTGGGACCCGGACTGGCAGACCCACCAGCTGCACGTGGTAGGGCAGTGCTGGGGGACCAGCCAGCCACTTGGTTGGGCATGGTTGGCAGTGGGAGGGCCCTGGGCCTGCAGACCGGCTAGCTGTGGGGGCCCCCCTAAAGCCCCTTTGTTAATCTGGCCCTGCTCTGAAACCCTGCTGTCATCACTACACTCATTCAACAGCTTTGAGTGCCAGGGATCTCTGCTCAGCCTCACCAGACTGCAGCCTTCCCCGCATCTTGTACTTGCAGAGATTGGGCATCACCGGCCATGCTGGGAGTCCTCTGCAGTTTGGCTCTGATGACCTTGTTCACTCACTCATCAGCCAGGAGCACATCAGTGGGACTGTTACCAGGCAAGAGGTGTTCAGCAGCTGTATGGCCTCCTCCTCACAGCCCTAGCCAGGGGTTTCTGCTCCACCAGGACAGGAGCACAGCCTCCTCTGCATCATGTGCTCAGGTGTCGTGGGCCCCATGGCCCTGCAGGGAACCCCCTGGTACCCTGCTGTCAGCTCTGCCCTACCCACAACCCAACCTTAATTTCCTGCAACTGTAAAAATAAAAATTTTAAAATGGAAAAAAATTAAAAATAAAAATCTATATTAACTGTCAACCTTACCAAATCAAAATCTGCCAAGTCTATTCATATAAATTCTTAAGTTTCCTCGCAGGTCTCATGTTATTAAAAGGAGATTTAAGGATAATCCTTGTATGAAATTATGTACACATTAAACCACTTTCAGCTCCTTTCACCTCTCTCTACACCCCTGCCCCCCAACTTTATTATTTATTTTTACCTGTGCTAGCAACAATTCTTGCTTCTATTTCAGACATGTCGGCACTCATCCTCTTGCCTTCTCCTGAAGCAAGGGTTGATTGTGGTCGTCCACGAACATCTGACAAGCTCTCCACACTACTCCCGCGAGATGGAGGTAAACTCAAACGGCCAGGATCAACCTGTTAAAATAGCGTTTCATGTTAAAATATATGTTTCTCCAGAACACTTTATGATTCCTGTATTTATCCCTATATTCAGAAACAAGCAGTTAAGAACACTAATAAGGGAATAAACCCATATATATTTCTGTAGTAAATACTTATGCTGTGGTAATATTTATTTATTTTTAAAACAAAAACTGTGTAACCAATTATTATAGCATGTACAGATGACAAAATACGTTGTGATTTTGAAAAGTACTTCGCATTAGCCTAACTTTATTCTCACTGATGTCCTGTCACTGAGGACAAGATCTGTTTTTCCATCATAATATAAACTGTGGATATATTTTCATTATTTGGATAAATGTCTATTTCTTTTTGGATTCATACCAATCTCTTGGTCTCAATACCATCCTGTAGCAATGAGTTCCACCTGTTACTTATATACTTTTTTATAAAGCATTTCCTTTAATCAATTTTAAATTTGCTCACTGAAGCTTTCACTGAATGCATACTATGAGAAAAGGTAAATAGGAGCTTCCTGATTTACCTTCTCAATGACATTTCTGATTTGGTATACCTCATTCATGTCCCATTATTCCTCTCCTCCCTAAACTAAGAAATCCCAATCTCTCATTGGTTCTGAAAGAAAGAGAACTAATGTGCCTCCCATGCTTAGCTGTGTAATGTATTATGTCCTTTTTCTTCCCAGAAGGAACAATCTTGTTTTGCTTTTAATTTCACCTTGACTGTCTCATCTTCTCTCTTCCCCTGCTCCTTTTACTCCTTCCCTGCTATCCCAGTCATGCTAACTATCTGGCTGCTACTGTACTAAAAACTCTCCCACACACCTCACTCATATACCTCCTTGAGGAAACTCTTAGCTCTTCTCCCAGTGGTGGTCAGTGATTCTGAAGGTGACTACTGTTCATACTCCTCTCTCAATTCTCTGCACCAGTAGGTCCTATGGAGACAACTAGATGTGCTACTCATTTATGTCTGCTTTTACAGAAGTCTTCCTATTGATAAGAATTCTTCTGCAAAAACAGCTGTAAATGGGAGTCAGCATCATATGTTCTCTATGGACCATCAGTAAGTGCAGAGTAGACCATTAATTGTTGATGTACTACATTATTTGCACTGTTCTTTATAGACCAGAAAAAGCTTATTGTTAAGAAAACCATTTCTGTATTTTAGAGCAGTGCGGTTTTACGATGATAATTTTTTCCGTTGGTTGCCCATTTCCTCATTAAGGTGCAAAATTTTATTCACTTGCTTACCGATTGCTTTGCTGGATTTTTCATTTGCTGTGCCAATTTTGATTCTAAGCGTTTAATGGTATCATTGGTAGCTGTTCCTTGAAAGTCACTTGGTTCCATGTTAGCATCACTCTTGTTACTGGTGTTTGTAGAAGTAATTTCCATGAATGAGCCTATAAAAAACAGCAAAACCAAACACATTTTTTCTATTTAATTGAGAAATCTCTTCTTTGACAAACATGAAATCCGATTGCAATTATATAGCTACCCACTCTTTACTCCCTTATACCAACTTTATAATTTTTAAAGTAATTTTTTGGGCCTTTGATGAAGAGAACTTCAGTAGTGCAGTTAATAATCCCCTCTTAATTATATATCACAAAGGAAAAGAATTCAGAACAAGATACTTCTCCTTGCTTGAACAGCAAGTTTACTCCTGATCTTAAAAGTCAAGCGTTAGCTCTCAATCTCAAATTATTAACAGAAATCTTGGATTAAGAACCCGATTGGCAATTCTGCTTATAAATTCCATCATGAATCCTACTGTACAATGGAAGTATATTTGTAGCATAAGTATAATTAAAACATTCCTTTGCAAATAGATTTAAAACTTTATTAAGTATGTTTTAAATGTATGTGGTAAACATGTTTTATGTAATCTGGCTAGAGAAGACCAACCAGTATATAATGGCGGTGTTGAAGAAGGGATTTTGCAATACAATATACAGGACAATTAAAAAATAGCTCCAAATATTATGATTATGTGCAAGAGAGAAATTTAGAGTTTGGTGCAGAATAAAGACGGAGGATATGGGTAAGTGTAGTTAAAATACAAGAACCCAAGGGAATGAGTATAACAGGTCAAAATTTCAAAAAGGGAGCATTTGCATTTTTTCCTCTGCAAAACACTGTGGTCTGAAGTGACCAACAGCTTTGTGCATCAAGAAGGAATTTTCTCTTGAGGCAAGATTGGAAGAATGTCTGGTAGGTATTTCTGCTTTCCTCATGGCACTTTGAGGGCTTGTTTTTAGGTTAACAGAAAGTAAGAAAAAGTTGCAAGCTTAATCAGTGAAGTTGGCAATAGCATTGAAATTTGCTGCAGGTGTCCAATGCAGAAGAAAGATTCAAAGAGACCATCTCTCAGAGATAAACATGACTAAGATCTGAGAGATAGCTGTTGGACACTAATAACCTGCAGGAAAATAGGGAGACCTCAAGCCTTTGCCGACTGAGTTAATCTTCAGGTGTGACCTCATTTTCCATTGTGAGAAAATGGAAACAGGATTCAGAGCTGGGCAGGAACCTAGGAATTAGGCTGAAGGAGGCCAGTCTTGAATAATGGATTTTTGGTATGAGACACTTTACCATAGTACCAGACCAGGCATTTAGGAAAGGGATTATTTCTCCCTAACAAAATTTAAAGCTAATAAAGTTGCAGGCTGCACTCATAATTCACCCCTCTGTCTGTTTCATTTCCCTGCACATCAAGATTAAAAAAATGTTTTTTCTTCTTATATTTATACAGACATACCTGTACTAGTGGCAGAGTTGCTTTGGCCTTCATCTGAATACTGACAAGGATACTGCAGAGGTTCATCAGCGCCTGGGAAGTACTGTGTAGAGAGTAAATTAATATATTATTAATTAATATAATTAATACCTGCAAGTACACACAGCAGCTGGCAAGGGACCATGAACTTCTAAGATCCTAGTTGTCTGAATGAATACAGAGAAAAAAAGGTAATTTGAGAATGCTATTTTGTTTAACTGTTGCTGAAGAGCAATCTGGAACAACTCAAGTCTTGCTGTTCAATAACACTCCTTTATGCACCCGCCCCCATCCCCCCCACCCCCCAAAGCATGCGTTTTTATTTTTATTAAGTGCCCTCAGACAAATTTGTTATGTTATATATTTTTAAAGACAATGAAGCAAAATGGAAACCATTTACAATGGGATAAGTCAGGAACATCCAGTTTAATTCAGCGTAAGGATGGAACGATAACACATTTTTTTCTATGAGCCATTATAGGGCTTTGTTAGGGAAAATATAAAGTAAGGTAGCCATTAGGAAGAGAGGATATTGGAGAATGGAACCTTATCTTGACAGTGTCTGTGACAACCCTCTAATGGCCTAATAGCACAAGCCATTCAAAATTATATTTGTTTAGCTTATTTTTTGGCAGTTAGTTTAAATGGTGTTCACTATCTAAAATATGACTAAATTTCTATGACCCTGATTTATGACTAACTAACAAAACTGTGGAGATAACAGTGCAAATAAAAATGTTTTTTTAAACTTCTTCTAGTTATTCTTGTTCACTTGCATTGAGTGCGAAGATATTCAGACTGGCAAATGTCTGAATAATATACTTGCTACCTCTATGAGGAACATCTTGTGTGGTTTAGTTAATGTATTTCTGAGATTTAGCAAAACAAATGAAAAATGTTATTATTCTTCAGGTTCAGATTTCTGAAGGAAATGAAGCTGAAATAGCAGTGAGACTGACGAAGTCAATACTATACCCTTAAATAGATTCTGTTCCTGAAGTTTGCAAAGTTACCATGGTTGTGCCTCTTTTTCCCTCCCCCCCTTTAAGGAGGCATTGAAGGTCCTGGAACTACAGAATGGCTATCAACACCTCAATGCTCAGAAAAATGGCAGAGAAACCAAAACGGTAAAATACCTGAGTAATAACAACTTTGTAAGATTAAACCACAAATGCCTGTTAAAAAAACCCACACATGCTCCTTTAGCCTGTCAACAATTAATAAGAGCCTTTTTAGTGGGTCAAGTGGTGTAACCACTTAGGAAAATTTTTTAGGAACTGGACATATAACTGGACTGGACATACAACATACATAACACTAGGTTCATGAAAGGCATACCTTCAAAAAGTCAATACAACAATGTAACACCTTTTAAATTATTTACTGATTAAAAGAAAAAATTATACCCGCATCAAATGTGTCATTATTTTGACAATTTCTTCCATGGAAGGTCGTTGTGAAGGATCCTTAGACCAGCATCGAGTCATTAAACTCTCAATAGGTTTAGGTAAATTTTTGATCAGTGGTGGTCGAGTACCTATAATTAAAATTACAAATCTTAATTTGTATATTAAAGTATTCTTGAAAATTCTGTCACTACCTGAATTTTTTAAACAAACTGTTTTGCTATTCAAACAAACATTAATAAAGGACTGGTGACTACAGTCTGGAGAAAACAAGCCTGCATTGAACTATTTTTTTATTTTCTTTTAAAATAGACACCAAACATTTATTCATTTTTTCTTGTTTGTTCATATTACATACAAATTAGAGAAATACATCTAAAGTAAAAAGAAAGCACTCTCTCAATTCTCCGAATGCATCATATGTATGATCAGTTAATTAACACATTTAAATGACAGAGGAAAACAGAAAGAAACAGTAATGGCAGCACTTTAAAAAAAACAAAAAACATAGCTTCCCTTGCAGACACAGTCGAAAATAAAACAGTGCTTCACATTTTCAAATTATTTATTATTATTATTATTTGTATGATCGTTGTACCTAGAGCTATGTCTACACTGGCAAATTAAGTTGACTTAAGGACGCTTAAATCAACTTAAACAAAGCCGCATCTACATCAGACTTTCATTAAGTCAACTTAAGAAATTCATTAAGTCGACTTAATGAAAGCTTAAGTCGATTTACTAAGAACTGCCGGGTAGGTCGCCTTAAGCCTCCTTAGGTCAACCTAAGCCCAGTGTGGACGCTTAAGTTCACTTTGTGAAGTCGACCTAAGGGCAGTTAGGTCGACTTAAAGTGGTCTTAGTCCATATCCATGGACAGCACTTTGTTAAGTCGACTTAATAAGGTCGACCTTACTTTTCCTAGTGTAGATATAGCCTAGGAGTCTCAGCTCATGGAGAAGGATCCCATTGTGCGAAGTGATGTCCTAACACAAAACAGAGAGAAACTAAGCTCTTTGGGTCAGGGACTAAAATAAGAGATGGCTAAACTAGAGATGGCTAAAGAGATGGCTAAACTAGAGAGATGTACAGATACAAGGAAACAATGCTCTATCTTCAGGTAGGATTTTCTCCCACGAAAGCTCATGCGATAAATACATTGGTTAGTCTTTAAAAGTGCCACTAGACTCCTTGTTTGTTTTGCTGAATTAGACTGACCCAGCTACCCTTTTGGCACTGACCTGCATGATAGGCAGTGGTCTCAGTGCAACAGTAGTTTAACTGTAGTAGAGTTTTTTGTAGGCCTCATAGAAAGACTTTTAAGGAGGTGTTTGAAGGAAGATAATGAGTTAGTTTAGTGGATGTTTACAAAGAGTTTCCTAGATAAATGGATTGATTTTCAGTAGTGAGGAGCAACAGTATCACCCAATAAAGATATTAGATAAGCATTTTTGAAAAACCAAGCCAATTATTTAGGAGACAAAAACTGGGTGCCCAAGTCTAAAAATCGCAGCTAACATCAGATTCAACTTCAATTTGGGTCAGGATAGCAGGACTATGAGAAGTATCATTTGATTTTTTGTGATATGATCTGGATCTCACTTACTGCTTACTATGAATTGAGTACTTCAGGCTCACAAAAAAATTAAATTGGGGGCGGTTCTCATTTTGCATGCACCTTAATATGTGACACTGTCTTTAAGCACAGTTTAACAGACAAGAAAGAACCAAAAATGAACTGGTTCAGAAACAAGAGTGCTTAAGTATTAATGACAACACAATCCACAGTGAGATATCGAACTGCCAGTTAAGGAATAATTAATTTTGCAAATATAAAATATTTAATAATGTTACATGTCAAATATACAATTTAACTTTAAATGCACCAAAATGAAAAATTATTTTCAATTTACCATTGTGAACTGCCCACATTATGCGGAAAGCAGGACCACCAATCTCATCAAAAGGTTTCCTGCGGGTGATCACTTCCCAAAGAATAATACCCCAACTGAATACATCACATTTTTCACTGTAATTGCTACCTGGAAAAAATAATCAATATAATATGCGTCTTTTCTACACAAGTCCTACAAGTATAAAGAAACAGATATGTATGCTTCAGTTTTACTTCAGGATATAGTATCTTGTCTTTCTCACAAAGAAAACAGCTGTCACAAGTCCATATAACACCAATTTTATTTTTTAAAACTTCTAACTCACCTAAAGTCAACTTTAAAAAACATTTATAGAAAAATTTTGTGTAAAGATTTTAAAAAACCCTTTTGCTATTATTGCCTATGTTTAGCTAAGAGCTCTCTTCTTTGCAAACTAGTTCCTTTAGCTTGGACCTACACTGAAACTGTAAAACACAAAATGCTTAAGGAGAATCTGTGAAACTGTAAAACACATATTGCTTAAGGAGAATCTTGTTCTGAAATATCAAATGTGATTTTACTATGATTTAGCAATCTCTCAAATTTAGCATTAATTCATTGTTATTTTGACTATGTGTGTGTCTAAATTTTTCTCCTAATCTCACTACTTCCATGATGACACAGTAATTCGGTCAAGAACATTCACCATTATCTCTATCATTTTTATATTTAAAAACAAGATATCCCTAAAAGAACTACCAAGGTGTGTCTATTCCTATACTAAGTGATCATGTCACTGTATCCCTGTCTTCAACACCCCAATGCCTCCCTGTTTATTATCCTCACTCATTACATCATGCCTAAAATTTAGTTTCATGTTCTTCAGGGATGGGATTGAGCCTTTCTAGGTCTTCCATGAATCAAACAGCAGACTTTTGTGTGATATAAAAAATGAATAATATAGCTCAGAGCATGAGACAAGAGACTACAAAAGGATAAACTTAGAGAAAGCCAAGAAAGTCTAAAATAGATATAAACAGTAAACAAATTCAAAACGAAGTAGGTAAATAACAGTGAGATATTGAGCACTATGAATTTAACCTCTCTGCTCAACATCTGAAACAAGAATGGCATTAAGTACCTAATAAAGACAGTATGTTTTTTTCCTCTCAGGAAGCATATGAAAGAACAATCTAATGAGAGATTCTTCTACATTCTACAGAATTTCTTTATCTAAGAGGACACTATGTGACAGGATAATGGCATATGCACATTCCTCCGATTCCAGTACAGTTTGCTCAACTGCTCTCAGGAGCTAATTTAAAAATTATGTTACTTATAGAGAGAGTTTTAAGTTTATAGTAATTCCTCCCTCCTTACTATAGAACATCATCTATTTATTTCAATATAAATAATAAAAGGCATGTATATAAAGCTCTAGGAGCCCTGACATATTTAACAGTACAGCATCTAACTTCTATAGCAGAGTCATACCCTAAAACGTCCTTAAGTAGAGGAATACATCCCAAACTATACATTATTTTGTTACCTTCAAAAACTTCAGGTGCCATCCAAGCAGCACTTCCCTTATTGTTGGTCATGTGTGTTTGAATATCACAGGCTGTACCAAAGTCACAGATTTTTAGAACTGTCCCCCCAGCTACCAACAGCAAGCTGTCAAGAAAATCCCAAATTTTTTAAAGAATTTAGTAGTCTTGTTACAATAATAAAACATTACTATTTTATTCCAACAACTTTCATTCTAAGCTCGTTTCAGAGTAGTTTATGCTAAAGTGATAGAATGTGTTAATCCAAGTATAAAAAATACCATGCTCTTAAATTAAAAAAAATAGCATACCAGTAGGTTGTGATTTGCTAATTATGGATAAACTGTTAATTTTTAATCTTATAGCTCTATTTTTGAAATATGTTTGAATAGAAAACAACTTCCTTAGGCAGAATTTGTTCAATCCACCAAACAACCAACAGAGACAATATTAATCATTTAGATGCTGAGTCATAAATGTTTTGTATAGACTCTACAGGCAGGAGGCCAGCCACCCTAGCTGCTCTCTTGCCAAAAGAGGAACAATCAGGACTCCATTAGGGAGCCAATGCTACTTTTTCCTCAGATGAAAGGGTCACTACTGACCATGCGCTCTCAGTACCTATGGATCAATGCTGTAGAAGAAAGAAAGAATTAAGGTGCTATGTGCAGTGCTGAGCACATGGCTGTGGCATATTGTGGGTCTTTGGTGCCTGGGGCGGGCCAATACTTTCATTTGACACTCCCCCCCGCCAGTGGCAGCACTCTGTGGAGGAGGGGTGAGGGTGGGTCCTGCAGACCCATTTCCTGATCTCCCGCCCCTCCCATAGGCAGCAGCAGTGCCCTGTGGGAGGTGGGGTCTGCTGGTCCATTTGATGATCTCTGCCACTGCCCCCTTGTTGTGGGACTGGCGGGTGCGGTTGGCAGTGAGAGTAATGGGCAGTCAGATGCCCATGGGCTGTCGGGGGGTGAGGGGGTGAGAGAGCAGGTGTGACAGGTTCTGGTCCCCATGGCTCCATCATTGGGCACAGCATGAGGGCAGAAGGGCTGGAAGTACTCCTGCTTTCAGCACAGAGGGAGCCCTCAGCTGCCGGTGTAGTACCAGTAATCAGAACATATCAAACTTTGGGACACAAGTCTGAAATTCTGACAGGTCCTAGTTTTCAATATTACAGATGCTAGTGCGGCCTCAGGGCCCTGGCAGCCTGTGATAGTGGGGGACGGCTGCTGGCTCTTTGGTGACCTCCTCCCCCCCAGCTGGTGCCCACGGACATGGTTATCTCAGTACGCCCGACACACAAAACAATCAGCATGCCTTGATTTTCTACCTGAAAATTTCAAACCCATAGCCTTTATTTAGCAATTAAATTATACTGATTAGATACCAAGTATCAATTAAAGTTTTCTTCCAAATCCACAGCAATTAATGGGACAGAGACCCCCCAAATTGAATTTTAAGAAGAAGGTTTAACACTGATTAGAAACTTACTTTGGTGGTTTCAGGTCCCTGTGAATTAGAGCCTTTGGTTTCATGCTGTGGAGATATGCCACTCCTTGAGAACACTGTAAACACCAACTCATTGCATGTGCAGCAGTATAATAAGGCAGAGGCTCAGCACCATGCAGTACTACAAAACAAAGGCACAAACTAAAAAGAACTTTATTGCATATTACCATAGATACAATGGCGTTCCGAACGTATCCGTAACAACTCTATGAAATTCAAAGTTATTTATTCTTATCCTTAGTGTTGCTGTTGAAATCTCTTTTTACATTCTTTAACTTTATATAAATCACTATTAATAAAAGTCATCTGAATAATCATTCCCAAAGTTTTTAAAAATGATATTTAACTTTATTAGCCAATATTTATATAATAAATTATAACATTCAACAGTTGTCTCAGGGGTGTCCCCACGGGTGGGCCAAGGCCCATCCACTTGGTCCCGAGGCCCGCCCACCTTAGCGCCTGGCAGTGGTGCAAACTTTGCTGCGGCAGCTGCAGGGCCGCCCAGCAGTCGGTGGCCGTGAGCGGGGCAGAGGAGCCAGCGTCAGCACCTTTGCTCTGCTCATGGCTGCAAGGCCCCGCAGATGTGAGTGGAGCTGAAACGCCAGCACCTCTGCCCCACTTGCAGTCATGTCCACCCGCTGCTGGCCGGCCCCACGACTGTAGCAGTGAAGTTCGCGCCGCTGCTGGCCTGGGCGTGTGCCTCTCCCGCTCCCTCAGGGAGTGGCTGCTGGTCACATGACGGGTAGCTGCCCTTGGCCGGGCCCATCCTGCACTTTCAGGGACCTGGCCAGAAAACAGGGGCTGGCTATGCCCCTGGGTTATTTATATAATAAAGTCACTATTTTTCAGCTATATCTTGTGTAGTCTTTATTAAATGATCACTCAAGGAATTGACAAGAAGTTGAAGGTGGTCACTTAATAAAGTTTGAGATTTTTACAGGGAAAAATGAAAGAAGTCACAATTTAAGCTATTTATTTGATACAAAAAAACAGATTAAAAATCATTTTTAAACTATGCTGGCTGTAACATGTGCTTTAAAATACATATTAAACAAACCTTATATTTTAAAGGAAAAGTTCTCCTAAACCCTAGCATTTCAGCTCCAGGGAGATATTATGTTTAAATGATACTCACCATTGTATAGAGAACCTCCTTCAGCATACTCCATAACAAGACACACCTTTGGGGAGGGGACAAAAAATAGAGATGTTTTAAAGTGCAGTGCAGGGGCAGAAAACAGGTTTTGTAATTTAAAACAGTTCCTCCTTTGAGAGGAACTGTAATGTGTCCATCACCGGTACATTTATCTATCAGATGCAAAATTAAATTGATGCTTAGATCCTATTAAAGCAGGGGTTTTCAACCTTTGCAAGGTTCCTAGACATGGGTGACACATCAAGGCTCCCCCACTGCAGAGGCTCCTCTGGTAGCACCACTTTCAGCGGTGGATAAATTTCAAGTGGCCCTGGCTGGTGAAATAAAACTGCCCTTGCCACTTTGGAAAAAGAACTACCACAGCTTTTAAAGGGCCAGCAGCTATCCCATTGTGCAGCCTGCAAGCTTCTGCATCTAGTTGTGAGAAGATAGTGCAGATCAAAGTGCTTCGTGGGCGCAGGCTCGATGTCCAATGAGAGTTTCTTCAGTCCCACCATTCTGTGAGTTTGCAACTGTATTTCGTGGCATTTGTCACTGGCTTGTTTACTGTGCGTCCACCATCTGTCAGAAAGGATGGATGCTGCACTGCTTTCCATTGTTATGGTCACTATTATAAACACATCATGGATGGTCATGAGCGCTGAATATGAACAGGAATCAGAAGTGCTTGACCTTCTCGGTGCCATGGAAAGAAACATCACCAAATACGTTTGGCATTTATGGATCAGTTGCATGTGGCGGAATGTTGCTCGGGAAAGAAGCACTGAGCGATGGGAATCACACCGTTATGTAGGTCTGGGATGACTAGCAGTGGCTGCAGAATTTTTGGAGGCGGAAAGCTATCTTCCTGGAATTGTGTGCAGAGCTCGCCCCTGCACTGCAGCACAAGGACAACAAAACAGCTGCCCTCTTGGTGGAGAAGCTCATGGTGATTGCCATCTGAAAGCTGGCAACTCCAGATTGCTACTGGTCAGTTGCAAATCAGTTTGGAGATGGGTAGTCCACTGTTCGGGCTGCAAGAGCCAAGCATGGAGGCCATTAATCACATTCTGCTATAAAGGACTGAGACTCTTGGAAACGTGTGAGAAATGGTGGATGGCCTTGCCTTGTGACAATGGATTCATTAACTGTGGTGGGGTGAAATATAATGCACACATCCCATTTTTGTTCCCTCATCATCTTGCAACCGAGTACATCAATAGAAAGGAATACTTCTTTATGGTACTGCAGTCATTTATGGATCACTGTGGGTGTTGCACTGATAAGACCACGAGTTGATCAGGGAAGGTACATGGTGCATCTTTGTGGCCTGTACAGAAAGCTGCAGGCAGGGACTTTCATTCCAGATCAGAAGATTCCAGTGGGAGATACTGAAATGCCCATGATCCTGGGAGACCCAGCATACCCCTTATGCCCATAGCTCATGAAACCTTATATGGGAAACCTGGAGAGCAACAAGGAACATTTCAACATTACGCCAAAACAGGTGCAGAATGACCATAGGCTGTGCGTTTGGCAGATTAAAAGCATACTAGCACTGCTTTTATGGCAGGTTAGACCTAAATGAGGAAAATATTCCCATGGTCAAAGCAGGATTCCATAGAAATTATGAAGCTAAGGGTGAAAAGTCCACTCCCCGATTGCCTGGCAGCTGATTTTGAGCAGTCAGATGCCAGGACTCTCTGAGGGTCACGGGGGTGGTGGTGGTTGGTGTAACTCTCTGAGGGTAACAATGGACAGGGGGGATTGGGGGGGTGGAAGGGGTCTTCAAATCAGGGAGGCCTTGAAGCACCATTCTGACAAAGAGCACCAACAATGTGTATTTCTATACAGCACTCTGCCATGTTTTGTTAACTTGTTGCCTTGCATGGAAATTTTGATGATTCCTGACCATGATTTGTAGACTGCAAATAATCCAATTGCCACAGTATGTTAATTGCAGCAGCCACCACTCTGTGCGGGAGACAAAGATTGAGTATCTTTCAGAGGGTATGTTTTTATTAAATACCACTGACCACGACAAACAAAACATTCGACAGAAAGGAAGATAACAGTGAAGGGCAGTGTAGGCTCTCATGACTGTGTGCAAGTCCAGCTATCATTCTGGAAGCTGTTCGAAGTGGTGGAATGAACAGGGTAATGAGAGGGACTGGGAGATTGCAAACAAGGTGTGGGAGGAATCTGGGGAGGGCATGGCAAGAAGTTCTATATCAGCTGCAGGGGGTGGCGAGCACGCATGTATTCCACCTGCAGCGTGACTAGAGACTTCAACACTTATCATCCATTCCTGGCCCATTAAAATTCGCCTTTCTGTCTATTTTGTAGTTTTCATGTAAAGTCTCTCCCAATGCCCTGCATTCTTATTTTTCAGTCTTTACGTACTGGAGCACCTCTCAAAACATGTCCTCTTTGGTCACTGGTGGAGGCATTCTGCCAGGGGGGTAGGGTTCCCTAGAAGGCCACGTCTGCAGAAGAACAGGAAACAACAAAAAGAATTATAGTTAGTGCACTCACAACATCAAATCATTATAGTTAAATACACCTACTTTTAAATATGAATCAGCTTTTCACTATCCCTTGGCAAGCACACAGCTCAGCGAGCACCCTAAACAAGGTGAGTTCAGCCCAATGGGGGAGGAGGAGCACTCAAGATGGGACAAAAAGTCTAGGTGGGTTTTTTTTTTTAAGGGATTACTGCAAAGTGACTAGGGACAAAATTGTAAATTCTACTACAATTTTCCACAGGTGGGGGTCACTGAAACCGATGTTGCAGTCCTGAGGGTAAGCAAGGATGCAAGAGTGCTTGCATCAGACCTGGCTTCAGACCGAATCCCTATGCTCTTCATCTGTGTGCTGCTCTGGTCCCTGTTCAAATGATTTCAATAGGAGCAGGGAAGTTTCCTACAGTGGGGGAAGGAACAAAGCAACTTTGCAAGGGAACCTTTGGCAGAGGATTGGCAAGTACCTCCAGGGAAGATTCTTAGAGATTTCTCCGGAAGATTCCCGAGAAATCTCGGTGTGCATTAAACACACTGTTCCGCCGCACTGCTTAGTTGCACAATGTGACGCACATGCAAACACTGTTAGTCTTGTACATTTCTATCCCTTTACCCACTTCCAGAGTATAACAATATAAAGGACAGCTCTACCTTATATAACAGAGAAGCATCAACTCAAAAAGAGCACTTACCCCCTCCTGCATAATGTGCACCCAACACAAAATGCTGGGACTGGCTTGAACCCTCCGGGCTCAAGAAGAGGTTTTGGCTCGCCGTGATATCAGACGACCTTTTCACCTCTCTCATGTGTGTTCCCACTTGGCCTCCTTGTTCATGACTTCATCCTTGAGGCTAAGTCTGCTGTCTCTAGTCCAGCGAAATATCCACGGGGCTCTTAGTGGTGGAGGTGGTGTAGCCACTGAGAGTGCTGTCCAGCTCTTTATACAAGTGATAGGTCTTTGATGTCGCATCAAGGTGATGGTGTGACTTCCTTGCCTTCTGGTACGCCTGCCTCACTTCACATGGCACTGATGCATGTCCCATCCATAGTCTTTCTCCAACATGCCATGAGAAATCTGATCATAGGTATTTAAGTTCCTATAATTGGAGCAGAAGCTGGGACTGCACAGCATCCTCTCCCCATATACTCAGCAGATCCAACAGCTCCAGTGTGTTTCAAACAGGAGAGCACTTTCTGCGTGAAGCTGCCACGGGCAGCAACGAAGTTGTGATGTGAGCTCTCCATACTGAGCAAACAGAAACTAGACTTTCAAAAAAACCCCTCAGGTCTTTAAAAGGGGAAGGGCTGGGCAGCAGAGTACAAATTGCTGACCTGAGCAGTCAGGATGAGAATTGTGAGACACCTCATGGAAGCCATTTACAGCAACATTACCAAGCACAGCATCTACACTGACACTTTGTCAATATAACTTTGCCACAAAAAGCTCCGTGCCGCTCATCAAGATGGTTTTATTTTGTTGGTGGAAGAAGAGCATACACTTTTATTGTTTTGTCAATGAAAGCTGACTTTTGTTGACAAAACTCTGTATTGTAGACAAGGCCTGTGTGTGAATAGGTTTTTAGAAGCTACACTTTGGGGCAAATAAACTTATTTTTTTAAACAAAAATTAATATTTAGAAAAATCAATCCATTAACAAAGAAACCAGCAATCATTTTAGTGGCACAATCTAACAGATATATTGGTAGAATGTAGTTTTTGTGTTACTGCTGGATTGTAGTGAGCTTTATCAAGATGACAAAAGCTGAAGAATGACAACTTACTGGATTCAGACAGGCTCCATACAACTTGACTATATTAGGATGGTTCACACGTGACAGCTGTCGAAGCTGCAACACAAAAGTTCATCACTTTCTTTCAAACCACAAGAACCTCCAAGGTAACATCTGTTTTCTTATGCAGAATTAACAATTAAGTCAACCCAAACAATTATTTATGGTTCAGATAGCAGATAGTATGGCTAAGTTGGCATGATGCCTCAAATAGTTTACAATCTAATTTACGCCACATATTGTGACTGGATTTTAAAACTGAATTTTTAGAGCAGGATACTCAAAAGCTTAGGGCACTAGCTTAGGAGCTGGGAGATCGGAGACCCTGGCTCTGCCACAGACTTTGACCAGACAAATTACCGGTAGTCCTTTTGTGCCTCACCTGCAGGATGGAGATAACAACACTTCCTATTTCACAGCAGCATTGAGAGGACAAATACATTAGATAAAGACTTCAAAGGAATCAGATACTAAAGAAGGGGTCAGCAACTGTGGCATGTACGCTGAGTTTGAGCAGCCCACAGGCACCCTGGCTGGAGCTGTGTCACTACCCCATCAATGCAGCCCCGACCTTCCCCTTTCTCACATGTGCCAAGCTAGGAAGCTGGTGCTGCTGCTGCCCAGAAAGGCCTGCAGCCCCCTCCTGCCACTGATACAGGACCAGACACCCCCTCCCCACCACAGACACTGGGAGACGGGCAAGGGGAAATTTGGCATGCACCTTTGTGAAGGTTATCAACCCCTGTACTATAGAAATGGGCACCATAGCATATATTAGCCAGGAAGACCAATTACAACCGGTCAGAAAATGTTATGACTCAAGTAAACATTTTTAAATTAAGCATGTTCATAATAATTTAATCACATGCTTCACAGCCAGAGTATAAGTTGGTCACTAAACAAGCAGATCATCCACATTCCAAGCACAGCACTGTGCAACCAGATATGGCATTCTGAGCATTTTACACTCCTTCTGTAGCACTGTGTATTGCCCACTGTCAGAGGCAAAGATACCTGACTTCAGAGATAAATGGTCTGAATCACTACAGCAAGTCTTATGGGTAAAATGCTCCCTTTTGCAGTAAAGAGGACTAATGTCCACAAAAATGAACTATAAAACAAATTATACAAGTTAACCTTTATGCCACCTAGTCATGAGAAAAAAATGCATGTAATAATTGACAGTAGATGTGTCTGGATACATTTAAGAACCATTTTTTCCTCTTCAAGTTGGTAGAAAAATCAAACCAAGTGAGAAGTTTTGGCATCCACACAAACTTTTGAGTTTTTGTAGTACCATTTGAATTTCACTATCCAGTCTATAGGGCACATGACCCTATGTTCCTAGAAATTCTTTATATACAGACTGCAGTGATATTAGAATGGAACTGAATCTATACAGTGCAAGAACTCAAAATGTGATAATATCCTAAAACCAATTGAAAACAAAGTTTTTCTGAGGATTTTCTTTCTTCGATTCTCTCACATAAAGCCCAACCAAGATCATTTACTATTCAACCATGTTTAGATTTATGTAAATGTTATTCAGCTCTCAGATACTATGGCAATGAGTGCAGTATAAATAGTATATATATACAGAGATGTATTATTAAATACAGTTCCTTAACTTAGTCACCAATTGTGTGACTAAAAATGCAATGCTTCAGGGATTTAGTCTTATTTTGCTCCATATATCTTGGGCATCCTAGCTTCTCATCTACTGTATTTAAAATGCATCAGAAAGAGAACTATGACAATTAAGTTTATTGAACTTATATAGTGTCAACATTCAATCCTCAAATGTTGAGCCTCGCTTATTATCTCACACATAACTGGTACTTTTTCTAAGTGCCTAGACTAAAAAAAAAAAAAAAATGGAATGGAGAAAATGAGGGATTTGTTCTCAAATGTATGAGTGGCATGTATTTTATTCTAAATTTTTAAAATATTAATTAAAAATAAATTATTAAATTAATGGAAACATAAATTAAATGTTTTCATAGTATGGACCCTGCCTACCCGATATCTTAACAAATGTTGGATCAGAGTCTCATTCCCTCTCTGGTCTCTCCACATGGGTTAAAAGGGCTGGAGTGGCATAAAGAAGCTAATCATCCCAGATCAGGGTGGGGAGAATTCCTTCAGTGCAGGAACCCGGGAAGTCAGTCACACACCATCTTCTGAGGACCCTCTTACAAATCCTGGTGGTGTGGAGCTGTGGTTGGGGAGCCGCACATCAATAGAAAGGGCATAACACATAACCTGTTTCTTGGAGGGGAGCGGGAACATACCAAACTACTTAACTTATTTTCAAGCAAGGATACCGTACCTCCACAATGAAGGCCTTTCTTTCAGATTCACTTTCTATTTGCTTAATGGCTACATCTTTTCCTCGCCATTTTGCCTTGCAGACCACACCAAAGGCTCCTCTTCCAACAACCTAGATCAAGATAAGGAATACTGTAGTTAACAAATATGTAATTCCAGCTTGCATGTAGCACTTCACAAATATTCAAAGAAACATGTTACGCAGCATCAAAAATTTAAAGTAAAAAGATGGCATATGAAGTGAAATCCAAGTTTATAATAGAACTAATTTTATATAGTCATAAAGCACATTTACATATTCTAGGACTATTCTCATAAATGGCATGTGCATACACGTCTCATAGATCACCTATCGGGAAAACCAGTAACCTACATGCTTCAAATACTTTACAAATTTGTATGTAATATAAATACTTCAGAAAATGTGAAATTACTTATTTCACACAAGATCAACTCACAAAAGAACCTAGGAGAAAAGAATAGTAGTTTGCCTTCCCCTTATTCTTTTCTTCTTCCTTACTATGTTAAGCTAACCCTTATAAAACATGGCCTCGGAAACAGCATCATTTTATGGCACAGAATCCTGTTAATTAGTTATACAAAGCTTGAGCTTTGCAATAAAAGTTCATAACCTAAACAACAAATATATTCTAGCACCATGCTGATGTGTAACAGAAGATAGAGTAACAGATGTATGTCAAATATGGCTAACGTGTCCTATTCTTTCAATAGTGAGATTTTTCAAATTATCGAGAACTTTACATAGAATCATTTCCCTTAACATTCCACTCAATGAGCAAAATGTGCATTGAAACAAGTTTTCTCCATTACAGTTCTTTGCCTACAATTAAGCATCTAATGAAGCCAGAATAATGAATTTTAACTTTTACTATTGCTTTATTAAGAGTGGATAGATGCCATAATCCTTCATTGTGATTTTATTAGAGGGGGGTGAAGTAGATATCCTTTTAGAAGAAATTCTTCAGTTTTTTTTTTTTTTTTTAAAGTTCTAACATCTCCATTTTTTGAGGAGAAGCCCCTGAAATTAAGCACGGAGAGCCGTTGAGCTAGAAATACCTTTTCTTGGACCAATCCATGACCTTTGTGTGCCTAGGGTAGCCCACTTGAAAATGCCAAGGTCAGGACAGGCTGCAAAAGAAGAAAATATTCTCCCAAAATTGGTGGTTAACACTGAAGTTAGATTCACCAACCAGTCACGAAAAGTGCTCCTGATTCTCCACACTGGTTATGAAGAAGCAAAAATAAAAAGTCACACAGCCCCCTTTTATTGTTCTTTTTCAGTGTCTGGAGAGATCAGCAGTTAGGTCCATTAAAGTGAGAAATTATTTAAAAAACCAAAACTATTCACTTAATCTAAATATTTTTCTGATCCCAAAGGATCAGCTACATTACCAGACTTTTTAAAACTAAAGCTAATGTTATAAAATGATCAAATATAGAGTTTTTGAAGAAAAGAGTTTCTGTATATCTGGAAATAAGGCACAGATTATTCAAAAAGGTACAAGGGTTGGTTAAAAAAAATCATACAATACAAAGAGTATACATAATCTGCAATATCCGAGATTAAGGGTTATCAATTCAGTGATACAGCTGAGATATAAGCAGTCAAACCTCCAGGTACATCACTCATATAAAAGAAATATTGAGGTTGGTTAGTGGAAAGCAAGTATAATGCTGAGTGTTGATTGTCCTTCATTGAATGATAAATTCAGGACAGATAGTCCATCAAATACAACCCATAAAACAAAGGTCTTTCTGCATTTCTACCAATCTAAAGGGCAGTATGGGGAGTTGAGACCCTCATCTCTCAGTTCCCTTTCAGAAGCTCCCAGGCTCCCTGATGGCTGCCTCTCCACTTCCTAGTCCCAGTCCGGAGCCTGGGGAAGATGCTGGGGACTTCTCTCCTTCCATTCTCCTGCTGGGAGCCAGGAGATTTCTCCATTCCCCCCTTTCTGCCCAAACAGGCAGCCATGTCAATTCACTTCTACACACACCTCAGATGTAAAAAACTGCTTGCAAACACCATGAGGTTTTAGTCCTTCAGTAGCATTTTTAAGCAACAATTCACACTTAACAATAGCACTGCTGTGCTGAGCCACAATAAACTCTTTCTGAGCTTTACTGAAATCCAGAATCCACAGTAAGAGGATTTTCCCAAAATTCCTTTTCAAGCAGGAAACTAGACTCCCTAGTAAAAAGTCAGAGGCACTCTTTTGTTTGCAGATTTTCTTACTGGTGACATGCAAGCTACCAGACACCACGCATACTGGCTTAGAAATCATTTCCTCCTTGTCACAAGTTTCTACACCAGTAGCGGGTAACAGTTTTTTTAACCTTCATTCATTCCTTGTGCCCAGTCATGACATCAACCTGACTAAACAAAGCTGTCATATCTTTACCTAGAACCACATCAGCAGCAGGCCAATGAGAAGTATTAGAATTGCCTAGGCCCTGGTATCCAGTTATGCTATTAACCAGATTAAACCTAATCATAATGTCATTATCATTGACAGACAGGTTTAGGAACATTTTGTTCCTGCATTTTTGTTGAATCTAGAACACTTCTAGTACAAAAGGTAGATCCTAAACCAGCATAGACTGAGAGGTAATTTCTGCCTGCTTCACAAACAGAAAACTGGAGACAAGCTCTCCCTGAGCAGATAAATTGCTTTTCTGAACAGACAAGCTGCCGTTTCCCACAAAATACCACATTGCCAGCCAATCCTTTAGTATCTAAAGCTAAAGATTTACTATAAAAGGAAAGAAACAAGATGAGAGATGTTAAATGATCAAAGCAATCAAATACATACAGAAGACTTCAAACTCAGATATATCAGATTTTTGGCAGAATTGGAGTCTGCACGCTTGTACAGTTCATCTGGTGCACATCCAGCATCTGGATGGGCTCAGTTCTTTGTTTCATAGCTTCTGGTGGTAGCACAGCTGATCCAGAGGTAAGAAGGAAGCAGGAATAAAGACAAAAGAATGAAGATGGTGAAGCTGCATTTTATAGTTTCCGCCCCATGCTTGTAAATCCTGTGTTTCAAATGTAAGCTCATAGCATAGAGGCAGGGAAAAGCTCTTAGGGCTAGTCTACTCTTAAAATTTACAGCGGTGTGGCTGTGACAGCACTTGTGCAGTCATATATGTCGGCAGGAGAGAGCTCTCCTGCCAACATAATAAAACCACCTAAATGAGTGGCAGTAGTTATGCTGGTAGGGCATGCTCTCTCGCTGAAATAACTCTGTCCATACTAGTGCTTATGTCATAAAACTCATATTGTTTGGGGCTGGTGTTTTTTACACCCCAAACAACAGAAGTTTTGCCAAGGTAAGTGCTGATGTAGACAATGCATTAGAGTACCTGTCCACAGGCACGTCCCTACGTGTCCTGATGACTTACAGGTATGTCTCCTGTGTTCTCTCTCTGGACTCATTAGCCGATGGCTCTTGATTGGCCTTCAATCAGGCAGGGCAGTGCTGGGATTAAACTGTTGGAGGTGTCACCAAGTAGCACAGTACAAATTTTAGATACAGAAATATCACATATTCTTATCTTATAATACAAAGATGATGCACACAGAGGTGAGCTCGCAATCAGTGGTTAAAGTATAATTTCATGGGCCCTGGAACCCTCCTAATCTCCGGGCCCCTTTCCCATATTGTCTGGGCCCCCTTCACGCATGTGCGGGCCCCAGCCCAGGTAGGCATTTGCAACCACTTCTCAGTACCATGTGCATCAGTTATCTCTCCATAAAAATATTTATAATTTTATATGGCGTTTACATCTACAGCAATTATTGTCACAAACTAACAAACAATGCATAATACAATAAGTATTGTAATTAACAACGGTGGGGCGTAGGACCTGCCAGCAGCCAGGGCAGGGCGGAGCATGCGTTCTGCCGGATTTTTCTATTTTTAGGGGCCCCAGAACTCTGGCCCCTCAAATTTGTGGGCCCCGGAACTGCGTTCCGGTGCATTCCCTCTTACTTTAACCCCTGCTCATAATGTTCAGTATATCATAACTTTTCCAATGATACCTGACATGGAATATCTTGCAAGAATCATTGCAATTTTGGCATATTGATATTATGAATGGTCATTCATATTTCAGACAGTATTGCATCATCCAATTCTATTCAGGTTTGGCAGAGACTTAAGCTGCTGAAAAGTTCCATTTCACTTTTCTTTCTTGTATTCCTCAGGAAAATATTGGCAGCATGAAAACTGAACACGAACGCTCTGATTTAAGGCCAAGCATGGGCTGTCACTAAAGCAGTGGCAGCAGCTGCATTGATAGTACATGGGAGATGCCAAAGCAGCTAGGTATGTGGGGAGGGCACATGAAGGGGACAACTGAGACACGCTACCCCCAGTCAGCTCCTAAGACCTGCCAGAGGCCCAACCCTCCCACATGGGGCAGCAACTCCTCCAATTCATCTGGGGTGCAGGGAGAGAAAGAGAAATGGGCTGGGTTGCCATCAATCATCACTCAAACCTAACACCTGCCCCCAGAGGTCCATCCCAGCCTCTTGGATCACAGCTTTCTGCTGTTGCCAGCTAAGTTAATCCTATAGTTCACGTGGTAGAAATTTGCGCTGCAGTAATGAAGACCAAGACTTCAAACACTATGCATGATTCCAAGTTATTTCAGTTACATATAAAAGAATTTGATTTTACCATTCTCCTTAAAATGAAAAATTACAAGTAAAAAATAAATGTTATGTAAGTTGTAAAGAAATCAAATACTACAAAAAGAAGTTTTGAAATTCTACTACACTGCATAAAGGTAGTATTTTCTATTTCTCATATCCTTATTGAATGCAAAATATTATTCACGTTACATAGTAATTGATATGTATGTTATGTAATGAGCTTAGTGAGTCAGTGGAAACAACTTTGAAAATTCCTAGCTTCTCCACCGTGCTATACCATATGCATTGTGTACGAGTCTATGCCAGCAGTAGTAAGCCATGTTCAAAGATGTAACAGTCTCTAGTATTCTCCTTCATGAATGTATCTTAGGAAATTGCCTTTTAAAAGATTCCTCCTTTCTTTATTTTCTTCCACTTTTTTGTTGCTTTAATACTAATGTATACATTTGATGGATACCTACTTACAACTCACCCCTATCTGAAAATGTTGTACATAGTACAGTTACAAGTAACCCATGTTGTAACTGGAAGAATTTAGTGAAAATATTCCTTATTTTTCAGTTTGTTTGCTCTATGAATTTGATAGCATTCTGAAAAGTGAGTTTTACTATTTTCATTGTCTAATTACTCAATTAGTTAATTCCTTTCTTCTTGGGAAGGTCCTTACAAACATCAGTACAGCAGCAGGAAAAAAAAGCAATTCTTTTATGTTTATTTCTTTTTTGAAAGGACTGAGTTACAAAGTTTCAAAATGTATTAGCTCAGAAACTTGTTTTTATTAGTCAATTAAAATGAAGATGTCAGTGTCTTTTTATTTAATTGCAAATGACTAATGGGCAAATTCTGCAATACAGTCAGCGCAGCTGCATACTGTGTTAGTTATGATAAAATCTGACCCTAGAGAGCATTCATCACCAGGGGACTTAAACACTTATCCGCAAAAAACTAAGACTAAATAAATCTGCCTCAATTACTAATCATTTGCTGCCAGAAACACAAATAACCACGTTAAGAAAGGAAAAAGGAAACTAAAGTTTCTGGATGTGCCTGTTAAACCAAACAAATATTCTTTGCTTTGTGCCATGAAGTTCACTACACAAAGGATCTAGTGGGCAGGGGGAATGGAATGCTTTAGTGCTGCAGCCTCTGCCGCCACCCGAACCCCTGCGGTTGGACTAGGGGGCTGGCCCGAACAGGCGAGGGAAGCTGATTCAGGCCAGCCCCCTAGCTCAACTCCGGGGCTTCGGGTGGCAGCAGGGGCTGGCGACGCAGCCCCCGCCGCCACCCTAAGCCCTGCAGCTGGACGAGGGGGCTGGCTGTGGGCAGTGCATGGTGGGACAGGTGCCCACCATGCACTCCTCCTTGTATTGCAAAGGAGCGTTCACACGGGTGAATGCTCCTTTGCGATACAAGAAGCACGTGTGTACACACAAAAGCGCTATATTTATAGCAATTTCCTTGTCCCGCAATAGCTTATTGCGGGACAAGTTTGTCGTGTGTACATAGCCTCAGACTGTAACAATTTCCATTCAACCATCAACCTCAGTCTGGAACAGTCCACATGGGAGATCCATTTCCTGGACACCACAGTACAAGTAAATGATGGTCACAACTGATGGCTGTACTTATCTTCATGCCTCCAGCTTTTATCCGGGACATATCATACAATCCATTGCCTACAGCTAAGGCCTAAGATACAACCACATTTGCTTCAGTCCCTCAGATGGAGATAAATACCTTCAAGATCTCTATCAAGCGTTCTTAAAACTACAATACCCATCTGCAGAAGTGATGAAACAGACTGATGGAGCCAGATGGGTACCCAGAAGTCACCTATTATAGGAGAGGCCCACCAAGAAAAACAAAAGAACGCCACTGGTCATCACCTACAGCCCCAAAGTTAAACCTCTACAACACATCATCAAGGATCTACAACCCATCCTGGAGGACAATCCCTCACTCTCTCAAGACTTGGGAGGTAGGCCAGTCCTCACTTACAGACAGCCCCCAAACCTTAAACAGATACTCACCAGCAGGGCCGTCCCTAGGAGGGAGCGGGGCCCAGGGCCAACTGGCCTGGGGGAAGGGGCCACCATATCCCATGGTGGAGGGGGGAAGGATGGGCCCGTTCCGCCCCCGGCAATTAAGGCTACCCCCGTGGGAGGGTGGGGGATGGGTGGGGCATTGCTGCCCTCCCCCCAAAAACATTCAGTGCACACAGCCCCCCTGCAGCATTACTTGCCCCCTGCCCCCGCGTTTCCCCTTCGTCCCCACCCCCTTGCAACCCCAGGCCCTAAGCTGGGCAGAGGCTCCTGCTGGGGGCCGGCCCTGGCCGGAAGCCTGCTGAGGTTGCCACGGCTGGGAACCTAAGGCCACTGCTGGGGCTTGGCCTCCGCCAGGAGCTGGCCCCAGCCAAGGCACCAGCGGCGGGGCGGGACCAGCTCTGCCCTGTTCACAGCCAGGGACCCTGTGTGGGGCAGCAAGCCGACCTGGCCTGCCCCACAAACCCACCCCACCCCTGGGCGGGCCGGCGGCTCCTCCCTGGAGGCAGGGAGGGCCAGCCCAGCAGGGTGAAGTGCGGCCGTGGGAGAGCCGCGGCATGGGCCCTGCACTACCCCGCTGGGAGCAGGACAGCGTGGGGCCCACTTAACCATGGGGCCCAGGGTGATCGCCCCATTCACTCCCCCCCAGGGACGGCCCTGCTCACCAGCAGCTACACACTTTACAACAGGAATACTAAGCTAGGTACCTATCCCTACAACAAACCCCACCACCAACTCTGCCCATATATCTACTCAAGTGACACCATTATAAGATCTAACCAAATCAGCCACTCCATCAAGGGCTCATTCACCTGTTCATCTACCAATGTGATATATGCCATCAAGTGCCAACAATGGCTCCCTGCTATATACATTGGCCAAACTGGACTGTCTCTGTGCAAAAGAATAAACGGACACAAATCACACATCAAGAATGGTAATATCCAAAAACCTCTAGGGGAACATTTCAATCTACCTGGACACTCTGTAAAAAACATGCTGGCTACAGTACTTCAGCAAAAAAACAAAAACAAAAACAAAAAAAACCCCCAACCCTTCAAAAACAGATTACAATGTGGAACTGCTAAGCTAGAATTCACATGCAAACTAGATATCTTCCCAGTTTGACTAGAGATCTTGAATGGGTAACTAATTATGAAAGGTGATTGCCTCTCTATTACTCTTCTCAGCTCTTGCTTCTCTCTTCCACACTGTTTAAATCAAAATAGCATTACTTTGAACTGAGCTTGTGAAGCACCCTTCTCTGTATGTTTATACAGTTAACATGCCACATTTTCCATTTCATGCCTTTGATGAAGTGGGATTGTGCCCACAAAAGCTTATGTGATAAATAAATTTGGCACAGAACACTTTTTTGTTTTGCTGAAATAGACTCACACACAGTTACCTCTCTGCAACTTGAGACTGTAAGGCTGCTCAGAGTGGTAAGTTTAGTTCACAATGCAATTTGCCTTTTATTTACTTTTATCAAATCTAACTTGCTTTCCTCTGACTTATAATCACTTAAAATCTTTCTGTATTTAATACATATGTTTTATCTGAAGCAATGCATGTGGTTTAAGGTTGGTAGAGACTCCATCTGAAGTAACAAGGTGGGTGCATATCAATTTCTCTGATAAACTGACAAACCAATGACTTTGCAATGTACAGTCGGCAGCACTGAACATTGTAAGATGACAGCTCCTTGAGCTGCATGTAGGACTGCACATGTTGACTGGCAGGGGGAGGGTGGGTGTCATACCATTGCATAATCCCATCAGTGACTGGCTAGAGGCACTCACTCACTGAGTTGGGTGGGTGGGTGGGGGGAAAACACAACTTGCTTGCTGGTGGCTGTGTGCGAGCTGCCCAGGAGAGTGTGTGTGTGTGGGGGGGGGGGGATGGGGGGGGGAAGTATCACACAGCAAAGCAGAGTGAAATGCGGTCCAAGTGTGGGGGGTTGGGATAAACCCAGCAATATACCAGTCCAGATTGCAGAGGAGAATGTCACAGGTAGAGACAAAGGCGTAACCATTTTTAGTTTCATATTAGAAAGATATACTCAGCCTCTTGCCCAGACATGAATGAAAGGAGCTATGGGACACTATTACAAATTAACAATCAGAAGTAGTGATGGATCCATAAGACCCTGAGATTTATAGTATTTACACTATGATAAAGCAGGAGAAGATATTGGAACATGTGGGAGAAATATTCACATACATCTTTTATAAATAGCGATAGGAATACAAAACACTAACAGCAAAATAGCTAGTTACTGTGATGTGCTGCGTCCCGCCCCCACCCTTGTAATGGGATCCATGTATCCTTCCTGTCCACCCTTGCAATGCGAAAGGTGTATTTTAATGCAAAATATGTAATGTGAGGTTTTTTTCTAAATGCCCAGGGCATGTTCTACATTATAGCATGCTCCTATAACATCATACATGTGTACAGAAATGAAACATATCCCCAAATGTATTTCACATAGCTCAAGTAGGAGCAAGCAATCAAGGCTGCAATCACACATTCAGAAGAAAAATGCATAACAATAGACTAGCTAAATATCTGTAGCACCTTAGCTCAAGAAGGGAGATCACCCTTGCTTTCTGAATGAAGTGAATCACCTGACCGCCAGGAAGAGAGAGAAAGAGACACTGAGCTGGTTTGAGGCTTTTCTGGCTATCTACACACGATCAGATTAAAGTGCAACATGGCAATCGCGGTATAAAAAATACGTGACCTTTATTGCGGGACAGCGCGTACACACGTCGCTCCTTGCAACACAACAGAATTCTTTACAATATCGCGGTGTAGCACAATGAATTCTGGGCACCTATCCCACAGTTCAATTTTCCCTCAATCGGCGCTTGGAATCCTGGGATGAAGGAAAGGAATGCAAAGCGCCATGGGTAAACTCTCATTTTCCCGTGGTGCACTGTGTTCCCCTTGCATCTTCCTCGTTGCCAATAGCAACTCGCGCCTATTTTCAACAGTGCAGTGACGCACTACTTGCGAGCAATCACAACTGCGACAGCATGGATCCTGCTCTAATGTCCACTGTCGCCTTCAGCATTCTAAATACATCTCGGCTGGTTGCTCAGTATGCAATGAGCGTCGAATCAGACGAGGACGCCGAGGAGCAGGGGCTGATCGATGCCCTGCAGAGCAACAGCACTGCATTGCTCAGCTCCTTCACCGATCATCTGCACACGGTGCAACGCCGTTTCTGGTTGAGAGAGACGAGCACAGAGTGGTGGGATCGCATTGTTATGCAGCTGTGGGATGACGAGCAGTGGGTACAGAACTTTTGAATGTGGAAAGCAACCTTTCTGGAACTGTGTTCAGAGTTGGCCCCTGCCCTGCGACGGAAAGACACCAACATGAGGTCAGCCCTAACGGTGGAGAAGCGTGTTGCGATTGCTGTCTGGAAGATGGCGACTCCTGACTGCTACCGGTCGGTTGTAAACCAGTTTGGAGTCGGGAGGTCCACCGTCGGATTAGCCCTCTCACAAGTGTGCTGAGCCATCAATCGCGTTCTGCTACGGAGGACGGTGACATTGGGCAATGTTCATGAGATTGTGGAGGGCTTTGCTGCCATGGGATTCCCTAACTGCAGAGGAGCCATAGATGGCACACATATCCCGATTTTGGCTCCAGACCATCTCGCGACCGAGTACATAAACAGGAAGGGCTACTTCTCCATGGTGCTGCAAGCACTCATGGATCACAAGGGGCGTTTTACGGACATCAATGCTGGGTGGTCGGGAAAGGTGCATGATGCCCGCATTTTCAGAAACACTGGACTGTACTGGAAGCTGCAAGGGGGTACCTTCTTCCCTGATCAAAAAATTACTGTGGGGGATGTGGAGATGCCCATAGTCATCCTTGGAGACCCGGCATACCCACTGATGCCATGGCTCATGAAGCTGTACACCGGGAACCTGGATCGCAGCAAGGAGCGGTTCAATTACCGATTGAGCCGCTGCAGAATAAAACTGTGGAGTGTGCCTTTGGCCGCTTAAAAGGGTGCTGGTGCTGTTTGTATGAGAGGCTGGACTTGGCCGAGGACAACATCGCTGCTGTAATTGTGGCGTGCTGTGTCCTTCATAACATTTGTGAAAATAGGGGAGAAAAGTTTTCCCCTGGAGGGGGGGTCTATGGAGGCACAGCTCCTCGAGGAAGCATACGAACAGCCAGCCACTAGGAGTATTAGGGGGGCCCAACGAGGAGCTGCTCGCATAAGGGAGGCACTCAGGGAGCATTTCAATGATGCCCTCCCATAGTTCACTTCAAGGACGCATCAAGTGCACCTTATGAGATTTTCACTGTGTACAAATAAAGCCACTCTTCAAATTTTGTTACTGTTTTTATTAAAAGAAAAAAAAAGGGGGGGTGGTTGGGGGTTTTGGAGGGGTTACAGGTAGGTGTAGCTGCGGGTCTCTAAAAATTAGCTCTGTGAGGGACTGGATGTTGCAGTATACCAGGGGGACGGGTGGCCTTCAAATAAATGCTTTGAAGGACTACGGGGTGTGGAAGGCAGACACGGTTGAACTATCTGGAGTGGAGCCCGTACATTAATCGCCTGGGTCTGCAGAGCAATCATGCTCTTGAGCAGTTCTGTTTGCTCCTTCATGACGCTTATCAGTTCGTCCCTGTGTTTCTGCCTCCTCTGTTGGATTCCTCTCTCCAGCCTCGATTCTCCCTCACGGATGCCTCTGTTGTTTTCATCAGCTCCTGAAACATATCCTCCCTGTTTCTTCTAGCACACCGCCGAATGTTTCTCATGAAATCAGCTGGGGTAGACAGGTGAAGGTCGAATCTAATAAAAAAAAGAATAATAAAGCTATTGTTAACACATAGCTTAGATAACTAATGTAACCTTCCAGTAGCACATTCCACTGGAAGGTACAAGGCAGTCAACATCCTATGCTTTGCTGAAGCGGACAAGGTACGTCCTAATAGAAACCTTACTGGGGGCTAACATTCTGCACAGGGCACACTGATGGAACCCGATATCTCTCTCCTCAGAGTGCCCCTGCCAGCTAGAATACATATCCTACATGCCACCCGGGACCGTATGCTGCTGCCTTGTGTGCTGCCATGGTTCCCAGTGCTGTGCTTTGCAGCTGGTAAGGCCGAGTATCCTTATACGGGAGCGTAGACACATACGCTATCCCATCTAACCTGAGTAGGAGGCTCTGGCGGTATATCGAGGAAACCTTTAGTGACCTAAATACAGATGATTTTTTGATAATCACTGCTTGTGCTGATGCACTTCTAATGAATGCATAGTAAAGAGCGTGCACAGCGGGGACCGAGACAGCAAGCACCCCCGCCCCGGACAATGATTTTTTAGCGGGAGCCATAGCTGCACGGAAGAGAAACTTACCTGAACCCCCCTCTGCCACCTCAGAGGACACACTGCAATTCATGTCTTGGGTGGACGTCTCAGTGGGGGTGCAGAAGAGCTCCTGGCTACACGCTGTTGCGCTCTCCTCCAGGTCATCCTCCATCTCCTTATCGATCACGTCCTCATCCTGCTCGGCTCTGGCATTCAGTGGAGGGGGGGGGGCCGATGTGTCCACAGGACTCTTTGCAGTGGTTGTGGGGTCCCCACTGAGGATGGCTTCGATCTCCTTGTAGTACTGCATGTAGCAGGCGCTGATCCCGAACAGCGGTTTGCCTCCTTCGCTCGGTGATAGGTCATTCTTAGCTCCTTCACCTTTGATCTGCACTGCACAGTGTGTCTCTCATGACCTCTCTCGGACATGGCCCGAGAAATTATGCCATATGTATCGAAATTTCACCTGCTGCCGCGTAGCTGCACCTGCACAGCAGACTCTCCCCAGATGCTGATCAGGTCCAGCACCTCTGCCGTGCTCCAAATGGGTGCGCGTCTTCCACGATGGGCCGCCATTGCTAGGTAAGATCGGAGCTGCACTCCACTCCATGAGGAAGAAAACAGGAAATGAAACAGAGGAGAAATTCGAAAATCCCGGGAATCGAAACAGGGCGGGGACTGTTTCGTCACGGCCACAGAGCGGGTGGGGGGAAGACCAGAGAGGACGACTTTGGAATGCTGAGACACTTCCGGAGGCCAATCATTGCACTGTAAGTGTACACACGAGTCGAAAGGTGCAACAGCTGTTCCGCGTTAACTGCTACCACCCTCGTCGAGGTGGTTTTTGTATTGCGCTACAACTGGGCTGTTGACGCGCAAAAGCCCTATTGCACATGTGTACGCTGTTGCTGTTATCGCGCGGTAATGACTCTTAATGCGCGATGAAGTGATCGTGTGTACATGACCTCTGCTTGGATCTCTATCTTGAAGCAATTTCCAATACCTGTGCTTACCCACATGGTGAGGAAGACCTGGCTGCAAAAACATCAGTGGCCAAAGAATAAGGGTAAGCTAGAAATGGACAACAACAATGAACTTTAGCCTAGAACAAAAACAATGAGAGTTCTGTGGCACCTTAAAGACTAACAAATTTCTTCAGGCATAAGCTTTTGTGGGCTCCAACCCACAGATGCATCTGACGAAGTGGGTTGGAGCCCATGAAAGCTTATGCCTGAAGAAATCTGTTAGCCTTTAAGGTGCCACAGGACTCTCATTGTTTTTGCTGTACACAGACTAACACAGCTATCCCTATGGAAATTTAGCCTAGAATGTGTATTTCCTTTTTTTGATAATGATAAACTCCTTGAGTGATTGATTGATTGTGCATCGATTTGCCTTAAATATTCACTTAAAATCATGTTTTAATCAATAAATTAATGTTTGTTTTATCTAAAGCAGTGTGGATTTTGGAAAGAGTGAAAATGTGGACACCTATCATGGAGCAAAGGTGACATCAGTTTCTTTGTTAATCTGATGGATCGGAGGAAATGAGCCTGCAGTGATCAGGGGAGAGTCCTGATCCCTGCTGGACAGAAGTTATAATGTGTTTAATCCTTGAAACAGATGACTGTATTGTTTTAAGTTTTAGATAAGTTTTATTTTTTTAACTTAAACAAAAGCATCCTGTGTGTCACTGAACCCTGCTCGCTGTGCCAAAATGTAGTGGGACTCGGGCTACAACCAATAGCTTAGGTCCTAGGTTCATTGGATTCAATAGACACAGCACCAAGGAGGCAATGTAAAGAGTAAAAGCAAAATACTTTTATTAGTGTACAAGCAAGCAGGGGGGAATAGGAAAGAAATCAATGCTTACGCCCCTTCTGCAGACGGGAACCCCGAGCAAGGTGACTGCAGGCGGAAAAGCTTAGAGAGCGATGACCCAAGGCGATCAGCACAGCAACTGTCCCATTGGTGAAGTTCCAAAGAGGAGGGGTTTAAGCATTAGTTTATATACACTTTTTACACACTTAGCAAAAAGCATTAACATACACAACTAATTCCTTTCTCACCTACATGCTGCATTAACGGCCTTGGTTCCCATCGGTAAGAAAGAAAATCATTCCAGTTCCCACCCACAAGGGAGAAAAAACATTTTGAAGCTGCAGCCAAGGCTGATAGTACCATCTTCACATTAATTAGGCAGTGTCTGGGAATTGTTATACACAGGCAGGGTTGTTTAGAGATCAGGGCTAAGAAATGGCTGTACCATCTAACTAGCTAGGACTGTCACAATGTCTTCTGTTACTACTACACCCCCCTCCGCCCCAAAGCGCTGGCAGCACAGGAGTGCTTTCACCCCTGCCCTGCCGGTGCTTAGTGGGGGGACTGCGTATTATAAAAGGAGTTTTAGGGGCTGGAGCCAGGGACCCCCTTTCAGCTGGGTCCTGGGGCTTAAGCCCCTAAAGCCCCTTTGATAATCTGGCCCTGAGGGAAGGAGAGGGACTTTTTTTTTTGTTTAGGGGAATCTCTCTATTCCAACAGAGATGAAAATGTATGTATATAAATTATATAAACACCTCTTGAGCTTTATAAAAGGGTGCACTTTATTGTTATTACTACTATTTCAGTGATGCCCAAAGGCCCTCCAATCACATTTTTTCACAGGATCCTATGCAGAGGCAGTGCCACAAGATGGACAGTGCTCAGAGACCAATGCATTTGTTCAGGATTTTCTCTCATTATTAAATGGTGACTTTGTTTATTGCACTTCAACCAAATGATGCACTGAACATGGAATTTATTCCCTCAAACATTTGTTTTGCACTCATTTCCATAATACTGAGCATCCATGCTCATTGATCAATTCATCTTTCCAGCACACTAAGACACTGAGAAATTTTATCCACATTTTATAGAGAGGGAACTTCGAACAAAAATTTATAATCATAACTGTGTTTTAAAATCAGATTAGTTAAATTAATGCAAGTTTACATATAGACACTTCTCTGAAGGATGGCGCTGGCTTTTTAATAGGGCAAAGGCCAGTGTAACTAATTGTTTGCTGACTCCTAACTGGGTTTTAAGAAAAGACACCTGAGCCAGAGAAATGGGGAGAGACTTGAGACAGAAGAATCAGTGAGAAAATGGGGTAACAAGAGTTGCTTGAGTCAGTCAGGAAAAGGAGCAGGTGAGACCTGCCTGATGTTATGTATTATGTTTTACATTGGTATAAGCAGAGACTTGCAAATCTGCAGAGATCTGCTTTACATCCATAGGCCATGTTTGCAGATTGGATGTGGAAAAAAAATTGTATCGGGGGGGCGGGGAGGAAATGGGGCTCTACATATAAGTTATGAACAGGAATGTGAGTAAGCCCCCCCTCCCCCCGAAATGCAAGTTATACCACCGACGTGGACACTTATGTCTGACATAGGTACCATCGCTTAGGGGAGTGGGAGCATTTAAGTCAATAGGCATCAGCTTAAAGCATCTCCACCAGTGTGCTACAGCTGTAAGCTCTGTAGAGTAACCATAGCCCAGCGGTCTGCAACCTGTGGCTGTTTGGCTGTCTCCTTGCAGCTCAGACCCTCCCCCTCCTCCCACGCCACCAGGGGACCCTGCAGCAGGCAGATGCTGGCTCTGCTCTCCCTACCCCCGTACCAAGAGGCTATGCCCACTGCGGCTCTCAAAACATTTGGTTATTGAAGGCATTTTTTAAGATGGCTCTTCTCATCTCAGGGCTCAACAAAACCAGGGTGCCAGTCACCATGGCAACTGGGCTTTGAAGCATGGCTCCTAGCTCTGCTGCAGAAATACACCAGTGGAGCACCCTCTGGCGAACAAAACCAAAAGTGCTGGCACTTAGCTGGGAGCCGATTTTGTCGAGCCCTGTCTTATCTTTTGGGTTGTGACCCATGCCATAGCCTAAGTCAGTCAGGAGGCAAACAGGAGCCAGAGGGCTGAAGGTAGTAGAACAGCAGCCAGTGCTGATGGCTAGAAAGGCAGGGGAGCAGAAGGGCTTACTCACTCATGTCTGCACATAGAAGAGCTGTGTCCAGGGGAACAAGAGAGCCAGGAGTTAGGGATGCCCCCCTACTAAGGATGACTGTCCAGAAGAGAAGGGGGGGGGGGGGAAAAGAGAGACGGGGAAAGTCCTGCTGGGAAGAGAAGGGTGGCACTGAAGCTGGAAAGGCTAGGGGTGGAAATCCTGGTACAATGATAGAAGGGGATCAAAGCGCTTGGGTGTGGTGGAAGACATCGAAGCACAATATCTGTTCTGTGGATAGACGAGAAGATATTAGATTGTGAAGACCATACGCATGTTGGCAGACAGTGAGAAATGGAAATATTTAGGGACTTGCTATAGACTGATTTGCAATGAACTGGCCACAAGGAAAGATGATATCATTCGAGAAAGCTACTATGGTTTACTGGGGTTTCTGAAGGAAGGAAACTGAGGAACTATGTTGTGGCCTGGTGGAAGACGACATCCCAGGCTGGAATCATGCCATGCCAACATTATTTCAGTTCAACAGTTGCTTCTTTCAGCTTAGTGGGGTGGGGTTTTTTGTTGTTTTGAGATTAAGTGTCTATCCACAAATAGGTTTAAAAACTGACATGTTAAACCAGTGAATTTAACCAAAGCTACAGAAATTGAACCCAAAATTTTAAAGTGTCTACTAATTTCATACATCTGTGTTTTATGCTGTCCAACTTAACACATAAAGACGTTAATATTTCAGAGATGCTGAGCACCTACAGTTATCATTGACTTCAACTGGAGTACTCTGCATTCCTCAAACCAGGACCTGATTGATTGTCTCAAATGGGGCACACAAAAAGTTAGCTGCCATTTGTTGCAAGGCATCTTTACTGAACCTCAAATCATTTTTATATCTTTTCTGAACCATTCCAATTTTTCGACATCTTTTTAAAGCGTGTAGAGACAGTATTTCAGCAGTTGTTTCAGCAATGCTATACACTGAGTTAATCTCACTTCCATGCCTCTGCTCAATACTCCTGGATTCACAAAACTACATTAGCTCTTTTAGCTGCAGCACTGCACTGAGAACTCCCATTAACTTGGTTACCCAACATGATTATAGAACTACGATTTTGGCACAGTGACCAAGGAAATCCTGAATTAGAATAAAGACTGAGAAATGACTTTAACTGGAGAAACATGCCCGCAAATTAAGTGGTGTTGCAATCTAGCATACTGGGTTGGGCAAAGGCCCATCCACTCCTCTGTCTTCATCTATGGCAGGGCAGATGTGCCAAACCTCAATGGCATTGCGACTCCGTGTACTAGAATGCAAGTGGGTTCACTCTCCCTGAATTCCCTCAACAGGCCACTCCTTCTCCATGAATTCCCCCTCCCCACCCCACCTTTGCTCTGTATTTAAAAAAAAAATTCCATGACAAAACAATAGCTCTAACCATGAACCACAGGTCCTTTTCAGAGACTCTAGAAGACATAGTCCCATTACCGGCCTGTGGTATAAAAATGCATGATGTTTGGTTGGGCCTAGCTCACACTATGTTTCAGATCATTCTGTGTAAGTACCTGTCATTGTTTACTAATCCAGCAACTGTAGGTCATTTGCAAACTTTAGACCTCCTTTAGATCATAGACAAAAATGACTTAGGATTGGGCTAAGAACTCCCTGTGAGTTTCCTAGGGAAACACCCCACTTCTTGCTTCCTCATTAAGAGTCATGTTTTGAGATCTAAAAATTAATCAGTTTGTAAATCATTTAATATATATCCTATTGATTTTGTATAGTACTAAATTTTTAATCAGTATTTTGCTATGTGAAGTCAAATACCATAGAGAAGGAAAACACCAAAGGTTCACTTTTTTGTTGTGTTTGTAAATACCTAGAACTGGGGCCCTGATCAACTGCAATACAAATAAATAAATTACCTACCTATGTAAATCCTAGCTATTCTATCTGTAATTTTTGCCATATTACCTCATTGGAAAATTGTACATATTTGTATACTATGACAAGACACCTAGAAGTAACAATGCTATGCAAGGTGACACTACTTTTCTAGGAATGGTAACTTATTTTTGTACATATTAAGGGACTTTATATATAAATAACATAATGCATATTAGTTTGCTATGTCAGTTTATCCAGAAAATAAAAGAAAATCAAATAGGTAACATACAGAGGAATCACATCATCTTGCCTCAAAATTGATAAGATACAGTCACTTAACAATTCAGGAGTGGGGAAAAGAAGAGCTGTTTTGTAAAAGCAGACGCCAGCACACTATCATGTTTTAGGGGAGAAAGTAAAAAATATTGTAAGTAGCAAACTGAAGACGGAATTTATGTAGACAGAATGAAACTAAGGATCTGATCCTAACAGTTAAGCAAATGTTGTACACTCTGAGTACCCCACTGAATTCAGTGAAACTATTACAAGATGTTGAATTAAGCAACAGTGTAAATCATTACTGGATCAAGATTTTGGACCAGTCAGACAGACCTGAGGCCATCAACAGTTGCCAGGAAAACATTAGAGCTGGTCAGGAATTTTCAGACTTTTTTTTAAAATTATCATAAGATGACAATTTCTCAAAACCAAAACTGTTAGCAGAAAAATTATCAGCTCTGATAAATATCCTGATTCTAAAACTTATTGCCAAAACATTTCAAATTGTAAAAATGGGACACTGACATTTTTAAAATGAAAAATTTTGTCTCAATACTTTTTAGTTGGAAATGCTAGTTAATTTATACTAAAAAAGTTTTAAAATAAAAAAGCGAAATCAATGAAATATTTTGATTAACCTGATCTAAAATGTTTTTGAATTACCAATTCACAAAAATTTCAAGCTGATTTTTTGTCCTCATTCAGGACAGGAAAAATATTCTAAATCTCCTGGGACTAGAAAACTGTTGTCTGCCCAGTACTATAAAACAGAGAACCCTAAACTCAGGCCCCAAAGGGCCGATGAAATCATATTCGTATGTTTCTAAGATGTATTATGTATAGATGTTCACATTACCAATGTGTTCTCTTAATGGTATAGAATCTTAAATAGCTATTCTTAAATACAAAGATATAAAACTTACCAGTTCCTCTTTTTAAGAGGATATCCTCAAAATATTCTTGTTTCTAGCTATCATTGTTCAAGGGGATTGCTGAAAGTAAAGCTCAGTCTACATGACAAAGTTAGATTGATACAAGTTGTCATGTTTCTACATCAAATTTGCCTCTAACAAGAATAAGCTGACCATTACAACAACAGTAATCCATCCCCCTGCCCCCAAATGAACAGCAGAAAGGCAGAGTTGATGAATTCGTGGTTAAATATGAGTGAAAACGCTGCATGATGTATGTTGACCCTAACAGTCCTTCAGCAACTGTCCCACAGTGCCCCATCCCTTGCAACAGTGACCATTCTGGTCACGATTTTAAACTCCACCATCTAGGGGCACAGAGAGACTGGAAGCCGCCTCCCAACTTCTCTAAAATTCTCTATGTATCTGAAATGTGTTTGCCCAACTTGGGGAGCTGACCTAGAGGATCAGTTTTGTTGTGTGCAACTTCCCAACACACTATGCCAGCTCCATGCACACAGAGAGAGATATGCTCCTGCCTGGAATGGATCAGAAGTACTGGAACTCCTGAGCCTACGGGGAGATGAGGGTCTGCAAGCATAGCTATGGATCAGACACAGAAACATGGATATCTACAAGTAGACTGCATGGGGAGAGGGTTGCAGGCAAATGGCAGCAGCAGTGTAGGAAAGTAAAGGAACTTTGCCAGGGATTCTACAAGGTTAGGGAATGCAACAATAGATCTGGCTCTGTGCTGCAGAACTGGCGCTTTTACAACGAAACGCATGGCATACTTGGCGGAGACCCCACTAGCACCCTGCAGATGCACAGAGTGCTGTACTTGAGGGTAACAGCAGAATCTTTCAAATAATATATGATTTAAAGTTGTTTGGAAGTCACTAAGTATGAAAAACATACAATATTGCATATACATATGCACCCATACCCCCCACACTAGTACTACGCTTATTTTTCCACAGTGGGGTAGCCAGCACTGTAGGGCCTGGGTGCCGAGGCTCATATAACTTAAAAGGAAGCTGTGTACATTCTGCACTGTTCAAACCAACAACAGACAACCACCAAAACATGTGCACAAATCAGATAGGTGCTATTTAGTTACAGTGAATGTGTGGCAGCAGCAGCAATTTAACTATGGAAAAGAATGGAACAAAGTCAAGAGGACAATATTCCAGAAATAAAGAATCAAAATAGGAAGGGAAATCATCAACAACAAAAAATTAAAGGATACATTTATCTTTTTCTGTGTGTGTTCCCTTATGATCGGGTTTTACAAAAAAAAATGTTAATACCCACACACTTTATTGCAAAAGCATCTGTTTAACTGAACTTTCCAAATAGACAGATAACATTTATTACTGTTTATCTAATCAGATGGGCCTTCATTTGACAACTGAATCAGCACCAGTATCACCACCACTTCCTAGGAAAAAAACCCATTTCAGTTCATTTCCAAACTTTCAGAATTATATATAGTTTTATAAATCCTTCAGGATTTTTTCTAAAATGTAGCATAAAACACCACATAATCCTTTACAAGCTTATTTAGCCACAATTTCCAATCCAAAATTAAAGCTAAATTATCCAAGCAACGCCTAAAAATATTAAAATGAGATCTCTGCAATTCAGCTAGAATCATAATAGATGTGCAAAACACAAAATTTGGAAAAATAGCTCTTTTGCTTGTTGTTTGAAATCAAGGATAAGCTCTGTATTTTTGCTCCCTATCAATGCTTTTTCTGATTATTTTATCTGAAGACTTAAGTTAAAAATAAGACACACAGGCAATTAGAAGCTTGAGGGGTAAAGGAAAGGAAGGGTTGCTTCTGAACCTGAGTTTAGATTGTTTTTCAATTCTGGTTTGATTTTTATTCACCCATGATAATTACATACATACCTTGCCCCTAACTTAAGGGCTTGAAAGAATGAAATGCCATTAGGAAGTTAGATATGTTTGGCTTGTAACTATTTTGTGTACCTCTTATCTCCCAAACACAGCCATGCAGATGGTGGCTAGAAAAAAATAGAGTATATTCACATATTATCCTATCAAACTTGGCCAAACCCAACTGAAAGCACAAGCACAGATCTTATGTTTATTAGCTAGGACTTGGGGCCTGTAACTATTCCAGAACTTAAATCTATTAATAAACTAGTGGCAATGCTATCTGCTGACCAGACAACCTTGATAATACAAGAGCAAAGCTGGGATTATACAAGCATTCTTTTGGGTTTTTCAGTTTAGATTTGCTGATGCTCATCATGAGACATCTGAACTGATATCCATATACTATAATAAAACATGACCATTTTAACTCCCTGTAAGGAGTGATTATTTTAGAATTCTTTATTTCTAGGTGTAAAGTATTAAGTTTTCTTCTAGTGCACAATGGTATATCCATAGTTAAGGTTTATAGTCACTAGCAGCAACTGTGAAATCAGGGAAGGCACAACAATAAAGATGACAAGGAGGGGGTTCATATATCTTGGAATTTCATAATAGTGGACAAATACTGTTCCTAGTTCACCTGTTCCACTGCAAAGTAGCTACTTCCACTGTAAAATGAGTTTATCCTCTAGGCCAGTGGTTTTCAACCTATATACCATTGTGGGCCACACATGCACTTCTCTCTGTGTTATATGTACTGTGTCCACACAAGCTATTACTACCTCTATGGCCCTGTGGACATCACATGCGCCATAGCTGTGTGGTGATTGGGCCACAAGTGGCCTGTGGGTTGAGAACGATTGCTCCAGGAATTTTTACTACACTCGCATTGTGGCATCCAAGGGCCAATCATGAACAGCAGGTAGGTCATTTACACTTAACTCAAATGCTGAAACAATTATCAAAATTTCTCCCATCCTTTTGTCAAAAGTCCCCTTTCCTCAGTCTTAAAAGGAATGCATCATCTTCATTTTCCCCCCCAGACTGAGAGGCAAGTCTTAGGATGTTAGTAAATTAATTAGTGACTCAAGAGTTTTATAGTCTAATTCCTGCTAAGACCCTCAATGTAAGTACCATTGGCACAAATATTTTTGGTGCACCAAATCCTGCCTTTGCAGGTATCAACATGCACAGAGTGGAACATATATCAAAGGATGCCAAGATTTGACTATCAAGCCTCAGAGTTCTACCTTCCAGTTATACCCGTTAGACACTGTGTGGCTCTGCATTTCCCTACCTGTAAAATGACATTATAATCCTTGTAGTCCATGGGTGCTGTGAGGACAAAGCATTTGTATAGTATTTTACTTGTTCAGAGAGCTAAGTACAACATGTTATATTTGGTAGGAGACATTCCCATTTATCGGCCATCACTGGGCACTTGTTTACGATCTCTAAAATTCCCACAACCTTAAATTGCTCCATGGGATAAGGACTAGCCACAAGCCATACCTTGAAAGGCAATTAACTGTTTGATCATTGACCATAAGCAAACATTAAACAAATGTTTAATTAGTGTCCTCAAGTGCAAATATACTTCCAATTCCCAGTACAGAAAAACTGTTCTGAAATGACAGAATTAAATGTTGTTTAAAAGGAATTGGAATGAGTTTATTCTGACAAGACATTTCATAGAATCACAGAAATGTAAAATTGGAAGATACCTCAACAGGTCATCTAGCCCAGTCCCCTGCACTGAGGAAGGACTAAATATTCTCTAGATTATCTTGTTTATAGAAAGGGGAACAGTATATCCTTTGGAAGAGAAATTAAAGTCAAACTATCTTCTACAGATTTCTGGTGACTGTCAAAGTGGAAGTCAATGATCCCATGATAATTTTTGAACACAGTGTTCATGGAAAAATTCCTTCTCAATAAAACAGTCTCCAAGATTGTGTGGAACAAAATTCAGAGGCTACAGACTAGCTATCAGGATTTCACAAGAGACTCTGTACAGCTCTCAGCTACTGGTTATCTTATGAAAGGTGTTCTACAAGGCTGAACTCACTTCTGTATAGTTACTATGTGTAGAAGAAAAGATTATGTTCTTTCAGCAGTAATTGATTAGCTAAGGAGCTAAAAGCATAAAGACTGTAATGATGCCAATGTTAGTTAAGTCTAGATTCTGCAACTTGTTCTGCGTGTGTAAATCCTACTGAGTTTATTGGGGATCTGATCAAGCACAACTTGACATGAAGAACTTCATAGTGGCAGAGTGATCCAGCTGTATGATACAACTTGCAAGAAAAGGGCCATAACAGAGCAAGTTAATACATCTCCACTGAACTTTTTTGGAAAGCACAGAGATAGCTCTAGAAAAAATCCCCTCTGTCTTCATAGAAAAAACAAACTGATCCATACATTCTCCTTACATTCTCCATACATCCTTAATCAATTACATACCAGCTTCAAAGAATCTAACTGAAATCTTCTATAGCCAACCTTTCAAAATAATATTCAAAGGGGAAACATTTTTCTTCAAACTAAGTAAAACCTAAATGGACAATTCAATGTTACTTCACATGTAATCAACACAAAAAAATGTAATAAGGGTCACAAATGCAATACTGATGTTAATGTAACACTGAGTTGTAGCATCACTTAAATTAGTTTAATAAATTTAAAAAAGAGTATCTTTTTTATGCCAAAATATGACACAGTATGCTTAAGAAATTTGGATAATCATGATCAGGGTCTAAAAACCATAGCAATATATAGTGCTATAGGATGGGTGGAGGAGAGAACAAAGATCTACAAAAACAGAGAATGGCTAAACAGAAGCATTACAATATAGTTTAAACATTCTGCAATTTACTGTGAAAAAGGTGGATTATGATCAGTCAGCCTTAGTTAGAATATATTGGATTCCTCAAGTCTGGATTAAATTTAAACTATTTAACTTATCCATGCATGCCTAGTTAAACTATTTAACTCAATGGTTTTCAAACTTTTTTCCTTGGGGCCCAATTGAAAAATTCATTTATGCCTGCAGCCCAACAATTAAATCTTTGAGCAATGCATTCCAATCTTTCGCTGGTGGCAGCAGGTGGTACCACCACCCAGTACCTGAGGGACTGCGACCCAGTACTGGTGCCTGACTGATGGTTTGAAAACCATTGATTTAACTGATCCAGACTTTATTTAACAGATCCATGCCTCAGGTTTGGAATACCTAAACTCACTGGCAACTCAGATTCATAGCCTCCAATTATAGATACACTTTTATTGTACCCATTAATGCTGCAATATTTAGGCATTCTTGAGACCACGACTAGCACAGAATTTACTACCTAGGTCTCAGAGAGCCAGCTGTTAGTGGTCCCACACCCTCTCTCCTAAGATTAGGATTTTGTCTCAGTCTTTCTGAGCAAAATCCTTCCTTCCATCTCCCACACCTTTGTGCCGGCTGCTTGCCACTCTCCCCACCCGCTGGCTGCCTGCCAGTGCTGCAGCACCTATGAAGTTTGTAGTCTTGAAGCCAGAAAGCTGCCATGCAAACCGTAGGGCGCTGTAGCCCGTGGATCCCCCGCCTCCCACATCCCCAGCTCCACACGGGGCTCGCTCACCTCCTCCACCTCAATCTCCTTGTAGTCGATTTCTTCGAAGTTGAGGACCGGGGGAGTTTCGATCATTTCAGCGGAGGTGGCCACAGACATCCCTTCACTGTCCAGCGGGGCAGGGGCGGGCAGGGCCGGCCAGGCAGCGGGCTCGACGCGGCGGGCCGGGCCGGGGAGCGGCTCAGGCGGGCCGCCGCGACGGCCCCCCGCTGCACGGGCGCTGGGGAGCGAGGCCCTGGCGGAGGCGCCTCCCGGGCCGAGGCCGCATTCGCGGAGACCCAGGTCTACTGGGGCCGCGCGGAGCCCCCGGCTGGGGGGGCCTCAGGCCGCATCCCGCGCCTCACGCGCTCGGCCCCGGCGCCGCTCCGCCCGCCCTAGGCCCGGCCGCCCGGGAGTCGCCTCGGCTGCGCGCCCCCGGAGGCGGAGGGAAGGAGCCGGTCACAGCCGCGCTCCGGCCGCTGCTACTGACATGGGAGCCGCTTCCTGCCTGCCCGGGCGGGGGAGGGAGATCTCCGGCTCCGCTGCTGCTAAGGCCGCCGAAGCGGGGCCATGGCCTGGCGGCGGCGGCGCCTGCTCCTCCCCTCACGCGCGGCGCGACCCGGCGGCTGCCCAGCGCCGGCCCCACCTCCTTTCCCAGCCCGGCCGCCCGCTAGGGGGAACCCGGGCGCACGCGCTGGCGGGCGAGGGGCGGCTCCGCCCAGCGCGCGGGGGAGGAGGCGGTTCTTCTTCCCCCACCCTGCAATGCTGTAGTCTCCCTGGCTGAGGGCGGGGCGAGGGCCGGGGTGGCACGCACACGCCTTCTGGGTAGCCTTCGGGGTGCAGAAGGCAAGGCGAGGGGGTAGAGCCGTGTTGCAATCCCCACATACACTGGAGTTGTCTTTCTCCACCTTTTTTGATCCCAGGAATGAACTTGCTGTGCTGTGTCAGGGAGATCTCAGGGACCTGCCTTGAGAAATGCTGCAGGGGGGGATTGATTTACAAGGGGCAACTCAATCTTCCCCAGGACAAATGCTACACACAAATGCACCCGCCCCACCCCAATAGAAAGGAGGGTGCAGCGCAGTAACCCGTCTCTGCCAACACTCCCATCCATACAGGGCTGGCGCAACCATATAGGTGAACTAGGCAGTCACCTAGGGCGCCAGGCTTTAAGGGGCACCAAATTAGATGGAAGAGAATTTTTTACATAGGTTATGTCTTATAAGGGGGGGAGGGGGTACCAAAATCATAGTTTGTCTAGGGCACCAAAAGCCCTTGGGCTGGCCCTGCAGCCATGCACTTTCTCAATCACCTTCCCTACAAAGGGTGTAACATTCCACGGTGCAGTCCAGGTCAGTCACAGGGTCGTGTCATTGCTTGCCCTGTAATGATGGGCAACTCAAATGATTTGCTGCTGTAATACCCAACCTGATTTACTCACCCACCCTGAGTGTCTGTGTATAGCTGCAATCCTGTTTCAGCAGCTCTGAGCTCACTATAGGCACACAATCTGGCTTCCAGTCTTGGTCACAACTTGCGGGGTGATCACAATACACACCCGCTTGCAGATTTTCCCAAAATGTGTTCTGTACAGTCCAGCCCTCTCCTGGACAGATCAGATATTAAAGGTTTGTAGTGTCTGTATGCAGTCACTATTCAGCTTGCTACCAAACAGTTCAGTTTAAACACAGTATTGGATTGGTTTAGATTTAAAAATAAGACATATGTACTAACAAAGTCAGATAGGCTTTTAAATCAATTCAAGTATAGACGTTGAAGTTAGAAATGATTACAAGCAAATAAAAGCAAATCCACATGTCTGAAAACCTAATCTAGCAAGTTTTGGCCATTGGCTTTGTTCAAGATGGACTTTTTCATCTGCAGTCTTCTGGCAAGATGATGCCTGACTTTCTTCTCAGGGAAGATCTCTCTCAGAGGTCTGAAGGTGCTAATGCCTTGGTTTTCTTAGGTGAAGGTGAAAGAGCAAGTAATAACCTGGGGTTTCTGTCCCTTTCTTTTATTGTCCAATAAACCCTTGAAGTGGATTCTTCTGAAGTTTACCCCTCAAAGCAAAGATTATTCAAACAGTAAAGAAGGTGATACGGAGTCTGGTGGCAAAGGAAGCTCCATGCTCTTTCTTCTCATCTGTGTTTGCTGAAGTGCAAATTTGTGCTGTCTCTTGCCATTTTCTGCCCCTGCTGTCTGGAGGATCCTGTTTACTGCTTGTAAGTAAATTGAGGTTAAAAACACGTCCCCCTGTCTAGGATAGATCCGTTTAACAACCTTTGCCTAGGGAGGAATGTGTGAACAGGTGCTGAGAACATTATTCAGGAGGATTTCATAACTTTACATATAATGTTGCTACATACATTTCACTGTGATGTCACTGTCCAGCAAGTTATTAATCTTTGAATAATACTGAATGTGGCAGGATGATGGTTCCAGGAACTGTATTGAACTGCTGTACATCAGAGGCAACTGACTGCACCTTTATACATGTTTAGTCTCAGTCACATTAATTATAATTATAATTAATGGGAATTACATTTTCCCTGCTACTATATATGAGGGTGTCCATGTCTCCTAAGTACAAAATGCCACACTGTCATACTCCACTGAGGCACAGAAATAATGGTTATGCCCTTCCTGCACACCTGTAAAATATATCGTGGGTCTTCCTATCCTAGATGTAGTCCTAGCCACTTCCTTAGCACATATGTCTCTGCCTCTGCACACATCAACACCATTCCCGTGCCCTTATGTAATCCAGGATTCCATGATCATGTAAACTATTTGGGCATTTTTTAAATCTTATTTTTAAATAGAAACAAAAGAAATGAATGTCTAGACTAATCATAAAACGGAGGAGAAGGTGATGGTACCTCTCACTGAATCTAAGAGCATGCTGATTAGGGCATTAAATCATGTCACTTTTGACAAATAGTTTCAGTGAAAATGAAAAGAGAAAGGAATTCTGAAATGCAAACATGAAATGTTTCAGCTTTTCAGGCCAGATTCACAAGGTGCCCTTTATAAAACTGAAGAGATGGTGCTTCCCCACCCCCCTCCGCAGCTCCACTTATGGTTAAGACACTCATTTAAATGTGGAATACTCATGCTTGGATCTTTACTCTGGAGCAGAGATTTGATCCTGAGTCTCCACTCTTGAAGATGAATACTGTAATACCTAGGTATCAGGCTATTCTGAGGCGGGAATCTCTCCTTTTCAAAATTTTCCACTAGTTTAAATAATTAACTATTTGCAGGAGAGGAACTAACTAGAACTTGTGTTTCCCTAGATAAGTGACTTAACCAGCAGGGTAGAGTTATTGTCATACTCCTTGGCCTAATAAATAGTATTTCATATAGTGTGGAACATCTTTAACTGGTAGAATCAAAGGAAGCATCCAGCAGTGACCCGGTGATTAGGATGCCCAGTGGCATAAGAAGCCCTGGGTTTAAGTCTCTGATTTAGAGCAGGGGTTCAAAGCTAGGTCTCCCAGATAAGGATACTGGCCGCTGGTATATGGGGACTTCCTTCTCAGATTTGTGACTGGCACCATATCTCCTTGTGAATCTAACAGAAAAAAATAATAAAAAAATCATTTTGGCAGACACTATTCATTATTATTTTGACTGAAACTATATTGATGTTGACACAAATTAGTGAAATGTTTCTGTTGATCCAGATCAATATTTTTTGGTGATAAAAAGGTTTGGCTGAAAAATATTGCCCAGCTCTAGTTGGTGTTTGAGTAGGGAGCTTTGCTTTCCCACAGGCTCTCTTCTTCTGGTCCGATCCATCACTACATTATTCCAGATCAATGTCAGCAAAATAACAGACTTAGACCAGAATAATACTAAGTAATACAGAGATAAATCAGGCCATCTGCCTTTCTAGCAACACTTCTTTTGTGCCTTTTTACTGTTTATGGTAAGAGAAAGTGAAATTGGAGCTGGATGCCTTGCATCTCCCTTTTATTGTCAGATCCTGACAGCCAAGTCCATAACATGTAAGTAGCACTGGGGATCAATCAGTGTCAGTTCCCATAACAAAGGAGGGTTGTGATTCACTGCCTGTCTTTAAGGCATGACCAGGAATGGGGCCTACACTAAGTTTCCCTCTGCAGTCTGGACTTGCATGTTAAGGGTCTTCGGTTGCTTCCCTTTTCTCTTGCCTGCCTTTAGTTGGGAGGGTTCAGGGGAAGGCATCCTGGATCAGGGACCGCTCCTTTTGAATGTATGGAAAGCACCTAACTAGTAGCGGATGCTATCAAAGCTACCAATATAATAACTATTATTAATAAAAGTCTTTCCTCCTTATGAAGTCACACAGAAAAGAAAAAAGTACTTCCAGTCAGATTTCTTTAAATATGCCATAGTGATTTAAATATATGCAAAGTATATCTTCTTTTTCACAGCAGTTTTTTTTTCCTTCAGTGCAATGCAGACTGTTGATTTTTCCATTCAATTTTTCAAGTCTTTGTGCTATTTCCAATGCCATTAGATCAGGGGAAACGAGATTTTCAAGTGCTCAGTACTAAGCAGTTCTCATTATCGCCCTTATCAAAAGAGTCAACGTGATGAGTTCTTTTTGAAAATCTGGCCAGTTATTTTGGTGCCCAAATGGAAGATGAGTTCTTCTGAGAATCTGGCTCCGATTGCAGGTTCTTTTGAAATTCTGGCCACAGATTGTCAGCTGCTTTCCCCCACTGGCCCACAGTATGGTTCCATATTCTTTTGACCCCATGCCATCCATCAGTCCCTCTGAGTTGGCACAATACGGTCAGATGACATTGGAATAATTCCTGCATTTCATAACAATGATTTTGAATATTCTGAAGAGTTTGAAATTTAGTCAAAAAATAGAAAAAATGCAGGGCAGTATTTTTGATTCTTCACAGTTATAATTACAAAACAGTAAACTCTGCTACATTCACTCTGAATAAAACTCCTCCAGAATAACAGCTCAGAGCCACATGACAATAGTGATCTTATCGATAAGTTGTAATATCCCGTTTCTTTAAAAGCCTATGTTAGAGTATTTCTCCATTCCAGTAACTGTCAAACTGCTCAATATATCTCCTTCTTTTTCTGAGAAGCAAAATTCATAGGAATACATCTCTTTCACTTCTCTGGCAGATTGTGGCATAGCCATTTGCATTATTTTTAATATTTAACACTAATTGAGTTGGAGAGGTGAGACTTTCTGCATCTGGTGTCCCATGAATGCTATTCAAGTGATTTAGTAAACTATGGTAGATTAGCAATTTATATAAGATTAAGAGCATGGATTTCTTTCCAGAAAATATAAAACCAGATATTCTAGAAAAACTGCAGTACTGGTCATATTAATGGCAGACTGGACTTGTCAGATTCCTGTGGTCTTTTTTGAGGATACTCATTAAGGAAGAAACAGTTACCACCTTTCATATTTTAGCTGTACTCTTCTTCTATAATCATGCTCTCTTTATTTTTGATTATATGAGAACAAGAAACACAGAGAAATGAGTTCCAATTTTAGTTGTTTGTAAGGTAAGAAATTGATTAAGAAATACGTATCACACTAATAATGACTTCTCCATTTGCAAAAGCAAAATCACAATCGTTATCAGAGAATGTCTCTGTTGTAAAGATCAGACAGGATGTTTTAATATTAAGTTACCCTTAACATTTTGATTGGCACAACTTTAATTAGCAGCATGATGAATTTGGAGTGCTGTTTCAATGGACTAGGCATATTTGTACAGTACTGAAGAAGAACATTGTGACACACTGCACCTCATCTATCTATCTATCTATCTATCTATCTATCTATCTATCTATCTATC